>CM077666.1:467765116-468360116 GCA_039707655.1 Elymus sibiricus | reverse complement strand
GGGTATGTTCGTAGAGGCTGAAAGAAGGCATCGAACAATAAACAAAAATAGTTAGAAACAAAATAAAAACAAATATACAAAGCAGCTAGAGACTAAATGATGAAGCATATGTACATGTAACAGTAACAACCACAATGACTAGCTGATAGACAAGGGACAAGAGTTATTTCATCACGATACACCGCTAGAAACAAGAAATAACAGTTGTTGAATGAATACCATAATAGCCAGAATAGTTCTAGATGTCGTTGAATGCAGAACATGATTCAATCTTAGATGATTCATTGAGCACACGCGAATAAGCTAAGATAACAGGACATTATCAATTATCAATTATAACAGACTCAAAACGAAATACCATAGCTTGTAGATCACATAGGGAATCGACACAATAATATATGTCATGGCATCATGGCCCATCAACCAAGTAACAAAACAAGAGAATGGGATAGACTGAAGACTTCCTAATCCGGAGAAGACAGCGTTGTTGCGGTTTCAGCTCAGTGACCTCGAGACTGAGAATGTGGTGCCATGGCCCGGGTTGATGCCCTCCAGCAAGGTTTGCATCATGGCTTCATCGGGTCTACGAGAACAAGCGAGCAAGGTGTGAGTCAGCAAGCATGAAGGGAATGTTATCAATGCTGGAGCATTAAACTAGCAATGAACAGTTCTACTTTTATATAGAACCAAGGATCATGTTCAACCAGCAACAAATGTATGGAACATCACAATGTATAATTGCCAACATCAAAAAGTCATATAGAAATGCCAAGTTACAGAAACTACATCACAAATATGATTTGCCTCTGGTGTTTGCCATACATCAATAATGCTGACAGATGACATATTTTGATGAGGCTTAATAACTACTATATACAAAAACATGTATTCCAAAAAAAACAATCAATAGGGCCCCTGGAAGGGGAGCCCCGGCTCTAGCAAAAGGTCTAAATGCTTTAGAGAAAGACAAATGTAGACAGATAGTTTTTTAGTGAATAGAACCCCAGAAAACCATAAAATCCCTTCACATTCTGATTCCGCATTTTGTGATGAAATATTGGCCATCAAGTAATTTTGTGCGAGTCTCAGAACAACTAATATAAGCTCAGGGTAGAATATAAAACAATTAGGGTGCATGCCTAATCTTACTCCCTTGATTGTGGTTCATTTTCATGTGTCCTCACAATAATCAAATAAACAAAGAAAATAAAACAGTTGGCATTGAGACATTCACTAGAAACAGAAAAAATCAATCAGTAATTCTTCAACCTCATCTAAAGACATGGAAGTTTTGCAACTATTATGGTCACTGCGAGGAGTAGTGTTACAAGGCAATATGGCATGCCTTCCTCATGCCCTAAGGCTAAACAGAACATATTTAAGACCTATTTCTTCACACATAGCCCCTCCATGAATACAGCCAAGTCTCTGAACATGCTTCTACTACAGAAATCATAACAACAGCAGGGTCAAGTCGACATGACCGACCACAAGAGGGAGGAAGGAAGGAGCGAGCTGCATACCTACTTGAGTTATCACCTTCGCTTGGAGAGGACGACGATCTGGTCGTTGGCCACGTCCCCAGCCAGCGACCGGCACTGCTTCTCCACGTTCAGGAGCCACTCGATCGCTGCGTCCAGGTTGCCCTCCTGTAGCCACTACCGCACTACTAGGGAAAAGGCTAGCAGTAGCGCGGGGTTTTACCTTATCAGTAGCGCGGGCACCGGCGCTACTGCTAAGGCGCTACAGCTAAACTTTAGCAGTAGCGTAGGTTTACCCGCTCTACTGCTTACTATACATAGCAGTAGCGTGCTCATTAAACCGCGCTGCTACTAATAGCAGCAACGCCTCTTTCCAGAGCGTGCTGCTGATAATAGCACGCTGCTGCTACATGCATGCCCGCGCTACTGCTAATTTTTCCTGTATTTTTTTTTCTGCAGCATATTGGCCCTGTATTTGTATAGGTTTTATACAGTAGTTTCATCATATGATTTTATTTCACCCACTGATATATATAATAACTCATCATGCTCATATAACAACTCAGCATCATCATCATAATAATAACTCATCATCGTTATCATAATAACAAGTCATACTCATCATCATCATCATCATATATAGTCATCTAACAACTTCTACTCGTTATCATAATAACAAGTCATACTCATCATCATCATAGTCATAACCAACCCTAGTTAATTGTTCTTAGCACATGATCATGAGTATTAGCTAGGACCTGCTACGCTCTCTAAGGTAAAATAGCATAAAACAACATAGCCCCCGACTCTCCATTATGAAGAATGGAGATTATCCCGTCTCCAATTCGTGCGCTTCGCACAATGTTGCTTCCAAGTAGCTCCCTTTCATTATTCATAACTTTTTTCCATTCTTTGATTGTGATGTCTTCATCGGTTTGAGAAATCTTGTATGAACAACGGTGAACCCGAGGCGGACTTGGCCGTAATCTAATAACATCAATGCGACCTTTCGTAAACATCAGATGAGGCACACAATCCTTCGGGATTTTCTGTTGAAGAACATAATAATAACTTAGTTAGCAATGTAGTTTAGCTTTAGAAGAATGTATGCAAAAGATGCACTGATGTCGTAATAGTAAAAAATCTTACCATGCCATCTCCATGGATGTTACCGTAGTTCAACACGTGCACTAGTGGCACGTATTGACCATAATGTGGAGGAGTTTCATAATTGATATTGAAATTCTCAACATCAATAATAAATGAGATAAGATGATCTTTCTCCTGGTAATTTAGTTCAGAGCCATCAGTGTAGTAGGTTTTGTCTACTATCTTCCGTAAATTTTTTGAAGAATGGAAATAAGCTGTCAATGGAAATAGGCCATCAATGATTTTTAAATAAACAATATAAATTACTTAACAAATTTATTTGACAAACTCACAAAGAGGTAGAACCGGAAGCGTCTCGACATCCACCCAAATGTCGATATTATCGTCAATTTCATCTTCGGGCCGAAGATCGAAGGTGATTTGCATATCCTCCTTAAATTCATAGGCCTTGCAAAATCCTCTCCAAGTTGAGCAACCGAAATGTGAGCTATTTGGTGCATTAAATAGCTTAACCAAAAAAGTGAAACCATGCTTCGTCCTAAGGTGAGCACTCTTCGTCTCTATTCTCTCCCTATCTTCAAAACCGAGCTTTTCCAAGACATACGGTCTTGCATGACATGGGATGAACTATTTCAATTAAAAAATGGAAAATTACACGTTGAAGCCAAAATTCACAAGTCATGCATAATTACGGAAAAATACTTGTCGTCCTTACGTACCGTAAAAACGTCGAAAGTCTCCTTCAGCACGATGGTGAAGTACCTACCGTTTTGCAGATAAGGCATCCTGTCGCACAAACCCCGGTCGTCTTCACAGTAGTCACACTCAGGAATCATATCGTCATCAGACATTTCCTGTGTTCATAAGTCAAAGATTAAAAATCGACGGCAAATAACAGAAAATCAACGCACAGATCATTATTACTCATCACGAGTTGACTTTCGGTCTATCGAGTCTTTCCTTGAAAACTCTCCTCTGACGTGGTGTTCGCAGATATTCGACCGACGGTGATGGTCGCTACTCCTCCTCCCCCTAGTGCATAACAAAGGTCTAGCACAAGGAGAAGAAGGAGAAGCGACCCCCACGACAACAGTCGGCATTCTTGTTCTCTCATATATGGTGGACACTCTCCCTCACTAATTTTCTGACTGTCATGTATTGAGCCCCGACAGAGTTAAAGTCAACCCGAAATGTCGTTTAATTCTCTTTCCGGCAAATCCAAGGCACTCGATATTTCCTACATACCAGCACAAGTCATGCTAAAATTCATGGAAAAATCCGGCATGACCTTTGCTAAAATAGGACATATCGAGCACCTGAAATTTACCGGGACGGAAATGAATCAACATTCCGGCAAAACATAGGCCACTCGGATTTTCCATGCGATACAAAGATGTTCATACACATACAGAGATGTTTAAACTTGAAATTCTATCCGGATGAATTATCATTTAAAAAAACTAGCTTCACATTGTCATAGCTACTCATCTACTACATCTATAAAAACATCATGTTTACTCACTATAGACGATGGTTGTCGACCGGGCGTGGGTGTCGTCGGTGATCTTTTGGGCGTCGTCGACCGGCTCGTCGGTGATCGACCCTGCGGCACATGAGCATTCACACGTGAGCATACAAAGTAGGTCTCTCTCTCTCTCTCTCTCTAAATTTGGCAATGTGAGATAGACATAACTAAATACTCTAGTTCTACTCTATTCAACACTTACTAAAAATTTCTCATATAGCATCCCAATACATTTCTATATTGAAAATTTTCTACACCTAAAAATTTCTCATATAGCTTTCCAATACATTTCTATATTGAAAATTTTGTACACCTAAAAATTTCTATTACTAATTTTTTTTACTAAAAATTTCTATTACTATAATTTATTTTCTATTCTATTACTAGTTATAATCTCTACCAACTAAGTGTCCAATACATGTTTCTACCAACTAAACTTTTAAATAATTCAGTAAACTAGAAAGTAAATTGGAGAATGGAGGAGGAGGAGGGAGGAGGGGCAGCGGCTGGAGGGGAGTGAGGAGGGCGGCGGTTTGAAGGAGGAGGGCGGCAAATGGAGGGGGAGGAAGGAGGGAGGAGGGCGGCAGATGGAGGGGGAGGAAGAAGGGAGGAGGAGGATGGGGGAGGGGCGGCGGATGGAGGTGGGGCGGCGGCTGGAGCAGGAGGAGGGAGGAGGGAGGGAAGGAGGGAGGGAGGGAGGGAGGTGGAGGGAGGAGGGAGGAGCTACCTCGGTGGAGGAGGAGCGGGAGCGTCGGCGGCGGCGGGCGACGGCGGCGAGGAGAGGAGAGCGCGAGAGAGTGAGAGTGATGAGAGAGGAACAGACGGCCATGGGATAAGATGAGCTTAGTAGTAGCGCGGGGTAGAGGGCCAGCGCTACTGCTAAGTCCAATACCTGTAGCGCGGGTCGTGGGTCACGCGCTGCTGCTAAATGGGGTGGTAGCCCAATTTTCTTTTCTTCTTCTGTTTCATTTTCATTTTCTTTTTAACAATGTAATTTTCTTTTTAACACATCCCAATTTTCTTTTCTTTTTCTGTTTCATTTTCATTTTCTTTTTAACAATGTAATTTTCTTATTAACACAACCCAATTTGAAGCATGTCAAAAAAACATCATAAAATACATCAGTCATCAATGATCTTTTTGTGTAAAATCTAAATTGTCAGTATGAATCTTCAACTGTAGGAATAGGTGAAGATTCATATTGCCACAGATCCTACACATAGAGTACAATGAAGACCAAGTGCTTGTGATAGTTGGAGGATTAACATATTTAAGGTGGTAAACACCCTGTTCGCGGAGCGAGGTGGGACTAAACTTATCAGTAGCGCGGCCTCTGTAAAACGCGCTACAACTATATAGTTAGTTGTAGCGCGGGTTGTATCCCCACACTGCTACAAAGGCTCCACCCGGGGGACACCACGGGCCCGGTTAGCAGCAGCGCCTGTTTGGCCCCCGGCGCTACTGCTAACGTTATAGCAGTATCGCGGTGTTTGGGCACGCGCTACTGTTAAATAGCAGTAGCGCTCGTCCGTACCCCGCGCTACTATTAAGCCTCCACCTATAAGCTTTTCCCTAGTAGTGCCGCATCCTGGGTGAGTTACAGCAGAGCAAATCATATCAAAAACCTAGGCTAGGGGGAGCCAAACCACGAGGAACGGAGCCAAGCGGCGGGTACGGGGTAGGGGGAGAGGCGTGAAGGGGAGGGGAGGCTCACCATGGTCGGGGTCTAGAGAGGACGGCGCAGCGACGGCGGCGGAGGGGAAGGTTGCGCCGCCGTCCACCACCGGCTTCCGCGAGAAATGCCCCCACACCACCTCCAAAGGGGTAGTAGTTGGTGTCTTCATTGATGGCGAGGCAGGCGGCGGCCGCTAGTATCGATGGCCGTCAAGGGGTAAGAACAGAGCGAGGCGACCGGAGCAGCCGGCGACCGACAGATCAGGGGAGGGTTAGGCGGAAATCCTAACCCTAGCAGAGAAGGAGTAGAGGTAAAGCCATGGCTGCGCCTGGACTGGTGGATCTGGGGGGTGAAGGCAAGGGGGAGGGGGAGAGGGTGCGTGGCGGAGACGAGGTACGCGGTGGGTGGGGGCGGCGGTGGTGGGTGGGAATGGCGGCGGTGGGAATCACGGTGGGGAGATGAGACGAGGGAGACGAAGGCGGGGCGGCCTCGATCGGATCTGGAGAATGCGAGAGAGAGAGAGAAAGGGTGGGTGGGTAGGTGGGTTAGGGTTTTGGTTTCTCGGGAGAAGCTCCACCGTTGGACGGGTGCGTGATGGATGGCTCAGATCGTGTCCAACAGGGTGATCCGCGTGGAGGTCGTTCCTGGCTTCTCATTGGCCGGCTGTCTCGCGCCCGATTCTCCAAAATTTGGACCCAAATATCTGAAATTGGACCCAAATCTCCAAAATTCGGCATATTTTGTTCAAATGATATCATATTTTGCACAAGTTTGCATCTTGGAATGGCAAACAATGTTGCCTAAGGAAGTTTTCATTTTCTTTGCACGAAAAATTCATTTTCCATTTTTCGAGGGACCAAAATGAGTTTTTTTGTGAAGAACCTAGCAAATATTTGTTGCAAAATTGGACCAAATCACTTTTTTAAAATATTAGGCCATATTTAATGTACAATTGACCAAATGGTTGGGTGTCAAAAGCTTTTGATCCACCTCTCGTGAAAAAGACAAATTTTCGCCGATTCAGTAGGAAGCGGGTCAAATTTGAACTATAGCTGCCTCATAGTTTGCTCTTTATTTTTTCCAAAAATCATTTCTAGGTAAATAAGTATCTATTTAATCATACATACGCCAATAGTTTTGCAAGATTCAACCCCTAGCTACGAATGGTCATGCCCGCCGTTTTGACCGCATTTTGAAACGGTCATAACAAATTGAAAAAAAATCAAAAAAATTGAAAACCTTCGCATTGTGTCAATATATGTGACCTAGTTGCAGGAAAAAGAACAAACTTGGACTACGGCAAATGTCTTAAAAAAGTGTTCTCAGAATCGAGCTATCATGTATGAAGATCCATGGCTTTCAAGGCAAATGGCCAATGTTATGGCAACATTCATGGCATAGTTTGTTCAAATGATCTCTTATTGTGCACAAGGGTGCATATTGGAATGACAAACAATGTTGCCTAAGGAAGTTTTCACTTTCTTGGCACAGAAAATTCATTTTCCATTTTTTGAGTGCCCAAAATGAGTTTTTTTTGTGAAGAACCTAGCAAATATTTGTTGCAAAATTGGACCAAATCAGTTTTCTAAAATATTAGGCCATATTTAATGTACAATTCACCAAATGGTTGGGTGTCAAAAGATTTTGATCCACCTCTCGTGAAAAAGACAAATTTCCGCTGATTCAGCGGGAAGCGGGTCAAATTTGAACTACAGCTGCCTCATAGTTTGCTCTTTATTTTTTCCAAAAATCATTTCTAGGTAAATAAGTATCTATTTAATCAGACATACGCCAATAGTTTTGCAAGATTCAACCCCTAGCTATGAACGGTCATGCCCGCAGTTTTGACCGCATTTTGAAACGGCCATAAGAAATTAAAAAAAATTGAAAAATTGAAAACCTTCGCATTGTGTCATTATATGTGACCTAGTTTCTAGGAAAAATAACAAACTTGGACAACGGCAAATGTCTTTAAAAAGTATTCTCAGAAACGTGCTATCATGTATGAAGATCCATGGCTTTCAAGGCAAATGGCCAATGTTATGGCAACATTCATGGCATAGTTTGTTCAAATGATATCATATTTTGCACAAGTTTGCATCTTGGAATGACAAACAATGTTGCCTAAGGAAGTTTTCACTTTCTTTGCATGAAAATTTCATTTTCCATTTTTTGAGTGCCCAAAATGAGATTTTTTGTGAAGAACCTAGCAAATATTTGTTGCAAAATTGGTCCAAATTAATTTTATAAAATATTAGGCCATATTTAATGTACTATTTACCAAATGGTTGGGTGTCAAAAGATTTTGATCCACCTCTCGTGAAAAAGACAAATTTCCACCGATTCAGCGGGAAGCGGGTCAAATTTGAACTGCAGCTGCCTCATAGTTTGCTATTTATTTTTTCCAAAAATCATTTCTAGGTAAATAAGTATCTATTTAATCAGACATACACCAATAGTTTTGCAAGATTCAACCCCTAGCTACGAACGATCATGCCCGCCGTTTTGACCGCATTTTGAAACGGGCATAAGAAATTAAAAAAAAAATCAAAAAAAGTGAAAACCTTCGCATTGTGTCATTATATGTGACCTAGTTTACAGGAAAAATAACAAACTTGGACTACGGCAAATGCCTTTAAAAAGTGTTCTCAGAAACGTGCTATCATGTATGAAGATCCATAGCTTTCAAGGCAAATGGTCAATGCTATGGCAACATTCATGGCATAGTTTGTTCAAATAATATCATATTTTGCACAAGTTTGCATCTTGGAATGACAAACAATGTTGCCTAAGGAAGTTTTCACTTTCTTTGCACGAAAATTTCATTTTCCATTTTTTGAGTGCCCAAAATGAAATTTTTTGTGAAGAACCTAGCAAATATATGTTGAAAAATTGGACCAAATCAATTTTCTAAAATATTAGGCCATATTTAATGTACAATTGACCAAATGGTTGGGTGTCAAAAGCTTTTGATCCACCTCTCGTGAAAAAGACAATTTTTTGCCGATTCAGCAGGAAGCGGGTCAAATTTGAACTACAGCTGCCTAGCAAAAGAAATCAACTAAAAACCTTTTATAAAACTCATATTATGACCTAGACAAACTTTAATACAAAACAAAAGGAAAGCAATATAAAAAAAATATTTGTCTACTGTATACTAACATAATCCTAACAAGTTTTGTCAAAAGTGACAAAAGAAAATAATTAAAATCATTTAAAAGAATTTTTTTTGAAAAAGATCAAAACTACACCTAAACAGTACTGTTTTTGCTATAAACCTATTTTAAAATAAACCAAAAATAACTAACTACATGCTACTGGATAGGCAAAACAATAAGAAAATAGTAGCAAAAAGAATCAATGAAAAATCCATTATAAAACTCAAGATATGGCCAAATTAGTGATTTGAACAAATTTCATCAAATTCAAATTTAAAAATACTCAAATTTGAAATCCAAGTGCACCATCAGAAACTTTACAAAATTTGAAACTATAGCAAAAAGAATCACTCAATTTGGACTTATAAAAAATAAAGATATGGAATTTCTAAAAACAGAACAGA
This sequence comes from Elymus sibiricus, assembly GCA_039707655.1. Classification (NCBI taxonomy): domain Eukaryota; kingdom Viridiplantae; phylum Streptophyta; class Magnoliopsida; order Poales; family Poaceae; genus Elymus; species Elymus sibiricus. The sequence goes on along the minus strand of CM077666.1, from coordinate 468,350,763 downwards.
AAAGAAAACAGAAATAAAAAAAGGAAAGGAAATAGCCTATCTAACGGACAGGGCCACGTGGTGCTACGCGGTAGGACTAAAGCGGTGGCCGATCGGTGCAAAACGGCGGGCGGCCGCTTTCTAAAGGAAAACGTTTCGGACGTCGACGGCGAGGGCGTTCCGGCAAGCTCCGGTGGTGGTGGCAATGTCCAGTCGACGCAGAGCTTCACGCCGCGTCCGTGGGTGGTCGCGGTGAAGCTCGAGGACAACAGAGGCGAATGGCGGCGAGCTCGAGGCGGAGACGGCGTCGGGTGGTCGTCGGCTACGGCGTTCTGGGCATCGGCGGGCTCAGGCGAGTGCACGGGGAGGTGTGGTGGACGGTGGCGAGGCGATTGGTGGTGGCGGCGGGGCTCGAGGGCGAGGGAGGTGACGGCGAGGGGAACAATGGCGCGGCGGCCTGCGGTGGACTCCAGCGAGGAAGTACGGCGAGGACAGAGGAGCTCAGGAGGTGTTCAGGGGTGGAACGGGACGAGGGAGAGGGGAGCTTTATAGTTCGGGGTGCCGTGGAGGAGGGGGAGCACTTGGATGGAAAGAAATCGGCGAGGGGGACGGTTGCCGCGGTGGCGCTGGCGAAGTTTGGAAGGAGATCGGGAGGTAGGGGAAAGGTGGCCGGCGGGCACGTCGAGCGGGCAGTGGGGCCCAGGTGGCAGCGAGCGAGGGGTGTGGGAAAGAGATCGGATCACCGATCCGATCTGGATTCGGTGGGGCGCGCGCGTAGTTGGGCTGAGGGGGAGAGAGAGGAGTGGGCCGGCCTGGCACTGTTCTCTAGTGGGCCTCTGGCCATTTTCCTATAAACAAAAACAGACCACAAAAATAAAAAGAAACAAAATAAAATAAAAATTATATATAGGCATATTATATAAAAAAGATTTCAGAAAAAGATTTCCTACAACTTGAACTATTTTTCAAGTTCAAAATAAATATACACAAATTCCTAAAAATCAAACAGTGCTGCTGTTGCATTAAAATGCAAATAAAAATCATTTTAAAATATCAAAATGAATTCAAATTTATTTTTCTCCATTTTTCTGTTGAAGGGAATCATTTTACCCCATTTTCCATATATTTTATTTTTGAAGAAAAATAATTTGATAAAACCCTCAAATGGAATTTGAATTTGAATTTCAAACCATTTGGAATTCTTTTCTGTTTTTAAATAGCAAATATATTTCAATTGCCCCTAAATATTTGAAGTGTCATATTCCTTCTCTCTTTTTTGAATATTTCTAGAGGTTTTAAAATTTGAAAATTCAAATAACTTCAAATTGAAAGTGGGTTTCAAAATAATTTCAAAAGGACTTTCAATTTGATTCTTTTAAACTTCCAACTCCTATTTCTATAATTTGAAGAAGTCATTTTATCCTCTCTCATGAAAATCACTGAGTTGCATAAAGTCTCTGATTTGAAAATATTTCAATTGAAATTCAAATCATTTTCAAATCCCTTTTCATTTCTCAAATGGAAGAAGTCATATCATCTTCACTCTAGGGTTTTGTGATGAAATGAATTTGAATTCCTGAGGATGAAAATGCAAAGTGAAAGTTTTGGGAAAGTCATTTCATTCCCTCTCATTAAACTTTCAAAAAGTTTCAAATTTCACTCACTTTGAGTCAATCAATCAAATAATCATTCATATTTATTTAATTAATATAACATTCCAAAATTTAGAATTTTGGGATGTTACAGCAAAAATTGACACATGGACATGACACATAAGCAAAACTAATGAGGTGGCGCCTAGTCATAACAACGCACCACAATTTACAAGGCTATGACCATCTAGATTGGTTGTAATGAGCTAGAAATAAGGCCATCGACTAGTGCTGTCTGCTTTACGACCATTTCGTGTAAGAAAATTATGACCATTCTGACCAAAATGGTCGTTGTGGTTTAGGGTTTGGACCACCCCAAACAACTTACGACCACTTGGATCTAAATGGTCGTAGATTTACGACCAATTGACCCAGGGTCACTAAGAGAAGGTCACAAGTTGACATATTTCTTGTAGTGAGTTGCAGCGGGGGGTCATCGACCCGCGCTATTGTTATCCATTTAGCAGTATGATACGTCTCCCACGTATCTATAATTTTTTATTGTTCCATGCTATTATAGTATCAATCTTGGATGTTTTTATATGCAATTATATATCATTTTTTGGGACTAACCTATTAATCTAGTGCCCAGTGCCAGTTGCTGTTTTCTGCTTGTTTTTGGTTTTTCAGGAAATCAGTACCAAACGAAGTCCAAATGCCACGAAACTTTTTGCAGATTTTTTCTGGACAAAAGAGACCTTGGAGACTTGGAGAGGAGGCCAGAAGGTTCACGAAGCCTCCACAAGGCAACAGGGTGCGACCCTAGGGGGCGCGCCCTGATGCCTTGTGGGGCCCTCGTGGCTCCGTTTGACCTAATTCCACTTCTATAAATTCTCAAATATCCGGAAACCAACAGAGAGCCACCCTGAATAACTTTTACGCCGCCGCAAGTCTCTGTTCTTCCGTGATCCCATCTGGAGGCCTTTTCCAGTACTCTACCAGAGGGGGAATCGATCACGGAGGGCTTCTTCATCAACCTTGCTGCCCTTCCGATGATGTGTGAGTAGTTTACCATAGACCTACGGGTCCATAGCTAGTAGCTAGATGGCTTCTTCCCTCTCTTTGATCTTCAATACCATGTTCTCCTCGATGTTCTTGGTGTTCTATTCGATGTAATCTTCTTTTGTGGTGTGTTTGTTGGGATCCGATGAATTGTGAGTTTATGATCAGATTATTCATGAGAAATATTTGAGTCTTCTCTGAACTCTTTTATGCATGATTGTTATAGCTTTTGTATTTCTCTCCGATCTATCGATTTGTTTTGGCCAACTAGATTGGTTTATCTTGCAATGGGAGAGGTGCTTTGTGATGGGTTCAATCTTGCGGTGCTTGATGACCCACAAGTATAGGGGATCAATCGTAGTCCTTTCGATAAGTAAGAGTGTCGAACCCAACGAGGAGCAGAAGGAAATGACAAGCGGTTTTCAGCAAGGTATTTTCTGCAAGCACTGAAATTATCGGTAACGAGTAGTTTGATAGCAAGATAATTTGTAACAAGTGACAAATAGCAATAGTAACAAAGAGTGCAGCAAGGTGGCCCAATCCTTTTTGTAGCAAAGGACAAGCCGGAATGATCTCTTATAATAAGCAACACGTTCTCGAGGACACATGGGAATTTCATCTAGTCACTTTCATCATGTTGGTTTGATTCGCGTTCGCTACTTTGATAATTTGATATGTGGGTGGACCGGTGCTTGGGTGCTGTTCTTACTTGAACAAGCCTCCCACTTATGATTACCCCCTCTCACAAGCATCCGCAACTACGAAAGAAGAATTAAGATAACTCTAACCATAGCATTAAACATATGGATCCAAATCAGCCCCTTACGGAGTAGCGCATAAACTAGGGTTTAAGCTTCTATCACTATAGCAACCCATCATCTAATTAGTACTCCACAATGCATTCCCTTAGGCCCAAAGATGGTGAAGTGTCATGTAGTCGACGTTCACATGACACCACTAAGAGAATCAACAACATACATATCATCAAAATATCGAACGAATACCAAATTCACATGATTACTTATGACAAGACTTCTGCCATGTCCTCAAGAACAAAAGTAACTACTCACAAATCATCATCATGCCCAAGATCAGAGGGGTATTAAATAGCATATTGGATCTGAACATATAATCTTCCACCAAATAGACCAACTAGCATCAACTACAAGATGTAATCAACACTACTAGCAACCCACAGGTACCAATCTGAGGTTTTGAGACAAAGATTGAGTACAAGAGATGAACTAGGGTTTGAGATGAGATGGTGCTGGTGAAGATGTTGATGAAGATTGACCCTCCCATGATGAGACGGTTGTTGGTGATGTCGATGGCGATGATTTCCCCCTCCCGGAGGGAAGGATCCCCGGCAGAATCTCTCCGCCGGAGGGCAAAATAGCTCCTGCCCAAGTTCCACCTCGAGACGGTGGCGCACCGTCCCAAAAGTCTTCTCCCTATTTTTTTAGGGAAAATGCGCTTATATACCAGAAAATGGGGGACAGAGGAGGGCCAGGGGCCCCACGAGGTACCATGGCGCGCCTGGGGGGGGGTGGCGCGCCCTGGTGCCTCGTGGGCACCTGGGTACCCCCCTCTGGTACTTTTTGCTTCCAGTATTTTTTATTTATTCCAAAATAATTCTCCGTGAAATTTCAGCTCATTTGGAGATGTGCAGAATAGGTATCTTGACATAGCTTTTTCAGGTCCAGAATTCCAGATGCCGGCATTCTCCCTCCTTGTGTGAATCTTGCATATTAAGAGAGAAAAGGCATTAGAATTGCTCCAAAAAGTGTTATAATGATTAAAAACACTATAAATAACAGTAGCAAAACATGATGCAAAATGGACGTATCAACTCCCCCAAGCTTAGACCTCGCTTGTCCTCAAGGGAAAGCCGATATCGATAATCATGTCCACATGTTTAGAGAGAGATGTGTCGATAAAAACAAAATACGGACATAGTGGTATCATGATCATTATTATAACAGCAATATTCATTATCATAAAACTTCTCATGAGCAAGTAACAATTCATCACAACAATGAAGTATAAGGCATAAACTTTCTTGAAAACTAACAAACTATGTTCTCGGTCAACAATGCAATTGCAATTCATCGTATTTTTAGGAAGGGTCTCATGTAGGAGCTTTTTAGCAAGTTCACATACTCAACCATCATATAGTCTTCTATGATTGCTAACACTCACATCATATATATGGAGCAAAAAGTTTCAGCCAGACACACAGAAAGATAGGGGCTTATAATTTTGCCTCCCAACTTATTCACCTCAAGGGTGATGTCAACAATAATAACTCATGATCACTCATATCCAACTGGATATATATGTTTAGATCTTTCCCCACCATATGATGCTTGCAAAAGAGAAAAATAAAAAGGAATAGAGGAGAACACTATTGACTCTTGCATAAAAAGTAAATACATAAAAGTAAAAGATAGGCCCTTCACAGAGGGAAGCAGAGGTTGTCATGCGCTTTTTATTGTTGGATGCACAAGCTCTTAATGCAAATGAACGTCACTTTATATTGCCCCTTATGATAGCAACCTTTATTATGCAATCTGTCGCTTTTATTTCTTTGCCATCACAAGTTCGTACAAAGCTTATTTTCCCTTACAATAAAAGTTTCATACATATTTAGAGGCAATTTTTATTGCTTTTTTGCACCGATGACAACTTACTTGAAGGATCTTATTCAATCCATAGGTAGATATAGTGGACTCTCATGACGTGAAACTGGGTCTAAGGGTTTTTGATGCACAAGTAGTATCTCTACTTGTTACGGATTTTTGGCTAGCAAAGATATTGGGCAAGCACCACATGTTGGAGGATCTATAACAATATAACTTCTATGTGAATATAAGCAAGCATAATTCATTACGTTGTCTTCCTTGTCCAACGTCAACAATTTGACATAAAATACTTAATGGGGGCTCACAATCATAAAAGATGTCCAAGATAGTATATTTGCATGTGAATCTTCTCTTCCCTTATTAATTCTTTCATGAATTTCATCATTGACTAATACTATGTTTGTTATCCTCCAAATTTTTTTACCACTTATACTTTTCTTTATGTAATGTCATTACTTTCCATAAGATTAGCATATGATCTTTTTCATTATTTTCATTGCTAGGATTGAAACATAAAAGTAAAGAAGCAAAAACTCAAACTACTCTTTATTATATAACTACAACTCGATTACATAGATAGATGGATCATGAAACTAACACTCGAAAATAGATCATACTAAACTTTTATTCAACTAGATCACGAAATAACTAAGGATCGAACTAAAAGTAGGTAAAGGTAATAAAAGGGATGGTGACACGATACCGGGGCTCCTCCACCAAGCTTGGCACAAGCCAAGGGGAGTGCCCATACCCATGTGCTAAAGTCTCCTTCTTCGGTGATGGCGGTGGTGATGAAGTGATGGGCTTATCCTCTGGCTTCCATGGCATAGGTTGCCCATCATAAAAAGATGAACGAGTCTCCGGAGTCCTGAAACTTGCAGCTGCACTCATACCTTTGAATCTTGCCTCATACTCATAATTTTGGTTTTGAAGATCATTGATTTGACCTTGAAGATAGTCGATCCATTCATTGAGCTTGAAGATGATATCCCCTATCGATTGGCCATCCACCTTCTGATTACGGGTGAGTTCCGTGATCATGGAGTGGTTGGCACTAAGTCCACGCTCCACCATCCCTTGGCACTTGAAGATCTCCTGCTCCACCGCTTCGAGCCTGGACTCCACGCTCCCGGTCTTCTTGGGTCCTTGAATGTCCCAGATGTGAAGCACCCCCTCATGCATCTCAATGGCTTGAGGGTGTTTCATCACCTCCGGTAGGTAGGGATTGATGACTTCTCGTAGAACTTGTCCTTGGAAGAGGTTGGTGGAGCCATAGTGATCTAGATCTGTCAGAAAAATAGCACAAAACAAGAACAGAGGAGATTTCTGCGATATGGTGGTCAAAACATACGAGAGTATATATAAAGAATTTTTATCTTGCAAAACAAGTAATCTAGAAGAAAAACGGAGTCAGGAAGGCTCACGCGGGGCCCACGAGGTACCAGGGCGTGCCTAGGGGGGGATGGCGCGCCCTGGTGCCTCGTGGGCACCAGGTGGGTCCTCCCGGCTGTTTCTTATTTTTGTATTTTTCTTAATATTCCAAAACGGACAGAAAATATTTTTATGGAATTTTTGGAGTCGGTTTACTTACCGTATCACATACCTCTTCCTTTTCAGGGTTCTGGAGTGTTCCGGAAGGTCTCTCTTATTTATTCCTCCGGTGTAATTGTTTCAATAATATTGGTTTCAACATTAATGGGGGTACCTGAAATATAATGCTTAATTCTTTACCCATTCACCACTCTCGGATTAGTGCCTTCGGAGTTGTTTATTTTAATGGCTCCGGAGCGATAGACTTCTTCAATAATATACGGTCCTTCCCATTTAGAGAAATTTTTTCCTGCAAAGAATCTCAAACGAGAGTGGTACAATAGAACTTGCTCACCCACTTTGAATTCCCGTTTTTGAATTCTTCTATCATGCCATCTTTTAACTTTTTCTTTAAACAATTTGGCATTTTCATAGGCTTGGGTTCTCCATTCATCTAATGAGCTAATATCAAATAACCTCTTTTCACCGGCAAGTTTAAAGTCATAATTGAGTTCTTTAATTGCCCAATATGCTTTATGTTCTAACTCAAGAGGCAAATGACATGCTTTTCCATAAACCATTTTATAAGGAGACATACCCATAGGATTTTTATAAGCAGTTCTATAAGCCCATAGTGCATCGTCAAGTTTCTTAGACCAATTCTTTCTAGATCTATTAAAGGTTTTTTGCAAAATTAATTTTATTTCCCTATTGCTCAATTCTACTTGACCACTAGATTGAGGGTGATAGGGAGATGCAATTCTAGGGTTGACATCATATTTAGCAAGCAATTTACGGAATGCACCATGAATAAAATGTGAACCACCATCAGTCATTAAATATCTAGGGACTCCAAACCTTGGGAAAATAACTTCTTTAAGCATTTTAATAGAAGTGTTATGATCAGCACTACTAGTTGGAATAGCTTCTACCCACTTAGTAACGTAATCAACAGTGACTAAAATACGAGTATACCCATTGGATTTAGGAAAAGGTCCCATATAATCAAATCCCCAAACATCAAACGGTTCAATAGCAAGTGAATAATTCATAGGCATTTCCTGACGTCTACCAACATTACCAATTCTTTGACATTCATCAGAAGATAAGACAAACTTACGAGCATCCTTGAAAAGAGTAGGCCAATAAAAACCAGATTGCAATACCTTATGTGCAGTTCTGTCTCCCGCATGGTGTCCTCCGTAAGCCTCGGAATGACACTTTCGTAGGATTTGTTCCTGTTCATGCTCAGGTATACAACGCCTAATAATACCATCTACTCCTTCTTTATAAAGATGCGGGTCATTCCAGAAGTAATGTCTTAAATCATAGAAGAACTTTTTCTTTTGTTGGTATGTGAAACTAGGTGGTATATATTTAGCAACAATATAATTAGCATAGTCTGCATACCAAGGAGTATTACAAGAAGCATTTATGACAGCTAATTGTTCATCAGGAAAGTCATCATTAATAGGAAGTGGGTCATCAAGAACATTTTCCATTCTAGACAAATTATCTGCTACGAGATTCTCAGCTTCCTTTCTATCAGTAATATGCAAGTCAAATTCTTGTAGCAATAAAACCCACCTAATGAGTCTAGGTTTAGCATCTTTCTTTTCCATAAGATATTTAATAGCAGCATGATCAGTGTGAACAGTTACTTTAGAATCAACTATGTAGGATCTGAATTTATCACATGCAAACACAACTGCTAGAAATTATTTCTCAGTAGTAGCATAATTTCTTTGGGCACTGTCCAGAGTTTTACTAGCATAATGGATAACATTTAATTTCTTATCAACTCTCTGTCCTAGAATAGCATCAACAACATAATCACTAGCATCACACATAATTTCAAAAAGCAAGTTCCAATCAGGTGGTTGAACAATAGGTGCAGTGGTTAAGGCTTTCTTAAGTGTTTCAAAGGCTTCTAGACAATCATCATCAAAAACAAATGGAACATCTTTTTGCAAAAGATTGGTAAGAGGCCTAGAAATTTTAGAGAAGTCTTTAATAAATCTCCTATAGAAACCAGCATGACCAAGGAAACTTCTTATACCTTTGATATCTTTAGGACATGGCATTTTCTCAATAGCATCAACCTTAGCTTTATCAACTTCAATACCTCTCTCAGAAATTTTATGCCCCAAGACAATACCTTCATTCACCATAAAGTGGCACTTCTCCCAATTCAAGACAAGATTAGTTTCTTCACATCTCTGCAAAACTCGATCAAGGTTGCTTAAGCAATCATCAAAAGAAGTTCCGTAAACGGAAAAATCATCCATGAAAACCTCAACAATCTTTTCACAAAAGTCAGAGAATATAGCAGTCATACATCTTTGAAAGGTAGCAGGTGCATTGCATAAACCAAAAGGCATACGTCTATAAGCATAAGTTCCAAAAGGACAAGTAAAGGTGGTTTTCTCTTGATCAGATTGTGCTATGGGTATTTGGGAAAAACTGGAATAACCATCTAGGAAACAAAAGTGTGTATGCTTAGACAATCTTTCTAACATTTGATCAATGAAAGGTAAGGGGTAATGATCTTTTCTAGTAGCTTTGTTTAATTTTCTAAAATCAATTACCATCCTATAACCAATTACAATTCTTTGTGGAATGAGTTCATTTTTATCATTAGGAATAACGGTAATACCCCCTTTCTTAGGGACACAATGAACGGGACTTACCCATCTACTATCAGCTATGGGATAGATTATACCTGCTTCCAGAAGTTTTAATATTTCAGTTCTTACCACCTCTTTCATCTTAGGATTTAATCGTCATTGGTGGTCGACAACTGGTTTAGCATCAGGCTCCATATTAATTTTGTGCTGACATAGAGTGGGACTGATGCCCTTAAGATCATCAAGAGTATATCCAATAGCAGCTCGGTGCTTCCTCAGAGTTTTTAGTAATCTCTTTTCTTCATGCGCTAAAAGGTTAGCACTAATAATAACAGGATATATCTTCTTCTCATCAAGATAAACATATTTCAATGTATCAGGCAATTGCTTCAATTCAAACACAGGATCACCCTTAGGTGGAGGAGGGCCTCCAAGAGTTTCAACAGGCAAATTGTGTTTAAGGATAGGTGGTTGATCAAATGTAACATCCCCATGTATTAAGCTACAGTGACCACCCTTTTGATAATGCCAAGTCACCATGATTAACAATGCTTGATCATCATTTGAGTCATATCTCATTTCAAATTCCATCTTTGAATTCAAATTCAAATGAAAGTGAAATTTGGAGTTGCATAAAAGTTGCTGGAAAAATGTTCATCATTTAGCAAATACTCCATAACTAATTATGTTCAGGAAAACAACATCACCTAAATTACCTAGGCGACTCTAACATCCAAAAACAGCACCAAAACAACAACATTTAATCCCATTTCATTTAATATAAATTCAAATGAAATCATTTAGTCACCAAACCTTTTTCTAGCAGTGCCAAATATTGCATGATATTTGTGTGGCCAAGTCACACATTTTACAAAAGTCAAATTGGGCTAAACAATTTGCAAAACAGTGGGAAAAGAATAAAACAGAAAAAGAAAAAGAAAATGGCTAAAGGGCACTATGCGGCTGGGCTTCTAGTTGCGACAGTGCGGCCCAGCCCGCTAAGCCATCGTCTCCCTCCTACTGCTCCTCCCGTGCTACTGTCGACAGCAGAGTGCGCGCGCGCACCGCCCCCCCCCTCGCCTGCTCGACACCGCGCGCCCCGCGCCCGCGTGGTGAGGATAAGAGCATCTCCACGGACCCCCTGGCGAACCCTATTACCTCTCCTCCCCTCCCTCGCTCGTTTCCCCCACCTTGCCCGACGCCGCCATGGCCTCGCCGCCGTAACTACGCGGCCACCGTACCTCCCTCGCCGCAGCTCGGTGTCTGCCGGGACCGCCAGCCTCCGCTACATCCTCTCCGCCTACGCGCTCGAGCCGGACACCACTACATCACCCGAATGCCATCGTCGTCTACCTCGACCACCGCACATCGCCGCCGTCATTCCGGCCACCCCGAGTCCTCCCCGCGCCGACTTTGCTCAACTACAGGCTCGCGGTGAGCCCCCGCCTTTTTCCCCTCACTCTCCCGCGCGAATCCGTCCCCGCAACCGTCGCTAACGCCATCACTGGAGAACGCCTCCGCCGCGTAGCTCGCCGCCGTCGATGTAGTCGATGTCGTGGCCGTCCGAGCACGTAGACGTGCTCAGCACATCCACGCGAGCATAATGCACGCACGCGCGCGCCTCCTCGTGCCCCACATCGCCGATCCCGACTACGGCCGAACTCCGGCGTCCGCCGCGGTCGACGCCGCCGTCGTTTTAGCCCGTCTCCGGCCGAGCCAGTACCATCACTAGAAGCGGCACTTCGCGCACGTTCGAACGCGCCGTCCCGCGCTCAAAATGATCCACGACAGCCGAAACCCGAGCCCCTCCCGTAGCGCCGCCGCGATTTTAGGCTCGCCGGCGTTGCTCCGGCGCCGGCGCCGACGTGGCGCTGACGCGGCAGCCACGTGGCCCTCCCCGTGCCACTGACGAGTGGGCCCAGTTGACCCGTTGACCAGTCAACAGGTCAACGGTTGACCTGCTGACTCAGCCAGCCCCGGGCCCACTGTCAGCCGATGTACTGCACAACTGGGTCACTTACATGTGGCCCCCACATTTAATTAAACGTTTTTATAAATAATTAATATATTAATTAAATCTGTTAATTAAATTAGACTCTGACAGCTGGGTCCCACCTGTTAATTAACCTAATTAGCTAAATTAACCCCTATTTATTTAAAACAGTCACTGACATGCGGGTCCCACTGGTCAGGTTTGACCCGGACCAGCTGGGTTTGACCGATGACGTCACCCTGATGTCATGCTGACGTCACATGTTACTGTTTTGGATAATTCAAATTAAATAATTCCAGAAAATCCAGAAAATGATTAAAACTTTGAAAAATCATATAAAATAAACCGTAACTGGGAGAACACTCCCGGATAATTTCCCGCTCCGACCAAAATACCTAGCACTGCATTAGAACACCCCTAGCACAGCATGTTGACATGTCATGCATCCCTATTGCATTGTGGCCGTGTATTAATTGTTTCTTCCCCCTCCTTCTCTCCCGATAGACCCCGAGACTGCCGACGACACTGCTGAGTACGACTACGATGTCGACGACCAGACCCCTTCAGCAGAGCTTCCAGGCAAGCAAAACCCCCTTGATCATCCAGATATTGCCTGCTCTTTCTCTCTATTGCTTGCATTAGAATTGCTTTTGTTATTGTTCCGATAGCTCCTATTCTGATGCATAGCCTGATTTCGTCGCCTACTATTGATACTCTACCTGCTATCCTATGATGCCTAGTTAGGAATGCTATGTTTCATCAGCTGGCCCTTCACCCTTGTCCGTTGGCCAGGCTTGTTATTGGGCCGTGATCATTCTGGGTGATGATCACGGAACTGTTTACATTACTGCAATACTTTAAATTGTTAAAGTCGGGCCGGCTCCAAGACTGCCCGCGAGGTAATGAAACAAGACGGGTTGAACCCAACGGTACCCGCGAGAGAGTCCTGTGACGGCTGGCTGTTAGCGGTACCACCCAGGATGTGGTGGTAGCTCGGGACTTGTCCCGATAGCCGACGCGGAACTTGCACTGTAGTCGGAGCGACAGGGCAGGCGGAGACTACCTAGGTGAGAGGTGGGCCTGGTCTCTGGTCGTGGTCTGCGAGATACCTAGTCGGAGCGACAGGAACCCTGTTCGTCTCTGTGAGCTACTAAAACACACCTAACGGATTTGGGTATTTGATCTGAGTAGGCCACTGGCCTTAAACGCACTACGACCATGTGGGATAATTGTTATGGGACCCTCTACGTCGTACGTTCCTCCCGAAAGCTCTTCAGATGTCATAGTTCAGAGATGCGGGCTGATTGTTGGGGTGAGCTGGTTACGTCTGTGGTGTTTCCACAGTCGCGCTTGGGCCCCGGCCAGTCTCGCAACGTGCAGGAGTGTAGAGGGTGATGGGCCCAAGACCCCTTCTCACTTAGGATTTAGACCGGCGTGCTGACCTCTCTGCTGAGTCTAGGTTGGTCTACGGCGTGTCGATTACCCGAGGCCGGGTATTACCCAGCAAGTGTGTCTGGCCAGATGTAATCGAACATGTTGGGTAACAGTAGTGCACCCCTGCAGGGAAGTTATCTATTCGAATAGCCCTGTCCATGGTAACAGGACCCTCGGAGTTGTATCCTGATCTGCTACAACAATGAATGGATACTGTTACAATGATAAACTAGTACTACTGCTCTCGGGATCACTTTCTTGCAGGGTAGTCCAGGAAGGATCTCAGGGCATTACTAAAATATAATTGCTATTATATGTTACTATACTCTACTCTCTTCTGATGCTGCAAGATTGCTTCAAGATGCTAGTCTTCGATAGGCTAGGCCTTTCCCCCTCTGTTTCGGCAATTCTGCAGTTCAGTCCAAAGATATAGCCCCATTCCTTTGATATCGATGCATAATTAGTATAGTTCTGATGTAAGTCTTGCGAGTACTTTGGATGAGTACTCACGGTTGCTTTGCTTCCCCTTTTTCTCATACCCGATTGCTACGATCAGAGACGACGGAGCCCAGGAGCAGGAGATCCCCGGAGGAGCCTACTACGACGTGGAGATCCCCGACGACCAGGAGTAGTTCGGAGGCCCTAGGCAGGAGGCCTTTGCCTTTTCGATCAGTATCGCTGTTTGTGCTAGCCTTCTTAAGGCAAACTTGACTAACTATGTCTGTACCCAGATATTATTTGTTTGTATGACTTATGTATTTGGGTCCTCGCAACCCCTGGTTTTTAATATGAAGATTTATGTTTAAATTTGAGTTTAGAGTTGTGTTGTGATATCTTCACGTGAGTCTCTGATCTCGAGCGTGCACGTTTGCGTGTATGATTAGTGCACGGTCGAGCAGGGGCATCACAAGTTGGTATCAGAGCCGACTGCCTGTAGGAAGCCCCCTTTTGATTCCTTGGTCGAAGTTGAGTCTAGTCTTTGGAAAAACTATTTTACTAACATTGTTGTGTGGCTTATGGGCCCACATCGCAAATGGGTGGTATTAGGATCTTTTATTCCTCTTCCATACTCTGGGGTTCTGATCTCTCATCCTTTCGGGTTAAAGGTTTTACTGACTCTAACTCTAGGTTCTCGTGATCACATCCACCCGGAGTTTTGAATTAACCCTTCTTCGAGTTGTGGGCCAGGTTCTGCTTCACATTGTTCACGACCGCAGCATCCTTTTATCGAGGGCACCCTGCGTTGTCACTTGCAGATTCCTCGCCCCAGTGGTTTTCTCCGATGATGATGTAGCCTTTGCTATGTCTTGTTGTTCTATCTCTCCACCGCGTGCCTGCGTGCCGCCTAGCGTGTCTAGCTTTTCCCTTCCGCATCTTGAAACGCTGGCTTGTAACCGGCTTTATGTATGGATTTGTATGTCATGTTTGACTATGGTGATGTATCTATTGCACTTCCTTCTGTTGTGCGTATTACTTCATGAATGATTCCTTACATCTGCAAATACTTGTTGCTAAACTACCCCATGTTGAATTTTAGCAGGATGGTTAGGCCAGGTGCTGGTGGTCGTGGTCGTGGCCGTGCTGCCCAACAGCCACCACCGCCAGACTATATGGCAGCTATGATGCAGCAATTCGAGCTGAACCGTCAGTTCATGGTTGGAATCATGGCTCAGTTTCCACACCAGAACCAGAATGCTCAGAATCAGCACCCTGCTTCAATAACTCTACAGGAGTTTATGCGTCTCAGCCCTACTGTTTTCCGCAACTCTGAACAGCCACTGGATGCTGATGACTGGCTTCGTGACATCGCCTTCGAGATGGAATCTGCCAATGTCGCCCCTGCCAACCTTGTCACCTTCGCGTCCTACTTCTTGAAGGGTCCCGCTGCTCAATGGTGGGACACCCACAGGCGTTCACTACCTGCTGGGACAGTTGTTACCTGGATCGAGTTTCAGACTGCTTTCCATGCCCGTTACATTCCTCAGGGAATCATGGACCGGAAGAAAAGGGAGTTTCGCAACCTCACTCAGGGCAGTAAGACTGTCGAAGCTTATCAGCGGGAATTCCTTGACCTATCCCACTATGCTGAAGAAGACATTGCCACTGATGCCCGCAGACAGGAAAAGTTCCGTGACGGACTCCACCCAGACCTCAAGCTTGCACTTGCTATTCATGACTTCCCCAACTTCGCCACCCTGGTGAACAAGGCTATCCAGGTTGAGACCGCTCAGATGGAGCACAAGGAGTCACAGAAGCGTTATCGTGATGTTGGCTTGTCTTCGAGCTCAGCACAGAGGCGTCGAATCTGGATTCCCCATAGCATGTATCGTCCAGCTGCCCCTGCGCTAAGGCCTTCCTATGCTGCACCTCATCTGCCTCCTCCGCCACCTAGGCAGCCGAGAGCTCAAGCTGCTCCACCAAATGCTACTGCTCTTCGTCCTGAAGATGGTATGTGTTTCAAGTGTCGCCGCCCAGGTCACCGTGCCAAAGACTGCCGCCAGAGTCAGAATCAGTTGGCACTTCCTCCTACTGGCCGTGGAAATGGCCATGGCAACAACCAAACCCGCAACTATAATACCGGGTCTTCTGCTTATGGTCGTGGATAGGCTTACCACATTGATATTGAAGAAGTTCAGGATCAACCTGCTACTGTGATGGTTACCCTTCTCGTTAACTCAGTACCTGCTTCTATTTTATTTGATTCAGGAGCATCACAATCATTCGTCTCTGGAGCATTTGCATTCATGCATGGCATACAATATGAAAAGATGCATACTCCATTAGTCGTTAGTACTCCCGGGGCCCATTGTCATGCTGACATGATGGCACCTAACGTCACTGTCGAAATTGAAGGATTAGAATTCCTTGCCCCCCCCATTGTTCTGAAGTCTTCCACCATAGACCTCATTCTAGGAATGGATTGGTTGAAAGCTCACACTGCTTCGATCAATTGTGCCACCAAAGTCGTCCAACTCCTTCACCCCTCCGACGAGATAGTGAACTACACCGCCCGAGTTATCCGGAATGCCGAAGCTCAGATATATGCTCTGAATGCTTTGAACGCCTCACCTCTTGAGGGAATTGAGAACGTCCCAGTCGTTCGCTATTTTCCAGACGTCTTTCCAGAAGAACTTCCAGGAATACCCCCGGTTAGAGCTATCGAATTCGTCATCGACTTGAAACCAGTCACTACCCATATTGCTAAGCGTCCCTATAAGATGCCGCCACATGAACTCCTTGAACTTAAGGAGGAGATCGACAAATCGCTTCGTAAAGGCTTCATTCGTCCAAGTTCCTCTACTTGGGGAGCACCTTCTCTCTTTGTTAAGAAGAAGGATGGAACTAACCGATTGGTCCAAGACTATCGGCCTATTAACCAAGCAACAATCCAGAACAAATACCCACTACCCCGGATCAACGATCTTTATGATCAACTTGCTGGATCCTCTGTGTTCTCTAAACTCGACTTAAGGTTGGGCTACCATCAGATCTGAGTTCGTAAAGAGGATATTCCGAAGACCGCCTTCGTTACCCGTTATGGATCATACGAGTACACCGTCAGGTCCTTCGGATTAACTAATGCTCCAGCAACCTTCTCTCGATTGATGAACTATATCTTCATGGACTACCTTGACAAATTCATCGTCGTTTATTTGGATGATATCCTTATATATTCCAAGAATGAAGAAGAACACGCCGAACATCTTCAGCTTGTATTGGAGAAACTTCTAGAACATCAACTTTATGCCAAATTTTCCAAATGTGAATTCTGGTTATCCGAGGTGACCTATTTTGGTCATGTGATTTCCAAAGATGGCATTGTTGTTAACCTAGAACGAGTTCAGGCCATTCTTGACTGGACTCCTCCGCAGACTGTTAAGCAAGTCAGAAGTTTTCTCGGTCTCGCTAGTTATTGCCGCCGTTTCGTCGAGAACTTCTCCAAGATTACTAAGCCACTGACTGATTTGCTCCACAAAGGCAAGAAGTTTGAGTGGACGGAAAAGTGCCAAGAAAGTTTTCAGACACTCAAGGACAAGTTGACCTCTGCCCCAGTGCTAGCACCCCCAGATACTCGCAAGGACTTTGTGATCTACTGTGATGCGTCTCATCAAGGATTAGGCTGTGTCCTAATGCAGGAGCGCAAAGTGATTGCTTATGGATCTCGTCAATTGCGTCCTCACGAAGATAAGTATCCAACACATGATCTTGAGTTAGCAGCAGTTATCTATGCTCTGAAGCTGTGGCGACATTACCTTCGCGGTAATCGTTGCGAGATATACACGGACCACCAAAGTCTGAAATATCTGTATACTCAACCAGATTTGAACCTCCGTCAACAAAGATGGCTCGAGACAATAGCTGACTATGACATGGATATTTCTTATACCCCTGGCAAGGCTAATGTAATGGCCGATGCTTTGAGTCGCAAGTCTTATTGCAACAACCTCATGGTTCAGCAAGCACAACCCCTTCTCTACGAAGAACTTCGCAAGTTGAACCTTCACATTGTCCCATAGGGTCATCTCAATACCCTGGTTGTTGAACCAGATCTCGAGGACCTCATCAAGCATATACAGAAAGCTAACTCCGAGGTCGAGAAGATTAAGCGCGATCTCGCAAAAGGAAGGCCCTCATTCTTCACTATTGATGATGATGGCACCTTGTTCTTCAAAAATCGCTTAATGGTTCCTAGAAAGGACAACCTGGATGTGACCCCGCGCGTCATGAAAGAAGCTCATGATACACCTCTTTCAATTCACCCTGGTAGTACCAAAATGTACCAAGACATTCGACAGAGATATTGGTGGCCTGATATGAAGCGAGACATTGCTCGTTATGTTGCTGAGTGTGACGTTTGCCGTCGCATCAAAGCAGAACATCAAAGGCCTGCTGGAACTCTGCAACCACTTGCTATTCCTGAATGGAAATGGGACAAAGTCGAAATGGATTTCATTACTGGTTTTCCCAGATCGTAGAAGGGTCATGATGCTATTTTTGTCGTCATTGACCGATTCTCCAAGGTTGCTCACTTTCTGCCAGTCAAGGAGACAATCACTGCTAGTCAGTTAGCAGACTTTTATGTTTCCAGAATCGTGTCACTCCACAGTGTTCCATTGGAGATCAGTTCAGATCGTGGCAGCCTCTTTACCTCAAGATTTTGGAACAGTTTCCAAGAAGCTATGGGAACTCATCTGTCCTTCAGCACCGCTTTTCACCCCCAGTCCCAGGGACAAGTTGAAGGAGTCAATGAAGTGCTTGAAGATATGCTTCGAGCTTGTGTCATCTCATTCGGTAAGAAATGGGAGGAATCTCTCCCGTATGCTGAATTTTCTTACAACAATAGCTATCAAGCTAGCCTGAAGATGGCACCATTTGAAGTTCTTTATGGACGTAAGTGCCGAACCCCTCTGAATTGGTCAGAAACTGGGGAACGGTCACTCGTCGGTCCAGATATTATCCAACAAGCTGAAGAACAAGTCCGCATTGTCCGTGAACATTTGAAAGCTGCTCAGTCTCGTCAGAAGAGCAATTATGACCGAAAACACCAGGTAATGGTCTATCAACCTGGCGAGCAAGCTTACCTTCGCGTCACTCCGATGAAGGGCACTCATCGATTTGGAATCAAGGGCAAGTTAGCTCCTCGCTACACTGGCCTGTTCCGTATCCTCGCCAGACGTGGAGAAGTGGCATATCAATTGGAATTGCCGCCAAACCTTTCTCAAGTTCATGATGTCTTCCATGTGTCGCAACTTCGTCGTTGTTTCAAGGATCCTATCCGAGCAGTGGATCATGAAATGCTTGAATTGCAAGAGGATCTTTCTTATCAAGAGTATCCGATCCGCATTCTTGATCAAGCTGAACGTCGAACCCGTCAGAAGGCAATCAAGTTCCTTAAAGTTCAGTGGTCAAATCATTCTGAAGATGAAGCCACTTGGGAACGCGAAGATCGTCTTCGTGAAGAATACCCCGCTCTCTTTCAGCCTACCTCTTAATTCTCGAGACGAGAATTTCTTTTAAAGGAGGAGAATTGTAACATCCCCATGTATTAAGCTACAGTGACCACCCTTTTGATAATGCCAAGTCACCATGATTAACAGTGCTTGATCATCATTTGAGTCATATCTCATTTCAAATTCCATCTTTGAATTCAAATTCAAATGAAAGTGAAATTTGGAATTGCACAAAAGTTGCTGGAAAAATGTTCATCATTTAGCAAATAATCCATAACTAATTATGTTCAGGAAAACAACATCACCTAAATTACCTAGGTGACTCTAACATCCAAAAACAGCACCAAAACAGCAACATTTAATCCCATTTCATTTAATAAAAATTCAAATGAAATCATTTAGTCACCAAACCTTTTTCTAGCAGTGCCAAATATTGCATGATATTTGTGTGGCCAAGTCACACATTTTACAAAAGTCAAATTGTGGCTAAACAATTTGCAAAACAGTGGGAAAAGAATAAAACAGAAAAAGAAAAAGAAAATGGCTAAAGGGCACTGTGCGGCTGGGCTTCTAGTTGCGACAGTGCGGCCCAGCCCGCTAAGCCGTCGTCTCCCTCCTACTGCTCCTCGCGCGCTGCTGTCGACAGCAGAGCGCGCGCGCGCACCGGCCCCCCCTCGCCTGCTCAACACCGCGTGCCCCGCGCCCGCATGGTGAGGATAAGAGCATCTCCGCGGAACCCCTGGCGAACCCTATTACCTCTCCTCCCCTCCCTCGCTCGTTTTCCCCACCTCGCCCGACACCGCCATGGCCTCGCCGCCGTAACTACGTGGCCACCGTGCCTCCCTCGCCGCAGCTCGGTGTCTGTCGGGACCGCCAGCCTCCGCTACATCCTCTCCGCCTACGCGCTCGAGCCGGAGACCACTACATTGCCCGAACGCCGTCGTCGTCTACCTCGACCACCGCACATCGCCGCCGTCATTCCGGCCACCCCGAGTCCTCCCCGCGCCCACTTTGCTCAACTACAGGCTCGCGGTGAGCCCCCGCCTTTTCCCCCTCACTCTCCCGCGCGAATCCGTCCCCGCAGCCGTCGCTAACGCCATCACCGGAGAACGCCTCCGCCGCGTAGCTCGCCGCCGTCGATGTATGTCGTGGCCGTCCGAGCACGTAGACGTGCTCAGCACATCCACGCGAGTATAACGCACGCACGCGCGCGCCTCCTCGTGCCCCACATCGCCGATCCCGACTACGGCCGAACTCCGGCGTCCGCCGCGGTCGACGCCGCCGTCGTTTTAGCCCGTCTCCGGCCGAGCCAGTACCACCACTAGAAGCGACACTTCGCGCACGTTCGAACGCGCCGTCCCGCGCTCAAAATGATCCACGACAGCCAAAACCCGAGCCCCTCCCGTAGCGCCGCCGCGATTTTTGGCTCGCCGGCGTTGCTCCGGCGCCGGCGCCGACGTGGCGCTGACGCGGCAGCCACGTGGCCCTCCCTGTGCCACTGACGAGTGGGCCCAGTTGACCCGTTGACCAGTCAACAGGTCAACGGTTGACCTGCTGACTCAGCCAGCCCCGGGCCCACTGTCAGCCGCTGTACTGCACAACTGGGTCACTGACATGTGGCCCCCACATTTAATTAAACGTTTTTATAAATAATTAATCTATTAATTAAATCTGTTAATTAAATAAGACTCTGACAGCTGGGTCCCACTTGTTAATTAATCTAATTAGCTAAATTAACCCCTATTTAATTAAAACAGTCACTGACATGCGGGTCGCACTGGTCAGGTTTGACCCGGACCAGCTGGGTTTGGCCGATGACATCACCCTGATGTCATGCTGACGTCACCTGTTACTGTTTTGGATAATTCAAATTAAATAATTCCAGAAAATCCAGAAAATGATTAAAACTTTGAAAAATCATATAAAATAAACCGTAACTCGGATGAAAATAATTTATATATGAAAAACGATCAGAAAAATATGACGAATCCGAATATGCCACCCACATACCAGCCACACCTCTCTAACATGATGAACATGGAACCGTCTCCCCCGGTTCAGTGTACCGATAATCACCCGGAGCTGGGAGATCACTCCCGGATAATTTCCCGCTCCGACCAAAATACCTAGCACTGCATTAGAACACCCCTAGCACAACATGTTGACATGTCATGCATCCCTGTTGCATTGTTGCCGTGTATTTATTGTTTCTTCCCCCTCCTTCTCTCCCGATAGACCCCGAGACTGCCGACGACACTGCTGAGTACGACTATGACGTCGACGACCAGACCCCTTCAGCAGAGCTTCCAGGCAAGCAAAACCCCCTTGATCATCCAGATATTCCCTACTCTTTCTCTCTATTGCTTGCATTAGAATTGCTTCTATTGTTGTTCCAATAGCTCCTATTCTGATGCATAGCCTGATTTCGTCGCCTACTATTGATACTCTACCTGCTATCCTATGATGCCTAGTTAGGAATGCTATGTTTCATCAGCTGGCCCTTCACCCTTGTCCGTTGGCCAGGCTTGTTATCGGGCCGTGATCATTCTGGGTGATGATCACGGAACTGTTTACATTACTGCAATACTTTAAATTGTTAAAGTCGGGCCGGCTCCAAGACTGCCCGCGAGGTAATGAAACAAGACGGGTTGAACCCAAGGGTACCCGCGAGAGAGTCCTGTGACGGCTGGCAGTTAGCGGTACCACCCAGGATGTGGTGGTAGCTCGGGACTTGTTCCGACAGCCGACGCGGAACTTGCACTGTAGTCGGAGCGACAGGGCAGGCGGAGACTACCTAGGTGAGAGGTGGGCCTGGTCCCTGGTCATGGTCTGTGAGATACCTAGTCGGAGCGACAGGAACCCTGTTCGTCTCTGCGAGCTACTAAAACACACCTAACGGATTTGGGTATTTGATCTGAGTAGGCCGCTGGCCTTAAACGCACTACCACCATGTGGGATAATGGTTATGGGACCCTCTACGTCATACGTTCCTCCCGAAAGCTCTTCAGATGTCACAGTTCAGAGATGCGGGCTGATTGTTGGGGTGAGCTGGTTACGTCTGTGGTGTTTCCACAGTCGCGCTTGGGCCCCGGCCAGTCTCGCAACGTGCAGGAGTGCAGAGGGTGATGGGCCCAAGACCCCTTCGCACTTAGGATTTAGACCGGTGTGCTGACCTCTCTGCTGAGTCTAGGTTGGTCTACGGCGTGTCAATTACCCGAGGCCGGGTATTACCCAGCAAGTGTGTCCGGCCAGATGTAATCGAACGTGTTGGGTAACAGTAGTGCACCCCTGCAGGGAAGTTATCAATTCGAATAGCCGTGTCCACGGTAACAGGACGCTCAGAGTTGTATCCTGATCTGCTACAACTATGAATGGATACTGTTACAATGATAAACTAGTACTACTGCTCTCGGGATCACTTTCTTGCAGGGTAGTCGAGGAAGGATCTCAGGGCATTACTAAAATATAATTGCTATTATATGTTAATATACTCTACTCTCTTCTGATGGTGCAAGATTGCTTCAAGATGCTAGTCTTCGATAGGCTAGGCCTTTCCCCCTCTGTTCCGGCAATTCTGCAATTCAGTCCAAAGATATAGCCCCATTCCTTTGATATCGATGCATAATTAGTATAGTTCTGATGTAAGTCTTGCGAGTACTTTGGATGAGTACTCATGGTTGCTTTGCTTAACCTTTTTCTCATACCCGATTGCTACGATCAGACGATGGAGCCGAGGAGCAGGAGATCCCCGGAGGAACCTACTACGACGTGGAGATCCCCGACGACCAGGAGTAGTTCGGAGGCCCTAGGCACGAGGCCTTTGCCTTTTCGATTAGTATCGTTGTTTGTGCTAGCCTTCTTAAGGCAAACTTGACTAACTATGTCTGTACCCTGATATTATTTGTTTGTATGACTTATGTATTCGGGTCCTCGTGACCCCTGGTTTGTAATATGAAGATTTATGTTTAAATTTGAGTTTAGAGTTGTGTTGTGATATCTTCCCGTGAGTCTCTGATCTCGAGCGTGCACGTTTGCGTGTATGATTAGTGCACGGTCGAGCAAGGGCGTCACATCAAAGAACATCTTATCTATTTCATTTCTTCCATTCATATGCATATCATTCTCATGGTCTAGCAAATATTGTTCTAACGGATCAGTAGGAGGTACGGCAATAGAAGCAAGACCAATAATTTCATCTTTACTAGGCAATTTTTTATCATGAGGTTGTCTACGGAACTTGGAGAAATTAAACTCATGAGATATATTACCAAACTTAACTCGAACCTTTTCTTTAACACAATCAATTTCAGCATTAACAGTATTCAAGAAGGGTCTACCAAATATAATGGGACAAAAATTATCTTGTTGTGAGCCAAGTACTAAGAAATCAGTAGGGTATTTGATTTTTCCACACAAGACTTCAACATCTCTAACAATCCCAAGTGGTGTAATAGTATCTCTATTCGCAAGCTTAATAGTAACATCAATATCTTCAATCTCAACAGGTGCAATATCATGCATTACTTCTTGATATAAAGAAAATGGAATAGCACTCACACTAGCAACCATATCACACAAACCGTGATAGCAATGATCTCCAATCTTAACAGAAATAACAGGCATGCCAACTATGGGCTTGTTCTTATCTAACATATCTCGTTCATTTCTAACAGGTTTAGCAATTCTAGCAGCCTCCTCACAAAAGTAAATAACATGCCCATCTATATTATTGACTAAGAGATCTTTAACCATAGCAACATCAGGTTCAACTTTAATTTGTTCAGAGGGTCTAGGTGCTCTAATATTACTTTTGTTAACCACAGTTGAAGCTTTAGCATATTCCTTAATCCTAACAGGAAAAGGTGGTTTCTCAATATAAGAAGTAGGCACAACTGGATCAACATGGTAAACAATTGTTTCTTCTTTAACACTAACAGGTTCCTCAATCTTTTCTTTAACAAGGGGATGATATTTAAACCACTTATCCTTAGGGAGATCAACATGAGTAGCAAATGATTCACAAAAGGAAGCTACTATCTCAGAGTCAAGTCCATATTTAGTGCTAAACTTATGAAAGGCATCGGTAGCCATAAAAGATTTAACACAATCGAACTCAAGTATTATACCTGACTCATTACCTTTGTCGAGTTCCCAATCTTCAGAGTTGCATTTAATTCTTTCCAGACGATCCCATCTGAATTCAATAGTTTTCTTCATAAAGGGGCCAGTCGAAGAAGAATCGAGCGTAGTTTGATTATCATGAGAAAGCCGAGCATAAAAATTCTGTAAGATAATTTCTTTTGGGAGCTCATGATTGGGGCATGTGTACATCATGTACTTAAGCCTCACCCAAGCTTGAGCGATGCTTTCTCCTTCACGAGGCCAAAAATTATATATAATTCTGATCACGATGAACCAAATGCATAGGATAAAATTTCTGATGGAATTCTAGTTTCAATCGGTTCCAGTCCCATGTATCAGTATCATCACATAGCCTATACCACATTAATGCTTTTGCCTCCAAAGATAAAGGGAATACTTTCTTCTTAACTTCATCTCTGGATAAACCTGCAAGCTTAAACAATCTACAAATTTCATCCACATAGATCAAGTGCATATCAGGATGTATTGTTCCATCTCCTGCATAAGGATTAGCTAGCAGTTTCTCTATCATACCCGAAGGAATTTCATATTCAATATTTTCAGTAGGTGCAGTAGGTTGAGGAGCAACTCTTGGTGTTTCCGATCGAGGTGAAGATACCCCGAACAAATCCCTCAAAGTATTACTTTCCATAGTGACAAGTGACAGTAAATTTAAGCACGTAATATAAATGTTTCCTTACCAAATTCCACTCACCAAAGGCGCTTCACTCCCCGGCAACGGCGCCAGAAAAGAGTCTTGATGACCCACAAGTATAGGGGATCAATCGTAGTCCTTTCGATAAGTAAGAGTGTCGAACCCAACGAGGAGCAGAAGGAAATGACAAGCGGTTTTCAGCAAGGTATTTTCTGCAAGCACTGAAATTATCGGTAACGAGTAGTTTGATAGCAAGATAATTTGCAACAAGTGACCAATAGCAATAGTAACAAAGAGTGCAGCAAGGTGGCCCAATCCTTTTTGTAGCAAAGGACAAGCCGGAACGATCTCTTATAATAAGCAACACGTTCTCGAGGACACATGGGAATTTCATCTAGTCACTTTCATCATGTTGGTTTGATTCGCGTTCGCTACTTTGATAATTTGATATGTGGGTGGACCGGTGCTTGGGTGCTGTTCTTACTTGAAAAAGCCTCCCACTTATGATTACCCCCTCTCGCAAGCATCCGCAACTACAAAAGAAGAATTAAGATAACTCTAACCATAGCATTAAACATATGGATCCAAATCAGCCCCTTATGGAGTAGCGCATAAACTAGGGTTTAAGCTTCTGTCATTCTAGCAACCCATCATCTAATTACTACTCCACAATGCATTCCCTTAGGCCCAAAGATGGTGAAGTGTCATGTAGTCGACGTTCACATGACACCACTAAGAGAATCAACAACATACATATCATCAAAATATCGAACGAATACCAAATTCACATGATTACTTATGACAAGACTTCTCCCATGTCCTCAAGAACAAAAGTAACTACTCACAAATCATCATCATGCCCAAGATCAGAGGGGTATTAAATAGCATATTGGATTTGAACATATAATCTTCCACCAAATAAACCAACTAGCATCAACTACAAGATGTAATCAACACTACTAGCAACCCACAGGTACCAATCTAAGGTTTTGAGACAAAGATTGAGTACAAGAGATGAACTAGGGTTTGAGATGAGATGGTGCTGGTGAAGATGTTGATGAAGATTGACCCTCCCACGATGAGAGGGTTGTTGGTGATGTCGATGGCGATGATTTCCCCCTCTCGGAGGGAAGTATCCCCGGCAGAATCTCTCTGCCGGAGGGCAAAATAGCTCCTGCCCAAGTTTCGCCTCGAGACGGCGGTGCACCGTCCCAAAAGTCTTCTCCCTATTTTTTAGGGCAAATGTGCTTATATACCAGAAATGGGGGACAGAGGAGGGCCAGGGGCCCCACGAGGTACCAGGGCGTGCCTGGGGGGGTGGCGCATCCTGGTGCCTTGTGGGCACCTGGGTGGCCCCCTCTGGTACTTTTTGCTTCTAGTATTTTTTATTTATTCCAAAATAATTCTCAGTGAAATTTCAGCTCATTTGGAGATGTGCATAATAGGTATCTTGACATAGCTTTTTCAGGTCCAGAATTCCAGCTACCGGCATTCTCCCTCCTTGTGTGGATCTTGCATATTAAGATAGAAAAGGCATTAGAATTGCTCCAAAAAGTGTTATAATGATTACAAACACTATAAATAATAGTAGCAAAACATGATGCAAAATGGACGTATCAGTGCTCAATCCCAGTGACAGAAAGGGACATGACACGTATTTGTATGGTTGCCATTAAGGATAAAAAGATGGGGTTTAATCATATTGCTTGAGTTTACTTTGTCTACATCATGTCATCTTGCTTAAGGCGTTACTCTGTTTCATACTTAATACCCTAGATGCATGCTGGATAGCGGTCGATGGGTGGAGTAATAGTAGTAGATGCAGGCAGGAGTCGGTCTACTTGTCTCGGACGTGATGCCTATATACATGATCATTGCCATGAATCCGTCATAATTATTTGCTTTTCTATCAATTGCCCAATAGTAATTTGTTTACCCACCATATGCTATGTGTTCGAGAGAGAAGCCTCTAGTGAAAACTATGGCCCCCGGGTCTACTTTTATCATATATTAAAAATCAAAAATACCTTGCTGCAATTTATTTACTTTTATTTTATTTAGTATTTTAGTTTATCTATCTATCACTATCAGAATTAATCCTTGCAAATAACTGCTAAGAGGATTGACAACCCTCTTATTTGCGTTGGGTGCAAGTGTTTGCTTTTGTGTGTGTAGGTGCTGCTAAAGGAATTTTGCGTGGTTCTCCTACTGGATTGATAACCTTGGTTCTTAACTGAGGGAAATACTTATCTCTACTATACAGCATCATCCTCTCCTCTTCGGGGAAATTCCAACGCAGTCTACAAGTAGCAGGAAGAATTTCTGGCGCCGTTGCAGGGGAGACATCACCAAAATTTATCAAGTACCTTCGCACAAACTATCATGCACTTGCATTTACTTTATTTGCCTTTTTATTTGCATTTGCCTCTCATTTTCATCTCCCCCACTTCTAATTTTTTTTATAAAAACACAAAAATATTTTTATTTGCTTGTTTGCTAGTTTGCTTGCTTCGTCGCGATGTCTCAAGAAAACACAAAATTGTGTGACTTTTCCAATACTAATAATAATGATTTTATTAGTACTCCTATTGCTCCTGCTGCCACTAGTGCGGAGTCATGTGACATCAATGCTGCTTTGCTTAATCTTGTTATGAAAGAACAATTTTCTGGCAGTCCTAATGAAGATGCTGCATTCCATCTTAATACTTTCGTTGAGCTTTGTGATATGCAAAAGAAAAAAGATGTGGATAATGACATTGTCAAATTAAAATTATTTCCTTTCTCACTACGAGATCGAGCTAAAACTTGGTTTTCATCCTTGCCTAGAAATAATATTGATTCTTGGGATAAGTGTAAGGATGCTTTTATTACGAAGTATTTTCCTCCCACTAAGATTATCTCTTTAAGAAATCAAATTATGAATTTTAAGCAACTTGAGCATGAACATGTTGCACATTCTTGGGACAGAATGAAATTAATGATAAGAAATTGCCCAATACATGGTTTAAATTTATGGTTGATATTGATCCTAATGATGTGCCATTGTCTACTTTGATTGAGCAAAATAATGATGCTATTGATGTGAATTTTGTCTCTAGAAATAATTTCAACAACAATCCTTATAGGGGTAATTTCAATCCTAGACCGTTTCCTGGAAATTCCTCTAATATTATGGTAATTCCTATGGTAATCCATCTAATAATAATAATAGGATACCCTCTGATCTTGAAAGTAATATTAAAGAATTTATTAATTCACAAAATAATTTCAATGCTATGGTACAAGAAAAATTGAATAGAGTTGATGAATTGTCTAGGAACATGGATAGAATTGCTCATGATGTTGAAAATCTCAAAATTAAAATTTTGCCACCCAAGCATGATATAAATGAGTCTATTAAAGCTATCTATGTCTCCATTAATGAAAGTAAAGAAAGGACCGCTAGGTTGAGAGCCAAGCGAGAATTTCTAGGAAAAGCTATTCCACCCGATTTCTATCGTAGTAATGATGAAGATATTAAAATGATTGGTGTCACTCCTATTGAATCACTATTTAGTAATATAAAACTTGATGAAAAGGGACTGAAGAAGAGTCAACTTTAGATAGAAGGAGTCCCAATTGCTTGGAGGGTGATAATCTTAATGATAAAAATGAAAAAGTGGGTTTGGAGAGGTTAAAACTTTAAATAGTAATGCACCCGCTACTTTGGATTACAAGTACTTTAATTATGATAGTTGTTCTTTAATTGAGTGCATTTTGTTGTTGCAATCCATGATTAATTCACCAAATGCATATGAACAAAATAAAGCTTTCACTAAACATATTGTAGAAGCTATGATGAAAGCTCATGAAGAAAAACTTGAGTTGGAAGTTTCAATTCCTAGAAAATTACAAGATGAATGGGAACCTACTATTAAATTAAAAATTAGAGATTATGAATGTAATTCTCTTTGTGATCTTGGTGCTAGCATTTCCACTATACCAAAATCTTTGTGTGATGTCCTAGGTCTCACCGATATGGATCCTTGTTCCCTTAATTTGCATCTTGCGGATTTCACTATTAAAAAACCATTGGGTAGAATAAATGGTGTGCCTATTCTTGCAAATAGAAATTATGTGCCCGTGGATTTTATTGTTCTTGATATTGAATGCAATCCTTCTTGCCCTATAATACTTGGTAGGCCTTTCCTACGAACAATAGGTGCTATTATTGATATGAAAGAAGGTAATATAAGATTTCAATTTCCATTAAAGAAAGGGATGGAATACTTCCCTAGGAATATAAATAAGCCACCTTATGAATCTATTATGAGGGCCACCTATAAAATTAACTTGAAGGATGACAACACTTGAAACTATGCATTATGACTAGCTAGGGGCATAAAACAATAGCGCTTGTTGGGAGGCAACCCAATGAATAAAATAAATTTTTTGTTTTACTTTCTGTTCTTGTGTGTTTACACAATTATAGCCTCTGTTATGATTGTGTTTTTATCTTTTAATTAGTGTTTTTGCCAAGTAATGCCTTTGGGATGATTTGGATGATAGTATAATTGACGCCGTTTGGAAAACAGAAAGTTTGCGTCCATTTTTTATTCTGTACTGGAGTGTCAGAAAAATCTGAAATTTTTACACAGTATTGGTATATGAATTGTTTACCTTGTACTAAGTTTTCAGAATTTTTGGAGTTACATAATTATAGCTTTTAAATAGATCTTTACAGATTGTTCTGTTTTAGACAGATTCTGTTTTTGTTGCATAGTTTGCTTATTTTGATGAATCTATGGATCGTATCGGGGGTTATGAGTCATGGAGAAGTTGGAGTACAGTAGAATTATGCCAATATTAAATATGAATCAATTTACAACAGTACCTAAAGTTTAAGATTTGTTTGTTATACTAACGGATCTCACGAGGTTTCTGTTGAGTTTTGTGTGCTGAAGTTTTCAAGTTTTGGGTGAGACTACGATGGATAAAGGAATAAGGAGCGGCAAGAGCCTAAGCTTGGGGATGCCCAAGGCACCCCAAGGTAATATTCAAGGAAGACTCAAGTGTCTAAGCTTGGGGATGCCCCAGATGGCATCCCCTCTTTCGTCTACAATCTATCGGTAACTCACTTGGAGCTATATTTTTATTCATCACATGATATGTGTTTTACTTGGAGCATCTTGTGATATAGTTTGTTTGCTTTTTAGTTTGTCACAATCATCTTTGCTGAACACACCTTTTTGAGAGGGACACACATTATTCGTGATTTGTTAGAATACTCTATGTGCTTCACTTATATCTTTTGAGCTAGGCTGTTGCTCTAGTGCTGTACTTATATCTTTTAGAGCACGGCGGTGGTTATATTTTAAAGAAATAGTTACACTCTCATGCTTCACTTATATCTTTTTGAAAATCTAATGAATAGCAATGGTAATATGCATGGGTTATGAATTTGGTCCTAATATGATAGGTATTCAAGAGGGATATAATAAAAACTTTCATGTAGATCACTGAATGTGATAAGTTTGATTCTTTGCAATAGTTTTGCGATATTAAGATGGTAATATGTGGGAGGTGCTAGTAGATAATTGTGGTTTAGTAAGAATATTGGTGTTAAGGTTTGTGATTCCCAAAGCATGCACGTATGATCTGTCGTTATGCTAAGAAGTTGGAGCATGATTTATTCTTGATTGTCTACCTTATGAGTGGCGGTCGGGGACGAGCGATGGTCTTTTCCTACCAATCTATCCCCCTAGGGGCATGCGTAGTAGTACTTTGCTTCGAGGGCTAATAAACTTTCGCAATAAGTATGTGAGTTCTTTATGACTAATGCGAGTCCATCGATTATACGCACTCTCACCTTTCCGCAATTTGCTAGCCTCTTCGGTACCGTGCATTGCCCTTTCTCACATCGAGAGTTGGTGCAAACTTCGCCAGTGTATCCAAACCCCGTGATATGATATGCTCTATCACACATAAGCCTCTTTATATCTTCCTCAAAACAGCCACCATACCTACCTATCATGGCATTTCCATAGCCATTCCGAGATATATTGCCATGCAACTTCCACCGTTCCGTTTTTATGACACACATCGTCATTGTCATATTGCTTTGCATGATCATATAGCTGACATAGTATTTGTGGTTCAGCCACCGTTAATCACTTTTTATACATGTTACGCTAGTATCATTGCACATCCTGGTACACCGCCAGAGGCATTCATGTATAGTCATATTTTTGTTCTAGTTTCGAGTTGTAATTTTCTTTTGAGTTGTAAGTAAATAGAAGTATGATGATCATCATTATTAGAGCATTGTCCCAGTGAGGAAATAAAAAAAGAGGCCAAAAAGAGCCCACGAAAAAAAATGACAGAAAAAGAGAGAAGGGGCAGTGTTACTATCCTTTTCCATACTTGTGCTTCAAAGTAGCACCATGTTTTTCATATAGAGAGTCTCCTATTTTGTCACTTTCATATACTAGTGGGAATTTTTCATTATAGAACTTGGCTTGTATATTCTGATGATGGGCTTCCTCGAATGCCCGAGGTCATCATGAGCAAGCAAGTTGGATGCACACCCACTTAGTTTTCATGTTGAGCTTTCATACACTTATAGCACTTAGTGCATCCGTTGCATGGCAATCCCTACTCCTCGCATTGACATCAATTGATGGGCATCTCCATAGCCCGTCGATTAGCCTCGTCGATGTGAGACTATCTTCTTATTTTTGACTTCCCCTTATTAATCTCTACCACCACACTCTATTCCACCCATAGTGCTATATCCATGGCTTGCGCTCATGTATTGCGTGGGGGTTGAAAAAGCTGAAGCGCGTTAAAAGTATGAACCAATTGCTCGGCTTGTCATCGGGGTAGTGCATGATAAATATTTTGTGTTAAGAAGATGGAGCATGACAGGATTATATGATTTTGTAGGGATAACGTTCTTTAGCATTTTTATTTTGAAAGACATTATTCTTTATTAGTATGCCTGAGTATTGATGTCTTTATATAAAACTATAGACTATTGCTTTGAATCATTTGGATCTTATTATTCATACTGTAAGAGAGAGATTACATGATGAAACATGTTAGGTAGCATTCCACATCAAAAATTCTGTTTTTATCATTTACCTACTCGAGGATGAGCAGGAATTAAGCTTGGGGATGCTTGATACGTCTCCAACGTATCTATAATTTTTGAGTGTTCCATGCTATTATAGTATCAATCTTGGATGTTTTTATATGCAATTATATATCATTTTTTGGGACTAACCTATTAACCTAGTGCCCAGTGCCAGTTGTTGTTTTCTGCTTGTTTTTGGTTTTTCAGGAAATTAGTACCAAACGAAGTCCAAATGCCAAGAAACTTTATGGAGATTTTTTTCTGGACAAAAGAGACCCTGGAGACTTGGAGAGGAGGCCAGAAGGTTCACGAAGCCTCCAGAAGGCAACAGGGCGCGGCCCCAGGGGGCGCCCTGATGCCTTGTGGGGCCCTCGTGGCTCCGTTTGACCTAATTTCACTTCTATAAATTCTCAAATATTCAGAAACAAACAGAGAGCCACCCCGAATAACTTTTACGCCGCTGCAAGCCTCTGTTCTTCTGCGATCCCATCTGGAGGCCTTTTTCGGTACTCTGCCGGAGGGGGAACCGATCACGGAGGGCTTCTTCATCAACCTTGCTGCCCTTCCGATGATGTGTGAGTAGTTTACCATAGACCTACGGGTCCATAGCTAGTAGCTAGATGACTTCATCTCTCTCTTTGATCTTCAATACCATGTTCTCCTCGATGTTCTTGGAGTTCTATCCGATGTAATCTTCTTTTGCGGTGTGTTTGTTGGGATCCGATGAATTGTGAGTTTATGATCAGATTATTCATGAGAAATATTTGAGTCTTCTCTGAACTCTTTTATGCATGATTATTATAGCTTTGTATTTCTCTCCGATCTATCGATTTTGTTTGGCCAACTAGATTGGTTTATCTTGCAATGGGAGAGGTGCTTTGTGATGGGTTCAATCTTGATGTGCTCAATCCCAGTGACAGAAAGGGACAAGACACGTATTTGTATTGTTGCCATTAAGGATAAAAAGATGGGGTTTAATCATATTGCTTGAGTTTACTTTGTCTACATCATGTCATCTTGCTTAAGGCGTTACTCTGTTTCATACTTAATACCCTAGATGCATGCTGGATAGCAGTCGATGGGTGGAGTAATAGTAGTAGATGCAGGCAGGAGTCGGTCTACTTGTCTCGGACGTGATGCCTATATACATGATCATTGCCATGAATCCGTCATAATTATTTGCTTTTCTATCAATTGCCCAACAGTAATTTTTTTACCCACCGTATGCTATGTGTTCGAGAGAGAAGCCTCTAGTGAAAACTATGGCCCCCGTGTCTACTTTTATCATATATTAAAAATCAAAAATACCTTGCTGCAATTTATTTACTTTTATTTTATTTAGTATTTTAGTTTATCTATCTATCACTATCAGAATTAATCCTTGCAAATAACTGCTAAGAGGATTGACAACCCTCTTATTTGTGTTGGGTGCAAGTGTTTGCTTTTGTGTGTGTGGGTGCTGCTAAAGGGATTTTGCGTGGTTCTCCTACTGGATTGATAACCTTGGTTCTTAACTGAGGGAAATACTTATCTCTACTATACTGCATCATCCTCTCCTCTTCGGGGAAATACCAACGCAGTCTACAAGTAGCACAGTAGTGCGTGTTCCTTAGGCCGCGCTACTACTATACGTAGCCTGGTGGGTACTGTGGAGCCCACTTAGCAGCAGCGCAATTTAGTACACCCGCGCTACTGCTAAATAGATACCAGTAGCGCGTATCAGAGGACCGCGCTACTATAAAGTAGCAGTAGCGCGCATCTCTGACCCATGCTACTGTTAAGCCTCCACCTATAAGGTTTTCCCTAGTAGTGTTTCTGTTGCATGCCACCGTCAACAGCAACACAGGTAAATTTCTCTTCCGCAACGCAGACCAAGAAAACAGCGTCATGAAAATAATCAAATAACAACATTAGGTTTTGCAGGGTAAATATTACTGAAGCAAAGCACTCTTCCTAGGGTCCAGGCACATAAATCCCCATCTTAACAGGACAGGGTAATTAATCTTAACAATACTCCAAAGTCCAAACATACCTAGGCACAGCACACTGAAAATACAATGTAACCGATTCTTTTTACCAGCAAAAATGACATCTCTCATCAACCTTCCAACATACTACTAGAAGACAATGACTTCTAGCATTTCACCTCACCTGGCAACGTGACAATGATGAGGTGATGATCAATGGATTCTTTCTAACTGACTGGATACATTTCTTATACAAACATAATGACCAATTCCTAAGACAGTGACAACTTAGCTAAACTATGGGCATCGACATTGGAGTCGTGACCTTCCCCATATATTAGAAATCCTTCGTACCATCACAAACTTATGCTATAATCTACATGTAAACTCCATGATTTCACTTTGAATGGATATGGCAATCTCAAGTCACTCAAGTCAAGACTATTACTCGACTTGCCCAAATATCCTTGTCCAATGACCTCTGCACATGTCATTGCTTTTAGGCCCATCGGATCCATGACGCAATAAAATCACTCGTGTCAAAGCACTATGATGACAAACACAACTTTTTTCTAGATATATAGAGACCAAAGAATTGTAAGGAGGGTAGGTATACTCATCCTTTTGGGCAAGCATCTGGGCCTGCATATTGATAATTTAGTCCGCACTGGCTTTGCCTTTCCTTTGCAAGATCAGACGTACACAGGGCGGAGGTAGGGGTGGCCAGCCAGGGCCAAGGCCCATCCCAAGAATTTGAAATTGCTTGTTGAAAGCAAATGAACAGTATATTTTTTGAATTTTTTCTATAGCCGGCCCCCCTCATATTAGGATTTCAGCAATCCTGCCTCCGCCGGTACAAGATAAATACTAGCTCCTCACCACGGGAGCGAAGGAAGTGCCGCACACTACCCAAGCCCTTTCGGGCCAGCCCAACAAGGGTGTTAGTTACATCACAATCTCGGTTTGCATGTATGTGGTTCTCTTGCCAAGTAATTGGTCTTCATTCATTCCCTAAATATCCATTCCACTAGTTGTTGCCATCATCAAGAGTGTCATAGAGAAATAAGGAAACCATACCCCCAAGACTAATTTTCAGGACCAGTGAACATTACTGTCAAATATTTGAAGAACTTAGTGAGCAGAATTTCCATTCATATACAAGTTCAAAATCATATACATTTGTTGCTAAAGAGTCACTTTAATATTTTGATTAACAAACATAAAATGCGAAACTAAGCCATTAAGAAGCACTAGGGAGCAAATGTACCTTGAGAACTTCTGGACAGTTGTAATACGCATTGTATTGCATCAGCAAATACTTGGAAGGACCCAAGCCAGTATGCATTCCTTCCTTGTTGCTCGCCCTGGGTACTCGGCAACAATTTCATGCAAAGATCCATCAACCAAAGAATACTCGCCCCAGTTCCCAGAGTCTCCAGTAAAGTACAAGCAGTCTCCTTGAACTGCTGGATGATCTGGACCAAGGCAACCTGCAAACTGATGTCTATTAAAGAACAAGCTACAATTATCCCTATGAACATGCACACACACACACCCTATCTCTATGAGCGTACATTCGAGAGACTGAGCCGGCACATCATCTCTCCATCGTTCACCAAGAAATGTTTGACAATTACTCATGTGTCGCAGGGCGAAAGTTTTCTGCCTGAAAACAGGGAACAATCACTGAGATATTCTATCAATGCATCTATACATATTGTTTTTCTTCATCATCCAATGATGGGTCCATGTTGTGTAAATGGCAGCATGCAAAGCAAACATATTCCTACGGTAACGGTGTTGATTATAATTGACTGGTGCGAGCTAGGAAGTAGAAAAGTGAAAGATGCATCTTAGTACAATTATATATTGTCAAATGTACCAAAATATATAGTCAAAAGTTTATCACCAAAAAAATTGTGGATCTTTATTGTCAAATGTACCAAAATTTTATCTGATACAAATCAAAATCGTTGCTACAAAATGTGATGAAAATTGGTTAAACATTTCAATATGAATGCTGATTACCCCTGGTGTTTTGTTATTTTATCGTTTCATAGTGGTGCCCGATCGGATCGTATGTAAAAAAATGTTATGAATACGGAGTATGTTTTTTTAAAAGGAAAACAGTATGGTAATACTCCACTACAATTTTTATAATCTACATCTATATTTATATTTATATCTATATCTATATCTGTATACCAATATAAAAAGACCCAAAGGGTAGATCCAACCAATCTCAGTCATCAAACCAGGTCAATCAAACGACCTAGACTACTCCAATGGCGAGTGCTCAACATGTTTAACGTGTAATTAATACCATTCCAAATATAGCGCTAATCACATAATTAACACACAAATAATATCCTACCTAATATTCACGTGCAATTAATATAATGCCTAATATTGACGTGCGTTGCACATACACAACTATCTACTTTTGTGAATGCTAAAGACTTTATTTTTCATATGATAGACATATCGTTTACAAGTAGATGAGAAATAAAGTCAGGAATTAACTCATCCCAAAGACCAGAAGATCTAGAGCTAAAGCGTGTCTAGCTAATTCATCTGCTACTTGATTTGCTTCTTGGTGACAATGTTCGAATGTGATCTCTGCAAGGTCCAAAGCCATCCGCTTACATTCCATATCGATTATCACACCCGGTCCCATGTATTCATCTATTAGCTTGGTTGAGTCTACCGGAAAAGAACAGACCGACTCCATCTCCACCTTGTTACAGCCCAGGTTTGCAGACAAGAAAATGCCGTTCCTTTTGGCGACCAGCTCAGCTAAGTCAACATCACGGACATGAGGTAGGAACCATGAAGCAGCTGCTATGAAATCCCGATGATCATCGCGTACCACCGCACCACAAGCTCCAGAAAGTCTTTCCTGATGAAATGATGCATCAACATTTATCTTGACATGATTGTGAGCTGGTTTCTTCCACAACTGATCAAAATTCCGAGTAGCTAGCTTTGGTGTCACTGATCTGATGAAATTCATCGCGAACACCCTGATAGACAGAGCAGTTTTTTCAGGTGTTTGTATTCCCAATCCTTAACAAATTGCCTTTGTTTCCACCATAGATACCATGTCGTGATAGTCGCTAGTTTAGCCTCAGGAAGTCCATCAGATAACCCAGTTAACTTAGTTAGAATCTCCATAGTCGATGAGCCCGAGCTGTCCTCTGCTACCGCCCTTTGTATAGCATCAAGGATCACCAGATGAGACCAGACCTCTGTCACATGATAACAGTTAAAAACACATTGTTGCACGTCTTCGGCGGCAATCGTACACACGGGACACTGAGGTGAACAAGGTATGTGCTGATACGTCTCCAACGTATCTATAATTTATGAAGTATTCATGCCATGTTTATTATAATTTTGTATGATTTTGGTGCACTTTTATATGGCTTTTATATGATTTTTGTGGACTAACATATTGGCCTAGTGCCCAGTGCCAGTTGTTGTTTTCTGCTTGTTTTTGATTTTCCAGAAATCCATATCAAATGAAGTCCAAATGCAGCGAAACTTTTTGAGGATTTTTTCTGGAACATAAGAGACACTAGAAGCTTCGAGAGGTGGCCAGAAGACCCATAGGGGCCCCACGAGCCACCAGGGCACGCCACCCCCCCAGGCGCGCCTTGGTGCCTCGTAGGCCCCCTTTGGCCCCTCTTCGCGTGATTCCAACGCTGAAAAATCATATATATTCATAAACCCCCGAAAGTTAACCTAGATAAGTTTTTACGCCGCCGCAAGCCTCTGTACCTCCACGATCTAATCTACAGCCCTTTTCCGGCACCCTGCCGGAGGGGGGAATCATCACCAGAGGCCATCTTCATCATCCCGGCGGTCTCCATAACGAGGAGGGAGTAGTTCACCCTCGGGGCTGAGGG
This sequence comes from Elymus sibiricus, assembly GCA_039707655.1. NCBI lineage: Eukaryota > Viridiplantae > Streptophyta > Magnoliopsida > Poales > Poaceae > Elymus > Elymus sibiricus. The sequence goes on along the minus strand of CM077666.1, from coordinate 468,313,167 downwards.
TATGTACTAGTAGCTATGTGTTTGATCTCTCTCTCGTGTTCTTGATATGGCACGATCTTGATGTATCGCGAGCTTTGTTAATATAGTTGGATCATATGGTGTTTCTTCCCTCTCTATCCTTGTTGTGATGAATCGAATCTTTTCCCTTTGAGGTTTCATTATTGTCAGATTGAATATTTCAGATTTCAGAACACTTGATGTATGTCTTGCATATGAATACCCGTGGTGACAATGGGGTATTATATTGATTCACTTGATATATGTTTTGGCACTCAACTCGCGGATTCCCACGGTGACATTGGGGTAATCTATGCATATGGGTTGATGCACGTTTTCATTATCTTTTCTCCGATAGAAACTTTGGGGTGCTCCTTGGAGTTCTTTGTGTGGATTGAATATTATGATTATGAAGTTGTTTGATGCATATCGTATAATCAACTCACGGATACTTGTGGTGACATTGGAGTATCTAGGTGACATTAGAGTTGGTTGATGTGTATCATATGGTGTTATTTTAGTACGAACTCTAGGGCTGTTTGTGACACTTATAGGAATAGCTCAATAGATCGATCGGAAAGGATAACTTTGAGGTGGTTTCATACCCTACAAACAATTTCTATCTTATGTTCTCTGCTAATAGGAACTTGGGAGTGATTCTTTATTGCACGTTGAGGGATGGTTATATGATCCAATTATATTAGCATTGTTGAGAGATTGCACTAGCGAAAGTATGAACCCTAGGCCTTGTTTTTAAGCATTGCAATACCGTTTGTGCTCACTTTTGTTACTTGCTACCTTGCTGTTTTTATATTTTCAGATTACAAAAACCTATATCTACTATCCATACTACACTTTTATCACCATCTCTTCGCCGAACTAGTGCACCTATACAATTTACCATTGTATTGGGTGTGTTGGGGACACAAGAGATTTCTTGTATTTGGTTGCAGGGTTGTTCGAGAGATACCATCTTCAACCTACGCCTCCCACGGATTGATAAACCTTAGGTCATCCCCTTGAGAAAAAATTGCTACTGTCCTACAAAACTCTGCGCTTGGAGGCCCAACACGAGTCTACAAGAATAAGTTGCGTAGTAGACATCAAGCTCTTTTCTGGCGCCGTTGCCGGGGAGGTGAGTGCTTGAAGGTATATCTTTAGATCTTGCAATCGAATCTTTTAGTTTCTTGTTTTATCACTAGTTTGGCTTATAAAAGAAAACTACAAAAAAATGGAATTGAGGTTGCCTCATATTATTCGTCTTTATCATGTCTTTCTTGAAAATGATGGAGCGGAAAATTGTGCTCAATTGATAGAAGAAGAATTCAATAAAATGTTTGGCATAAAATCTTTGAATGATGAGCATGATTGCAATGTTGTTAGTATGAATTCTATGAGTATCCATGATGCTAATGATATGCAAAGCCACAAGCTTGGGGATGCTATATTTGATGAAGATGATATTTTTAGTCCCCCAAGTTTTGATGAGAAAATTTATTATGATGATAACATGCCTCCTATTTATGATGATTATATTTATGAAAGTTAATTTGGAGAGGTCACAACTTTATTTAATGATGATTCCACTATTTTGGAAGAGGTTTCAATTGACTATGATAACAAAGTTGCTATCTATGATGATTATTGTGATGACATGTATGCTATAAAGAATAATGATAACCATGAAACTTGTCATCGTGATTTTAATTTTCAATTGGATTATGCCAATCAAGTATCTCGTGATAGTTATTTTGTTGAGTTTGTTCCCACTACTATCGATGAAAATAAATTTGCTTATGTGGAGAGTAATAAAAAATCTATGCTTATGTATCATGACAAGAATGCTTTGTGTGATGGATATATTGTTGAATTTCTTCATGATGCTACTGAAAATTATTTTGAGAGAGGAATATATGCTTCTACATATTTCAACAACATCAAGTTTCCTCTCTTTATGTTGAAAGTTTTGAAGTTTTGCTTGTTTTGCCTTCCTATGCTAGTAGATTCTTGCTCCCATAAATTGTTTTCTCACAAAATCCCTAAGCATAGGAAGTGGGTTAGGCTTAAATGTGCTAGTCATATGCTCCATGATGCTCTCTTTGTGTTTCGATCGTTTACTTTTATGTGAGCATCATTGAAATCATCATGCCTAGCTAAAAAGGCATTAAAGAAAAGCGCTTGTTGGGAGACAACCCAATATTTATACCTACTGCTTTTGTGTGTTCACATTATTAAGATACTGTGGTAATCATGTTTTATATGTTTTCTTTCAATAATGTGCCAAGTAAAGCCTTTGGGATAGTGTGGATGCTTGTTGATTTGATTCTGTGCAAAAACAGAAACTTTTGCGTCCAGTGCTGGAATTTCTATTCTGTACTGGAGTGTGAAATAATTCTGAAATTTTTACACAGTATTGGGTTACAAATTTTTTATGTTGTCCTAATTTTTCAGAATTTTTGGCGATACAGAAGTATGGTTTTTAAATTGCTTACTACACGCTGTTCTGTTTTTGACAGATTCTGTTTTCGATTCATAGTTTGCTTGTTTTAGTGTTTCCATAGCTTATATTGAGTAATATAAATTGTCGAAATGATAGAATACAGTAGGAATTATGTGATAACAATTATGAATCTTGTCTTGAAAGTACCTAAGTGGATGATTTATTTTTATCATACTAACCTATCTCATGAAGTTCCGTTAAGTTTTGTGTGATTGAAGTTTTCAGGTTTTGGGTGAGATATCGATATGAGGAGGATAAGGAGTGGCAAGACCCTAAGCTTGGGGATGCCCAAGGCACCCCAAGGTAATATTCAAGGAAGACCCAAGCAACGAAGCTTTGGGATGCCCCGGAAAGCATCCCCTCTTTCGTCTTCAACACTATCGGTAACCTTACTTGGAGCTATATTTTTATTCGTTACATAATATGAGTTTTGCTTGGAGCATCATTTTCTTCTGTTGATATTTGCTTGCTGTTATCAATAATCATGTTTTGCATCTTTTAGTTCAATAAAATGCCAATTATAGCCTTTACCATGCTCAGTTTGCAAGTTCATGTGTTGCTGTTTGAAAACAGAAAGTTTTCTGTTATGTCCAGAATATTCCTGAATAGTCAGAACATGATAAAAATCTGAAATTTTTACACAGTAAGCATGCATGAGTTCTCTGTCACGTGGTAAGTTTTCAGAATTTTTGGAGTTAGGGAAGTATGGATTCTTATTCCCCTTTTACAGACTGTTCTGTTTTGGCAGATTGCTGTCATAGTTGCATTGTTTGCATATGTTTGCGTGTTTAATGTTTCTATTCGAGGATAGGAGTATTAAATATGAAGAGGCATTTAGTATGCAATATTTAATTATAATTTTTGTGATTTGCTACAGTAGAGAATGTTAAGGTTTTGAGTTGATTTATACTAACTTATCTCACGAGTTCTTGTTGAGTTTGTGTGGATGAAGTTTTTAAGACTTAGGGAAGCCATTATATGAGAGGAATTAAGGAGACACAAGAGCTCAAGCTTGGGGATGCCCAAGGCATCCCAAATTAATATTTCAAGAAGTCTCAAGCATCTAAGCTTGGGGATGCCCCGGTAGGCATCCCACCTTTCTTCTTCAACAACTATCGGTCAGTTTTGGTTGAGCCTAAGTTTTTGCTTCTTCCCATGATATGTGTGTAGGGGAACGCAGCAGAAAACAAAAATTTCCGGTACTGCGAGCACGCCCAGGATCACTATGGAGATGCATACAGGGTTTGATCTGATCGTTACCGACTCATAGCGCAGCGGAAGTAGAGTCGATGTTGATCGTCGGTGCAGATCCCCGCAGCTAGGATTTAAAACCTCCCAACCGCGAGGATGTACTCCCTCGTCAGCTCACCGGACGGATCTCTGGGCAGCCCTTCGGGAGGCCTCGAGACAGTCCCTCAGATAGTCCCACCGGACGGATCCTCGGACAGCCCTTCGGGAGGCCTCTGGACAGTCCCTCGGATAGTCCCACCGGACGGGTCCTCGGACAGCCCTTCGGGAGGCCTCTGGACAGTCCCTCGGATAGTCCCACCGGACGGATCCTCGGACAGCCCTCCGGGAGGCCTCACGGACAGCCCTTCGGGCGGTCACTCGGACAGCCCTCCGGACAAGTACTCGAACAGCCCCTCGGGCAAAGGATCGAAACTACGACCTCTCTACGGGGTTGCACACATACGGTGTCAGCTATCCGGCAGGGCTTCGCCGTCCAGAACTAGTTCCTGCCGGAACCCAGGCAGCCTTCCGGCTCTACGAAACTATTTCGCGGGGAGGGAGAGAGAAAGCCACATCATGCATGGCTTGTGTATGTTGAGAAAGAGTGTATCTTTAGGCAGCCCCCCTCCACCCCTATTTATAGGCCAAGCCCAAGGGTGGCTTCTCCAAGAAGCCAAGGGGGAAAATACCAAAAGGCCCTCAAGGTGGCTTCTCCAAGAAGCCACCCAAAAAGCACTTTTGCTATTCACGGAAACATTTTTCCGCGACCGTTAAATCCGAAAATATTTATGTGGGTCTTAGAATAATTCCAGTACCCACTAAAATGATTTTGGACGCGTTCCGAAACAATTCCGGATTAGTGATTTTCATCTGTGAAAAGCAACCAAACCGGTTCCGGCAGCTCCGGAACATTTCCGGTTTTTATCCCGGAAAAATCCCAGAAGTTTTCAGAACAATTCTGGCACCCTCCAAGAATTTCCAGACGTGTGCCGAAACCAATTTGACTCAATGGTATACCCTGAAACAACTTTTCAGTTTTACCGAAACTATTCCGGTGTTCTCTCTCCGGAACTTTTCCGCTGTCTCCGAAACTTTTCCGGTGACTTTCTCTCAGACTCCCTGTCTAGTATTCAGCAGATAGATGACCCTTAAGCATGTGACCCTATAGGTTCGGTGAAGCATAGACATGACCGGAACTCTTTCCGATCAATGATCAACATCGGAGCCGTGGACACCCATATTGACCCCTATACCCACACGAATAAATATTCGAGTGAACCTGCAGTTGCCGTGTGCTATTCCTGTTGCTTCGCGATATGTTACAAATACCCGAGGTGAGATTTATCGGCATCCCCGTGGATCAACAACTTGTCCACTATGCCAGTTACCTCATTACCGGTTTTGTTCTCTTTTCTCGTTCCCTTGTTCCGGCATCCCTGTGATCAAATCACAATGTGTCTGGCCAGACAATGGTGGATACCGTAACACCGAGAGGGCCCAGAGATATCTCTCCATCGTCGGAGGAGCAAATTCCAATCTTGAGCTATCAAGTCCCTTGACACACTTTTCCATGAACCCGTAAGCCGCTGTAATAGCCACCCATTTACGGATGACGTTTAACAAACCCCAAAGTTCATGAAGCAAGCATGAAGAAACTCGACACTCTCATGGTCTAAGGAATTATGCAAACGTTAACTTTCTCTGTGTTATTAACCATTAACTTGTGACGAATGTATCTCATAGCATAACATCAATCGGGTCGATTCAACACAAGTGTTCTCCTAACATTGTGCCCTCAAAGTTGCCGGCATAGTCATGCCCATGATCAGGAAAACAGAACCATCATGCAACACTTGAGCTAGTCTTAGAGGCCAGACTAGGAATACATTTTACCGTTTATTATTCCACACGTGCATATGAGTCTTCCTCCGAGCCTCGTGGTTATTGTAGACTCGAGAACCATAGCAGTTATAGCATGGAACATAAACATAATTATGAACATGGAGATAAATAATAACATTTATTATTGCCTCTAGGGCATATGTCCTACAATGTGCTATCCTTGGAATGTCATTTTATTTTGTTTTCTTTGCTGGTTGAATAAAATACTTAAGATTTGAAATTTTTAAATGAAAGAGAGTCCTCACATTGCTACCTATTTACTTAACTACTCATTTGATCTTCACTTATATCTTTTTGGAGTAGTTTGTCATTTACTCTTGTGCTTCACTTATATCCTATGAGTAAATTGTGAAAGAATTGAATATCATAAAGTTGAAATTTTATATGCTTCATATGCTTGTCCCATGGGAAGTAGTGACTTCACATACAAGAAGTATAAGTGGTAAAATTTATTGAAAGTTAATAAACATAGCATTGGTCACTTGAAAAATTCATGAAAGAATTTTGAAGGAAGAGAAATTTCACATATAAATATACTATCTTGGACATCTTCTATGATTGTGAGCCCCCATTAATTATTTTCAAGCTTGATCAAGTAGTTGACGTTGGACAAGGAAGACAACGTAATTAGTTATGTTTGCTTATATTCACATAGAAGTTATATTGTCATGGATTCTCTAACATGTGGTGCTTGCTTAGGATCTTTTGCTAGCCAAAAATTCGTACTAAGTAGAGATACTACTTGTGCATCCAAAAACCCTTAAACCCAGTTTCTTGCCATGAGTGTCCACCATATCTACCTATGGATTGAATAAGATCCTTCAAGTAAGTTGTCATCAGTGCAAAAAGCAATAAAAATTGCTCCTAAATATGTATGATCTTTTATTGCAAGGGAAAATAAGTGTTGTACGAACTTGTGATGGTAAAGAAATAAAAGCGACGGACTGCATAATAAAGGTTGCTATCACAAGGGGCAATATAACGTGACGTTCCTTTGCATTAAGGGCTTGACATCCAACAACAAAAAGCGCATGACAACCTCTGCTTCCCTCTGCGAAGGGCCTATCTTTTACTTTTCTGTATTTACTTTTCTGTATTTACTTTTATGCAAGAGTCATTAATGTTCATCCCTATTCCGCTCTATTTATTCTTTAATTGGCAAGCATTATGTGGTAGGGAAAGATCCAGACACATATATCCAGTTGAATATAGGTGATCATGAGTTATTATTGTTGACATTATCCCTGAGATAAATAAGTTGGGGGGCAAAACATTAAGCCCCTATCTTCCTATGTGTTTGACTGAAATGGTTTGTTCTAAAAATATGCTTTGAGTGTCAGCAATCATTGAAGCCTAAAAGATGGTTGGGTATGTGGAATTTGCTAGATCAAAGCTCTTACATAGACCCTTCCTGAAAATAAGATGAATCGCAATTGTTTGATGACTGAGAATATAGTTTGTTAGTTTTCAAGAAAGTTTATGGCCTATACTTTAAACATGTGAATAGCTTGCTACTTGATCATGAGAAGTTTTATGAGATGAGCTACTGATTATGATATATATTGATGCTAGAAAAAGTGATTGAAATTATCATTGATCAAACTTATGCACTATGCTAGCATTCACACTTCATAAATTATTTCTTTTATCATTTACCTACCCGAGGACGAGCAGGAATTAAGCTTGGGGATGCTGATACGTCTCCAACGTATCTATAATTTATGAAGTATTCATGCCATGTTTATTATAGTTTTGTATGATTTTGGTGCACTTTTATATGGCTTTTATATGATTTTTATGGACTAACATATTGACCTAGTGCCTAGTGCCAGTTGCTGTTTTCTGCTTGTTTTTGGTTTTCCAAAAAATCCATATCAAATGAAGTCCAAATGCAGCGAAACTTTTTGACGATTTTTTCTGGAACATAAGAGACACTAGAAGCTTCGAGAGGTGGCCAGAAGACCCACAGGGGCCCCACGAGCCACCAGGACGCGCCACCCCCCCCCCCCCAGGCGCGCCCTGGTGCCTCGTGGGCCCCCTGTGGCACCTCTTCGCGTGATTCCAACACTAAAAAATCATATATATTCAGAAACCTCCGAAAGTTAACCTAGATGAGTTTTTACGCCACCGCAAGCCTCTGTACCTCCACGATCTAATCTACAGCCCTTTTTCGGCACCCTGCCAGAGGGGGGAATCATCACCGGAGGCCATCTTCATCATCCCGGCGGTCTCCATGACGAGGAGGGAGTAGTTCACCCTCGGGGCTGAGGGTATGTACTAGTAGCTATGTGTTTGATCTAGCTCTCTCGTGTTCTTGATATGGCACGATCTTGATGTATCGCGAGCTTTGTTAATATAGTTGGATCATATGGTGTTTCTTCCCTCTCTATCCTTGTTGTGATGAATTGAATCTTTTCCCTTTGAGGTTTCGTTATTGTCGGATTGAATATTTCAGATTTGAGAACACTTGATGTATGTCTTGCATATGAATACCTGTGGTGACAATGGGGTATTATATTGATTCACTAGATATATGTTTTGGCACTCAACTCGCGGATTCCCGCGGTGACATTGGGGTAATCTATGCACATGGGTTGATGCACGTTTTCATTATCTTTTCTCCAATAGAAACTTTGGGGTGCTCCTTGGAGTTCTTTGTGTGGATTGAATATTATGATTATGAAGTTGTTTGATGCATATCGTATAATAAACTCACGGATACTTGTGGTGACATTGGAGTATCTAGGTGACATTAGAGTTGGTTGATGTGTATCATATGGTGTTATTTTAGTATGAACTCTAGGGCTGTTTGTGACACTTATAGGAATAGCTCAATAGATCGATTGGAAAGGATAACTTTGAGGTGGTTTCGTACCCTACAAACAATTTCTATCTTATGTTCTCCACTAATAGGAACTTGGGAGTGATTCTTTATTGCACCTTGAGGGATGGTTATATGATCCAATTATATTAGCATTGTTGAGAGATTGCACTAGCAAAAGTATGAACCCTATGCCTTGTTTTTAAGCATTGCAATACCGTTTGTGCTCACTTTTGTTACTTGCTACCTTGCTGTTTTTATATTTTCAGATTACAAAAACATATATCTACTATCCATACTACACTTTTATCACCATCTCTTCGCCGAACTAGTGCACCTATACAATTTACCATTGTATTGGGTGTGTTGGGGACACAAGAGATTTCTTGTATTTGGTTGCAGGGTTGTTCGAGAGATACCATCTTCAACCTACGCCTCCCACGGATTGATAAACCTTAGGTCATCCACTTGAGGGAAAATTGCTACTGTCCTACAAAACTCTGCGCTTGGAGGCCCAACACGAGTCTACAAGAATAAGTTGTGTAGTAGACATCAGTAACGAGCAACTAAAACCCCAAAACATGGGAGGACGCCATGAAGTACTTTCCACATGAAATGTTTCACCTTTCCAGGAACTTGGTGTCGCCCAACATCCCTCCAAACTGGGTTAATATGAACATTACCCTGTCCATCCGATTGAGACAACCGCGATCCGTATTGGTGGTCAAACTCTCTGTAGTATGCAGACCTCATCGAGAAAGTACCAGACCGAGTATAATTCCATGCGATGAAGTTTTCAGCATTTGGACATTTAGTGGGATTTGGAGAATTTTATGAACGTCCACTGGAGAGAAAACATCACAAATAAGGTGTTCATCCCACTCTCCTGAATATGGGTCAATTAGTTCTTCCACTGTTGACAGTATTGTTACACCTTTTGGCGTTATGATTTTCCTGGATGCACTTGAGGGAGTCCATGGGTCTTACCAGATATTGATAGAGTCTGTCAGAGATTGAAGGGTTGGAAGGAGAAAACCCTATCTGTGCAAGGCAAGGAGGTTTCGCTCAAATTAGTGGCTCAAGCAATTCTTTCTTATGCCATGTCAGTCTTTAAATTGTCAAAAGGAATTTGTAAGGAAATTACTAATGAGATGTCTGGTTTTTGGTGGGGAGCTAATGAGGAGAAAAAGAAGATGCATTGGTTTGCATCGTGGAAACTGTGTATTCTAAAGGAAAAAAAGGGGGCTTGGGGTTTAGGGACCTTCATAGTTTTAATCTTGCTATGTTAGCAAAATAGTGTTGGCGACTAGTCTAGAACCCAGATTATTTATGTGCGCCAGTTCTACGTGCCAAATACTATCCAGATGGTAATATTCTTAAAGCTGGACCGAAGAAGGGAGCTTCTTATACTTGGCAGAGTATTGTAGCAGGGATCGAAACTTTTTAGAGAGGATGCACGTACATATTTATTTATATATTATTAAAACAAGAGACAAACAAGCTTTCATGTTTGTCCATATATTCTAAAAATATATGATCCATTGATTTTGATTATAATGGTTGAGATTAAAAGATCTAGAATATTACGCGAAACAATATGATATGCATTTTTTCCGCATCTGGCACGTACCCACAAGGTCATAAACATGTACAACCCTATTAACGACCACGTTTAGAAAAAAATGGGAAACCTTCCATAGAAATCAATCAAAATATAGGGAGAGAATTAGGAAACAACCGGAACCAGCAAAAAGAATATAGGAAACCGATTGGAACATGTGTTCCTATCCAACTAGATGATACCCTGCACGTTGCTGTGGAATTTTTTTAGCTCACAAAGGTGGAAGTAAAATTTGACAAAATTATGTGATTCAAATATTCAATAGTAGTAATAGCCCAAAAAGAATATTATAAAAAAGATCTTTTTTTGTGAGGAAGAAAGAAAGTTCAGTATAAGCAAATGGCAATAGATCAATGGAGGAGAAATCCTAACAAAAGAAATTCAAACATGGAAGTGGCGTTTTGGCTCTCGGGTGCATCTGCCGGTGCATCCAAACCCCATGGGAGAACCCTGTTCTCTTAGACATAAAACACCTATCTCCTCAAAACAGTCACCATACCTATCTATTATGGCATTTTCATAGCCATTCCGAGATATATTGCCATGCAATTTCTATTGTTACTTTACATGACTTGAGTTTCATCATCATTTTGCTTTGCATGATCATATAGAGATGATATGATATTTGTGGTAAGGCCACCATTCATCATTACTTACATGTTACGTTAGATCATTGCACATTCTGATACACTACCAGAGGCATTCGTTTGTAGTCATTATATATATTTCTTGAGTTATGAGTAAATAAAAGTGTGTGATACCATCTTGTGCCCCTACCTGTGAGAAATGAAAAAATAAAAAAGAGAGAAGAGCCAAAGAGCCATAATAATAATAATGATAAGCCAAAGAGCCAAAAAAGAGAGAATAAAGAGAGAGGGGGCACACTACTATCCTTTATACACACTTGTGCTTCAAAGTAGCACCATGTACTTCATATAGAGAGTTCTCATATGTTCATTGTTACACTAGTGGGGTATTTAACATTATAGAACTTTGCTTGCATATTCCAATGACGAGCTTCCTCGAATGCTCGAGGTCTTCGTGAGCAAGCGAGTTGGATGCACACCCCACTAGTCCATTTGGAGAGCATGAATCTAGTGCATCCGTTGCATGGCAATCTCTACTCCTCGCATTAATATCAACTGTAAGGCCTCTTCATTGGCTAAGGGTCGGCTGCTAAAGGGTCTTCTTTTAAAACCTTCACCAACATTCTATTTAGCCATTCTAAGTGCTAAAGGGTCTTAACTCACGCTCAAGTATTGCGTTGGGGTTTAGTAGTTAGTTCGAGGTGAGCGTAGCTTAAGTGCTTGGTCATGCACCAGCTCATGATTCGACTGTCTTTATACAAGGAAGAGTTAGCGTGCTATCTCTCCATGATACACCTGCTTATTTTTCTTTCTATACGAAAACACACCCTTTAGCATCTTTATTCTTGAAAGGCAATGACTGATTGTTTATATGCTCATCTATTATTTGTTCAATATAAAATTGATAGACCATTGCCTTGAATCACCTTTATCTTGAGTTCACAAACACCTTACATCATTTGATCAAGAGTATGCTAGATAGCATTCCACATCAAAAAAATCTTTGTTTTATCATCTACCTACTTGAGGACGAGCACAGATTAAGCTTGGGGATGCTGATACGTCTCAAACGTATCTATAATTTTTTATGGCTTCATGCTATTATTATATCACTAGAATAATTTTTATAGTGAATTTTTTTAGACTAACCTATTAATCCAATGCCCACAGCCAATTGTTGTTTTCTGCATGTTTTTGACTTTTCAGAAAATCCATATCTACGGAGGTCAAAAAACCCTGAGGATTTAATATGTTTTTTTCCGCATCATGAAGTTTCTAGAAAGTGTGGGGACCTACCGGGGGGCCAGCCAGGGGCCCCACGCGGCCAGGTGGTGCGACCAGGGGTGGACCCGTGCCAGTAGACCATGTGCCCCCCCCTGTGCACTTCCTTTCGCCCATTATTTCGCCTATAAATCCTAAAAATTGAGACACCCTCGATACCAATTTTCTCTATTTTTTTCCGCCGCCGTAAGTTACTGTTCCGAGGAGATCCAATTTGGAGGCCTGTTCCAGCACCCTGCCGAAGGGGGAATCCATCACGGGAGGTTTCTTCATCAACCTTGCTGCCTCCATGACCATGTGTGAGTAGTTACCTTAGGACCTTAGGGTCCATAACAATAGCTAGATTTCATCCTCTCTCCCTTGTGATTCAATACAAAGTTCCCATGAGCTGCCTCATATGATCGGGATCCATATAATGTAATCGGTGGTGTGTTTGTTGGGATATGATGAAATGTCACTTTATGATCAGATTGTTCATTGAAATATATTGGATCTTTTGAAGTTTCTTTGTTGTATAATTAAGTACCTATGTATGCACTTCGATCTATTTGTTGTCTTTGGCCAAGATTGATGGGTAGTTCATCAGAGGGAGTGGTGCATAGTAGTGGGTTCAATCATGTGGTGATTCATCCTAGTGATAGAAAGGGAACGGACACGTATTGTATTGTTTCCACTAAGGATAAAATGATGGTTTCTTTATCACACTTGGATGATAGTTTTATTGTCTACATTATGTCATCATGCTTATTGCAATGCTCTTTTTGTCATATACTTAATACTTCGAGATGCATGCTGGATAGTCGTCTTAGGGTGATTAGTTGTAGATGCAGTTGGACAACGGTCTACATATCACGGACGTAATGCCTATATGAGATTATACCATGAATGATCATAGTCATAAATATAAATATTGCAATTTAATCCCTGCCTGAATGTAATTTGTTCACCACACCACATTTGTCCGCTTGGAGAGATGCCACTAGTGAACCTATGGCCCCGGGGGTCTATTTTACTTTATTGAAAACATCATCAAAAAATACTTTACCTTGTTGTACCGTTTTATTTATTTTACCTATCTATCAATTCCTACCATACTGTGTAATTTAATCTTCTAACTAGCAGGATAAGAAGCTTGAAAACCTTCTTGAAGTGTTGGGGGCAAGTTTGTATTGTGTTTTGTGTGCAGGTACCCGTGACTTTGTTTGATGGAAGAACTCTTTCTTAGATAAACCTTGGTTCTCTACTGAGGAAAATACTTATTGCTAGGTTACTTCACCCTTATATTTGGGGGTTACCCAACCACTCTTACGAGAGAGCAAGCAGGTATGTTTGTTGATGGAAATATTTTCTTATGATAGATTGTTCGGAGAGCAAAGAGTAGCGTTAACAACATTGAGAGAGTGAAGAACTTCGTCAATACCAGGAAAGTGGAACATTTGATCATATCACCTACTATTTATTGCATGTAGGACTTTTCAATGAGAATGCATGTAAGAAAATATTTACTGTACTATGCTATGCTATGCCACCCAGTAGCAGAACCTTAGGATTGTAACCTTGTTCCTTGTAACCAGCATGCAATCGCATAGCTTAGCTTGTTATGAAGTAACGGAGTGGGGACACACTAGCTGCAGATTATTATTTTTGGATGACTACTTAATTAATCAATCATCTGGGCGGATTGGTGAATGGTCATCGAGTGGTTGAAGGCTGGATCCGCCGTCCTGAATCAAAGTGATTGTACGGGTTCCAAGTTAAGTAGCTTCCATGTGTAACCGTGAGTTATTATGGGCTCTATCCTAACTAAGTAAGTTGTGGGAAACCTGACCCGATAGACCGACAAATGTAATTGGAAGTAGGTAGGACTAGGTCTACCAAGGTGGCGCAGGCTACTGCCTCTGAAAGGTCTTGTCTTGGTCTACCTGGCTCTTCTACACTTGAGTTTAGTGGCAGGAAGGTTAGACGTGTGGGTAAAGTACAAAAACCTCTTGAGAGTGTAAAAACTGATTATGATTAGTCACGCCCTCGGTTATGGACAACTTTGAGTAACTTGGCCAAGAGTTGTCTGGAAGATCTCATCACCATTTCTCTTAAGTAAAACTTGTTGGGTTGAACATGGGTATAGGCCTCTGGTAGGAAGCAACTGATGGTGGGGCACCTCCATTAGGTTTGAGCCAACAGGTCTGGGGCTACTATGTGATGCAGTATGTCTATTATATTAGAGTAGATCCACCTAGTACAAAGATTGATAAAACCTAATATTAGAGTAGATCCACCTAGTACAAAGATTGATAAAACCTATATTGCTTTCTGCAAAGAAAACCAACCAACACTTTCCCCAAAAGCATGATTAGGTTTGTTATACTTATTGGTGAAGCTTGCCAATACATTCAATGTATTGAACCCTGTGGCTGCAATGTAGCATGTTGCACGACTTATGCATGATGAGTAAGGATTACGAATTAGGGTTGCGATGTATATACTCAACTTCTGCCTATGAATGGATGGACACCACAACATAACATTGTATTTTTTCTGTATTTTATTGTAAATTAGCCTTGAGCTAAGCAGGTACGTAGTGTAATAAAGAAATAAAGAACCCCGTTCATCATCGACATACACAATGAGTTAGACAATCACTTGTTACACGAAAAGGACTCTCTTGGACAGTTCCGTGCCGTTCACGTGACTACCTTGGGACATCGATCTTGCTGACATCATGACGAAAGGGCTACCGACGTGAGCTCCGAAGGATTTCGTTCCAGCCTTGGCATCATCTCCGATGACACTCCGACCGCCGGGAGGGGGGGGGGGGGGTGGCGGGTTGGCGGCGGAGAAGATAACGATGGGCTCCATATTTCAAGCGTTTCTCCGTACCAATCCTATCTATTCATGTTTACTATCTTGTATATAGATTCTGTAGTTTGTTTAAACCGTGATTAGATTTGGATTTGGATTTAGAGATTAGGTGGGTTGTACAATGGGCTGGGCAATTCCCAAACCTACACAGACGAGCACGTGCAACAGGGAAGGCCCAAGGCCAAGCAACCCAACTAACTCCCACTTGGGGCGGATTGGTTGGTAGCAATGGTAGGTAGTCGTGTCGCTCGCCCCCCATCCCATATCCGCGCATTCGTGGCCATCCATCCTCCCGTCCAACTGACCTAACCCCTTCCCCCAACGGCCAGCTTTCACTTACTTACCCACCCTTCCCGCCTATATATCCCGTCGCCCATGCTCTCATGGCACCACACCACACCACGCCAGTACAAGCAGCGCCTGTCATTTGTCTACCACCTGCTAGCTGCTTCCCTCTGCGTCCCGCAAACTTAGACGTCACGCAGCCGGCCACTGGTGAGACAACCGGTAGCTCGTCGGCCGCTGGTACGCACGTAGGTCCATCGATGGCGGCGACGATGACGGTGGAGGAGGTGAGGAACGCGCAGCGGGCGGAGGGGCCGGCCACCGTGCTCGCCATCGGTACCGCGACGCCGGCGAACTGCGTGTACCAGGCCGACTACCCGGACTACTACTTCAAGATCACCAAGAGCGACCACATGGCCGACCTCAAGGAGAAGTTTAAGAGGATGTGTAAGTATATATTCATTCGCCATCTCTGTGTTCGGGCGTGCATGCACGGCTTGTTTCCCATAACGGCGCTAGTGTCTGCATGGATGTCAATATTTTACTCCTTATATTAATTCCCGTAAACTTTTGTTGATAGTTAGAAAATAAGGTGCTAGGAGGCAAACCGATCATTAGCAATAAGCCAAGATATTTTTACTAGCCATGGAGTAGCACATATATATACGTGAAACCGCGGACACAATAAGCATGGCCATGGAAACTGGGTAACGGCCGCACACGCCGAACCTGTTGTCCATTTAACTGTTGTTCTGTTTTAGCTGCAAGGTAGGTAAATATGTATACTCCTGCACGTAATTCTTTTTTGATAACCCTGCACGTGGGTACGTAGTACACTCGAGTGTCTCGCCTACATATCAGTAGCATGCATGTTTAAAGGTCAACACTCAACAGTGTTACAGTGGATCGGTTCGACCACAAATTAAATCCTAAACCAACGGACAGGTTGATTACAGAACGTGTTTATATGTGGACTAATTTCCTTAGATGTACCAAAACTAATTACCGGTTGGTCGAACAATATGTTCCCATATTTCATATATTTATTTTTTTCCAGTTGAAGCATTTAAATCTTTTTATAGAAAGCAAAGCTGATTTTCAGAAGAAAAAATTGAGAATGGTTTTTTTGGTGGGGTAAAGGGACTTTTATCCCATAGTGACAGGATTACACTCTCCTAATACAAGATTATGAATTGAGAATGATTTGCAAAAGATATAAACAGTCGTATTGCGTTAATTTCTTGGAAAATATCTGTTTTACAAAGAATAGACATGTTTGCAAGAACCGCCAATATACTAATCATTTCTAAAGACAAGCAATTAATCCAGAATGTCACTACCTAGAACTTTTCTTTTGAGTGCACACTGTACCTATAACTAGTGGGCCACTCGACAAAGAAAGTACTAAGTAGAAACATAATGAGAATGGCGTTTTGGCTCTCGGCCTCCATGGAGGCCGATTTTTTGAAAAATTCAAAATTCAAAAATTTTGGTTTCAAAAAAATCTGAATTTTTTTGTACAAGCAAGCAATGATGTGAAGCGTATGTGTGTAAAATTTCAGGATAAAATACGTTAAAATGCGACCTGTATAAAAAAGACAAATTCATGGTCTGGGAGGATGAATAGTATCATGTGTTAAAAAGCCTCAGATTTGTCCTTTTTGCACAACCCTCATTTCAACGTATTTCGTCCTGAAAATTTACACACTTATGCACTATGCCTTCATCTATCTCTGTATTTTTTTTCAGAATTTTTTGAAATATAAAAATATGAATTTTCAAGAATTTTGCATTTTGCATTTGGAGACCTCCATGGAGCTCGGCCTCCAAAAGCAATTTCTGAAACATAATTTCCTACATTAATTTCTTCAAAAATAATTAACCTCTTACAATTAAAGAAGGAGAAAACCAAATATAGACATCGCTTGCACACCTAATTAAGCCATGAATACTTGTCTCCTGTCTAGTTTGCCTTTTCTCGGTTGGACACGCGAGCTAACTGCCGGCGTGGATTTGCAGGTGACAAGTCGCAGATCAGGAAGAGATACATGCACCTAACGGAGGAGATCCTTCAGGAGAACCCCAACATGTGCGCGTACATGGCGCCGTCCCTGGACGCGCGCCAGGACATCGTCGTCGTGGAGGTCCCCAAGCTCGGCAAGGCGGCGGCGCAGAAGGCCATCAAGGAGTGGGGCCAGCCGCGGTCCAAGATCACCCACCTCGTCTTCTGCACCACCTCCGGCGTCGACATGCCGGGCGCCGACTACCAGCTCACCAAGATGCTCGGCCTGCGCCCGTCCGTCAAGCGCCTCATGATGTACCAGCAGGGCTGCTTCGCCGGCGGCACCGTGCTCCGCCTGGCCAAGGACCTCGCCGAGAACAACCGCGGCGCGCGCGTGCTCGTGGTCTGCTCCGAGATCACCGCGGTGACCTTCCGCGGCCCGCACGAGTCCCACCTCGACTCGCTGGTAGGCCAGGCGCTCTTCGGCGACGGCGCGGCCGCGGTGATCATCGGCGCCGACCCCGACGTGTCCGTGGAGCGTCCCCTGTTCCAGCTGGTGTCTGCGAGCCAGACGATCCTGCCGGACTCGGAGGGCGCCATCGACGGCCACCTCCGGGAGGTCGGGCTCACCTTCCACCTCCTCAAGGACGTGCCCGGGCTCATCTCCAAGAACATCGAGCGTGCCCTAGAGGAGGCCTTCAAGCCACTGGGCATCGACGACTGGAACTCCGTGTTCTGGATAGCGCACCCAGGCGGCCCGGCGATCCTTGACATGGTGGAGGCCAAGGTAAACCTCAACAAGGAGCGGATGCGCGCAACCAGGCATGTCCTCTCCGAGTACGGCAACATGTCCAGTGCATGTGTCCTCTTCATCATGGATGAGATGCGCAAGCGCTCTGCCGAGGATGGCCACGCCACAACCGGCGAGGGAATGGACTGGGGCGTCCTCTTCGGCTTCGGCCCCGGCCTCACGGTGGAGACCGTCGTCCTCCACAGCGTCCCCATCACCGCCGGGGCAAGCGCATGATCGCTCCTTCTCCATTTATCTTCGTCATGGAAAAACCTACTACGTACAGCTTCTACACTGCCGAGTTTGTACTATATCCTATCGTGCGTGGTTTGTGTGTGTCGGTAGATGCATTCTGCTGTTAGTCTGTGCCGCGCACGCCGTCGCATACTACTAGTAGTAACACAACCGAGCTTTTACAGGTTCATTAAGCAAGTGTGGTCATAATGTGGAGTGTGAGATGTATTACCTGTGTACGAAAAGATTGGCTGTTCAATTTGAACCTTATGTGGTTGGAAATCAAATGGTGATTCTTTCAGAGCTTCATTGAAACATATTCTCCTCTTTCCTACTCTTTTTTATGAATATAATTCTTTATTTACTTCATAATGTAGCATCAAGGAGGTACAAACCATGTTGAACATACTCGTCCGGCCTCTAAAAGAACCCAGCCTCGCTATAGAAATAACACTGAAAGCCGAGTACACACTATAATCAGCTAAGGCCCAAAACATACCCTTGCTCAGACTGTTCTGAGGGGACCCTTGATCTGGGTATCCCAGATCGGACTATGACGGTGCTATCGATGTCGTATTCCTTCATGTGGGCCTCGTTTTGGAGCAAATGCTTGTTGGAGTCGTTAGGAGGTGGAGCGGCGTGGCATCTACCGCGTCAACGTCGGCGGGTCTTGGCGGCATGGTGCCGCATAGTCTTGGCGGCGGATGCGTCTGGATGGGCGAGCGCAGGGCGGTGGCGCTGTTTGGCGCCGTGGTGGCGTCGGCGGCGGGCCTGTCAAGGTCGATGCGTCAGTACCTTCTCTGAAGATGGATCAGTGGAAGATGGCAGTGGCGGCCTCTGCAGCGTGCACATGCGGTGACCACTGAAAGTGTGCCGGACCGGTGTGTGCCCCATACCCGACATTGCGGCTTGGTTGGAGCCTCCAGGTTTAGATGTTGGGCTTTGGTGTCAGGTCTGGGTATGCGACTCAGACAATCTGCACCCCTTCATCAAGTTGATAGGAGTAGCGACAGATGTTGTCGAGATTGTGGCTTAAGATGTATTGATGTATTACTTTATAAGGTCTAGATGAATAATTAATAAAATGGCTGCATGCATCGCCCTGATGTAGAGACCGGGGTTATCCTCCTTTTCAAAAAAAGGCCCAAAACACACCCGGCTATCTATAAGCCGAGTGCAACACTCGACATCGATGGCTCAACTTACACCATGTCAGCAACTGGGTGTAAGCCGATTGTCGGGTACCCAACAAACTTAAGCCGAGTGCTAAATCCGGCAACATAAAGAACTTTCACGGCCGGGCTGCATTAACGTCCCTGTCACATGTCACCTTGCTATAGTCCGAGTTTTTTTTTTTTCATCTACTCTGCTTATAGATAGCCGAGTATATGGTGCTCGACATGCCTTTCTGCCAGTAGGTCTCAACGGTTGCCACGTGTCTCGAGGCAGAGTGTCAACTCAATCATGCTCGGCATATATACAAGCCGAGTGTTTGGTGCTCAGCTTACACGTCCATCAGGATCTCCCAGTGATTGCCACGTGTCTAGAGGTAAGCCGAGTGTTGACTAAAGCATGCTCGGTATATATATTTAAGCCAAGTGTCTGGTGCTTGGCTTATGTGTCCGGTGTAAGTCGAGTGTTTGTGGGTGACACTCGACTCGCCCCATGCACTAGCAATGCCATTTGGTCCTGGGTTCCTAGGTCGTGCCACATGTCCCTAAGCCGAGTATAACACTCAGCATACCCATATAAACCGAGTAACACTCGGCTTACTTGCTAATGGTTTTTTTTTTTTTGCTCATTGAAGTAGCCCTGCAGTTTAGCACTTATATACCATACAGTTCAGTGCATATGTATCATCATACAGTCCAACATATATTACTCAGCAAGCACATATAGCATGACAACCTCATAGGTCCATAGAAGCAACTAGTCACATATATAAGTATACAACACTCCAACAAGCATACATATAGCATGACAACCTCATATAGGTCCATAGCATAATAAGAATACAAGCAACATAGATACTCCAAGAACAAGTTTAAAACCAACAAGCAGCATAGACACTCCAACAGATGCAATGAGCTCCACCATCGACGGCGTCCGCGATGAAACCTACAAGTTCAGAAGCACAAGCATGAGTTTGCAAGTTCAAATGCAAACGAGCTACTGGGGGTATGTTTCGGGCTCTTTCTCAAAAGATGCGCACACCTAAGTTAGAATAGATATGTTGCTTATCGCATTTGTGAGAAAATATTAGTGGTGTGGAAGTTGTGTCTATGGACACAAAATCATATAATTTATGAGAAAGCGGTGACGACATAAATGGTGGTTGCTTATCTCATCGAAAGAGGTGACTTTTCATTGCAATCAAATGCAAGCAAGCATATCAACCTGGCCTGGAGTCATTGTTGCCTGGAGATCGAAGGGGCATGAGTCGTAGGCGTCACTGGGCTTTCTTACGCGGGGCCAAATACACCTCCTTGCATATTGTTTGATCCAGCACTCGGATTGAGATGTAAACATGAGACGGTAAGATGTATTAGGTAAGGATGAAAATGATGATTGAAAAGTACCAGAAGACAACTCACAAAGTTGAAGTTAGGAAGAGGAGGAAGGATCTTGGAGATCTCCGTCTTGCATAGCCCTTATACCCAGCATACCTTTGTTGAGCATGTAAGGTTACATGTTCTCAAATGATGGATGGATGGAATCATAGGCTACTATGGTAAAGAACTTGCCATGAAAAGGAGTGTACACCTTGCATCGTAGGCTACATGTTGTAGTGCCAGCATCTCCTGCATCTGCTGGATTTGGAGTCGACCCTCCTTTGCCTATCTATCGGGCTCCTCCCATAGTCCCACTTTTTCATCCAGGCGGGCCTACATTATGTCATCGCAGGGTCATCAACATTGCAATGCAAGCATGTAATCATGTGTAAGATCAATGAAGAAGAACATAGCTGCATTGAGTTAAGCATCGCCATTGCAGGATGCGGACGACGCTCTATACTAGGCTGTGAAGTAGCATGGAGCTCGTACAGACTTCGAATGCCATCTATAAAAACGGAACCATTGCCAACACATACTGCCATTCTTTAGGCCTTCTACCGCCAACATAGCAACCTCATGGTCGATGTGCTCCTCAAGTAGATCAGTCGCAGTCCCATGCACCGCCTTGAACTTCTTCGTGTATCCCTCCACACTCAACTTGACTCTTGGGTTGACCCACCGCAGCTCCGGAATCTCCGGATTTGGCTACTTTTCCTCACGGGTCTAAAACAAATCCCTAAAGATAGCGATACTCTGCCCTTTGTATTTTTATTCTTCAATGAAAAGTAATAAGATCCATAAAGGGAATGCTCGGGCATAAAGAATAAAATGATGAAAATGAACGAATGCCATTTCTTACCCTCTTCTACACGACGCTGGGGAGGGTGAGGTTGCCATGATGATGTGTTGGACCACTCATCAAGCCACACCGAACCGATGCAGCCGCATGCTCCTCCTTGTACTTCTTCCTTGTCCACCTACATACGATGGTCTCATAGCAAGGGAGCTTGTTGGCGCTGTTGGAAATATGCCCTGGAGCATAAATGTTATTAATTATTTCCACGTTTGTAGTTAATGTTCATTGTTGTGCTATAATTGCAATGGTTCTCGAGTATGCAATATAAACGAGATACGAAGGAAACTCATGTGCATGTGTGGAATAACAAACGGCAAGTAGCTAGATTCCTAGTCTCACCTCTAAGACTAGCTCATGTTTTGCATGATGACCCTATTTCCCTGGTCATGGGCAAGTTAAAGTAACAAGGATGCCGGCAACAATGGGAACACATTGTTGGAAGAACAATTGTGTTGAACAGACTTGATCGATTGATATACTACGAGATCACATCGTCACGAGTTATTAGTATAATCACACAAATGTTAACGTATGCATAATTCCTTAGACCATGAGAGTATCAAGTACCTTCATAACAGATGGTGTGCTTTGGGGTTCGTCAAATGTTACCCATAACAGGATGATCATAACAACAACAGATTGAGGGCTCGGGGGAGTGTGGGCGGTGCAACTACTTGTCGTTGTTGTGAAGACTCCTAGTAATGCATTTAACAAATATTGCAATTCATAATACAAGAACGTAAATTGAAAAATAATGAGAACTCACCGCATTAGGTGTTGCAGCGGTGCCCCCATTTCTCCTCTCACAAGATGTTCTACTATGCCCAACTTTTCTGCGTTTTGATTCTTTTCTCTTTTCTGCCTTTTTCTGAATTGGTGTTTATTTTTCTTGTTACACTATCTCCTTCTCTTTTTCCTCTTTTTCCTCTTTTTCTAATCGTTTTTCCTTTTCTCATGTATTTATAATCTTTCAATCGTGTATTTAAAAATGTTCACAATGTATGTTACAATCGTGTACAATTATTTCAAATATATTTCCCTTTTATTATTTTATTTTATTTTCTACTTTAGTTTCCCGTTCAACCATTATTTTAAACATAATTCCTTGATTAATTATATTTTCTTTACTTTAAATATATGTGGTTCTTTTTTTTCTTCGGGTTTTATAAAGATGTTTATCATGTTTAAAAAATGTCCATTATGTATTGTGAAAGATGTTGGAGTGTACTTAAAAGCTGTCCCACGTATATTTGAAAACAATATTTATCATGTTTTTTAAATACAAAATGTTCAGCATGTATTTTTAAAAGCACCCATAAAGTATTTCTAAAATGTTCATTGTGAATTTAAAAAATATTCATTGCGCATTTCAAATTATGTAGGTTGTGTATCTAGAAACTATGTGAACACCTCTTAAAAATTAAATGAAAAAATATATGAGAACACTCCTTAAAAATTACATCATTTTTTTTTGTTTCTGTATCATGTCTTTAGGTCTTTTCTCTTCTTTCTTATTTCGCTTTTATTATCCTTTTCTAATTGAAAAATACACAAACATTTATTCAAATGTGCGAGCATTGCTTCAAAATACATAAAAGAGTTTTTTTTAAATATGTGAACACTTATTAAAAATTACATGAGCATTTGTTCCACATCGTTTGGTTTACCTAGAGGCCCGGACTATTATATCATGTTCTTTTCTTTTCTCTCTAGCTGCGTTTCACTTCTTTTTTTTCCTTCGTTTTATCATTTCCTTTTTGTTTCTTCTTTTTCTATTTATACTTCCTATTTCATGAAATAAACAAAATACATAATATGTTCAAAATGGACTGAAATTTTCTTTCCAATTTTTCTAGATATTTTTTATATAAAAATGTAAATATTTTTCCCTTTTCTCATTTTATCTTTTACTTTATTTTTTCTTGTAGTTCTCCTTGTTTGTTCATCTTGTATTTTGGAAATCGTGATAGTGTTTCTGAAAATAAAATATAGTGTACTTTAAAATTATTTGCTGCGTAGTTTCAAACAATGCTCAACGTCTATTAGAAGTCATCGTGTATTGCAAAAATGCTCATCGCGTTGAAAAATTGGTTGATCGTGTATTTTCAAAATGTTCGTCATGTACTTGAAAATGTTCATCGTGTTCTGAACATTGTTCAACATGTATTTAAAAAATGTTCGTCATGTACTTTCAAAATGTTCATCTTATACTTAGAATTGCTGATTTGTGTTTTAAAAAAATTGTTGATCATGTACTTAAAGATATTCATCGCACTTAAAAAAAATTCATTGAGTATTTTATTAAAGTTTGCCTTGTATTTTGAAAATCTACGGTGTGTATTTAAAAAATGATCATTATGCATTTCAAAAACATTCACAGTGTATTTTCAAATACATTTTTTTGTAATTAAAGAATGTCCATCTTGCTTTAAAAAAATGCTCATCCTATTTGAAGAAATGTTATTCGCTTAGTCTAAAAATGTTTCAGCATGTATCCAAAAACTGTCCGTCATGTACTTAAGAAATTCATCTTGTTTTTAGAAATGTTTGTCGTGCTCTTGAAAAATGGTCATCGTGCTTTGTAGAATTAATATGCAAACAAATTTTTATTTGCAAGAACAGTTTTTTTAAATACGAAGTTCTGAATTACATGATAAATTGCACATTTTGTAATTACACAATAAATAATTTTTCCATGCGCTACATTTTTTTCATATACAAGATGATAATCTTTTAAAAACACAATGAAATGTTTTCAAATATATGATGAACATTTTTAAATATATGATCAATATTTTTAAAAATACATAATGAACATATTTTTAGTGCATGTAAAAAAATAAAAAATAAATTAAATACATACGAACAATTTTTATATCCATGGAAAATTTTAGTGCATGTAAAATAATATGTTTTTTTAAATATGTAATTGTTTTTTGAGCGAAGTATGTTGCTAGCTTCTATTGTATTTATTTTTTGAGGAAATGCATTGCTATCTTATTTTTCAGAAGCAACAGGAACTTTATTATTTCTCAAAACCATTACAGGTACATTGTTTTTGATTCAAGATCAAAAAAAATTGCAAACTAACTCTCACAATTGAAAATTACAATGAAATTTCTTGGAGACATCTTCTCTGTGGTGTCAATCTTTGTAGTACTACTATGACTTCAGTAAAGAGACTGCAATTGGATGGATGAATGCTACTACTACTCGTTCATCTGCACGAACTTGATTACCATAAAGATTTCTAAAAGTCCCATGGTTACCCATCCAAAAATTATAAAAAAAAGTAATGAGTGATGAACGTGCTTAGGCCGGAATGATTCCCTAGCTGTGTTAGCTGTGAGGAGATACACGCTCTAGCCGTGTTGTTGGGCTAGCCCAATATCCACACGTAGTACGCATGCCGTCCTTAAGGCTAGCTACAAGCTAAGAAATGGGAATAACTAACCCATCATGTGGGGAGCCTCAAGGGGTCACTTTTGGTGGCATGGGAGTGCACAAGTGGTGCATCCAGTCGCTGTAGGAGATATGCCCTAGAGGCAATAATAAATATTATTATTTATCCTCATGTTCCTAATTAAGTTTATGTTCCATGCTATAACTGCTATGGTTCCCGAGCCCGTATATCCATAAAGGCTCTGAGGAAAACCCATGTGCACGTATGGAATAATAAACGGTAAAAAGTATTCCTAGTCAAGCCTCTAAGACTGGCTCAAGTGTTGCATGATGATCACGTTTTCCTGATCATGGGCATGTCTATGCCGCCAACTTTGAGGGCACAATGTTAGGAGAACATTTGTGTTGAATCGACCCGAATTGATGTTATGCTATGAGATACATTCGTCACAAGTTAATGGTTAATAACACAGAGAAAGTTAACATTTGCATAATTCCTTAGACCATGAGAGTATCGAGTTTCTTCATGCTTGCTTCATAAACTTTGGGGTTTGTTAAACGTCATCCGTAAATGGGTGGCTATTACGGCGGCTTACGGGTTCATGGAAAAGTATGACAAGGGACTTGATAGCTCAAGATTGGGATTTGCTCCTCCGGCGATGGAGAGATATTCTTTGGGCCCTCTCAGTGTTACGGTATCCATCATCGTCTGGCCAGACACATTGTGATTTGATCACAGGGATACCGGAACACGGGAACGAGAAAAGAGAACAAAACTGGTAACAATGTAACTGGCATAGTGGACAAGTTGTTGATTCACGGGGATGCCGATAAATCTCACCTCGGGTATTTGTAACATATCGCGAAGCAACAGGAATAGCACACAGCAACTGGAGGTTCACTCGAATATTTATTCGTGTGGGTATAGTGTAGGAGATATGCCCTAGAGGCAATAATAAATGTTATTGATTATCTCCCTGTTCATAATTATGTTTATGTTCCATGCTATAACTGCAATGATTCTCGAGTCTGCAAATAAAACGAGGCTTGGAGGGAAACTCATGTGCACGTGTGGGATAATAAACGGTAAAAAGTATTCCTAGTCAAGCCTCTATGACTGGCTCAAGTATTGCATGATGATCCTGTTTTCCTGATCATGGGCATGACTATGCCGGCAATTTTGAGGGCACAATTGTTGGTAGAACACTTGTGTTGAATCGACCCGAATTGATGTTATGCTATGAGATACATTCGTCATTAGTTAATGGTTAATAACACAGAGATGGTTAATGTTTGCATGATTCCTTAGACCATGAGAGTATCGAGTTTCTTCATGCTTGCTTCATGAACTTTGGGGTTTGTTAAACGTCATCCGTAAATGGGTGGCTATTACGGCGGCTTACGGGTTCATGGAAAAGTATGTCAAGTAACTTGATAGCTCAAGATTGGGATTTGCTCCTCCGACGATGGAGAGATATCTCTGGGCCCTCTCGGTGTTACGGTATCCATCATCGTTTGGCCAGACACTTTGTGATTTGATCACGGGGATGCCGGAACACGGGAACGAGAAAAGAGAACAATACCGGTAACGAGGTAACTGGCATAGTGGACAAGTTGTTGATCCACGGGGATGCCTACATGTCTCACCTCGGTTATTTGTAACATATCGCGAAGCAACAGGAATAGCACACGGCAACTGGAGGTTCACTCGAATATTCATTCGTGTGGGTATAGGGGTCAATATGGGTGTCCACGGCTCCGATGTTGATCATTGATCGGAAAGTGTTCCGGGTCATGTCTATACTTCACCGAACCTATAGGGTCACACGCTTAAGGGTCATCTATCTGCTGAATACTAGACGGGGAGTCTGAGAGAAATTCACCGAAAAAGTTTCGGACGAAACGGAAACGTTCCGGAGAGGATATCGGAATAGTTCCGGTGAAACTGAAAAGTTGTTTCAGGGTATTCCATAAAGTCAAATTGGTTTCGGCACATGCCTGGAAATTATTGGAAGGTACCAGAATTGTTCCGGTAACTTCTGAGATTTTTCAGAGACAAAAACCGGAAATGTTCCGGACTGCCGGAACCGCTTTAGTTGCTTTTCACAGATGAAAATCACTAAACCGAAAAGTTGTTTCGGAGTACACCATAAAGTCAAATTGGTTTCGGCACATGCCTGATAATTCTTGGAGGGTGCCAGAATCATTCTGGAAACTTTCTGGAATTTTCCGGAATGAAAACCGGAAATGTTCCGGAGCTGCCGAAACCGCTTCAGATGCTTTTCGCAGATGAAAATCACTAAACCGGAATTGTTCCGGCTCGCGTTGAAAATTATTTTGGTGGGTACTGGAAATGTTCTAAGCCCACATGAATATTTTCAGTTCGATCAGACGCTGAAAAATGTCGTCGTGAATAGTGAAATCAGATTTATGGATATGGTTGGAAGTTGGCTTTCCACAAATATCTTCCCAAGATATTTTGGGATGACATGGCATTTTGGATATGCCCATCCTACCCCTTGTTTTTCCTATAAATAGAGGGGAGGAGGCAGCCCCATATGCTTCATCCTTGCTCTCACATACACATGCCATGACATTTCTGGCTTCTCTCTCCCTCCCAGGGAAATAGTTTCGTAGAGCCGAAAGGCTGTCTGGGTTCCGGTGGGAACTAGTTCTGGATGGCGAAGCCCTGCCGGATAGATGACACCGTATGTGTGCAACTCTGTAGAGAGATCGTAGTTTCGGTCTTTGTTCGAGAGTGCCTCCCGAAGGGCTGTCCGTGTGACCGTCCGAGTTTTGGAGGTCCTCCCGAAGGGCTGTCCGAGTGACAGTCCGAGTTTCGGAGGTCCTCCCGAAGGGCTGTCCGCGACACCGTCCGGGGGACTGTGCGACCGCCTCCCGGAGGGCTGTCCGCGGGGCAGATGAGGGTATAAATCCTCGCGGTTGGGAGGTTGTAAAATCCTAGCTGTGGGGATCTGCACCGCCGTTCGTCATCGACTCTACTTCCGCTGCGCTACGAGTCGGTAACGAAAATGATCAAACCTTGTATGCAGTCTCCATAGTGGTCCTGGGCTGGTGCGTAGGTCGGAAATTTTTTGTTTTCTGCTGCGTTACCCAACAGTGGCATCAAGAGCCGTGCTATGCGTAGATGCAGGTTGCGATCTAGAATACATAGAGATGTATGGGTGTTGCACAATATAATTAGGTAGTAGATGAGATCTATTGCTGAAAATTATTTGTGCGGGTAGCAGATGAAGTCTGTTACCCGATGTTCTTGTTGCTTCCCTAGAATTTGCATTTGCTCAATCTCGAGACAGTATGGTGGAATTTCACAAAGTTCTGGCAATCCGCGATCCTGATTGATCAACGAAGTGCTTCAGTTCTTTGGGTTCCGCCATAGTCAAAAGAAAGATGAAATTCGCAGATGAAAGGGCAATGCAGATATGATCTGCACGGGGGTCACGCGTATGACGAAGTTTAGTATGGGGCTCGAGATTTTATTATCTCGTGTTTCATACACCCCGCAATGTTAATCTAGCGACTTGGATTATCATGCTTGATGATGGACGTTGGTAGCTTCGGTTTGTTTCGAAACCTTAGAAGCCACGTAAAATAAAATCTTGTATAAACCGATTAGAGGCGTCTAACTTGGTTTTGCAGGATGGTTTGCATGTGCATGTGATGTGGTATAGCAGTGCTCATTATAATTTGATTATGTATGAGATGACTATATAATGTAAATTGATTAACATGACCTGCGTGTCATGATTCGGCATGATGGCTGGAGC
This sequence comes from Elymus sibiricus, assembly GCA_039707655.1. Lineage (NCBI taxonomy): Eukaryota > Viridiplantae > Streptophyta > Magnoliopsida > Poales > Poaceae > Elymus > Elymus sibiricus. The sequence goes on along the minus strand of CM077666.1, from coordinate 468,284,457 downwards.
CATATGATTGTCACTTTAATGACCTGCGTGTCAACCTTCAGTAATGCACTTATTTTATTAGCTATAGAGATAGCAATATTATCTGGTGCATCGACAAGGTGGTGGCAATCTTCGCGAAGGTGAACACCGACGCGAATGCCGAAGACGAAGAAATGAAAGACTTCTCCGTCAGAAAGGGCTATACCATATCTTGCTATTATGAATTGCCTGAGATGTTTATCCCTTATGATGCACCCTTTTGATTGCGCGGTAGTCGCTTTTATTAGGGTGATCTCTCACAACAAATATCAAGTAGTTAGTGTTCTCCCAAGTGTAGCACCGTCACGGCACCTAACTTTTCGGGGTGTCACATGCTAACATGGGCACGAACGATTAGAGAAGTGTGAGGCGGGTGAGTTGAGACCTCGCAGCGAGATCACTTGGTTGTCTGACGTTCAGGCATGAAAGTCATGAGCTCGGAACACACGCATCGAAAGATGAACAAGAGTCACATAGAGATGTGATTGGCAAGTTGGCCTACCGGTTGAGATTTTTCGTCATCTGTGATGCTACCATCGTGGCGAACAATCAAAAATCGGGTCTTGTATCACTCATAATCAATTTTGAGAGATATTGATTTGAGTGGGAGCGCACTGTAGAATTACCTTGTTTAATTCTCAGTGCAATTAATCTTGAACACTGTCTAAGTGTGATTTGCATAATAAGTAGAATAATGGCTCGCGTTTCCACCTTCCCTATTAAAATTGAATAGCTATTAAATATCTAGTTAAAACTTTACGGTTGGTAACGTAATGTGAGGATTGTCCTCAAGAGTGCCGAGAAGGACTTTGTCCTATCGCATACTTTCGGTATTCTCCCGCTAATGCTATGGATGATATGACTCTCGTCCTTCGATCCAAAAGCTAAAATTCCGTTACGGTCAAGTGAAATATGTTTGCTTCCATGAGACCCGAACTTCGAAAGTTGTGGGATAGTTATGTGATATTCATGGAACTGAAAATTAATTTTCAGATACAAACAAAGGCTGAAAGATATGAGATATCTAAAGCCATGTTTGTTTGCAAACTATTAGTAAAAGTGTTTACTAGGCATTTGACTGATAAGAGGGGATCCAGAAGAACTCCTGTCATATGATGATGGTGAATAAAACGACAACTTAAAGAGAAAGGAAGTGTCCGAAGGGTGTTAGTGAAACTTTCACGCCTAGGAAGTCCGGGGCTAACGCCACTCTTAAGTTGGGTGCTTCTTCTGAGAGTAGGAGAAATACTGAAAGTGAAACTGTTAGAAGTATAATGGCAAAAGGAAAGAAGACTGGAATATCCAGCTCATGTATGAATGTCATACAAGTTTTTGATGTATAGAAGGCTGGTCAGAGATATAGTTCTTTGGAATTATGGTTAAACATGTTAATCACTAATTCTTGGGTATTGTGAGTTAATCACAAAGATACCCGCTCGATTGCATTCTGTTGCAACTCGATGTAAGAACTACTATGGCTTGAAAGACAAGCCAGGAATGAGGTTTAGATACACGCAGGGAACATAGTAAATGTTACTATACCTTCCATAGGTGTATTCCCTATGTATTTACTTTCATAAATCATTTTAGAGTTTTACACACTCTAGCCCATTGCATAAAGTATCTTGCAAGAAGGTTGTTCATAAGAGAACTTTTAATGTTCGGAGTTATGAATAACAAAAGGGCCATACTTTCATTATGAATGAGAAGTATGTTATGAATATTGATAATAATACATTACCTCTGTATTTACTTTCATAATTCATTTAGAGTTTCAATACACTCTAGCCCTTTGCATAAGGTATCTTGCAAGGAGGTTATTCATAAGAGAACTTTTGATGTTCGGTGTTATGAATAACATGAAGGGCCATGCTTCCATCCAGGATGGGATGTATGTTATGAATATTGATGGTAATATGATACATCCATAACACTGACGCTAAATGTCGCAAGACTAAAAGAATACCACATATGTGTGGCACTGCATTTGGTCACTTTGGAGAAACCCGCATGGAAAATTCCATTATGATGGATTTTAAAGTCATTTGATTTTGAATCATCTGACACTTGCAACTTTCCTCCGAAAAGTGAAGTGACTGAAATACCGTTCACAGGCCATAAGGAACGAGCAAAGAACATATTGGTGATCATACATTATGATGTGTGTAGTCCAATAAATGTTGTTGCAAGTAGTGGATTTATCTATCTTCAGAAATGACTCAAGTAGATATATGGATATTTACTTGTTGAGACGTAAGTCTGGATCTTTTGAATTCATTCAGAAGGTTTTCAAAAATGAAGTAGAAGTTATTGTAACAAGAAAATTATGTTTCTACAATTCGATTGCAGAAAGGAATATTTGAGTTACAAGTTTAGCGAATGTCTGATGAGTTGTGAAAGGGGTTTCATAACTTGCACCTCCCGGAACACCACTGCAAGTGGAGAGTCTGTGTAGATGTAATCGAACCATTCATGACATGGTAAGATCAAAGATGACATAAATAAATTTGCCATTACCCCTTTTAAAAAGGTGATGCTTTAGAGACTGCGGCTTTTACACTGAAAAGAGCTCCATCGGGTCTGTTGAAATGATGCCATGGTATGGTACGCCCAACCATGTTATATCTTTTCTTAACATTTGGAATATGGGGCTTGTGTAAAAGGTTACAAACCTATTTCAAATCAGGCAAGTGCTACTTTGTAAGGTTATCCCAAGTCATTGGGTATTCCCCACCACTATACCGAGGCAAAGGATTTTTCCGCAAAACGGTATGCTTTTAAAGAGAATGGTTCTTACAAAAGGCGAGTGGGAGGACAGTGCAACTCGACGAGATAACCAGTATCTTCGTCATCAGATCAAAGGAAAGAAACCTTGGAAGTGATTCCGGAGTTTCCTACTGCGACTGATACGGAAGTCTCTACAATAAAATGTATGGACTTCAGTCGAACTTGCAGCTGAACCACGTAGGCAAGGCTCGTGCAAACCTCTCAGGTGCGCAAACGAGATATTGTTGTTGGACAACAGTATACCTACGATACATAAGGAAGCGATGATGGGCCCTGACTCCGGAATTGGCTAAATGCCAATACAATCTGAGATAGTTTCCATATCAATGTTTCAAGATTAAAATCTTGATACACCTTTCGGAAGGCTTAGAGTCTAACGGATATTTATGGAACTAAAACTGATACGGATAAAAATGTTTTATCCATAAAGCTCGACTTGTTGCAAAAACAAGTTCAAAGAGTTGACTACGATGAGATTGTCTCACCGTAGCGATGCTTGAAGTCGGTTCGGGTTGAACTAGCAATTAATACATATTTCAATCATGAGATATGAAACATGGATGACAAAAAGGATTTCCATCTGATGGGAATGAAACCTAGGACTTGTATGTGATACAGTCCAAAGTAATTTGTCGATCCAGAGGATGCTAGTAAGTATGCAAACTTCAGAGTTCCAGCGATGGACAGAAGAGAGCAAAGTGGAGTTGGAATCTTCGTTTTTGATGGAATGGTCAAAAGGGTTTTTTGACTTCATCAAATGGGTATCGAAGATGCTTGTGATTCAAGAAAGTAAGTGGGAGCATAATAATATTTCTAAAAACCTTGTGTACTTAACACATTGTTAATTGGAAATAAATTTCTTGACACGAATTAGGACTTCATTTGAAAATAGTTTTTCGATGAAGTGCTTAGGCTAAATAGCCTTAATATTAGGCATGATGATCTATGGAGATAGATTTACCTAATGGGGCTAAGCTATGAATACATATTGACAAGGTGCTAAAAACCTTTTAGCATTTAAAACGCCAAGGAGTGATTCTTGCCGAAGTCACATGGAAAGGGTTTTGCAAGACTCGGTGTCTCAAAACACTGATGAGCAAAATACATGATGGTGATTCCACACACTCTTGTGTTTGGATTAATCATGTATTCCATGGTATGTAAAACAACCAGATATGTCCAATACTCCAAAGTTGTTGCGAGTATAGATACCATAGTGATCAAAGTACTGATCATGGGACAACAGTGAAAGATGTCATTAAGTACTAGAGCAGTACCGATGACATGGTTTCTCGCAAGTGGAGATCATGAAGAGTTCGTTGTAAAAGGTTACATCGATACAGCTTTCATCGATGCTCCATGCGATTTTCGATTTAAGTTGAGGGTTTTGTGATACACATCATGGTGGCACGGTACTTGGAAATTGTTCCAAACAAGATACTGTGGCGAATTCTATAACAAAGGCTAAGTATGTTGACACTTAAGAAGTGACAAAGAAGTTGTTGAATCATATAGTTCATTCATGAACTTAGTATGGTTCCAAGATGGCTTTGGTCTATGGGACACTATTGCAGATAGCTGCTCCATAGCTCAGTCTGAGGAATCAGGTTTCGACCAATGATTCACACATATGCAAAGCCAAGTCCACACAAAATATGAATTTTGTGAAAGCGTGAAAACGCGGGGATATGCAAAGTTACACACGGAGCTGAAGTCGTCGGATCCGTTGGACATCAGGCTATACCACATGCGAAGCATATTTTACACCAGTATGCCATAGGTGTAAAGTGCATTAGCATTGACTAGATTATTGACTCTAGTGCAAGTGGGAGTCTGTAGGAGATATGCCCTAGAGGCAATAATAAATGTTATTGATTATCTCCCTGTTCATAATTATGTTTATGTTCCATGCTATAACTGCAATGATTCTCGAGTCTGCAAATAAAACGAGGCTTGGAGGGAAACTCATGTGCACGTGTGGGATAATAAACGGTAAAAAGTATTCCTAGTCAAGCCTCTATGACTGGCTCAAGTATTGCATGATGATCCTGTTTTCCTGATCATGGGCATGACTATGCCGGCAATTTTGAGAGCACAATTGTTGGTAGAACACTTGTGTTGAATCGACCCGAATTGATGTTATGCTATGAGATACATTCGTCATTAGGTAATGGTTAATAACACAGAGATGGTTAATGTTTGCATGATTCCTTAGACCATGAGAGTATCGAGTTTCTTCATGCTTGCTTCATGAACTTTGGGGTTTGTTAAACGTCATCCGTAAATGGGTGGCTATTACGGCGGCTTACGGGTTCATGGAAAAGTATGTCAAGTAACTTGATAGCTCAAGATTGGGATTTGCTCCTCCGACGATGGAGAGATATCTCTGGGCCCTCTCGGTGTTACGGTATCCATCATCGTCTGGCCAGACACTTTGTGATTTGATCACGGGGATGCCGGAACACGGGAACGAGAAAAGAGAACAATACCGGTAACGAGGTAACTGGCATAGTGGACAAGTTGTTGATCCACGGGGATGCCTACATGTCTCACCTCGGGTATTTGTAACATATCGCGAAGCAACAGGAATAGCACACGGCAACTGGAGGTTCACTCGAATATTCATTCGTGTGGGTATAGGGGTAAATATGGGTGTCCACGGCTCCGATGTTGATCATTGATCGGAAAGTGTTCCGGGTCATGTCTATACTTCACCGAACCTATAGGGTCACACGCTTAAGGGTCATCTATCTGCTGAATACTAGACGGGGAGTCTGAGAGAAATTCACCGAAAAAGTTTCGGACGAAACGGAAACGTTCCGGAGAGGATATCGGAATAGTTCCGGTGAAACTGAAAAGTTGTTTCAGGGTATTCCATAAAGTCAAATTGGTTTCGGCACATGCCTGGAAATTATTGGAAGGTACCAGAATTGTTCCGGTAACTTCTGAGATTTTTCAGAGACAAAAACCGGAAATGTTCCGGACTGCCGGAACCGCTTTAGTTGCTTTTCACAGATGAAAATCACTAAACCGAAAAGTTGTTTCGGAGTACACCATAAAGTCAAATTGGTTTCGGCACATGCCTGATAATTCTTGGAGGGTGCCAGAATCATTCTGGAAACTTTCTGGAATTTTCCGGAATGAAAACCGGAAATGTTCCGGAGCTGCCGAAACCGCTTCAGATGCTTTTCGCAGATGAAAATCACTAAACCGGAATTGTTCCGGCTCGCGTTGAAAATTATTTTGGTGGGTACTGGAAATGTTCTAAGCCCACATGAATATTTTCAGTTCGATCAGACGCTGAAAAATGTCGTCGTGAATAGTGAAATCAGATTTATGGATATGGTTGGAAGTTGGCTTTCCACAAATATCTTCCCAAGATATTTTGGGATGACATGGCATTTTGGATATGCCCATCCTACCCCTTGTTTTTCCTATAAATAGAGGGGAGGAGGCAGCCCCATATGCTTCATCCTTGCTCTCACATACACATGCCATGACATTTCTGGCTTCTCTCTCCCTCCCAGCGAAATAGTTTCGTAGAGCCGAAAGGCTGTCTGGGTTCCGGTGGGAACTAGTTCTGGACGGCGAAGCCCTGCCGGATAGATGACACCGTATGTGTGCAACTCTGTAGAGAGATCATAGTTTCGGTCTTAGTTCGAGAGTGCCTCCCGAAGGGCTGTCCGTGTGACCGTCCGAGTTTTGGAGGTCCTCCCGAAGGGCTGTCCGAGTGACAGTCCGAGTTTCGGAGGTCCTCCCGAAGGGCTGTCCGCGACACCGTCCGGGGGACTGTGCGACCGCCTCCCGGAGGGCTGTCCGCGGGGCAGATGAGGGTATAAATCCTCGCGGTTGGGAGGTTGTAAAATCCTAGCTGTGGGGATCTGCACCGCCGTTCGTCATCGACTCTACTTCCGCTGCGCTACGAGTCGGTAACGAAAATGATCAAACCTTGTATGCAGTCTCCATAGTGGTCCTGGGCTGGTGCGTAGGTCGGAAATTTTTTGTTTTCTGCTGCGTTACCCAACATATAGGGGTCAATATGGGTGTCCACGGCTCCGATGTTGATCATTGATCGAAAAGTGTTCCGGTCATGTCTATACTTCACCGAACCTATAGGGTCACACGCTTAAGGGTCATCTATCTGCTGAATGCTAGACAGGGAGTCTGAGAGAAAGTCACCGGAAAAGTTTCGGAGACAACGGAAGAGTTCCGGAGAGAGAACACCGGAAGGGTTTCGGTAAAACCGAAAAGTTGTTTCGGAGTATACCATTAAGTCAAAATGGTTTTGGCGCACGCCTGGAAATTCTTGGAGGGTGCCAGAATTGTTCTGGGAACTTCTGAGATTTTTCCGGAGAAAAAACCCGGAAATGTTCCGGAGCTGCCGGAACCGCTTTGGTTGCTTTTCGCAGATGAAAATCACTAATCCGGAATTGTTTCGGAACGCGTCCAAAATTATTTTAGTGGGTACTGGAAATATTCTAAGACCTACAGAAATATTTTCGGATTTAACGGTCGCGGAAAAATGTTTTCGTGAATAGTGAAAATCACTTTATGGCTACTTTATGGAAAGCCACCTTTTTGGGCTTTGTCCCAAAATATCTTAGGGATGACATGGATGGATGAGAGCCACCCTACCTCTTGGGTTTTCCTATGAATAGAGGCGAAGAGGCACTCTCCACACTCACTCTTTCTCACATACAAATGCCATGCATGATCTGGCCTTCTCTCTCCCTCCCCGCGAAATAGTTTCGTAGAGCCGAAAGGCTATCTGGGTTCCGGTGGGAACTAGTTCTGGATGGCGAAGCCCTGCTGGATAGATGACACCGTATGTGTGCAACTCTGTAGAGAGGTCGTAGGTTCGATCTTTTTTGCCCCAGGGGTTGTTCGAGAGTGCCTCCCGAAGGGCTATCCGAGTGACCGTCCGAGTTTCTGTGAGTGCCTCCCGAAGGGCTATCCGTGACACCGTCCGGGGGACTGTCCGGACGCCTCCCGAAGGGCTGTCCGAGGGACTGACAAGGGAGTACATCCTCGCGGTTGGGAGGTTGTAAATCCTAGCTGCGGGGATCTGCACCGACGATCTACATCGACTCTACTTTCGCTGCGCTACGAGTCGGTAATGATCAGATCAAACCTTGTATGCATCTCCATAGTGATCCTGGGCGTGCTCGCTGTACCGAAATTTTTTGTTTTCTGTCGCGTTCCCCTACAGTCGCCGCCACAAGTCACATGCTGGGCACTCTCTTTGGATTTTATTTTTTTATTTTTCTGTACGTGTTTTCGGGTTTTAGATGGTTTCTTGACTTTTCGGGTTTTGCCTGATTTTCCTTAGGTCTTGAAGATTTTTTTTTTACATGGAAAAAAAATGTGCTTCCACAAGAAGCACATATTTGCTTCTCGTGGAAGCGTGCTTCTTCAAAAAAAAAAGGGAAAAGCACAGCCTGTGCTTCTAGAAAAAGGTGAAAAACTACAACCATGCTTCCGGACTCCGGTTTTTTCTTCCTTTTTTGGTATTGGTTTTTTTGAGCAAACATGTTTTTTTCTTCTAGTTTTCATTTTTTTTGGATTTTTCCGGTATTCTTTTCTTCTTTCGGTGTTTTTTGATTTTCTTGTGAAAATAAAGTTCGTCGAAACCTATTAACATGGGATCAAGTTTTGAAGATGCGAGAAATCCAACGGTGAAAATGGTTCAGGATTTGGACGCATGGTTCAAGAGATAAAACATTTTGATAAAAAGGAATCTATGGGAAAAAGGAAAACTCCCAGGTTGCGATAAGTGACGCACGTGCGTCATTTGTCAAATCAGAGAAGGTGGGGGAGTGACCTTTGCAAGGGGTGCCCTGATTTCGCTAAGAAATAGTAGGTGCCCTAGGAACTGTTGCGTCAAACGGGTTATCATGTAATGCGTTCTATCCGACGCTTATAGTGCCAGTTATAGGCCTTTTTGCATGAGGCGCACACCCCATCCAAGGCTACGCTAGTACATGGGCTGGCCCGATAAAGCTTTAATTGTTCTAGGTTTTGGTAGTTTTCAGTCATGTTTGGGAAGCTTCTACAAGTTTTTGGTTGGTTTTATGTTATTTTTATTTATTTATTTACTTTTCTTTCAATTGGTTTTCTATTTTCAATTTTGAGGTATGCAGTGCTGAGCAGGAATGGGATTTTTTCAATTTTGCAAACATGTATTGAAAATGTGAACATTTTTTTGAAAACACGAACATTTATTCAAATGTGTGAGCATCTTTTACAAACACGAACATTTTCTTCTAATTTGAAAAAAAGTTGAAAACGCAAACTCCTTTTCAAATTTGAAAACATTTATTCAAATTTTTGAAAAATATAAAAGAAAAACAAAGGAAAATATAAAAATAAAAATAAATAAATGAAACCACAAAAATGTAAAAGAAACAAGAGAAAAACCGTTCAGAAACCCTTTTTTCTAGAGGTTCGCAAAACCTGTCAGGAACCTTCCGGCAGGTAACTACCTGTAAAATAGGCAAGACCATCTAACGCTCGCTAGTGGTTACCCTGTGCGAAGCAGCGACTACTTGACGCGTAGGTCAGCCGATAGCGACCGCACGCGTACCGCCCGGATCCCCGCTGCGTACATGTGGGCCGGACCAACTAGGTCACTTCCGGTTTTTGAAAGGTTCTAGAACCATCCCAAATTGGGTTTTCGTTTTTTCTTTCTCGTTCTTTCTTTCGTTTTTTTTCTTTTCTTATTCGTTTATTTCCTTTTTACTTTCTTGTTTCCATTTTTCCTGTTTTTATTTTTTTTTCTAAATTCATGAACATTTTCTTAAATCGGGCTACATTTTTTTCCAATCAGTGAATTTTTTTCGAAATTCGAACTTTTTCCAATCGGGTGGACTTTTTCAAATTTATTTTTTTCATTTAATTAAAAACAGTTCATCCTATTACAAAAATGTTCATTAAATTTTGGTAAATGTTCTTGAATTCAAAAAAAATTCATCAAATTTAAAACGTGTTCATTGAAATTATATTATATTCATGAAATACAAAAAAAAGTTCATCTAAGTTCAAAAATGTGCATAAAAATTCAACTTTTTGTTCTCAAAATTTAAAAAATTTATAAAAATGCAATTTTTTAGCAAATTCAAAAAATGTTCATGTTTTTGAATTTGTGAACATTTTTCTTAATTCTTGAACATTTTTTTTGAATTCTTGAAATTCCGATTTTTTTTGAAATATTGAACATTTTTAAAGAAGCAAAAAAAAAACACAGAACAAAAAAGAAACGAAAACAAAACAAGGGAGCCCTCCCTGGGACGGTCGAAGTTCGAGCGTGGGGGAGCACCCAGCGTGCAGCGCGCGGAATATGAGCTCCCACGAGGGGCACCCCTATTTCTAGCATCAAGCGAGGGAATATCCTATTTGACGCATTTTGCGTCAAACAGTCGACGCTTCGCACAGAGCTGGAGATAAAGCAGTAACCTGGGCCGGCCCATTAACGTGTTCCAGCGTTTCCGGTTTTGGGAACATTCCAGAGTTTCCTAGCCGGTTTTTTCTGGTTTTCGGAACCTTCTAGAAGGTTCCCTGAACCGGGTTTTCTGTTTCTTTTTGGTTTTTTCTTTTTTTCTTTTTCTGTTTGCTTTTCTTCTTTCTTTGTTTTTTTCTGTTTCTTTTTTTCTTTATTCGTTTATTTTTTACTTTTCAAGATTAATTTCCCTTTTTTTTTACAAAAGTTCATATTTCAAAAATTGTAAGGAAACTCAAAAAATTGTTCGTTCTTTTAAAAAATGTTCAACTTTTTAAAAAATAGCCGTGTTTTCAAAAATTGTTCATAAATACGAAAAATGTTCACATTTCAAAAAAAAATCGTGCATTTCAAAAAATGGTTCCTTTTAAAAAAATTGTTTGGAATATTTCTGTTCATTTTTTTCAGTATTTTTTAAAGAATGTCCGGGATTTAAAAAATGTTCCTGTTTTCAAAAATTGTTCACAAAATTTAAAAATGTTCTCGTTTTCAATTTTTTATTCACATATTCAAAAATTGTTCCGGTTTCAAATTTTTTGGGGATTTTAAAATTAGTTCTAAAAATTCAAAATATGTTCAAGATTTTAAAAAAATATGAAATATTTTTTATATAATTTTAAAAAAATTGATCATAATTTCAATAATGTTCTCATTTTTCAATTTTGTTCCAATTTTTGTTCAGAAAAAATGTTTGAGATTACTAAAAAATTTTCTTGTTTTGACAAAATGTTTGAGTTTTTAAAATAGGTTCACAAATTTGCAAATGTTTGCATTTCAAAAAATTATTCACTTTTCTCAAAAATGTTGAAATCTTCAAATTTTGGTCGCAAAGGACTAAAAAAGTTTGGAACTTCAATTTTTGCTCATTATTTTGAAAAATGTTCATGATTTCAATATTTATTCATTTTTTCTAGAAAATAAAATTTTCAAAATACGTTCGAGTATTTGAAAAATTGTGCCAAAGTAAGAAAAATCACGTCAGAAATATTTGTTCTTGGTTTTCCAAAATGTTCACATTTTAAAAAAAAATCTGTTTGAAGTCCTAAAGCAAATTCATGTTTTCTATTTTTTTTTTTGGAATTTCAAATTTTGTTCACATTTATTCAAAAATTCATTTCATGTTTTCTGAAATGTGTTCAATTTTAAAAAATGTATATGCTACAGTACACATACAAAAATAACATGCAACAGGGATTATCCCGCAACAGTAAGTCTTAAATATGGTTGTGATGCGCTTTAAACCACATGACGCTATTAGCTCTAGTGGCTAGCACCAGTCGTGGAGGAGAGCGACGTCGCAGGTTTGATTCCTCGCTTCGTCACCTTCTATTTTTTGCGACTTTTACTGCTGCAAACACAACTCGCGGGTGCCTCTCAATGGGCCGGCCCAGTCGCACGGCTCCTGTGCGTCGCGCTCGCAATTCGCCGCAAAATGCGGCACATACGAGCTCCCTCAAGCGAGAGGGGAGCGACATCTAGCTGAAGGGAACGCCAGTTGGGCCGGCTCACGTGCGCGGGAAATACCAGCCCGTTTTCTGTTTTGTTTTTTTTTCACTTTTTTCTTTTTGTTTTTCGCTTTTTTTTCTTACTTTCTTTTATACTTTAAAATATTCTATATATATATTACAAAAAACACTATTCAAAAACATTTGAAAAATCTTGAACAAGTATTTGAAAAATGTTGAACAGGTATTTGAAAAATGTTGAACATGTATTTGAAAAAAATTTGAACAAGTATTTGAAAAAATGTTGATCCTGTATATAAAAATGTTTAACAAATATGTGAAAAATGTTGAACAGGTTTTTAAAAGTTGAACCAGTATTTGAAAAAAAAAAGTTGAACAAGTATTTTAAAAAATGTTGATCATGTATATAAAAATGTTGAAAAATTATTTGAAAAATGTTGAATAAGTATTTGAAAAATGTTGAACAACTATATAAGAAAATGTGGAATAAAAAAAAGAAACAAAGAAAAACCAAAAAAGAAACAAAATAAACCAAAGAAAAAATGTTGACCATGTATTAAAAAAACGTTAATCTTGTATTTGAAAAATGTTAATCGAGCATTTGAAAAATGTTGAAAAAGGTGTATAGAAAAAATGTTGACCATATATTAGAAAATGGTTAAATTTGTATTGAAAAATTGGTAAAATTGTATTAGAAAAAAGTTGTTGACATATACAAAAATTGTAGAATGAAAACCGAAAGAAACAAAGAAAACCAAAAAATGAAAAATAAAAAGAAATCAAAATAAACAAAAGAAGAAAAAGAAAAAAACTGATGAAACAAATGCAAACAAATGAAAAACACGGAGTAGAAAAAAGAAAAGAAAACAAAAAAAACATGGAGAAAACCGAATAAAGCAGAAAAAACGGCGAAGAAAATCGGCTTTTCACATTAAGTAGGTCGTGCCCTACATTACATCAGGAACTCAACTCAGGGTGGAGTGGCTAGCGTCTCAATCTCCTATCGAGGAGACCCGGGTTCGATCCCTTGTTGTGCTCCCATTTCTTGCGCTATTTTTACGCGCGCGGCGTAGCCCGAATGGGCTGGCCCAATACGATTCTACGGAGAGAAAACCTTCAGCGAGAGCAAAGTACCGCCTCGCTTAAAGCGAGAAATAGTCGCCCTGTCCCACGAGGAGGAGGGGCATTTCCTACATTTAGCAAACGGGCGCACACCCCTCCTGCTAGCAGGGCCGGCCCATCCATTTTTCTATTGTTTTAAGACGAAAAAAACTGGGCGCGTGAGGGGGTTTCAAACCCATGAATTCCTGTTCATTGTACGACACGGTAACAACAGGCCCCTCTCATTTGATGTGTTGATTTACACCTTCTTCACTCTTTTCTTCTTTCTTTTCCTTTTTTTCTTTTTTTTCTTGTTCCTTTTTTCTCTATTTGTGAACGTTTTTGTTTTGTTTTGTTTTTCTTTTGCTAAATGCTCGAACTTTTTTCAATTTCGTGAACTCTTTTTTCAAAATTGATGGATTTTTTTTCAAAATGAATGAACTGCTTTTAAATTCGTGACTTTTTTCAAAATCAATGAATTTTTTTTCAAAACTGATGAGCTCATCTAAAATTGATTAAATATTTTTCAAAGTTGATGAATTTTTTGTCTAAATCGATGAACATTTCAAAATTGATTAACTTTTTTCAAAAATGATGAACTTTTTTTAAAATTTGATGATTTTTTTTTCAAATTTGATGAACTTTTTTTTCAAAATTTATATACTTTTTAAAAGTTTGTGAGCTTTTTTGATTTTTTCAAATTCGTGAACTTTTTTTAATAGGCCAACTTTTCTTTCATGTTCGTGAATTATTTTTGAAATATGTGATCTTTTCATATTTTGTTCACATTATTTTTAATAAAAACATGTATTTTCAAAATATTTTCAAATAATTCCAAAATCTAAGCAATAGAGTAACATTATTGTGCAATTTTGTGTTTAGTAACGCGGCTAGAATCAGTCTTATACATTTCGCGCTGCTATAAGTGACTAGCCGGAGATGGAAGTGCTTGTTACGTCACGAGTTCGATTCCTTGGGAGATCGTATTTTGTGTGGTTTTTTCACGCTGTATTACAATTTGCTGCTCTGCTCGTTCGTGGGCCGGCCCACCAGGCGCTATAGTGAGCGCCACTAGCCTTTCGCGGAGCTAAAAGCGCCGAATAGGCGCTCCAGGTGGAGGTCTCTGCGGGAGCAACTAATTAAGGAGCGCTCGTTCGAAGCCTCCCTAAAGGTCACCTTGGGTGGGCTGACTTGGCGCGCTCTCAGCCGCCGTCACGTGTCGCGCTTTGGGCGCTCCCTCCAATTTCTATTTTTTTTTAAATTTTTTCGCACATGTTTTTGGCTTTTTAGATGGGTTTTTTCGGCTTTCAACCGGTCTTTCTTAACTTTTGAAAGAAAAAAATCAATTTTTTTGCGCGAAAAAATGCGTTTTATTTTTTTTCTTTCGTGGGAGGCACGGATTTGCTTCCTCGAGAGGCACGTCTTTGCTTCCGCGAGAGGCATGGCCGTGCCTCTCGGGAAAAAAAACGTGTTTTCTTTTTTTTTCCTTTTCACGAAAGGCACGGCCGTGCCTCTCAGAAATGAAAAAAACCGCTTTTTTCTTTTTTTTTTCCTTCTGCGAGAGGCACGGCCGTGCCTCTCGGAAACGAAAAAACGGTTTTTTTTTCTGCGAGAGGCATGGATTTGCTTCCCGCGAGAGGCACGAGAAACGAAAAAAACGCGCTTTTTTCCTTTCGCGAGAGGCACGGATTTGCTTCCACGAGAGGCACGGTCATGCCTCTTTCGGAAAGGAAAGAAACGTGCTCTTGGTTCGTTTTTTTGTCCGCTTTTTTCATGAAAAAAAGTTGTTCAAAACCTATCAAGATGGGATCTAATTTTGAAAATCTCGACGCGAGGAATCCAACGGTGAACGGTTCGAGATTTGGACGCATGATTTAAGAGGTAAAACGTTTTGAATAAACGGATCTACGAAAAAAGAAAAACTCTTAGGTTGCGACAAAGTGATCTTTGAAAGGAGTACTCCTCAATTATCTCAATTAGTTTTTTTAGGGGTCCTCAATTAGTGATTTCAGGTCTCTGCTCACAATTACTCCGTGTAGGAAATGGGCCGTGTAGTTGGGTCTGTTCAAGTGTGGGTGGGCTTCCGCTTGATATCATCATCCATGCCCCCGCGGCGGCGGCGGCGTTGTCCAGTCCGCCGCGGCGGCGCCTCCATGGCCCCCGGCGGGGTGCGGCGAGGTGTTCTCTGTGGTAGCTTATCTTAGCTAGATTACTTCACTTCGTTCTCCCCCCCTTTCTTCCCCGTTGGACCCGCTGGTGGTTAATTGCAGCAACGGCAGCAGCGCCGCCGCCGGCCACCACCATGCTCTCTGGACAAGCTGGACTTGCCTAGGTATACATAACCTCACCTTTCGTTTCCTTTTTCTTAAGCCTTGTGTTGCGCTTTGTATTCGGAATGAGGAACTGGGGGTGACTAGTGCACTAAAGATTAAAAAATTAGTGCAGAAAAAAATCACAGCAATGAGTGATAGCTCCTCATTTTCCAACTATTTTGTCGCAAATCAAATTCAATTTCATATGTTTCTACTACTTCGTAGTTATCACAAATATAGTGGCTCATAAGCTACACCAGGAAGCTGACATAGTTGAATAAACAACCAAACTTTCCAGTTGCTACCAACCAGGGGCGGAGCTGGAGCTAATCTTACCCTGAAGCACCGCTTAACCATGGTGTATTTTTTTTCAAGCAACGATAAATTAAATAAAGAAGTGTTTCATATGTTGTAACACGGATTGCAAAACATAATAGAAGTAGGTTTATAAAATCAAAATGCATCTGTCAAACTGCTTAATATAATGCTGAAACAAACGACAAAATTACTTGAAAATGATGTCTTGCATTCTCAAACTCTGAAACACCTCATCACACACCAAGGTTCAATAACCTACAATATAAAAGTATAATTAAATTTCGTAGTAGAAGTGTAGAACATAATAAAAAGCCCAAATCAGAGTACTTAAATTTGCTATTGTTTTTATAAATTACCTTTAGTACATTCTCTTCCTTCGAGCCATGAAATACTCAACTACTTGATCATTGGTGACCTTTTTCATCTCTTCTTTCTCCACATAACAAATAACATCATCACTCAAGCTATCATCATTGAGGCGACTGCGCAAGTCAGTTTTGACCAATTTCATTGCTGAAAAGCACCTCTCAACTGTAGCAGTAGCAATAGGCAACACGATTACTAGTTTCAACAACCGATAAAACAGAGGATACATAATATGCCTCCTTGTCTGCACCATTTTTTTTGAAAGCTCAGTGATTGTTGCTATGTTGGAAAAGCTAGCATCTGTGCGCACATCAGCAATATAGAGCCTTAGATCCTTATCAAGATCCCTCAAATCACCGGAATCAAAATCCTGAGGGTATAGTTTAGCCAAACTCATGAGATTTTCCAAATTGAAATCACGAAATGAGTCTCTTGGACTCAAAGCCGCTGACCAAACAAGCAAATTAGAAGATGTCTCACTGAACCTATTGTCAAGCTCCTGAACTAGCCAATCAAAAACATCATTAGAGCAATCAACTTGATAGTGATGTTTGTTGGTAATTCCGGTTACTTGCCTTCTCTTTTTTGGATTAACATATGCTTCTTCCATGTCCAACTCTACAATATCATGTTTCTCACAAAACACATGAACTTCACCTAGCATAGATTCCCATCCATCTTCTCTAAGTTCACTCAAAACCGTTCTGGTTGACTTGACACATTTCATCGCGTTTACTATGTCTTGATCCTTCCGCTGCAATGCTAATGACAATGTGTTGGTAGTAGTGAGAATTGTCAACATGAGATGCAAATAGAAGACAAAGTCAAAAGATTGAAAGTACACTAGAAGACCAATTGCTTGGTCTCTATTTGTTCTGTCGGTGTCTTCCTCTTCAACAAATTCAAGAACTTTTATAACTGACCTGAACATGGCAACCAAACTCTTAAGTGTTTTAGCATGTGAACCCCAACGAGTGTCTCCAGGTCTTTGAAGGCATTGCTCTTGATTCAGACCTGTTCCCGTTGTAAGCTGCCCACACCCTAAAGCCTTGCTCATTTCTTCAAGATTTATATCTCTAATCATGTCCCTTCGCTTGGAAGAACCACCCACAACATTTAACAAGGTAGAAATCATACTGAAGAAATTACTAACTCCTTTATGCTTTCTTACAACAGCCACAACAACTAACTGAAGCTGGTGAGCAAAGCAATGAACATAATAAGCTGTGCTACTTTCTCTCATGATTAATGATTTGAGACCATTAAACTCACCTCGCATATTGCTAGCACCGTCGTATCCTTGTCCCCTAACTTGATTGTAGCTCAGCTTATATTTTGCAAAAAGCGAATCAATTGAACTCTTGAGGTACGAAGAAGTTGTTTCTTTCACATGAACAAGACCAACAAAGCTTTCTTTAGAATCTCCAGAACTATCAACATACCGCAAGGCCACAGCCATTTGTTCTTTGCAAGAGGCATCTCTGGACTCATCAACAAGCAAGCAAAACACATTACCGTGAACTTCTTTGAGAATTGATTGGACTATCACATGCGCAAAACCTTCAGCAATATCTTTCTGGACTTGAGGAGCAGCCATAATAGCATTCTTTGCAGCATCTTTCCCCATAGCCTTGCCATAAATTAGATCATGCTCAGCTAAGAAATCACGAACTT
The DNA here is from genome assembly GCA_039707655.1 of Elymus sibiricus. NCBI lineage: Eukaryota > Viridiplantae > Streptophyta > Magnoliopsida > Poales > Poaceae > Elymus > Elymus sibiricus. The sequence continues at coordinate 468,266,920 of CM077666.1, read as the reverse complement.
CCAAAAAATTCCCTTTATTGTGCGAGTTCTTTGACTCATCATGGCCCCGGAAAGGCAAGCCTTGCTTCAACAATAGTCTAGCCGTGTCAATTGCGGCATTCAGTCGAGTGAAATATGCAACCTTCGAAGCTTCACTTTGAAACTGGATAGCAACATCAATGTGTTCATCTCTATTTAGTAGAGCGGTACATTTTTTCATTGCTTGATCATGGACACTACCTGGCTCACCAACATGATCTTTTAACCTTGATGGAACGCTCCAGGTATCCCAACCATTCAGAACAAATGCCTCATACCCAGCTTCTTTCTTGTGGCCACGATCCCTAAATAAGAAACAACAAAAGCAATATGCCTTTTTCTTCTCTTTGCTGTATTCAAGCCAACTCTCATGATCATCAAACCATTCAGGATTGAACCTTCTCCTCTTAGTCCCAAAGCTAGAATATGGAAAATCAATATCTTTTGGCTGACAAGGTCCATTAAGCAAGTACTTTCTTCTTACCAAATCCTTCAAATTTGGATGATAATGTTCTATCAATTTCCTCTTGCCTGGATCAAATTGAATCTCCTCCTCCCAATTCATGTCTTCTGGAGCAACCTGTGATGGTGTCTTTCTTTTGAGAAGAAACTTGTCCATATTATCTGTCCTGCATTTAACAAATAAAATTACAAAAGTGAACGAAAATTGAACTACTAGCTACAAGTTAATACGTATAATTGTTGCAACTTATACGAGCTAACGAGCATATATGAAGAACAACACAGGAAGGGGGTACTAGGCAGAATTCCAATCAAGTATGACTAATTGACTACATGTACGTAAAAATACAGAAAATGATGTTGCTATTTTGCTAAGGCCAAACAGAGAGGGGATCCAGGGAGGAATTTTTTTACGGCGTGCGACGTAGTCGGCTGGTCGCGTCTCGCGTTGGAGGAGTCCGGCGTCCGGCGTGGCGGCGTCGGGCCGTTGATCGGCGAACGGCCGATGGCGGCCTACTGGCTTGCCGGTGCTGCACCTGCACGAATCCTGTGAGCCGGCCGGCGGCTGCCCAGCCGCGAGGAACAGATCACGGGAGTCCGAAGATGAGAAGACGATGGGATTGGATTTTGGATCGCTGTTTTTTTTCTCTAGTGGTAAACTGAAAAGTCCGATCACCGAACGCCCATCCGCCTGCCCGCCTCTACGATCCTGTGCTCGATCGAGCGTACGTACGTGAATCCGCTATTTGGGCTGTGAGCGTACGCGCGTGTGTAGACAGGGAGCTGGTGCAGCCTGGTTCCTTTTTTTTTGAGCGAAAGCAGCCTGGTTCGTTGGTTTCATGGGCCACCCTGATGCACTCTTGATGGGCCACCCTGTTGCCTCGGGCCCTATGCATTATAATTAGCACTAAAAATCGTTTTGGACCCTGTAGCCTGTGCTACAGGGTTGGCCCATTGGGCTCCGCCCCTGCTACCAACTGCACTACCATGAATTACCTATATCCCTCAAACGTGTAGGACTAGTACACTATGGTGATATGATATTCATGTTTTGTTATGGTGCGCGGCGATTTTCAGATGGGACAAAGGGCTTAGGGGGCATCTGCAGATCCTGCAAACTTCCCAATAACATGTTTATCACCTTTGTCATCGATGGCCGGTTTCTTGGGTTCCACTGAATACACCACAGTGCCACAATAGCCAGCTGTCTCATCTTGACTTGCCCTTCTGGTGTCACTTCCAGAGTAAGCGCCAGTTCCTCTCCAGTCATGACTTTTTCATAGATCCACTCCGGGAGATATAACTGGTTCTGGCTCTCAGTACTTGGGTCTGAGTTCCTCCGCCCACTCACCATTTCTAGCACCAGCATGCCAAAGCTGTGAACATCTGACTTGTGGGATATCCCTCCAAAGTTCCTAGAGTATAGTTCTGGTGCGATGTAGCCCATGGTGCCTCTTGCTGTGGTCAAGGTAATGATGCTTTGGTCCCTTGCACACAACTTTGCAAGGCCGAAGTCTGAGATCTTCGGATTGAAGCTGTAGTCCAGTAAGATATTGTGAGGCCTGATGTTCAAGTGGAGGATGCGCTGATTGCATCCTTGATGTAAGTATTCCATTCCTCTAGCAATGCCTAAAGCAATAACTAGCATTTTGTCTGGGGCCAGGTGTTCTTGAGAAACAGTAGAATTACCCGAGAATATATATTTCTCCAATGAATCTTTAGGCATGAATTCATAAATAAGAGCCCTTCTTGTCCCTTCAGAGCAAAAGCCAAGGAGGCGGACAATATTTGTATGGTGGATTCTCCCGATGGTTGCAACTTCGTTGATGAATTCCTGCCCCTCTCCATTAGAGTTCTCTAGCATCTTGATCGCCACAGGAACTCCATTTGGCAGCTCACCTTTGTACACACTTCCAAATCCACCATGTCCTAATTTATCCTTGAACCGTCTCGTTATCTTCTTGATTTCGGAGAAAGTGTACCTTGTGGGTTTTGATGTACCATATGTCTTGAGAAACATTTCAACTTTCAAATGCATCTCTTCATTGTATCTTGTCTTCAGCGAAAGATAAAGAGCAGTGGCCACCATCAACAGAAGAACAACAAATGCTGCCGAAGATGATGTAGCTGAATACATGGAAATCAGCATATTCATTAGGGTCCGAAGTTACCGCTTTAGCGATTGTAATGGGATGAGAGAATGTAAGAGCGGGAATAGCTAGCTAATTACTTTATGTGCAGCAGATATAACTTTATTTTCATCTTTTTCTAATAAAAGTAAAAGTTTGGATTGGGGTAGTACCTGCAATGATTTTTACACGTGAACCTGCAAATACCAAAGATGCGAATAAGATTTGGTTGTTTGTTTAATATGTAAAATGAAAATTAACTTATTAACTTGAGAAAGAAAAGTTAGATCAAACATTGATATATGGCCACTGGCCAGTGGGGGGCGGGACAGGATCAGAAGAAAGCTTCCATTACCAACTCTGGTAACAGAGGAGTCTTTAGGGTCAACTGAGAATCATAAGAAAAGGGGGGGGGGGGGGGGGGGGGGGCGTGCTTGCTGGCTTGGTTGGATTAAGTTTTTTATCCCACCTCGCAATCACAATCTCACATATATTGCCCCATCACCCGTCGAAACAACCCTCTATTTTTGAAAATTCCTTCTTGTATATCCTCAACCTGTCATGGCCAAATCCCTTCTTGTATGCCCTCAGAACCCATCTGATATACCTTCCACTGTTACTGGCAACCAGATGTCATGGCGACGCACAGGCTCCCAGGTAAACTTTCTGCAGGCATATATGCATTTCTTGTTTTCACTTCTTATGTTTCTCCCCATCAGGTGGTTAGTTAAGCTACTCTGTTCTGTGTGATATGTACTCCATCTTATATTCTTCACCATGTAAATCTATTTCTTTTTGTACAGTAGTACATTACATCAATATTAGTACAGCTAATGCAGCATCAGGCTCTGGTACTTCATTTTCACGTATGATAATGGTGGGAAGTGAATGGATGGTGATGGATTCAAGCTGCCTAATTAAAACGTGTTTTGGGTTTTTTGACATGAGTCAATGCTATTTGGCATATCCAACTATTCGACATGTCACCTCGCCAGAACAATGCTGAGAGCAATGCATATTTGCAGCAGAGTTTAGTAAGATTACTAGTATGAGGTATCATGTATTTTGGATTAAGTTTAGCCTAAATCGTTGCAACCCGATTTTCTTGGCAAGCGAAAAACTTTAAGAAATGCAGTTGGTACAGGGGGAAAAGGAGGGAATTAGAAACAAAAATGGCTGTAACTTGTTGGCTCATGTCTAATAACAACCATAGAAACTTGAAGTTCTTCGAATACGTTCTAGTAGTATACTGTTATGTGTAAGACATGGCTGTTCGCTAATTGATCAAATAAACCCAGGTCATTAAATAAACCCAGGTCATTGACATAATTATCATGATATATTTGATAGAGTTTCTTAGTTTTTTTAATCTACTTTTGGACCACTCAAGTTTTTCTCCAATGTTTACTACGTCCTGGCATCAAAATACGTGACCCCGTTTTGTTTCTTAATTTTGGAGGATTCAGATGAGAATTTACACAAGCTTATAATCTGTTTGCTCAAGCTAGCTACCCAAATGGTTTGCCGTACTGTTATGCAAAATAATTTGACTACAGAACTCCTGTAAATGTCTCACAGTAGTACTTCCTCTGTCCCAAAATAAGTGTCTCAAGCTTAGTACAATTTTGTACTAAAGTTAGTACAAAGTTGAGACACTTATTTTGGGACGGAGGGAGTATATGAGTACATTCTAAATAGGAACCTCTCAATGATTTTAAGCTACAAAACAGGGAGTTAACAGGATAATATAGGATGGAATGGGTTTTGTAAAGTTAGAAATTAATGATACCTTTATGAGGTTGAGACAAGCAGAATGTTTTGTTCCTTTGTGAGCTGAATGCGCAGCGCTGCCCGTTCTCTTCGCATTTTTGGCACTGAGAGGGAATGGATGAAGGCTCATGTTCACTCCAGTTGGCTGCTATGTCATAAAAACGGAGGGTTCCTTTGACACCGTGATTGGATGCTGAGCCATAATATCCTGTACCAAATATCGGGAGGGCGGCATCTGATATGACCTTGCAGTCCAATGGAAGGTCATACATGAATGCATCAGTTGCCACCAAATACGAGAAGTGGCTTTTGTTGCTAAGACAGGAGATTGGGCCAGCGATAGCATCGGCAGCTGAGGCAGAAGCATAGTAACTGCCTCTGTCGTCATAGACGGGATACTGAGTAATCCCGCTTGGCGTGAACTCCCTTGAGCAGCCTACAAGCTTGCCAGTTCTGCTGTAGCGTGTAGTACAGCGGTGGCCAGCGTCAGCCGGTGGTGAACTTGTCAAGATGAGATTCTGAATCATCGTGCACGCGGAGGTAAGCGGGGTGATGTTGAGGACGGTACCGGTGTAATTTATGGCGGTGACATTGCATGGGCCAAGAAGTGGGTGAAGCATGATAGTGGCTTGACCTGAGCATGCTAGCTTCGCGCATGTTGCGCCACAGGATGATGATGTATTGCTGGAATCAAGCCGGAGTGGGAACCGAATCTCGGGTCCATCTTTGCTGCACCGGGACCGCGGACAGTTTCTGAAGAAATCTTGGTCATCCCAAGCTGCCGAAGCTGTGGCCATGTCGGTTCCATGGCTGACAAGGCAGACCACCAGGGCTGTGACAAGAGATATCCTCATCTTTCTCCTTCTGCACTGCCGAGGTGGATGAAGGTAAGCCAGGTACTGTGATTACAAAGACATAAGAAGAAATTAGTAGTCTAAGTTGTGCTTGCCTGGGTAAGAACTTCCTCCGTCCGTGGATATGAGCGCAAACTGCAAACCCCCTGTACGTCGTTTTCTAGTAAGTGAAATCGATGTAGAGTAAGTACATCACTACAGCAGAATCCCAGACCTGACACTGACATGTATCAACCCCCTTGCCAACTCACAGCAGCATATGCCAGCATCCCTGCCTGATGATACTAACTAGAAGGAGTCAACAAGGATCATGTACATATGGAGCATCCCCATTGTGATGACATATGTCATATGGAGCATCTCCATTGTGATGACATATGTCATATGGAGCATCTCCATTGTGATGACATATGTCATATAGAGCATCCCCATTGTGATGACATATGGCAGCAGCGATGTGGACATTGGCCATCTCTGACCGGGTCTTTCTACAGGCATTTTTTTTAATTCCATCATCCCTGTATTTGTTGTGTTTGTTTTCACTCTCCTTTCCTTCCTTACAGTAACATCCCACATACACTGTGGGTGCTCCTGGAACTTTTAATAAAGGGTGAGAGGGTTGCGCCCAGTACACGAGAAGTAAGCCCAAAACAAAACCAGAACAAGAGATAAACAGTTGACCATCAGTGATGCGTCCATGGTGGTTCCTGGTGCATTTCATGGTTGCAGTTCTTTCCGTAGATGTTCAGGGGCGACTTGATATTACTGATAGTAGGTACGTCTGCGCTCCTTTCTCTTGTGGCCATCTCCAAGATGTCCAGTACCCTTTCCGCCTGCAAGGCGATCCACGGTGGTGCGGCTCTCCATTGTACGAGCTGACTTGTGGCAATAGCAATGCTACAATTCAGATCAACACAGGGACATACTTTGTCACTGAGATCGACTACAAGTCTTCTTTCTTCTGGGTCGTGGACGCCAACTTGGACATGAGCAGCAACTGCCCTCTTCCTCGCTGGGATCAGCGCCCTTATCTGTATGGCCTCCAGCAGTTCGACGGCTTCGTCGAATTAGAGCCTGTTTCAGCTATGTGGGCTAGCTTTGTGAATTGTTCACGAGTGGTCACGAACAATAGTGACTATACACCGGTCGCTTGCCTGAGCACGAGGTCTTCTTTTGTCTATGTGTTGATTAACTTTATTTCTGTTGGGAACCTTGAGCCTTCTTGCGGGTACTTCGCCATGGCTGCTTTGGGTGATCGGAGCTTGGGATATGATAATGCAAGTCATGGAATTGTAGTAGAATCCCGGAGGAGAGGATTTGCTGTTAAGTTTCCTTTCAGATATGAAAGGAGGTTGGGGGGCTTCAAGGGCTGCCTAAAAGATCGCTTTGTGTGAGTTTGGGATCTATACACCGTGCTTCTGTTTTGGAACATGCATATATACCTGACTTTTCTACATTTTCTCAATTGCCTGTAGCCTAGGCCCTGGATATTCTGTGGCTCATCGTGTCTCGCGTTGGATTGTGAGCATTTTGTTTGTCGATTTTGAAGTCTTGAGTTGCGCATTTCGAACAACAGTTCCCTCCAATGAACATCTCATCATAAAGTTTGCAATAGTAAACTCCACGACGATATTGAGGTTGATTGCTGGTACGTCGACAGAATTACATATACTAGCTACACAAGTAATTTCTTCGTAATCCCACATAAAACTGTTCTATATGTGCAGTACTGTGCAGGTTAGTGGTTGCTCCCCTGGTGGTGCTGTTCTTCCTAGCCCACAAATACTGGACAACAAGGATCACAATCGGTGCGGTTGAGAAGTTCCTACGGATGCAGCAAATGATCGGCCCGACAAGGTATGCCTACACAGATATCGTCGCAGTAACAAGCCATTTCAGAGACAAGCTGGGCCAGGGAGGCTATGGCTCCGTGTACAAGGGCGTTCTGCTCCCAGGCGATGTCCATGTGGCCATCAAGATGCTAGATGGTAAATCCGGCTGCGATGGAGAAGATTTCATCAGCGAGGTCTCCACCATCGGGAGGATCCACCACGTCAATGTGGTGCATCTCGTCGGGTTCTGCTCAGAGGAAATGAGGAGGGCGCTAGTCTACGAGTATATGCCCCATGGTTCTCTGGACAAGTACATCTTCTCGGCCGAGAAGAGTTTCTCCTGGGACAAGCTCAATGAAATCGCCTTGGGTATTGCCAGGGGGATCAACTACCTGCATCAAGGATGCGACATGCAGATTCTGCACTTTGACATTAAGCCGCACAACATCCTTCTTGACAGCAGTTTCGTCCCAAAGGTTGCCGACTTCGGCCTTGCCAAGCTATACCCAAGGGACAACAGCTTTGTGCCTTTGAGCGCCCTACGGGGAACCATCGGGTACATAGCTCCTGAGATGATATCCCGCAGCTTTGGCGTCATATCGACCAAGTCTGACGTTTACAGCTTCGGGATGCTGTTGCTGGAGATGGCAGGTGGGCGGAGGAACGCTGACCCGGACGCGGCGAACTCAAGCCAGGCATTCTACCCATCGTGGGTGTATGACCGGCTAACCAGACAGGAACTGGGCGAGATATCTGCTGAGATGCACGAGTTGGAGAGGAAGCTGTGTCTTGTTGGGCTACGTTGCATCCAGATCCAGTCTCACGATCGGCCAGCGATGAGCGAAGTCATAGGGATGCTCGAAGGCGGCGTGGATGGCCTGCAGTTACCTTCAAGGCCATTCTTCTGTGACGATGGGCACACCCCTGTAGTGGATTCCTACAATTTCTGCTCTGAGCTGACTGCCATTTCAGAAGAGGATGACTGAATTTTTTTGATGTAATATTGTACTACGAGGTGATGATGAACTTGTGAAAAGTTGCAGTAACGTTTTGTTTGGAGCAAATGAATGTGAATCCTCTACCCTGTTTCTTTTCTGAATGTTATCTGAAATTCAAACATATCATGCGCTCCGGGACTCTTAAGCCTGAAGTGCATCTGAGTGTAAAGTTTCATTTGACCTCCCAACAATCTCCCTTGCTGAAAAAGGTGTGAACTGTTGTGAAAAAAAAACTGAAGAAAAGTAACAGCAGAGAATTACAAAGGAAAAATGTATGCAGAAGTATCTGATGATTCCAAATGAAGAAAAACTGATGATGTCTCTCAGTTTCAGGAAAAAAAAACTGTAGTGGTAGTTGCTTTTCATCGTCCTGTAATTGCTAAGGGTTGTAATCACCGTCACCGAACTCATCCAAACACATCCCCTGACATAAGAAGATGCTAGAAGCTTCTAAATGATGATGGAAGTTCGACCAGCATATGCCATCAGCAGAGGGAGTGCAGTGCTGCAATTGTAGGCAGTAGCAGTTCTCTGCTCAACACTGGCTAGCTGTTCCAAAATCAGTTCATCATAATGACAACAACAGAGCACTATTCAAGTAGACTGAAGCTGAGAGACATTATTATGAAAACACCTTACACTCTCCATGAGATATTTAAATCAGAAGAAAGGCTGTTTGTCAGTGGCCTGCTTGAAATCTGATTGTATTGTAATGTTGTCGACCTGCGGATCTGGTGACGCTAATCGATACTCGTAAGCGCATAATGCATCAGTGAACTTGCATGCATTGATCCTGACTCCTGAGGTACTTGGGTACTTCGTCGCTGTTGAATTTTCATAGCCTGCACCTTTTGTAAGAACAAGTATGCAGGGCATCCCCATCAGTTGTCATTACGGTTCTTATTGGTGATGTTATAAGACAAGCCAAGAGTGAAGTTGCTAATTCTTTGCTCACAATTTGATTACAGTCATACTGTGGGTATTTTTCATTGAAGAACAAACTACCTTGATGACCCTGCTAAAGTAACCCAGCATTTTTGTTAGCAGAGCAGACATGAAGGTAAAAGTGTTGGAGTCGATCTAACAACCACACCGCCCAATACATCAGGAGAAACAACTCATACAGCCAAGCAAAACTGCAAATTATTCAACCACGAAATCATCGATCAGCAGAGCCTGAAGTACAATGCAGAACACTCGCATCACAGTATCACAAACACTCGCATCACAGCAAGGGTAAGGTAAGAACAGAACCGCATGGTAATAGCAAACGGAGGGATACATAACTTGGTGAATTAGCATGCAACGGGTCCATCATCTTTTTCCTCCCAAAATACAGAGGATACAAGGTGTTCATCAGCGTATGCTACAGATCGATGTGCCGCCTTGAACAGATAACAACAACGAGGTGCACGCACAAGCTAGAACTCTGAATCTTGGAACATAGCAACTCATCATCGCAGAAACATCATGAATCAATCCTTGCTATGGAACTCAGACTTGATTAACTAGTCTTGGTCGGAATCGGAGAAGGTGAGGTCTTTGAACGCCTCTTTCCGTGCTTGGTCGCTGTATGCTCTGAGCTCGGCCCTGAGAGCGATGGCCTCATCGTCTACCTCGACGTAGCCCTTCTCGTGGAGCTGGCTAAGGACCCACGCCTGGTATTCGGCGAAACTCTCTCGAGATTTGTAGTACAGACGGGCGCTGGTGTACAAGGCCACCTTCGACTTGTCCATCATCTCCTCCGGCGAAGGCGCCAAGCTGAGATTTTCGCTCCTCAGGGCCTGGAAGAGACGAGGGGCCCGACTAGTATCCACCGCCCGGGTAAGGATCCAGTGGACCTCATCCTGCGGTAGCCGCGTCTTCTTCTTCTTCCCTATAGCGGCCTCGTCTCCTTTGATCGCCGCCGCCGCCGCCTTCTCTGATTCTGCGACGGCGTCCGTCGCATGACCAGCTTCCTCGCCCAAACTACTGCCGATCGCCGCAGCCTCCACCTTCCTTTTGGTGCTGCACACCTTCAGGTGAGACTCCTCGCCGGCAGCCGCCTCATCTGCCTTCCTCTTGGCGCTGCACGTCTTGAGAAACTGGTTATTCTGAACGCTGACCGCCGCCATAATTTTGGTGGTGCGCCGCCTCAGCGGACCCTTCTCAACTGCTATCTATCGATCTGATCTCCGGCGTCTCCCCGCCACCGAACCTCGCAGCGAGATTTGGGGGTGGAGCCTCAGATATTTCGCTTGGGAACGCTTGTTTCGATCTGGGGATGGATCCTCGGATATTTTCGCTTGGAACCCTTGTTCTGATTTGGGCTGGAGACGCTGGTGCAGTCTCGATTATAAAAGAAGCCCGTGGCGAACCTGCTCCTCCGATCCGGGCAAGGGCAGGAGTAAGCTACTGCACGGGAGTTTTTTTTTTAACACAGTACAGTACAGACGCAGATGCTACGCACATACACTCATCTTCTATATCTAAATAGCTAGCCCCCACTAACTATTTCTCTCAACATGCAAGCATGTCACATCATCGCACTACATGCATGAGAAAAGGCCCACCCCCACTACCATATGTCTCTCAACATGCAAGCATGCCACTTCATCATGAAACATGCATGGAAGAAAGACCATCTCAACATGCAAAAATACATGAGAATTTTCATTCTATTATGATATTTATTTTTAATAAACATTTTACAACTATATAGTAATCAAACATGATAAATTATATGTATTTTCAGTTTTAGCTTTTTATAGTATTACTGTTTCATACAATGATCACATTCAAATATGTTGCAAAATATTCCCGCAACAACATGCGGGGTATCATCTAGTTCTTATAAACGCACGCACGCACACCTTATTCTTATGAGCACCTCCGAGAAACTGAGCTGGTACATCATCTTGAAATTGACGAAGTCGTCATAGACGCCTTAGTACTGGTCGATGGGAACATCTCCTCCCACCGAATGCACATCACTGGAAGGCCTGGAATAAATCCAGGAAAATACAAACACCAATATCAAGTATGGGACTTGAACTTCGGTGCGCAGGGGATACCACTGTTCTCCTAACTTTGTATAATGCGCGGGAGCTATGTCCGATGCCAGGCTGGGCATAAAACTCGATACCCAAAGTCCGAACCCATATAGCGCGAGTTTGAAAAATCCAAGCACAATCTCGGGCAGCAGTTCTGAAAACCCGAATTATATTCAGAAAATTTGGATTTACACTCACGGAACCCTAACTATCCGAAGTACTAGGGAGCAACCAATTAAGGAGCGCTCGTTGGGAGTCTTCCCAAGGGTCGCTTGGGGTGGGCGCCGCCACCAGGTGTCGCGCTCTGGGCGCTACCTTCGATTTTTTTTTCCGCACGCGTTTTCGGCTTTTTAGATGATTTTTTCCGGTTTCTTTTTGCTTTTCAATTTTTCAACGGTCTTTCTTAGCTTTTGGACGAAAAAAATATATACGAAAAGAGCTCGCCCCCGCGAAAACGATGAAAACAGTTCGAGATTTGGACGCACGGTTTAAGAGATAAAACATTTTGAATAAACGGATCTACGAAAAAAGGAAACCTCCCTGGTTGCGACAAGTAGTGCACATGCGGTGCGCCATTTGTCGCAACCTGGGGTTTCGGAGTGACGTTTGTAATGAGTACTCCTCAATTAGTGATTTCGGAAGTTCTAGGATCCCTGTAAAAAAAAAAATCTTCCAAAGGCCCAAACAGCCCAGCCTAGCCAAAATCCCCTCATGTAGAAAACCTAGTTTCCTGCTTCCTACCACGTTCTCGATCGTTCCCCACCCTGGCCCCCGTCTCCATCTCCCAGATGCCACGGGCTAACACCACCACCAGTCCACCACATAACCACCACATCCACGCCGCCCGCTAGCAGTCGCCGCTCGCTGCCACAACGCCTTGCAACGCGAAGCCAGCCACGCTCGTAGCCCCCTGCGCACTGCAACCAGATGCCGGCGCCGCCAGCGACCAGGCGTCGCTTGCCTCGTCCTAGGCCAGCTTGCACCGCGGGGGTGAGCTCCAGCGACGACAGAAGCCTCCGTCTTCTCCTATGCGACGGCACAGCCTACCCGTATCCGAAAAGTGCCCGTAGAGCTCTTTATTATTTTTTCAACGAAAATACATTTTGCACATCTTTAAAAAAATCTGAAAAAGGTATACATGTAGACATATGTTTTTAGTATACATGTATAAAATTTCATCAACATATATATTCATATGTGATGTACACAAAAAAGACAAATACACATATTAAAATGGGCTTTTACTTTGTTGTATTTGGGCCAGATATTTGTCTATTTTGTGTAGCATGCAAATAATGAAATTAGTTGATGAAATTTTATACATATTTGAAGAATATGCATATGTATTTGTAGGAAAAATATTGGCATTTTTTGAAACTTCTAAATATATTTTGATTTTTTTTTAAAACGAGATCCATGGAGCTTGGTCGTTGCAACCCTATTCTCGACCCGTATCCTCCTTCATTAGTAGTTCCACATCTAGCGCCAACTTTTGTTCACCATGCCGTATTTCGGGCAATTCGGGACTACCCGAACCCGAATTGGCGGGTAGCTATTTTTTCTAAGAAATCTCGGGTGTGAATTTTGCAAACCCCAAATATTTTTTTATCTCGATTACCCGGTCCAAATTTCCGGATAAACTCGAACGCCCAGGCTGACTCGTGTTAGAGGTAGCTCCGGCTCGCCTCTCCCGAGGTGCTACTGGCCCGGTCTAGTACTGTAGCTGCCACAATTTTTTTCTTTGTGATTTTCTAATTCTATTTTCACCGTTTGCATCGGTTTTTTCAGGTTTGTTCGGTTTTCTCTGGTTTCTTTGGTCCTTTTTCCCCTTTTTTCATGGTTTCTTACTTCGGTTTCATCGGTTTTCTAAGGTTTTTTGTTTTTTTATTCTTATCCCCCCCCCCCTTTTAACAGTGCATTTTTCATACACATTACACAGTTTTTGTATACATCAGAAATATTTTTTATTTGCATTTAACATTTTATAAATACATTAATAATATTTTTTCTTAGACTTATACATTTTTTGTATACATCTAAAACATTGTGATACAAGTTTAACATTTTCAAATACAAGATTAACATTTTGTTAAATACATGTTTTTAAACATTTTTTTAATACGTGTTAAGAAAATCCAAATACATATTGAATTATTTCTGAATAATGCAAAATATAATTTTAAACTAGGCTAAAAAAATTACGTTGCATAATTTATTTCTAAATGTCATGAATATTTTTAAAATGTAATGTATATTTTTTTTTGAATGGTACGAAACATTCTTTTTGAATTACACAAATTATGTTTGTATATTTTATGTTAAGGGCGCAGGATGTTGCGCCCCGGCGCCACCACGTGTCGCGCGCCGGTTGTTTCCCAACTGGGACATATATTTTTGTAAAAAAAATTGATTTTCAGGGTTTCTTGTTTTTTATGAATCTTTTCTAGGTTTCCAAATTTTGAGATTTTTTGGTCTTTTAGATTTTCTTCTTCTTTTTTTGTTTTTTGTTTTTTTTATTTTCTGTGTGCTCCCACTTGAAGCATGTGTGCTTGGCGCGGGACCACAAATTAGTTACTTGGAAAGCACATGCTAGTGCAGTTTGGGAGCACATAGTACATTTGGGGGCATATGTTAGTAGAATTTTGGGAGCACGGGTTAATAGAGTTTGGGAACATTGGTTAGTACACTTGGGACCACATGTTTGTACAGTTTGGGACCTATAATTTGGACCACGGGTTAGTGCAACTGTCCTTCACCCTTGTGGGGGCACAAATTAGTTCACTTGACGAGCACAAGTTAATTAGTACAGTTTGGAGCACAAGTTAGTTTACTTTGGAGGTATAAATTTTGCGAGCAAAAAGTTCATCAAAACCTATCAACATTGGATCTAGTTTTAAGATCTTGATGCAAGGAATGCAATTATAAAAAAGGTTTGTAATTTGGACGCATGGTTTATGAGATATTTTATTTTAAAAAATCAAATATATGAAGAAAAAAGCACACACAATCAATCTCCCATCTCTCACGTGTGGGTCAGAAAACCCACCAAAACACTCCAATGATGATAGACGACACACATGCGTTGTGTCACTTCCGTTAGGTACTGTCGCCGATGTCGTTCGTGAGATGGTCCGGATGGGGGAGATCACATGCCTTGATACCACTATGAGATTTGCCCGCGTCGTGGTGAAGGTGTTTGGACCGGAGTATCTGAGACAACCAATTGTGCAAGATACAAAAAGGTTGATGTCTATTGGAGCGGCAAGAGGTTTTCCAGGTATGCTCGGTTCAGTTGATTGCATGGATTGGAAATGGAAGAACTGCTCCAAAGATTTACGCGGGATGTACCAAGATCACATCAAAGATGTCACCATGAAGCAGTGACATCAAGGGATTGTGGATTTCACATGCTTTCTATGGCATGCATGACTCTCACAAGGGCATCAATATGCTTCAGTGATCTCCGTTATTCAAAAGACTTTGTGATAGGGAAGAGCCGTCGTGCAACTACACCATCAACGGGCACAACTACAACAAGAGGTACTACCTTGCCGATGGTATTTATCCTCAGTGGGCAGCGTTGTGAGGACCATATTCGATCCTCATGGCAACAAACAAAGCTACTTTGCAACAATGCAAGAAGCATCTAGGAAGGATGTGGAGAGGGCATTCGAAGGGCTCCAAGCTCGTCGTGTATTGTTCGTGGAGCTGCAATGATGTGGGAATCAGAGACTTTGTGGCAGGTGATGACATGTTGTGTCATTTTGCACAATATGATTGTCGAGGACAAGGTGAAGGGGCAGCCCAAACCTATGATTTTGAGAAGTCCGTACTACAAGTCCACATCCCGGAACAAGATGCAGATCATATTTTGAATTTTTTGGAGATGCATCGAAATCTTTAAGATCAACAGGTGCACATGCAGCTACTCAATGATCTTGTGAAGCATATGTGGACCCACAATGAAAACTAATGAGTTTAATGTTTAAATTGTTCACTTCAAATAAATTTTATGTTTAAACTATGTATTTTCGCTACGAATAAATGTTATTTATGTATGATATTCATGTGTATGATCAACGTGCATGGATTTGAGGGTTTTGATATGAGGAGTGTGGCTGTCTGGCATAACATTTGAGAGGCCGTTTGGCGCTGTTCGGGCGCGTCCACAAACGTTTAGGGGCGAATTTACCAAGTACGGCAGTAGATGCTCTTAGGGCATTTCTAACTGATCCCCTAAAAAATAGCGGAGTATCCGGCCGAGTAAACCTTAGTGGAGTATTTATATTCCACTAAATTTTGGTCGGTTCTAGCCGATCCCCTAAACTTAACGGAGTAAAGCGTAAATTTGCATAAATTCAATCTAATTTCAACCGAAATTTGCATGCATTTAAACATAAGTTCAACATAGATAAGTCTTGACAACCGAACATTAAACATAAATTTAAACTTAAACTAAACTACACTAAAAACTACTCAAATTCAACGGCTGTAGTGGAGGTCGAGCCAATCCTTCCTCGTTAGGCCACCCTCGTTGAGAACTGAGTCCGGGCCGGTGCCGTCGTCGTCGCAGTCGGGGAAGATGCTCCGCCAGTCCTCGACTTCGAACTCCTCCTCCTCGCTGCCCTTCTTGCCGCCCTCCTCGCCGCCTTCCACCTCGTCGTCAGAGATGGCGATGACCTCCCCGCCATTGACGGCGAATATCGCCTGCTCCGCCTCCACGAGCTCCGGGTGCTGGCGGCGGAGGTCTTCCATGTACGCCTCGTCGGCGGCCTTTGCCACGAGGCGCTCCCTCGCCTCTCGGTCCTCCCGCGCCATCGCCGCGCTCACCACCCCCGGCTCCAGCAGGACGAGGTGGACCGGCGCCGTCCCAAAGGGGAAGTTGAGCCTTGCCTCCGCTCCGTGGAACCGGACTTGCCACCGGTCATACTCCGTCGCCGCGAGCTCCGCCGTGTGGAACGACCCGATCCACTTCCGTTGGTGGGTCTCCCGGTCGGTGATTTCCGCCACCCATGTCCCCCACAAGCGTTGCCGGACGCCGAGGTAGGTCCTCTACAGCGGCCGTAGCAGAGGGAGCTCCGGGAAATCGGCGAATCGGGTGGGGGCGGGCGCATCGGGCGAGCGGCGACGGCTCGAGGATGCGCCGGCGGACGACGACCAGTGCGCATGGCGGCGCGGATCCGCGCTGCGGATCGACGCCTAGGACCTCCGGCCACCATGTCCGGCCATTGGGAGGAGATGGGGCGGCAGGGAAGGGGGGAGGAACGCGCCGGCAGCAGGGCGAGGGGGAGAAGAGGAGGCACATGAGAGAAAGAGAGGGAGAGATTTTTTTTTTTTACTCGGGCCGCCGAGCGGTGGAGTAAAAACAGGGAGATTTGCGGCGGCCGAGTAAATTTTTTACTCCACTATGGTCTATTGGGGATCGGTTAGGTCCCGGTTAAAGGAGTAAAACCGCATTTTTACTTCTTTAACCAGTTATAAGGAAAAGGTTAGATCTATTTACGAGAGAACCATGTTGCTCTCCAACTCCAGCAACAGTGCTACAACACAATCTCTCAAGGCCCTGATACTAATAACTGACCATATATAAGATATAATAATGCTACAACACAATCTAACAATGCTACAACAGACTCTCTCCATATTTAAGATCTATTTTCTCGTGCACTTTTCAGGTTTTGCATGCATTTTTATATGGATCCCTCACAGCCAATTGCATACTCAATGGCGGCTGGGCATTAGTAGTTTGCCATGACGGCAGGGCTTACAAACAACTAATGAGGCCCATGCATCAAAACCAAAAGATTCAGGCAGCAGTTCATACAACAGTAAACAGGCAGCAGGTGCCTGGTGGGGCTGCAGGCACAACAGTATATGATCTACCTTAAGAAAGGAAAAACATATCGGTCAACTCAAATGTTGACGTCGGGGCTATCCTATTGTCATCTGAATTGTGTGGTCTTGGCATCAGAACAGTACCGCTGACATTTCACTCCAAGAAGATGTCTGGAACAGAGTAACTTGGGCCATTGGCCTCACGTATCCTTCTGATAAGGGCCCTGCAGGTCGGTAGGCGGTCCTTTGTTGACCGCCAAGCGTTTTCTATCCTGTCTCTTAGAGCAGGTGAAAGATTCACTAGCCCAAACGTCAGTTGCCCCTTTAGCAAGGCGATGCTCTCGTACGCCTCATACATTGCTTCAAATTCGTCTAAGAGAGCGCTCTCAACTGACTCAAGAGGGACAGGAAGGTCTTCTTTGATTTGTTTCTTCTCAAAATCTGTAGTAGGAAAGACAGATGCATCAGAGACAAACTTGTGGCACACCACAGTTACACAAAAGGGATTCAACTCACCCAATTCTACAACACATCCATTATATGCACAGAATAAGCAAGCAAGGACAACGAGCAAGAGAAAAATGTATACAAAAGAGACATAGAAGAATGGCTGTGCAGAGTGTAGAACATCTGGCCAATTTAGACAAGCACAACATAATTTTTCTACAATCAATAAAATGACAGAAGATCCACTCAGCATGCACAAGTAATCATCTCAAGTAACTAATGCAATTTAGTTGCGACAATTCTCATTACACAGAAACGAATTAAAATATATAGACTGTCTCACATTTGTACCCAACCAATTAAACAGTTATTAAATGGCTAAACTGAAAAACAAAAGTGATAAGTTTCACTAAGATCTGGACAGGGGTTATTTGACAAGATAACGAAACAAAAGATGATCCTGATTCATAACCCTTAGCCCTTTTTTGGTCAACAGGCCAACGGCCCCTGTTACATTTCATTAATATTGAAACAGCAAAGTCGCATCAAATTATCATCAGGTTATGCTTGAATACAGCCAAGGATCGCATCCAGCACTAGAACAGAAAAGGAACTTTCAGACTTACCAAGAATAGCCTCGTTCTTGGAAACCTCCTGCGCATGTCGCCGCGACCCCTCCTCGCTGTTCTCGAACTTCTCTGTATACAAAAGTGACATCTAGCTAATTCAGACAAGAATAAGCAAGGAAGGACAACGACCAAGAGAAAAAATGTAAGCAAAAGAGACATAGAAGAATGGCTGTGCAGAGTGTACAACATCTAGCCAATTCAGACAAGCATAACAAAATGACAGAATATCCCACTCAGCATACACAAGTAATCATCTCAAGTAACTAATGCAATTTAATGCTGACAATTCTCATTACACAGAAATGAATTAAAATATATATGCAACCAATTAAACAGTTATTAAATGGCTAAACTGAAAAACAAAACTGATAAATTTCACCAAGATCTGAAAAACCAAAGTGATAGTCTGGACAGGGTTATTTGACAAGATAACGAAAGAAATTATGATCCTGATTCATTACCCTTAGCCCTATTTTTTATCAACAGGTCAATGGTCCTATCACATTTTCATTGAAATTAAAAAAGAAGTACAAGGAATAATCTGAAAAACTAGGGTGATAACCTGGACAGGGGTTATTTGACAAGATAACGGAAGATAAGATTATCCTTATTCATTAATCTTATCTCTATTTTTTGATCAACAGGCCAATTGCCCTGTTACATTTTCACTGAAATTAAAACAGCAGTACAAGGAAATCTGAAAAACCAATGTGATAATCTGGACAGGGGTTATTTGACAAGATAACGTAAGAAATGATTCACCCCTAGCCCTTTTTTTGATCAACAGGCCAACGGCCCTGTTACATTTTCATTCAAATGGAAACAGCAAAGTCGCATCAAATTGTCGTCAGGTTATGCTTGAATACTGGCAATGATATATCCAGCACCTAGAACGGAAAAGGAACCTTCACACTTACCAAGAATCTCCTCATTCTTGGAGATCTCCTCCTGCGCCTGTCCCCGCAGCCCCTCCTCGCCTTTCTCCAACTTGTCCCCCTTGCCGTAGCAGCCGCCCCGACCTAAAGAATGCCGCAAGTAAGATCCAAAAGCCGCTTCAGGAGGTTTCCTAGGTCGACAGCACCGTGCACTTACCTGACGAGTTGTTGTGGACCACCGCATCGGCGCCCTCGTCGGCGTTGAGGTGAAGGAAGGAAAGATTGGGCGAAAGGGCGCCCTCCTCCCTGCCCTGCGCGTGTCCCCGCGACACCTCCTTCTCGCCGTTCTTGCCAACCTCTTCCCTGTTCTGCGCCTGTGCCCGCGACCCCTTCTCCTCGCCGCCCGGACCTACCAAGAACGCCCTAGTAAGACTGAAGCCGGGGATTCCCAGGTCGGGGTGCGCCGTGCATGTACCTGACGGGAAGGTATGGGCTCCCGGTACCAGCGCGCCCTCGTCGGCGGCGGGGTCGAGGAAGGGGAGGTGATGTCGGCGAGTCGCGCCCTCGTCGGCGGCGGGGTCGAGGAAGGGGAGGTGGTGTCGGCGAGTCGCGCCCTCGTCGGCGGTGGGGTCGGGGAGGACGAGTCGGGGCCGTTTGCAACCAACTTCGTCGTCAGAGCCGGGGGGCTCAGGCTGGTTCCGCTTCGGCCGATCGCGTGCCTTGGATCCCTCCTGGCCAGAAAGGCTCGGTCGCGGGGGTGTGGCGGCCATTGGAGCGCGAGGTGGGGTGCTCTGCTTTGCGCTGTTGCGAGAGCGAGGGGAATTTTTGCTCTCGTGTGCCGTTACGGGATCAGCGGGGCTTTTGATGGGCACCGTGGCTGGATTCCCAGGGGCGCTCTGTGAGGCTGACGCGCGGTGCTAGGAGCGACCGGGCGAGGCGTTGGAAGGAGCCAGCCACCGCGGTGGTTTTCTTTCGGTTTTCATGGTTTTTGCGTGCACTCTCGTGGGTATTTTCCTGTGCGATGTACTTTTTTAGAGCGGAGGCACATGTCCGACCTTAGAATGAGGCCCTTACAAGTTCAAGACGACAGCACGAAAAAGAAGGAAAAAAGCAAAGTTTGATACAAGGTCATAAAGACCCATAGCCACGACACAGCGCGCCACAACATAGAGACGGAGATCAACGGATCCCGAGAACACTGAGGGACGTCCCTATCCCCCATCGGCGCTCCTGCTAGCGCGTCGAAGTTCAGCGCACCTTGCACGCAGGCTGCTGGCGAGAAGCTCCACCCTTCCTCGCTCCCTTATTCTTGCCAGAAACTTCCATAGCTGCAGAAAAATCACCAATTTATAAATCAAGTCAGCCAGGTGCCAAAAAAGCTTTCCTTCCATAAGAGCTTTATTTCGAGTAGTCCATAAGGTCCATGCTAAAGCCGCAAAGCCCACCCAGGCCATGCTGCGGTCCTGCGCATTTGTGCCCCTCATAAGGCGATACACGTCCAAGAAAGTACTCGGGTTCCATGAGCATCCAGTAGCCGCCCTCAACACGCTCCAAGTAAACCGAGCGATGATGCACTGAAAGATAATATGGTCGCATGAGTCGTCCTCGCCACACCACACGCATTTACCGTCACCTGGGCCATTCCGTTTCTTGACTTGATCCCCACTTGGAATAATGTTCCTCGCCACTTGCCAAATGAATTTTTTTATTTTCGAGGGGGTCTTGGCACCCCAAATTCCGCCTAAATCGCATGGAGTCATGGCTCTAAAGATCTCCCTATAGAGCGAACCGGTCGAGAAGTTTCCGGAAGGTTCAAGAATCCAGCTGACCACGTCTCTCCCCTGCGTGATCCGCTGCTCATCCAGTTCGGCCTGCATCACCTCCCATTGTCCCGACTCGACTGGGCCGAGGGACCTCTGAAAAGTAGGGGGCCATCTATTATTGATCCATCCCTCCGCCACTTTAGCATTAGGGGATGCCGAAATGGAGAACAGAGCCGGGAAGCGCACATTAAAAGGTTGATCCTCACACCATCGATGAAGCCAGAAGAACCTTCCCATTCTTCACTTGGAACCTAGTGCCCAACCGAAGGAGTGGTTGCACTTTGTGCACTCCCTTCGCAAATTGGGATAACTTAGTATTAGGCCGGAAGTCCGTTCCCCCATTCGCTAGATATTTGGCTTTAAACACTTCTAGCCAAAGCCCCCCTTGACCTGTAAGAATCTTCCAAGCCCATTTTGCAATAAGGCACCAATTCATGATCCTCGTATTGATTACCCCAAGGCCCCCTCTATCTTTTGGGGAGCAAATATGTTCCCACTTAACCATGTGATATTTTTGTTTCCCCTGGTCCCTAGCCCAAAAAAACCTGGACCGCACCCCGTCCATCTTGGCGTGGATGCCGTCTTGCAGTAGGTAAAATCCCACGATGAACATAGGAATCTTCGTTAAGCAATCATTGATCAGGACAAGCCTACCACCCGAGGCCAACAACTTTCCTTGCCATGGCTCCACCCAACCGGCCACCTTAGCAACTATAGGGTCAAGATCCATAATGGATAAAGCCCTGTTCAAGATCGGCATACCCAGATACTTCATCGGAATCGAACCTAGCTCACAATTCATCATATGGGCGGCTCTACGCTGGGATTCTAGGTCTCCTCCCGAGACAAAAGCTTCGCTCTTCTCGAAGTTGATTTTTAACCCGGACATCCCCTCGAAGCACATGAGGAATTTCAGGTTGATAATCTCCCGATCCATATTCTGAATGAAGATTAAGGTATCATCCGCGTACTGGAGGTGCGTCAGCCCTTTCGGCACGACCGAGGCGGTGACGCCTGAGATATGGCCAGCCTCTTTGGCCTTATCTAACATAGCCACCAAGCCATCGGTCGCAATGTTAAATGGCAGGGGTGATATCGGATCTCCTTGCCGAACACCCCTGGCATTTCGGAAGAATGGACCTATCTCCCCATTGATATTGATGGCCGTCTGGCCTCCCCTCACCAGTTGCATCATCCAGCTAACCCATTGGGGGTCAAACCCCTTATTGTGCATTGTTTGTTCTAGAAAGTCCCACCTTATCCTATCATAAGCTTTTTCAAAATCTATTTTGAGGATGAATACCTCCTCATTATTGTGGATTTCGTGGAGAACTTCGTGTAGGACCGCGATCCCGTCCAAGATACTGCGCCCTCTAATAAACGCTAATTGGTTTGAGTCGACCACCCTATCCGCGATCGGGGCAAGTCTGGAGGCATAGCTCTTAGCCAACAGACGAAAGCTGACATTGATTAGGGTAATTGGGGGGAATTGACGAATGTGGTCAGCCCCCTCCACTTTCGGTAGCAAAGCCAGGATACCATAATTCAGACATTTCACATCAATACATCCAGTGGAGAAGTCTTAAACTAGTTGGATGAATTGGGGGCCCACCAGGCTCCAAAACATCTTGTAGAAGGTGACCGGGAACCCATCCGGCCCCGGCGCGTCATACGTCTCCAACGTATTTATAATTTATGAAGTATTCATGCCATGTTTATTATAGTTTTGTATGATTTTGGTGCACTTTTATATGGCTTTTATATGATTTTCATGGACTAACATATTGACCTAGTGCCCAGTGCCAGTTGCTGTTTTCTGCTTGTTTTTGGTTTTCCAGAAAATCTATATCAAATGAAGTCCAAATGCAGCGAAACTTTTTGATGATTTTTTCTGGAACATAAGAGACACTAGAAGCTTCGGGAGGAGGCTAGAAGACCCACAGGGGCCCCACGAGCCACCAAGGCTCGCCACCCCCCCTCCCAGGCGCGCCCTGGTGCCTCGTGGGCCCCCTGTGGCACCTCTTCGCGTGATTCCAACGCTGAAAAATCATATATATTCAGAAACCCCCGAAAGTTAACCTAGATGAGTTTTTATGCCGCCGCAAGCCTCTGTACCTCCACGATCTAATCTACAGCCCTTTTCCGGCACCCTGCCAGAGGGAGGAAAGCATCACCGAAGGCCATCTTCATCATCCCGGCGGTCTCCATGACGAGGAGGGAGTAGTTCACCCTCGGGGCTGAGGGTTTGTACCAGTAGCTATGTGTTTTATCTCTCTCTCTCTCTCGTGTTCTTGATTTGGCACGATCTTGATGTACCGCGAGCTTTGTTAATATAGTTGGATCATATGGTGTTTCTTCCCTCTCTATCTTTGTTGTGATGACTCGAATCTTTTCCCTTTGAGGTTTCGTTATTGTCGGATTGAATATTTCAGATTTGGGAACACTTGATGTATGTCTTGCATATGAATACCCGTGGTGATAATGGGGTATTATATTGATTCACTTGATATATGTTTTGGCACTCAACTCGCGGATTCCCGAGGTGACACTGGGGTAATCTATGCATAGGGGTTGATGCACGTTTTCATTATCTTTTCTCCGATAGAAACTTTGGGGTGCTCCTTGAAGTTCTTTGTGTGGATTGAATATTATGATTATGAAGTTGTTTGATGCATATTGTATAATCAACTCACGGATACTTGTGGTGACATTGGAGTATCTAGGTGACATTAGAGTTGGTTGATGCGTATCATATGGTGTTATTTTAGTACGAACTCTAGGGCTGTTTGTGACACTTATAGGAATAGCTCAATAGATCGATCGGAAAGGATAACTTTGAGGTGGTTTCGTACCCTACAAACAATTTCTATCTTATGTTCTCCGCTAATAGGAACTTGGGAGTGATTCTTTATCGCATGTTGAGGGATGGTTATATGATCCAATTATGTTAGCTTTGTTGAGAGATTGCACTAGCGAAAGTATGAACCCTATGCCTTGTTTTTAAGCATTGCAATACCGTTTATGCTCACTTTTGTTATTTGCTACCTTGCTGTTTTTATATTTTCAGATTACAAAAACCTATATCTACTATCCATACTACACTTTTATCACCATCTCTTCGCCGAACTAGTGCACCTATACAATTTATCATTGTATTGGGTGTGTTGGGGACACAAGAGATTTCTTGTACTTGGTTGCAGGGTTGTTTGAGAGATACCATCTTCAACCTACGCCCCCCACGGATTGATAAACCTTAGGTCATCCACTTGAGGGAAAATTGCTACTGTCCTACAAAACTCTGCGCTTGGAGGCCCAACACGAGTCTACAAGAATAAGTTGTGTAGTAGACATCAAGCTCTTTTCTGGCGCCGTTGCCGGGGAGGTGAGTGCTTGAAGGTATATCTTTAGATCTTGCAATCGAATCTTTTAGTTTCTTGTTTTATCACTAGTTTGGTTTATAAAAGAAAACTACAAAAAAACTGGAATTGAGGTTGCCTCATATTATTCGTCTTTATCATGTCTTTCTTGAAAATGATGGAGCGGAAAATTGTGCTCAATTGATAGAAGAAGAATTCAATAAAATGTTTGGCATAAAATCTTTGAATGATGAGCATGATTGCAATGTTGTTAGTATGAATTCTATGAATATCCAAAATACTAATGATGATTACACTAGTCATGACAAAAATGTTTCTTATAAGCATGTCAATTTTTGTGGAGTGCATAAAGTTTGTGAAGACATGCCTTATAGGGATGATAGATTTTGTAAGAAGCATAAACATGATAGAACCAATTTTTTGCTCAAAGTGATAGATAAATTTGCTACAAAATTATGCTCTCTTCATCCCATTACTTGTGAACTTTGCAATAAAGTTGGTCACCTTAATTTTCAATGCATACTTTTTCATGATCGAATCATGGCTAAATATTGTAATGACTTGACCGCCCTTGAACTATATAATGAGCTTTATCTATTTTTGGGGTGTGAGGAATTGACACATAAAAATAGTTGGTTTGAAGTATTCATTCTCACAGACAACATTGAAACTAATCTAGAGGAAATCTATATTTTTTGTGTGGTAAATTGCAATGAGAATGCTTATATTGCCAACTACAGAAAGATGGGAAAACCAATAGAATATAAAAGGAACACTAATGAAAGGGTAAAGATTTCCACTTTCCCTCCTATTGTCTCTCATGATGAAATAGGTGACGAGGAGGAGCTTCCTATTCAACCAATCTCATCAATAAGAAGCTCGGAAAAATTGATTAAACCCACACATGATGTGGTGAATAAGAAGAAAAGAAGAAAGAGTAGAGGTAAAAAGGTATCCCTCCCAAATAATGTTGCTCCTATTATTGATATGCCTCATGAGAATGAATCAAAAATAATTGTGGAAGATGATACACTTGAGGATGATTTTATTATGCCTATTGCTTGTAGTGATAATTATGATTGGGAAGATAATGATACTTCTTATAATATTGAAAATCTTTATGGTGCCAATTTGGAAAATTATGATGATAATAATTGTTATACTATTTGTGCTATTCATACTATTGATGATAAGAGTGATTATGTTAATGATATGCAAACCCACAAGCTTGGGGATGCTATGTTTGGTTGGAATGACATGTTTGAGGATTTATTTGCTGCAAATGATGTTTATCCTAAGCATGGGGATGCTATGCTTAATGAAAATGATCTTTTTATTCCCCCTACTTTTGATGAGCAAATTTATTATGATGATGACATGCTTCCTATCTATGATGATTATTGTGATGATACTTATGTTATGAAAAATAGTGATGATTATTATTATAATACTTGTTATAATTATGAAAATCCTTTTACTGAACATCACTCTTTTAATGTGGAAACAATTTATAGTATTCGAGTTTCATACGATACTCCCACTATTATGAATGAGAAGAAAATTGCTTGCGTGGAGAGTAATAACAATTCTATGCTTATGTATCATGGCAAGAATGCTTTGTGTGATGGATATATTGATGAATCCATTCATGATGCTACTGAAAATTATTATGAGAGAGGAACTTATGATTCATGATGCTCCCGTTATGTTTCATCACTTTTATGCGAGCATCATTGAAATCATCATGCCTAGCTAAAAGGCATTAAAGAAAAGCGCTTGTTGGGAGACAACCCAATATTTGTACCTACTGTTTTTGTGTGTCCACATGATTAAGCTACTGTAGTAATTATGTTTTATATGTTTTCTTTCAATAATGTGCCAAGTAAAGCCTTTGGGATAGTGTGGATACTTGTTGATTCGATTCTGTGCAAAAACAGAAACTTTTGCGTCCAGTGCTGGAATTTATATTCTATACAGGAGCGTGAGAAAATTCTTAAATTTTTACACCAGTATTGGGTTACAAATTTTTTACGTTGTCCTAATTTTTCAGAATTTTTGGAGGTACAGAAGTATGGTTTTTAATCGCTCACTACATGCTGTTCTGTTTTTGACAGATTCTGTTTTCGGTGCATACTTTGCTTGTTTTAGTGTTTCCGTAGCTTATATTGAGTAATATAAATTGTGGAAATGATAGAATACAGTAGGTATTATGTGAGAACCATTATGAATCTTGTCTTGACAGTACCTAAGTGGATGATTTATTTTTATCATACTAACCTATCTCACGAAGTTCCGTTAAGTTTTGTGTGATTGAAGTTTTCAAGTTTTGGGTGAGATATCGATATGAGGAGAATAAGGAGTGGCAAGAACCTAAGGTTGGGGATGCCCAAGGCAACCCAAGGTAATATCCAAGGAAGACTCAAGCGTCTAAGCTTGGGGATGCCCCGGAAGGCATCCCCTCTTTCGTCTTCAACATTATCGGTAACCTCACTTGGAGCTATATTTTTATTCGTCACATAATATGAGTTTTGCTTGGAGCGTCATTTTATTTTGTTTGGGTTTGCTTTCTGTTATCAATAATCATGTTTTGTATCTTTTAGTTCAATAAAATGCCAATTATAGCCTTTACCATGCTCAGTTTGCAAGTTCATGTGTTGCTGTTTGAAAACATAAAGTTTTCTGTTATGTCCAGAATATTCCTGAATAGTCAGAACATGATAAAAATGTGAAATTTTTACACAGTAAGCATGCATGAGTTCTTTGTCACGTGGTAATTTTTCAGAATTTTTGGAGTTAGGGAACTATGGATTCTTATTCACCCTTTACAGATTGTTCTGTTTTGGCAGATTGCTGCTATAGTTGCATTGTTTGCATATGTTTGCTTGTTTAATGTTTCTATTTGTGGATAGGAGTATTAGATACACAGAGGCATTTAGTATGCAATGTTTAATTATAATTTTTGTGATTTGTTGCAGTAGAGAATGTTAAGGTTTTGAGTTGATTTATACTAACTTATCTCACGAGTTCTTGTTGAGTTTTGTGTGGATGAAGTTTTTTAAGATTTAGAGAAACCGTGATATGAGAGGAATTAAGGAGACACAAGAGCTCAAGCTTGGGGATGCCCAAGGCATCCCAAGTTAATATTTCAAGAAGTCTCAAGCATCTAAGCTTGGGGATGCCCCGGTAGGCATCCCACCTTTCTTCATCAACAATTATCGGTCAGTTTTGGTTGAGCCTAAGTTTTTGCTTCTTCACATGATATGTGCTATTCTTGGAATGTCATTTTATTTTGTTTTTCTTGCTGTTTGAATAAAATAATAAGATCTGAATTTTTTTTTGAGAGAGTCCTCACATAGCTACCTATTTACTTAACTACTCATTCGGTCTTCACTTATATCCTTTTGGAGTAGTTTGTCATTTACTCTTGTGCTTCACTTATATCCTATGAGTAAAATGTGAAAGAATTGAATATCATAAAGTTGAAATTTATATGCTTCATATGCTTGTCCCATGGGGAGTAGTGACTTCACATACAAGAAGTATAAGTAGTAAAATTTATTAAAAGTTAACAAACATAGCATTGGTCACTTGAACAATTCATGAAAGAATTTTCAAGGAAGAGAAATTTCACATATAAATATACTATCTTGGACATCTTCTATGATTGTGAGCCCCCATTAATTATTTTCAAGCTTGATCAAGTAGTTGACGTTGGACAAGGAAGACAACGTAATGAGTTATGTTTGTTTATATTCACATAGAAGTTATATTGTCATGGATCCTCTAACACGTGGTGCTTGCTTAGGATCTTTTGCTAGCCAAAAATTCGTACTAAGTAGAGATACTACTTGTGCATCCAAAAACCCTTAAACCCAGTTTCTTGCCATGAGTGTCCACCATATCTACCTATGGATTGAATAAGATCCTTCAAGTAAGTTGTCATCGGTGCAAAAAGCAATAACAATTGCTCCTAAAATATGTATGATCTTTTATTGCAAGGGAAAATAAGTGTTGTACGAACTTGTGATGGTAAAGAAATAAAAGCGACGGACTGCATAATAAAGGTTGCTATCACAAGGGGCAATATAACGTGACGTTCCTTTGCATTAAGGGCTTGTGCATCCAACAACAAAAAGCGCATGACAACCTCTACTTCCCTCTGCGAAGGGCCTATCTTTTACTTTTCTGTATTTACTTTTATGCAAGAGTCATTAATGTTCATCCCTATTCCGCTCTATTTATTCTTTAGTTGGCAAGCATTATATGGTAGGGAAAGATCCAGGCACATATATCCAGTTGAATATAGGTGATCATGAGTTATTATTGTTGACATTATCCATGAGATAAATAAGTTGGGAGGCAAAACATTAAGCCCCTATCTTCCTATGTGTTTGACTGAAACGGTTTGTTCTAAAAATATGCTTTGAGTGTCAGCAATCATGGAAGACTAAATGATGGTTGAGTATGTGGAATTTGCTAGATCAAAGCTCTTACATAGACCCTTCCTGAAAATAAGATGAATTGCAATTTTTTTTATGACTGAGAACATAGTTTGTTAGTTTTCAAGAAAGTTTATGGCCTATACTTTAAACATGTGAATAGCTTGCTACTTGATCATGAGAAGTTTTATGAGAAGAGCTACTGATTATGATATATATTGATGCTAGAAAAAGTGATTGAAATTATCATTGATCAAACTTATGCACTATGGTAGCATTCACACTTCATAAATTATTTCTTTTATCATTTACCTACTCGAGGACGAGCAGGAATTAAGCTTGGGGATGCTGATACGTCTCCAACGTATCTATAATTTATGAAGTATTCATGCCATGTTTATTATAGTTTTCTATGATTTTGGTGCACTTTTATATGGCTTTTATATGATTTTCATGGACTAACATATTTTCTTGATTTGGCACGATCTTGATGTACCGCGAGCTTTGTTAATATAGTTGGATCATATGGTGTTTCTTCCCTCTCTATCTTTGTTGTGATGACTCGAATCTTTTCCCTTTGAGGTTTCGTTATTGTCGGATTGAATATTTCAGATTTGAGAACACTTGATGTATGTCTTGCATATGAATACCCGTGGTGACAATGGGGTATTATATTGATTCACTTGATATATGTTTTGGCACTCAACTCGCGGATTCCCGAGGTGACATTGGGGTAATCTATGCATAGGGGTTGATGCACGTTTTCATTATCTTTTCTCCGATAGAAACTTTGGGGTGCTCCTTGAAGTTCTTTGTGTGGATTGAATATTATGATTATGAAGTTGTTTGATGCATATTGTATAATCAACTCACGGATACTTGTGGTGACATTGGAGTATCTAGGTGACATTAGAGTTGGTTGATGCGTATCATATGGTGTTATTTTAGTACGAACTCTAGGGCTGTTTGTGACACTTATAGGAATAGCTCAATAGATCGATCGGAAAGGATAACTTTGAGGTGGTTTTGTACCCTACAAACAATTCTATCTTATGTTCTCCGCTAATAGGAACTTGGAAGTGATTCTTTATCGCACGTTGAGGGATGGTTATATGATCCAATTATGTTAGCATTGTTGAGAGATTGCACTAGCGAAAGTATGAACCCTAGGCCTTGTTTTTAAGCATTGCAATACCGTTTGTGCTCACTTTTGTTACTTGCTACCTTGCTGTTTTTATATTTTTAGATTACAAAAACCTATATCTACTATCCATACTACACTTTTATCACCATCTCTTCGCCGAACTAGTGCACCTATACAATTTATCATTGTATTGGGTGTGTTGGGGACACAAGAGATTTCTTGTATTTGGTTGCAGGGTTGTTTGAGAGATACCATCTTCAACCTATGCCTCCCACGGATTGATAAAACTTAGGTCATCCACTTGAGGGAAAATTGCTACTGTCCTACAAAACTCTGCGCTTGGAGGCCTGATACGTCTCCAACGTATCTATAATTTTTGATTGTTCCATGCTGTTATAATATCAATCTTGGATGTTTTTATAATCATTTACAGCAATTATATATCATTTTTGGAGACTAACCTATTAACTTAGTGCCCAGTGCCAGTTGCTGTTTTCTGCCCTGTTTTTGTTTTACAGAAAATCAATACCAAACGAAGTCCAAATGCCACAAAACTTTTTGGAGATTTTTTATTGGACAAGATAAACACTAGAAGCTTCGGGAGTGGGCCAGAAGACCCAGGAGGTGGCCACGAGCCACCAGGGCGCGCCTGGGGGGGGGGGTAGGCGCGCCCTGGTGCCTCGTGGGCCCCCTTTTGCTTCGTTTGACCTAATTCCAGCACTATAAATTCAGAAAAAAATCAGAAACCCTCAAGAGAGTCCACGAAATACTTTTTCCGTCGCTGCAAGTTTCTGTTCCAGAGAGTCCTTCTCCGGTACTCCGCCAGAGGGGGAATTGATCACGGAGGGGTTCTACATCAACCTTGCTGCCCTTCCGATGATGCGTGAGTAGTTTACCACAGACCTTCGGGTCCATAGGCAGTAGCTAGATGGCTTCTTCTCTCTTTTTGATCTTCAATACAATGTTCTCCTCGATGTTCTTGGAGTTCTATCCGATGTAATCACTTTTTGCGGTGTATTTGTTGGGATCCGATGAATTGTGAGTTTATGATCAGATTATCCATGAAATTATTTGAGTCTTTGCTGCACTCTTTTATGCATGATTATTATAGCCTCGTATTTCTTCTCCGATCTATTGATTTGGTTTGGCCAACTAGATTGATTTATCTTGCCATGGGAAGAGGTGCTTTGTAATGGGTTCGATCTTGCGTTGCTCAATCCCAGTGACAGAAAGGGACATGACGCGTATGTATCGTTGCTATTAAGGGTAAAAAGATGGGGTTTATTCATACATGAGTTTATCTTGTCTACATCATGTCATCATTCTTAAGGCGTTACTCCGTTCTTTATGGACTTAATACACTAGATGCATGCTGGATAGCGGTCGATGTGTGGAGTAATAGTAGTAGATGCAGCCAGGAGTCGGTCTACTTGTATTGGACGTGATGCCTATATACATGATCATTGCCTTGGATATCGTCATGATTATTTGCTTTTCTATCAATTGCCCAACAGTAACTTTCTACCCACCGTATGCTATTTTCTCGAGAGAAGCCTCTAGTGAAATCTATGGCCCCCGGGTCTATCTAAATCATAATACTAAAACCCTAAAAATATTGCTGCCATTTTATTTTATTTATTTTATTTTGTATTTTTGTTTCAATCTATCTATCTATCATATACAATTTAATCTTGCGATTTACCGCCGAGAGATTGACAACCTCTCGTTTGCGTTGGGTGCAAGGATTTGTTGTTTGTGTGCAGGTGCTGCTAACGAGGTGTTGCGTGATTCTCCTACTGGTTCGATAACCTTGGTTTCATAACTGAGGGAAATACTTATCTCTAATGTGCTGCATCACCCCTTCCTCTTCGGGGAAATACCAACGCAAGCTACAAGTAGCAGGAAGAATTTCTGGCGCCGTTGCCGGGGAGACATCATCAACATCTATCAAGTACCTTTGCATAAACTCTCATCTCCTTGCATTTACTTTATTTGCCATTTGCCTCTCGTTTTCAGCTCCCCCACTTCTAAAACGCTTTTACAAAAATACAAAAATATTTTTCGTTTGCCTTTTTCTCGTTTGCTTGTTTGCTTGCTTGTTATCTTGTTTGCGTAGTCACGATGTCTCAAGAAAATACAAAATTGTGTGATTTTTCCAATACTAATAATAATGATTTTATTAGTACTTCGATTGCTCCACCCGCCACTAGTGCGGAGACTTGTGATATTAATGCCGCTTTGCTAAATCTTGTCATGAAAGATCAATTTTCCGGTAGTCCTAATGAAGATGCTGCATCCCATCTTAACACTTTCGTAGAATTGTGTGACATGCAAAAGAAAAAAGATGTGGATAATGATATTATGAAATTAAAATTATTCCCATTCTCATTGCGGGATCATGCAAAAATTTGGTTTTCATCTTTACCACGAAATAGTATTGATTCTTGGGATAGGTGTAAATATGCTTTTATTACTAAGTATTTTCCTCCCGCAAAAATTATTTCTCTTAGAAATCAAATTATGAATTTCAAACAACTTGATCATGAACATGTTGCCCAATCTTGGGAGAGGATGAAATTAATGATAAGAAATTGCCCTACTCATGGTTTAAATTTATGGATGATCATACAAAAAATTTATGCGGGATTGAATTTCGTTTTTAGAAATCTTTTAGATTCCGCCGCGGGTGGTACTTTTATGGAAATTACTTTGGGGGAAGCTACTAAATTGCTTGATAATATTATGGCAAATTATTCACAGTGGCATACTGAAAGAACTCCTACTAGTAAAAAGGTGAATTCTATTGAAGAAATTAATACTTTGAGTGATAAAGTTGATGCGCTTATGAAATTGGTTGCTAGCAAAAATGCTCCTATTGATCCTAATGATGTGCCTTTGTCCACTTTGATTGAGCAAAATAATGATCCCGTAGATGTGAATTTTGTCTCGCAAAACAATTTCAATAATAATGCTTATAGAGGTAATTTCAACGCTAGACCGTTTCCTGGAAATTCCTCTAATAATTATGGCAATCCTTATGGTAATTCTTACAATAATAATAATAGGATGCCCTCTGATCTTGAAAGTAATATTAAATAATTTATTAATGCTCAAAAAAATTTCAACACTACGATAGAAGAAAAATTGAGTAAAATTGATGATATGTCTAGGAGCATTGATAGAATTATTCATGATGTGGAAAATCTTAAGACTAAAATTTTGCCACCTAAAATTGATATTAGTGAATCAATTAAAGCTTTATATGTCTCCATGGATGAGAGTAAGAAAAGAACCGCTATGATAAAAGCTAAACGAGAATTTTTAGAAAAAGCGATTCCTCCCAGTTTTTATCGTAGTAATGATGAGGATATTAAAATGATTGGTGTTTCATCTATTGATTCTTTGTTTAGCAATATAAAACTTGATGAAAAGGGGACTGAAGAAGAGTCAACTTTAGCTAAAGAGCGTCCCCGTAATTCGGAGGGTGAAAATCTTGATAAGAAAATTACTAAAAGTGGGTTTGGAGAGGTAAAAACTTTAAATAGCGATGTGCCCACTCTCTTGGACTACAAAGATTTTAATTATGATAATTTTTCTTTGATTGAGTGCATTTCTTTGTTACAATCCATGTTAAATTCACCCAACGCTTATGAGTAAAACAAGGATTTTACTAAACACATCGTAGAAGCAATGATGAAAGCGTTAGAAGAAAAGTTAGAACTAGAAGTTTCAATTCCTAGAAAATTATATGATGAATGGGAACCCACCATTAAAGTTAAAATTAAAAATTATGAGTGCAATGCTTTATGTGATTTGG
The DNA here is from genome assembly GCA_039707655.1 of Elymus sibiricus. Lineage (NCBI taxonomy): Eukaryota > Viridiplantae > Streptophyta > Magnoliopsida > Poales > Poaceae > Elymus > Elymus sibiricus. The sequence goes on along the minus strand of CM077666.1, from coordinate 468,233,439 downwards.
GTGCTAGCGTTTCCACAATTCCAAAATCTCTATGTGATGTGCTAGGTCTCACCAATAGAGATGAATGTTCTCTTAATTTGCATCTTGCGGATTCTACTATTAAAAAGCCAATGGGTAGAATTAATGATGTTCTTATTCTTGCAAATAGAAATTATGTGCCCGTTGATTTTATTGTTCTTGATATTGAATGCAATTCTTCTTGCCCCATAATACTTGGTAGACCGTTCTTACGAACTATAGGTGTTGTTATTGATATGAAAGAAGGGAATATAAAATTTCAATTTCCACTAAAAAAGGGTATGGAACATTTCCCTAGGAAAAGAATTAAAACACCATATGAATCAATTATGAGGGCCACTTATGGAATCAACTTGAAAGATGACAATACTTGAAACTATGCATTATGCCTAGCTAGGGGCATAAAACAATAGCGCTTGTTGGGAGGCAACCCAATGAATAAAATAATTTTTTTCTATTATTTTGTGTTTTCATGCTTAAGTTACTGGTATGATTGTGTTTTTGTGTTTTTAATTATTATTTGTGCCAAGTAAAGCCTTTAGGATGATTTGGAAGATAATATAATTGATGCTGTTTGGAAAACAGAAAGTTTTGCGTCCAGTGCTCGAATTTTGTTTCTATACTGGAGCATCAGAAAAATCTGAAATTTTTACACAGTATTGGTATATGAATTGCCCACGTTGTCCTAATTTTTCAGAAATTTTGGAGTTACAGAAGTATGGCTTTTAAATAGATTTCTACAGACTGTTCTGTTTTTGATGCACTACTTGCTTGTTTTGATGAATATATGGATTGTATCGGGGGGTATAAGCCATGGTGAAGTTAGAGTACAGTAGGTATAATGCAAAAATAAAATATGAATGGGTTTGCAACAGTACTTAAAGTAGTGATTTATTTTGTTATGCTAACGGATCTCACGAATTTTTTGTTGAGTTTTGTGTGATTGAAGTTTTCAAGTTTTGGGTGAGATCACGATGGATGAAGGAATAAGGAGTAGTAAGAGCCTAAGCTTGGGGATGCCCGAGGCACCCCATGGTAATATTCTAGGAAGACTCAAGCGTCTAAGCTTGGGGATGCCCCGGAAGGCATCCCCTCTTTCTTCTACCAACCATCGGTAATTTTACTTGGAGCTATATTTTTATTCGTCACATGATATGAGTTTTGCTTGGAGCGTCTTGTATGATATGAGTCTTTGCTTTGTTTGCTTTTTAGTTTGTCACAATCATCTTTGCTGAACACACCTATCTTGAGAGAGCCACACGTTTATCATCATTTGTTAGAATACTCTATGTGCTTCACTTAAATTTTTTGAGCTAGGCAGTTGCTCTAGTGCTTCACTTAAATCTTTTTGAGCACGGAGGTGGCTATATTTTGAAGAAATAAACTCTCATGCTTCACTTATATTATTTTGAGAGTTGATTAAAATTTTGAAGAAATGAATTCTCATGCTTCACTTATATTATTTTGAGAATTGATAAGATTAAAATTTTGAAGAAATATTTGCACTCTCATGCTTCACTTAAATCTTTTTGAGAGTTGACAATAGTAACGGTAATTTGCACAAGATATGAATTTGGTCCCAAAGTGATGAATATTCAAGAGGGATATAAATAAAAACTTTCATATAGATCATTGGATATGATGAGTGTGATTCCTTGCAATAGTTTTGCGATATGGAAATGATAATATGTGAGTCATGTTAGTGAGTAATTGTGATTTAGTAAGAATATTAGTGTTAAGGTTTGTGATTCTCTATGCATGCACATCAAGTCAATAGTTATGCAATGAAATTATATCCTAGTTATGGTGCATTATTCGGTGTTAGTTATGTTCAATGCATGTTTATGACTGTTTTCGTTTTTTGGTTGGTTGCTTCTCAATCTTTTGCTAGCCTTCATTTGTACTAAGCGGAAATACTGCTTGTGCATCCAAAATCCTTAAACCCAAGTTGTGCCAAATGAGTCCACTATATCTACCTATATGCGGTATTTCAATGCCGTTCCAAGTAAATTTGCGTGTGTCAACTCTAATTTTCAAAATAATTTTACCGTTTTGTGTGCCCGTACCGCTCATGAAGCGGCAGGGGGTAGCCATTATTTTTCATGCTAGGTGTGTTATTCTCAAGATGAGTGTTTATTCACTTGTCATTGCACGAGAGAGTGGCTGGTAATAGGGATGCCCAGTCCCACAATGAAATCAAAAATTAATAACAACAAAATTCCTTGGAAAGTGTTGGTATGGAGGGTACCCGTGGATACGGCTAGCCATGGATTGTGAAAGAATGATGGAAAGGAAATAAACTTTACTTTCTGTTTGGGAACCGCCTATGATGTGTCTAGCATGGAAAATATTGGGAATTCTCGGTCGTTTTCGTTGATAGGAAAAGCATGTCTCTCAAAATATTTTTATCTCTCTAATTTCAGCTTTGAGCTCTGGCACATTAGCAAATCTCTGCTTCCCTCTGCGAAGGGCCTATCTATTTACTTTTATGCAATTTTTATTTTGAGTCTCCATCTTCTCTTATAAAGCACCAACTAGAGAGCACTATTGTCATACTTGTGCATTGTGTGTAGTTAATATTTGAGTGTGTTTCATGAATGGATCAATGATTGAGCATAATGGGCTAGGGATAACTTTCTTTAGCGTTGATATTTTGAAAGACATGGTTGCTTGTTAGCATGCTTGAGTATTTATATTTTCATGTAAAATTATAGACTATTGCTTTGAATCATTCAAGTACAATGTACATGCTATAAAAGAAAAGAATATGTGATGAATATGTTAGGCAGCATTCCACATCAAAAATTCTGTTTTTATCATTTACCTACTCGAGGACGAGCAGGAAATAAGCTTGGGGATGCTGATACGTCTCCAACGTATCTATAATTTTTGATTGTTCCATGCTGTTATAATATCAATCTTGGATGTTTTTATAATCATTTATAGCAATTATATATCATTTTTGGAGACTAACCTATTAACTTAGTGCCCAGTGCCAGTTGCTGTTTTCTGCCCTATTTTTGTTTTACAGAAAATCAATACCAAACGAAGTCCAAATGCCACGAAACTTTTTGGAGATTTTTTATTGGACAAGATAAACACTAGAAGCTTTGGGAGAGGGACAGAAGACCCAGGAGGTGGCCACGAGCCACCAGGGCGCGCCTGGGGGGGGGGGGGGCAGGCGCGCTCTGGTGCCTCGTGGGCCCCCCTTTGCTTCGTTTGACCTAATTCCAGCACTATAAATTTAGAAAAAATCAGAAACCCTCAAGAGAGTCCACGAAATACTTTTTCAGCCGCCGCAAGTTTCTGTTCCAGAGAGATCCCATCTGGGGTCCTTCTTCGGTACTCTGCCGAAGGGGGAATCGATCACGGAGGGGTTCTACATCAACCTTGCTGCCCTTCTGATGATGCGTGAGTAGTTTACCACAGACCTTCGGGTCCATAGGCAGTAGCTAGATGGCTTGTTCTCTCTTTTTGATCTTCAATACAATGTTCTCCTCGATGTTCTTGGAGTTCTATCCGATGTAATCACTTTTTGCGGTGTGTTTGTTGGGATCCGATGAATTGTGAGTTTATGATCAGATTATCCATGAAATTATTTGAGTCTTTGCTGCACTCTTTTATGCATGATTATTATAGCCTCGTATTTCTTCTCCGATCTATTGATTTGGTTTGGCCAACTAGATTGATTTATCTTGCCATGGGAAGAGGTGCTTTGTAATGGGTTCGATCTTGCGTTGCTCAATCCCAGTGACAGAAAGGGACATGACGCGTATGTATCGTTGCTATTAAGGGTAAAAAGATGGGGTTTATTCATATGTGAGTTTATCTTGTCTACATCATGTCATCGTTCTTAAGGCGTTACTCCGTTCTTTATGGACTTAATACACTAGATGCATGCTGGATAGCGGTCGATGTGTGGAGTAATAGTAGTAGATGCAGGCAGGAGTCGGTCTACTTGTATTGGACGTGATGCCTATATACATGATCATTGCCTTGGATATCGTCATGATTATTTGCTTTTCTATCAATTGCCCAACAGTAATTTGTCTACCCACCGTATGCTATTTTCTCGAGAGAAGCTTCTAGTGAAATCTATGGCCCCCGGGTCTATCTAAATCATATTACTAAAACCCTAAAAATACTGCTGCCATTTTCTTTTATTTATTTTATTTTGTATTTTTGTTTCAATCTATCTATCTATCATATACAATTTAATCTTGCAATTTACCGCCGAGAGATTGACAACCTCGCGTTTGCGTTGGGTGCAAGGATTTGTTGTTTGTGTGCAGGTGCTGCTAACGAGGTGTTACATGATTCTCCTACTGGTTCGATAACCTTGGTTTCATAACTGAGGGAAATACTTATCTCTACTGTGCTGCATCATCCCTTCCTCTTCGGGGAAATACCAATGCAAGCTACAAGTAGCAAGGCCCAACACGAGTCTACAAGAATAAGTTGTGTAGTAGACATCAGCGTGGTGTTAGACCTCATCGCCCCAGGTTGTCTAAAATCTCCTTCAGAGAGAAAGGGGCCAGCAGTTGTGCATTATCGGCCATGGACACCCGCCTATCTTGGCTCCAAACCGATGGGAGCATGGATGCCGTAGCTACGCCGGTCGATCCCAGAAGTTCATAGTAGAACCCATATATATGTAGACGAAGCTCACCCCCTTTAGAAATCAAACCCGAATCGCTCCTAAGGAAGCTTATAGTGCAACGGCGCCTTCGCCCATTGGCCACCGCATGGAAAAATTCAGAACTCATACCCCCCTTGATAACCCAGTTTTGTTGGCCCCGCTACTGCCAATAAAGTGCTAAGGGCATCTCCCAAGCCAGTTCAAAAAAGAAAAAAGAAAAAGGGCATCTCCCAAGCGGACTCTCCAACGTCCTGTATATGTCCGGACCGCATTGTGCGGACCATTTTTGCCATCCAACAGGGACCTTTATATGTCTACGAAGCAGTCTGGACATCCGGCTGACGAACAGGAAAGCACCACGTATCCACACACACACTCTCTCTCCTCTCTCTCCTAGAAAATAGACAGAACGAAGACGGCACACAGCAGCACCAACACCTGCTACGGAGGACCACAAGGGCAGCCGACGAGCGCTCCATCCCCTTCGCTGCCTCTTTACCTTCACCCTCCACCTTTCATCTTCCCATGCCCCCCATGGATGGGCAGCTTGAGCTCGGCTCCGGCACCTGGGCCACGCCAAACGCACCTAAGGCTCCTGTCGTCGTGGCCGCGCCTGCACCCGACAAGCTTACGTTCGTGGCCGCGCGCCCGTGGCCGCGCTTGACGCTCTTGCACCCGTGGCCATGCCCCGACATGCCCGTGGCCGTGCTCGACGCTCCTACGTTCTTGGTCACGCGCCCGTGGCCGCGCTCGTGGCTGGCTGTGCCTGTGGCGGCCGGAGCTCACGCGCACGTCTAATCCAACAATAGTCAATCTGCAGCTTGTGAGCAATGGTGAAGCCTGGCCATCCTTGATCCATGGCAACCCTCCCGTTGACATTGTTCAGCCTCAACATCCACTTGCATCTGGTGTTTGTCTTCAGAACGATAGACCATGGAATGGTGCCTATCTAGTGATGGAAGGCATCGGGAATGTGAAGTAAATCCACCCCAGGTGCTAAGAGCACCTGGCAAAAGTGGGTTGGAGATACTTCCTCATGGAAGTGGCCAACCTTCGTCGGCTTCCCCATCCACCTTTTGGAGGCATTGCCTTCCCCTACATCCTTGGAGTGGTTGCCCTGCGCAGCATTGCCGAGGACCAGCTTGTCGGTAGAGCAATGCAATGAAGATCATGAAGCCACACTACCACATTTCTAGCATATTACACATGGACTACACAACAATGAAGAAACATGCATCTGGACTAGCAATGCGAGCAAGAACAATGCATCACTACACAACTAAGCATCGAGACAAACAACGGCGAGCATGCATCATTGGGTAAAGTTTGAATGATTTTCACTTCATGCTTTCATTCATGTAGAAGGGGAGAGCTGGTACAAGGATCAGAACTACAATGTGTACAACCAACCCTCATACCAACGATCGCCCTAATACATGGACTGCACAACAATAAAGATTATGAAGCTCGACACACTTCCAAAAAACACATGCATATAACATACTACACATGGCCATATTACACAATTTATACCTAATCACTGATCTTCCCCCAAATCGAACCCTATCAAACCCTATCAAATTCTTGATAATCCCGAATAGCAAGGAATTGTCCTAGCCACTCCGCGAGAGCCAGACAGCCCCCGGACAAGGCTGCCGCGGCGCTCCGACGCCCTTTCGCCGTTGGAGGGACAGCGACGACGACGACGTCGACACGAACGACGACGGCGATGCGGCAGGGCAGGGCGGCCACGCATACGAGGTGGTCTTCCGCTATAGGGTTTAGATTTTTTTTAAATAGTTTTTAGTAAAACGGTCGAAATATCGACCGTCTTATGTAAATTATGTCCGAATTTTAACAAAATCTGCCGTGTTTGCATTAATTTCGTCCGGTTTAATTGAACCGTGTTTAAAATGCATGCGGGTAGCGTTGGATGTTCGGTTTCTGCATCCGTATCGCAGACCAGTTTCCCTTTGTCCGGAGCAAATTTATGGGTCGGTCGTTGGAGATGCCCTTATGTCGGTGTACTAAAGTATGGGTCTTTTTAGTACCCCTTACTTGTGCACGTGCAGTTGTAGCCATACCGCGGCAAGCCTTGCCGGGGAATAGCTAGGAGTAATCACGAGACTAAGATGCCAAGGAGACGTTCAAGTCAACGACCAGACAGAAGGCCAAAGGGTTGCGGAGGCCCGGCAAGGCCTCGCGCCCGGCAAGGCCCTTGCCGGCGAAGCTTCGCGCCCGGCAAGACCCGGTCCCGGCAAGGATTCGGTCCCGGCAAGCCCCGGGCCCAGCAAGGATTCAGTCCCGGCAAGGCTCTGCACAGTGCAGCGCTATCGCTCCAGTGCAGCGGCCAGCCTTGTCGTTTAGGGCTTGTCCTCATGATGACGTGGCGTAATGCTGGCCACGCGATGCTTAAGCGGTGCTGATGGGATGGCTGCTTTTGCCCATCCCCTGTAAAGCTTTTCCAAGCCCGAGACGCTAAGGGACACCTCGACGGACACCTCACGGTGCATTTAATGAATTTGTCCTAAGCCGTCAGGGTTAGGTATGATAATACTGTGGTAACACTATAGCTACTTTCCACCTCATGCCTTATCTCGTACGCCACTGTGGTAGCCCCTTTGACTCATATAAAAGGAGGCCCGAGGCGTACAGAGAGGGGGGGACAAGAACTTCGGAAGCCCATTCTGCATGCGTAGCTACTGAATACTGTAGCTCCCAGAACTTGGCCAAGAACATCCACAATAATACAATCAAAGCAGGAGTAGGGTTTTACGCATCCGTGCGGCCCGAACCTGGGTAAATCCCCGCGTGCTGTTCGTTAGTTCTGCTCTTTGTGCAATCCTCTCCCCTTGCCGAACCGTAAAGGGATCCGCTCGATAGCGATCCCATAGGTGTTCATTTCCCACGACATCTTTGGCGCGCCAGGTAGGGGGATCGAGGTTGTGCGAACCTGATCTAGCGATCAGTGCGTCAGATCTTCGATCATCTTCACCACCATGGCTCCCAAGAAGAAGGGTTTCATGGCGGTGGGTCCATCCGCATCCGTCGTGCCTGATGCTGCACGCGCAGGCGACGGGGTAGACGCGGGTGGAGGAGGTGGAGGCTCCGAGCTTCCACGACGGTCCGGCGATCCGAGCCGGACGAGCAACAGGTCCAAGGATGGAGCTGCGCAACCTGCGGGTGGTGCAGCGACTTCCAAGTATGGAGCGGCGCCTTCCAGGACGAATACGCTGGCGCATGCACCGCGACCTTCTCAGGACGCGCGTGACGTGCGGCCTCAAGACGTTGGTGGTTCTAGGCGTCCGCATGGGAAGACCCCTGCGCATCACTCCAGGGTGCGCAGGGCCAAGATCCGCGCCAGCGCGCTGGTGGAAGCCGCGCGCGGGTGCAGAGTCGTGATGGTGCTCCTTCTAACCCTGTTAGGAGTTTGAGCACCTCACGTTCTTCGCACCTGTCGCCGCCGCCTACGCCAGCAGAGGCGTTGGCGCGAGCTCAGCTGCTCCTAGACTTCCCTCCCGCCGCGGAGAAGCTAGACGAGTGGCGAGCCGCTATCCAGAGCCTCATCGGCCTAGCCAACAATGACGTACCGCAGCAGGGTGAACCCTCGCGGCTGCAGTCGTCTAGGCCGGTGCGTGGCGATGGAGAGAAGACTGGAGCTGGAACGACTACGTTGCGTTCCCCTCCACTGCATCAAGAGCGGTCGTTAACTTGGTGGACCAGTGCCCGTGAGGATGGTTCCACGGCGTCATCTGGTCCGCGGGTTCGCCGTGATCAACGTCACGTTCTTCGGGAACGGAAGAAGGAGGACGCTCGAACCACCATCGAGCGTCGAAGGGAAGCGCGTCGCCAGTCTGACAAGCGCGCTGGGACCGCTGTTGACGAGCCCGCGCCAGGGTACCCTGGCTGCCTACCCTACGAGGTGGGATGTCCAGCGTTTACTCGTGAGCTGCGGCAAGTCCAGTGGCCTAGCTCCCGCTCCTTCAAGCCGGAAGTACCGGAGAAGTACGACGGCAAGACCCATCCGTCCGAGTTCTTGAGCATCTACACCATCGCGGTGCAGGCTGCCGGGGCTCGTGACGATAAGGTACTGGCCAACTACTTTCCGTTGGTGCTGAAGCCCAACGTGAGATCGTGGTTGATGCACCTGCCCGAGAATTCCATCTCTTCTTGGGTCGACCTGTGCCATCAGTTTGTTGGCGCCTTCACCGGCGGCCATCAAGCTCCTGGCCAGGAGAGTGATCTGCACATCATTCCCCAGAAGGAGGGCGAAACTTTGCGCAAGTATATCCAGAGGTTCAGCCGCATCCAGCACAACATTCCTGACGTTCATCCCGCCGCCGTCATCAGCGCCTTTCATCAGAATGTGCGCAATCGTAAGATGCGGGAGGAGCTGGCGATGAACAAAGTCAGGGATGTCGCCGAGCTCTACGCTTTGGCCGATAAATGTGCTCGGGCAGAAGAAGGAAGGAGGCTCCCCGGCGAGAACGCTGGCGCTGAAGTCGACTCCGATAGCGAAGACGCTCATGCCCTGGCAAAGAAGGGGCGGCGGAAGAACAAGAAGCGCAAGGGCAAGGCCGTGCTTGCCGTTGAAGGTTCCGGCAACACCGGCACCGCCAAGAAGTCCAAGACCGACGACCCCGGCAAGGAGGTTGCCGGGTGTGCGGCGTGTCAGGCCTTGGCGGCTGCCGACAAGCCAGAAGGATCCGGCAAGCAGTACTGCAAGATCCATCGCACCAAGGGCCATGATCTCCAAGACTGCCGGCAAGTTGAGGAGCTTGCCAAGAAGCAGCGCGCCGAGTACGAAAGGCGCGACAAGGAGAGAGCCTAAGATGGTACCGGAGGGTCTGGCAGGAAGCGCGGTCGAGGAGGTCGCCGCGGCAAGCCCAGGCAGCAGCAAGAGAAGCCCGCCCGGGGCCGCGCCAAAGAGCAAGGAGATGATGATGGTGATGCAGAGGGCGACGAGTCCAGCGAACACGAGTTCCAGAAGGCTACATAGGCCATGTGCGTCGACGGGGGCGCTTCGTTGCATTTCTCTCACCGCCAACTCAAGCGGTGGGCACGTGAGATTAATGCGGCAGAACCCTCTATTGATGCACAGAAGCCACTGAAGTGGTCCCACACGCCTATCATTTTTGACGCCGAGGATCACCCTGATCGCACAACTGCGGTCGGGTGTTTGCCGTTGTTGGTTTCACCAACAATCCGCAACCTCCAGGTGACGAAAATGTTAGTTGACGGTGGGGCCGGCCTGAACTTGATCTCACCGGACGTCATCAAGAGGCTGCAGATTCCTGACGAGGACCTTGAGGAGACAGGTTCTTTCCAAGGGGTCAATCCGGGAAGGAACCAGCCGAAAGGCAAGATCACGCTGCCGGTAACTTTCGTCAGCGAGCTGAACTTCAGGACGGAGAAGGTCGTCTTCGACGTCGCCAGGATTCCGTTGCCATATAATGGAATCCTCGGCCGCCCGGCGCTGGCTAAGTTCATGGCGGCCTCGCACTACGCCTACAACGTCTTGAAGATGCCCGGTCCAATGAGCGTCATCACTATCCACTCCGACAAGAAAGACGCGCTCATTTGCACCGACAAGCTTTACCGGGAAGCAGTTGCAGCGTCCGCCGCCAAGGTGCATGCTCCTGCCGCTCAAGATCCCGGCAAGAAGAAGAAGCCCGGCAAGACCTCTGGTACAAACTCCGGAAAGCGCGCCTCTCCGGAGTGCTGCGCTGCCGTCGAGGGTGCACCAGAGAGCTCTGCTGGCCAGACCAAGAAATCCAAGGCTGCTCCGCTCGAGACCAAGAAGGTGCCCGCCAAGGAGGACGGGACGGGGGGAACTTTCACCATAAGTTCCACCCTTGACGACAAATAGGAAAGCGCGCTCGTTGCCTTCCTGCGGGCGAATGTCGATGTGTTTGCATGGCAACCATCTGACATCCCCGGTGTTCCCAGGGAGGTAATTGAGCACCACCTAGCTGTCTGTCCTCACGCGCGGCCCGTCAAGCAGAAGGTGCGGAAGCAAGCTTTGGAGCGGCAAGAATTTATTGCAGAAGAGATTAAGAAGCTTGAGGCGGCAGGCCTGGTTAGAGGAGTCCTCCATCCTACATGGTTGGCCAATCCAGTTGTTGTGCGCAAGGCGAACGTTAAATGGAGGCTATGTATTGACTTTACAGATATCAATAAAGCTTGTCCGAAAGATCCCTTTCCCTTGCCGCGCATCGACCAGATTGTGGATTCCACTGCCGGCTACGATTTGCTGTCATTTCTTGACGCATACTCAGGCTACCACCAGATCTTCATGGCGAAGGAAGACGAAGAGAAGACCGCATTTATCACCCCGTGCGGCACATATTGCTTCTTGCGTATGCCTTTCGGGTTGAAAAGTGTTGGGTCGACCTTCGCAAGAGCTGTCCAGATTGGTTTCGGGGCCCAGCTGCATAGAAATATGGAAGCTTACATGGATGACATAGTGGTCAAAACCAAGGACAAGGCAACGCTCATTCAAGATCTGGAGGAGACATTTGCAAATCTGCGTAGGATCAACCTGAAGCTCAATCCCGAGAAGTGCGTGTTTGGCGTCCCATCCGGCAAGCTTCTCGGGTTCTTTGTATCTCAGCGTGGAATTGAAGCCAATCCCGACAAGATCAAGGCAATTGAGCGGATTGAAGCGCCAAGACGAGTTAAAGATGTGCGCCGCCTTGCCGGCTGCGTCGCTGCTTTGAGTAGGTTCATCGCAAGGTCTGCTGAGCGCGCCCTGCCGTTCTTCAAAATTTTGAAGAAGGCAGGTCCAATGAAATGGACTCCAGAAGCGGAGGCGGCGCTGCAGGATTTGAAGAAGTACCTCTCCTCTCCGCCAGTACTAGTCGCGCCTAGACCACAAGAGCCGTTGCTGCTATATCTGGCGGCAACGAATCAAGTGGTTAGTGCTGCGCTGGTGGCAGAGAGAAAAGCAGAGGAGGATGCAGCGGCAACGGCAGGCCCGCCAAGTGACTTGCCGGGGCCGGCCCCGGCAGAGTCTGGTGCCGACAAGGAAAGATCCGCGCAGTCAAGTCAAGCAGTGCAGAAGAAGAAGATGGTGCAGCGCCCAGTCTATTTCATCAGCTCCCTGTTGCAGGGGGCTAGGTCGAGATATTCTGGTGTGCAGAAGTTGCTCTTCGGCCTTCTCATGGCCTCGAGGAAGCTGCGCCATTACTTCCAAGCACATGACGTCACTGTCGTCACTCGCTTTCCGCTGCAACGGATTCTCCGGAACCCAGAAGCAACCGGCAGGATCGTGGAGTGGGCGTTGGAGCTGTCATGCTTTGGTCTCAAGTTTGAAAGTTCTTCAACTATCCAGAGCAGAGCCTTGGCAGAGTTCATTGCAGAATGGACCCCAACGCCAGACGACGAAGTTCGAGAATCAGCGATTCCCGGCAAGGAAACAGATCGCGAATGGATCATGTACTTTGATGGAGCCTTTTCGCTGCAAGGCGCCGGTGCCGGCGTGCTGCTAGTCGCACCCACCGGAGAGCACCTCAAGTACGTCATCCAGATGCATTTTCCCCGGGAGAGATCGACCAATAACACGGCAGAATATGAAGGACTGCTTGCCGGTCTCAGGATCGCGGCAGACCTTGGGATCAAGAAGCTCATCGTCAGAGGTGACTCCCAGCTCGTCGTGAGGCAGGTCAACAAAGATTATCAGAGCCCGTTAATGGAAGCGTACGTCGATGAAGTGAGGAAGCTGGAGGAGCGCTTTGACGGTCTTCAGACAGAGCATGTTCCTCGATCAGAGAACAGCGTTGCCGACGACCTGTCGAAGCGTGCCGCACTCAAGCTGCCTGTGGAACCAGGGACTTTTGTGCTCCGCTTGACTCAACCATCCGTGTCGCCATCGACAAGGCCTGATAAGAGAAGAAAGTTAAGTACCGGTGAGTACTTCCCGGCAGGGCTTCCCGAAGCCCCCGGCAAGGATCTTGCCGGGAACGACACGGTTGCCGGTGAGCAGCGGCTTCGCGCAGAACCTCAGGTTCCTGCCGCCGAAGCAAGCGCCCCTGCTGCCGAAGAAATATCGGTTGCCGGTGAGCAGCGGCTTCGCGCAGAACCCCGGGTTCTTGCCGTCGAAGCAAGCGCCCCTGCTGCCGAAGAAATACCAGTTGCCGATGAGCAGCTGCTCCGCCAAGAACCTCAGGTTCTTGCCGTAGAAGCAAATGCTCCCGCAGCTGAAGAGTCGCCTTTAGTCCTTGTCGTCGAGCCACAAGCTCCGGCATGGGCACAGCAAATAGTCCATTTCCTTCAGACAGGAGAACTCCCTGAGGAGCAGGAAGAAGCTGAGAAAGTAGCCCGTTAGTCAAGTATGTACCAGTTCGTCGACGACGTCCTGTACAGAAAGAGACCTAACGGTGTGAAATTGAAGTGCATTCCTCGGGAGGATGGACTAGAGCTGTTGGCAGAGATTCATGGGGGCATATGTGGATCCCACATAGGCTCGAGAGCCCTTGTCGGCAAGGCATTCCGGCAAGGATTCTTCTGGCCTACTACCCTCCAGGATGCAACGGCACTAGTAACCAAGTGTGAAGCGTGCCAGTTTCATTCGAAGCAACTTCATCAGCCAGCTCAAGCTCTCCAGACGATCCCTCTCTCCTGGCCCTTCTCGGTCTGGGGGCTTGACATACTGGGTCCCTTCCCCCGCGCTGTCGGGGGCTTCGAGTACTTGTACGTCGCTATCGACAAGTTCACGAAGTGGCCAGAAGTGGAAGCACTGAGGAGGGTGACAGCACAGTCAGCAGTCAAGTTCTTCAAGGGGATTGTGTGCCGTTTTGGTGTGCCGAACAGGATCATCACCAACAACGGTACGCAGTTCACAAGCTGCACCTTCATGCAGTACGTCCAAGACCTTGGCGGCAAGATTTGTTTTGCCTCTGTTGCTCACCCGAGAAGCAATGGCCAAGCGGAAAGGGCGAACGCTGAAGTGTTGCGTGGTCTCCGGACCAGAACTTTCGACAAGCTGCACAAGCATGGAAGACGCTGGATTGATGAGCTGCCGGCGGTTCTTTGGTCGATCAGGACGACGCCGAATCGAGCCACCGGCCAGACGCCCTTCGCTCTGGTCTACGGAGCGGAAGCAGTTCTCCCCACGGAACTCATATACGAGTCGCCTCGAGTGCTCGCTTATGATGAGCTTGAGCAAGAGCAGCTGCGGCAAGATGATGCGCTGCTCCTTGAGGAGAACCGTCTTCGGGCTGCTGTGCGAGCCGCTCGCTACCAGTAAGATTTGCGCCGCTACCATAGCCGCAAGGTTCATGCCCGGAGTCTTGAGGAAGGCGACCTTGTTCTTCGGCGCGTTCAGTCGGCCAAGAATTCCAACAAGTTGACGCCGAAGTGGGAAGGCCCTTACCGGGTAGTGCGAGTCACCAGGCCTGGCGCTGTCCGCCTGGAGACCGAAGAGGGCTTGCCAGTGAGCAACTCCTGGAACATCGAGCACCTTCGCAGGTTCTACCCCGTAAGGCGCGGTTGTTCGGGTTTCTTGCTGTGATAGCGATACGGCCAGCAGGCTGCTGACGACCCGAATCCAGCGCTCGCGGCAGCGTAACGCTCCGGCAAGATCCCGGCAACGCCATTCTGTACAAGTGTTGCCCCTGGCATGTAATCCTTTGTACAGAGCAGGCACGTCCTTTGTGCATATTTAATAAGATCTGTGTGCTTTACGTTTCTTGTTGATTTCCATGTCATATATATGCATGTGTTATCTGAGATGTGTATTGTACTCGATCCCGGTAAGAGCTAACGAACCGTCAAGGTTCCATACTTTTATTTTCTCTTCTTTCTTTTTCTCAAGAGACAGAAGATTCCCTCGCGCGCAAGTTTGCCGGGGGGGGGGAGGAGAATAGTGGTATGGATACCAGACGAGATACCAGACGACGTTCAAGGTTGGCACCTTGCCGGAAGAAAAAGAATAGCGATGAAAAGCAGAGCTAAGTTGCTAAACCCCTTAAGCAGATTTTGATTTTTGTAAGGCTGTATTCCCTTGAACGATTTCGGCTTTGTATGGAAAACCTGCACGCGATGGAATCTTGTCGTGATCGGCTGCGCCCTTACTCTGTTTCGAGTCCGCTCAACAGTCTAGGTGGCCACGCTAAAAGCGTCAAGATTTCTTGCCGTGAGCAGCACTGCCCGCAAGCTGCTGACGACACGAATCCAGCGCTCGCGACGGGGTTATGCTCCGGCAAGTTCCCAGCAAAGCGTAGGGTATATGCTATACAGAAGGAAATTGAACAAAGGGAATAGCATGCCATAATTCAAAGAGAGCAAGTTATATTACATCCAGTGCTTGTCGCGTTTCTGACACAAGACAAATTGTCTTTTACATATGACGCCGGCGGCAAGATGGAGAAGAGATGAGGCGGATGTGGCTAGTCCCGGCGATTGCCCTCGACCCTCTTCACCTGGCTCACCCGATCGACGATGGGCGCGACAAGCTCCTCGAGAGCCTTGACATCCGCGTCCTTCAGCAAGCTCTTCAAGGCTTTGGAGAGGTTGATGCCAGGGTTCCTGTACGCCACTTTCATCAACACCTTCCGGAGGACGAGCTGGCAGAGTTTCCGGGATTCGTCGGCCAGCTTGCTTGTCTGGTTCGCCTGGAGTAGCTTGAGGGCGTCGACGAGCTTGTCGAAGAACATGGTTAGCCTGGCGCTTGAGGATATGTTGTCGTCGACAGGGTATCCGAAGCCCGGCAAGTCCATGGCCTCCAGCTCCGCGCCAAGCTTCTCGGCGATGTCCGCCAACCTGGCAGTCCAAAGCTTCACACTAGAAGTGTACTCGTTGTGGGTGGTGGCGGCGCTCTGGAACAACTCCTGTTCGTCGTGGAGGTCTTTGATAAGAGTCTTCTCGCGAACTCGGGCGGCCTCAAGAGACTCTTCCAGCGTGGATAGCTTCAGCTTCAGATCTTCAATGGAGTCCTTGGCGGAGGAAAGCTGCTGGACCTTCTCGGACGCGGCAGCCTGCGTCTCCATCAGGCTATGGAGAGCCTTGTCTCTCTCGGCCTCGAGTGCTGAGACCTTCTTGCCGTGGTCCTCAAGAGCGGCCTCCAGCTGCTTCGTCTTCTCCACCAGCAAGTTCTTGGCGGTCTCCGCAGCTCCGGCAGCGTTGAGGGCCTCTTTGAGCTTGCCGGCGTGGTCTTCAGTTAGAGCTCTGAGCGCCTTCAAGTGTTCCTGCTCAAGCTCCTGGACCCGCCGTGCGACAAGACTTTCGAACTCTTCATCCTTGTTGCGAAGCTTGGCGGCAAGCGCCGCCTCGCGCGCGGCAAGGTCCTCTTCTTGAGCGTCAAGGCTTATGCGGCGCTGCGTCAAGAGGGCTTCTACCGCGGCGGCTTGCTGGGCGGCCTCCTCCTGCGCTTTCTCGATGTCTGATTGCTTCAGCAGGAGGATGTTCCGCTCTTCCGCCAGCTGCTCCCGGTAAATATTCAGCTCTTGGAGGGCCTCGCCATACCAAGCCTGTGTCTCCGCGACGCGTTGTTGGAAGTCTCCTTCCGCGGCCTCGACGAGCGCTGCCCGGGAGTCCAGTTTCTCCTTCCGGGCACGGTAGAGCGTTTGGAGCTTCTGATAGTTGTCATTCATGGCTTGAAGTAGCTGCTCCTCCTTGGGCTCACTGGCGGCGGCGGCGGTGATTTCCCCGTCAAGATGTTCTCCTTCAACCAGCTCTTCGATGCTTGCCGACCCCGGCATGCTGACAACGTTCTTGCCGGCCCTGATGTATTGGCTTGAGGAAGGGGCCTGGGACGACGAGGGTTGGCCTTCGGCAGTTGAGGGCCCCGCGGCAGTAGAAGCGCCTGGCGCTCCTGCGGCGGAAGCGCCGTCAGTATGGCCGCGGGTCTCCTCGCCGGCTCCCTCGGCGGACATCTTGGCGGCCTCCTCTTGTGCGGCCTTGGCGGCCTCAGCGGCAGCGGCCTTGGCGGCCTCGGCGGCAGCAGCTTTGGCGGCCTCGGCGGCGGCATGCTTGGCGGCCTCCTCGGTGGCAACCTTGTCGGCTTCAGTGGCGGCATCCTTGGCAGTCTCTTCAATGACAACGTCAATGTCCATGAGCTCTGTCAGAAGAAGATTGAAAGCCAAGGAGTTGATTAGGATGAGGCTGGGAAGGAAGTTCAAGAAGACAAAAAGAAGAAAGACCAAAGCGACAAGAGTTCTTTGGGGCAAGTAACTTTACCTGCGTCAAGGAAGGGGTTGCCAGAGACTGCACTTGCCGGCCCCTCCCCTTCGTCGCGGTAGAAATTGCCCAAAGACTCGCCCCTGGGCAGTGTGGTCGACGGAGGTGGCATGGCAGAGGCAGCTCCCGCTGTTGCTTCTCGCTGTCGCTCCGCTCCTGCACGCCCGGAGATGTCAGCAGAGAAGATGCACACCCCGGCACGCGCCAGTGGGTAGTGAGTAGAAGACTCACGCTGGGGGCTGCGCCGGGGGCTGCGTCGAGGGCTGCATCGAGGGTTGCGTTCTGGGCTTGACTCCGAGCTGACGAGAACCGTTTCCGGCGCGCCCGAGGTGCTTGCCGGCGGCTCGACGCTTGTTGAGGTCTTGGCCCTCTTCGCCACCCTCTGCGCCAGAGTCTCCGCATCCCTGAGGAGGCAAAAACAGAGCAAGTTAATCAAGCAAAACTAGAAGGATAAGAATCAAGGCTGTGGCGGGACTCTTACTCTTCTTCTTCTTCCTCGGAGCTGATGGCGGAGAGGTCGAAGCCGACCCCCGCCGCAGTTCCTGACGGAGGAGGAGGAGGATTGGTCCTGGGCCGCTTGGCAGCGGCAGTTTGCGGTGCGACCTCGCCGGCCGCCCCTTTGCCGGAAGCCTCGCTGCTTGAGGAAGGTTGGCGGGCTGGAGCGCCAGTGGCGTTCTTCCGGAGGACGCGCCTCCTCCTGTGTTGAAGAGCTGGGGGCTCTTCCTCCTCCTCTTCTTCCTCTTCGGCGGCGCCTCCGACAGAAGAACTCCCGGCAGCGGCTCCGCTCGGCTCCCTGGTAGCCTAACCCCGCCCGGCAAGATCTTCCCGCAGCAAGTCCTCGCCTTCGCTGGACTCAGTGCTGCCGGCTTCTTCGGCAAGGTTCGCCTCTTCTGCCCTGCCGGCGATGTAGGCGAGCTCCTCCTCCGTGGTGGCGCGGACAAGGTTCTCCCCGCGGATGGCCTTCTCCGTCAAGTTGTCGAAGAACGCCAGCGCCTGCTCCGCGGACGGCTCGATCCACCTCTCGTCGATGCTATGGGCATTGAACACCGGCATCATGGCGATGATGGAGGTCAGCGACGAGTTGTTGCATAGTGGGACGACGCCTGCCGGCAAGTCTCCCACTGCTCCAGATTTGAACAGCTGTTGGCAGAGGGCCGCGTGCCCTATGGCTGTCAGATCATTATCCAGCCTAGGCCGCACCCTCATGACGTCGGCGGCGTTCGCGTACTCCCAGGCAGGGCGCCCCTTGTTCTGCAGTGGGGCGATGTGTTGGAAATATGCCCTAGAGGCAATAATAAATTGGTTATTATTATATTTCCTTGTTCATGATAATCGTTTATTATCCATGCTATAATTGTATTGATTGGAAACTCAAATACATGTGTGGGTACATAGACAACACTGTGTCCCTAGTAAGCCTCTAGTTGACTAGCTCGTTGATCAAAGATGGTTAAGGTTTCCTAGCCATTGACATGAGATGTCATTTGATAACGGGATCACATCATTAGGAGAATGATGTGATGGACAAGACCCAAACTAAGAACGTAGCATTTGATCGTGTCAGTTTATTGCTATTGTTTTCTGCATGTCAAGTATCTGTTCCTATGACCATGAGATCATGCAACTCCCTGACATCGGAGGAGTACCTTGTGTGTATCAAACGTCGCAACGTAACTGGGTGACTATAAAGGTGCTCTACAGGTATCTCCGAGGGTGTCTGTTGGGTTGGCATGGATCAAGACTGGGATTTGTTACTCCGTGTGACGGAGAGGTATCTCAGGGCCCACTCGGTAATACAACATCACATTGAGCCTTGCAAGCAAAGTGACTAAAGAGTTAGCCACAGGATCTTGTATTACGGAACGAGTAAAGAGACTTGCCGGTAACGAGATTGAACTAGGTATAGTGATACCGACGATCGAATCTCGGGCAAGTAACATACCGAAGAACAAAGGGAACAGCATACGGGATTAACTGAATCCTTGACATAGAGGTTCGACCGATAAAGATCTTCGTAGAATATGTAGGAGCCAATATGGGCATCCAGGTCCCGCTATTGGTTATTGATCGTAGAAGTGTCTCGGTTATGTCTACATAGTTCTCGAACCCGCAGGGTCTACACACTTAACGTTTGGTGACGATTAGTATAATTGAGTTATTATGTTGGTGACCGAAAGTTGTTCGGAGTCTCGGATAAGATCCCGGACATGACGAGGATCTCCGGAAGAGTCCGGAGGTAAAAATTGATATATGTGATAATAGTGTTTTGATCTCCGGAAGAGTTCCGGAGTTCACCGGAATGGGTTCCGGATGTTTACCGAAGTGTTCGGGTGCAGCAACACTTTATATGGGCCAAAGGGATAAAGCCCACGAGGTATTGGAAAGTGCAAAAGTAGTTTTGCTGCCGCGTAAGCGGTACTACCGCTTGGTGAAGCGGTACTACCGCCCGAGCGGTACTACCGCTTGTGTGAAGCGGTACTACCGCTTGTGCGCGGCTGTGCACGGTTCGGCAGGGATCCGAGTTGGACTCTTTCCCTGCGGGCCAAACCGACCTTGTGCGGGCAAAACCGACCTGGAGGAGGCTTTTACTCCAAGTTTAGACCCCAAGGCTCAACATATAAATAGAGGGGCAGGGCTAGCACACGGGAGACATCAAGATTTCCCCAAGCCGTGTGCGGCAACCCTAACCCTCTAGTTCCTCCGTCATAATCTCCGTAGTGCTTGGCGAAGCCCTGCAGAGATTGTTCCTCATCACCATCACCACGCCGTCGTGCTGCTGGAACTCAACCACTACTTTACCATCGCTCGCTGGATCGAGGAGGTGAAGGCGTCATCAAGCCGTACGTGTGTTGAACGCGGAGGTGCCGTCCGTTCGGCGCTAGTACATGATCGGATCGAGGGACGACTTGCGATTTGGATCGCGAAGACGTTCGACTACATCAACCGCGTTTCTTAACGCTTCCGCTTAGCGATCTACAAGGGTATGTAGATTCACTCTCCCTCTCGTAGATGCTCATCACCATGGATAGATCTTGTGTGTGCGTAGGAAAAATTTTGTTTCCCATGCAACGTTTCCTAACAGTGGCATCCGAGCTAGGTCTATGCGTAGATGAGATCTCGAGTAGAACACAAACGAGTTGTGGGCGTGGGTGTATACATATTGCTTGCCGTTACTAGTTGATATTTGATTCGGCGGTACTGTGAGATGAAGCGGCCCGGACCGACATTACGCGTACACTTACGCGAGACAGGTTCCTTCAACTAACATGTAACTTCGTTGCATAAAGATGGCTAGCGGGTGTCTGTCTCTCTCACTTTAGTTGAATCGATTTCAATGAAGAGGGTTCTTTTAGAAGATCAAAAAGCAATCACTACACCACGTTGTGGTTTTGCGTAGGTAAGAACGGTTCTTGCAAACCCATAGCAGCCACGTAAAATTTGCAACAACAATTAGAGGACGTCTAACTTGTTTTTGCAGGGTATGTTGTGATGTGATATGGCCAATTACATGATGAGATATATGTGATGTATGAGATGATCATGTGTTGTATAGAATATCACGACTTGCATGTCGATGAGTACGGCAACTGGCAGGAGCCATAGAGTTGTCTTTAATTATTGTATGACCTGCGTGTCAATCATTAAGCGCTATGTAATGCTTTAATTTATCGCTAAACGTTAGCAATAGTCGTGGAAGCAACAGTCGGCGCGACAACCTTATGGCGACACGTTGATGGAGATCAAGATGATGGAGATCATGGTGTCATGCCGGTGACGATGGAGATCATGCCGGTGCTTTGGAGATGGAGATCAAAAGCACAAGTTCATGGCCATATCATGTCACTTCTGATTTGCATGTGATGTTAATCCTTTTATGCATCTTATTTTGCTTAGGACGACGGTAGCATTATAAGGTGATCCCTCACTTAAATTTCAAGATAAATTGTGTTCTCCCCGAGTGTGCACCGTTGCGAAAGTTCGTCGTTTCGAGACACGCCGTGATGATCGGGTGTGATAGACTCCACGTTCACATACAACGGGTGCAAGCCATGTTGCACACGCGGAAACACTCGGGTTAAACTTGACGAGCCTAGCATGTACAGACATGGCCTCGGAACACAAGAGACCGAAAGGTCGAACATGAGTCATATAGTAGATATGATCAACATGAAGATGTTCACCATTGAAACCACCTCAACTCACGTGATGATCGGACTTGAGTTGGTGGATTTGGATCATGTTACACTCGAATGACCGGAGGGATGTCAATTTGAGTGGGAGTTTTTAAGTAATATGATTAACTAAACTCATTATCTAGAACAATAGTCTAAGTTGTCTTTGCTATATTTATGTTGTAGATCATGGCTCGCGCAGTAGCACCCCTGAATTTTAATGCGTTCCTAGAGAAAGCTAAGTTGAAAGATGATGGAAGTAACTTTGTGGACTGGGCCCGTAATCTAAGGATTATCCTTACGGCTTCCCAGAAAGCTTATGTCCTTGATGCACCGCTTGGTGATCCACCCGCTCCAGTTGAGTCTCTAGACGTTGTGAACGCCTGGCAGGCTCGTTCTGATGATTAATCAATAGTTCAATGTGCAATGTTGTATGGCTTAGAACCGGGACTTCAAAGACGTTTTGAACGTCATGGAGCATATGAGATGTTCCAGGAGTTGAAGTTTATCTTTCAGAAGAATGCCCGGATCGAGAGATATGAGATCTCCGATAAGTTCTATGCTTGCAAGATGGAGGAGAACGGGTCTATCAGTGATCACGTGCTCAGAATGTCTGGGTACTCCACCCGTCTGGCTGAATTGGGGATGCCCCTTCCGCCAGAGGCTATCACTGACAGAGTTCTTCAATCATTGCCACCTAGCTACAAGAGCTTCGTGTTGAACTATAACATGCACGGGATGAACAAGTTAGTCGCCGAGCTATTTGCGATGCTGAAAGCCGCTGAGTCTGAAATTCAGAAGGAGCATCAAGTGTTGATGGTCAATAAAACCACTAGTTTCAAGAAAAATGGCAAGGGTAAGAAGGGTAACTCCAAGAAGAGTGGCAAAACAGTTGCTCCTCTCGTGAAGAAACCCAAGGCTGGACCCAAACCAGAAACTGTGTGTTTTCATTGCAAGGGAACTGGACACTGGAAGCGGAACTGCCCCAAGTATTTGGCTGACAAGAAGGCGGCCAACAACAAACAAGGTATATATGATATACATGTTATTGATGTGTACCTTACCAACCCTCGTTGTAGTGCCTGGGTATTTGATACCGGTGCGGTTGCTCATATTTGCAACTCTAAACAGGAACTGCGGAATAGACGGAGGCTGGCAAAGGACGAAGTGACGATGCGCGTGGGAAATGGTTCCAAGGTTGATGTGATCGCCGTCGGCACGCTCGCTCTTCGATTACCGTCGGGATTAGTGATGAACCTAAATAAGTGTTATTTGGTGCCTGCGTTAAGCATGAACATTATATGTGGATCTTGTTTATTGCGAGACGGTTACTCATTTAAATCAGAGAATAATGGTTGTTCTATTTATATGAGTAATATCTTTTATGGTCATGCACCCAATGTGAGGGGTTTATTCTTATTGAATCTCGATAGTAATGATACACATGTTCATAACATTGATGCCAAAAGATGTAGAATTGATAATGATAATACCACTTTCTTGTGGCACTGCCGTTTAGGTCATATTGGCGTAAAACGCATGAAGAAGCTCCATGCTGATGGACTTTTGGAGTCACTTGATTTTGAATCACTTGACACATGTGAGCCATGCCTCATGGGCAAGATGACTAAAACGCCGTTCTCTGGAACAATGGAACGGGCAAGTGACTTATTGGAAATCATACATACTGATGTGTGTGGTCCGATGAGTATTGAGGCGCGCGGTGGTTATCGTTACTTTCTCACCTTCACTGATGACTTAAGTAGATATGGGTATATTTACTTAATGAAACATAAGTCTGAAACATTTGAAAAGTTCAAACAATTTCAGAGTGAAGTTGAGAATCATCATAACAAGAAGATTAAATTCCTACGATCTGATCGAGGAGGAGAATATCTGAGTTATGAGTTTGGCAGTCACTTAAGACAGTGTGGAATTGTTTCACAATTGACACCGCCTGGAACACCACAGCGTAATGGTGTGTCCGAACGTCGTAATCGAACCTTATTGGATATGGTGCGATCTATGATGTCTCTTGCCGATTTGCCACTATCGTTTTGGGGTTATGCATTAGAGACAGCTGCATTCACTTTAAATAGGGCACCATCGAAATCCGTTGAGACAACGCCATATGAACTTTGGTTTGGCAAGAAGCCAAAGCTGTCGTTTCTTAAAGTTTGGGGATGTGATGCTTATGTCAAAAAGCTTCAGCCTGAAAAGCTGGAACCCAAAGCGGAGAAATGCGTCTTCATAGGATACCCAAAAGAGACAATTGGGTATACCTTCTACCTCAGATCCGAGGGCAAAGTGTTTGTCGCTAAAAACGGAACATTTCTTGAGAAAGAGTTTTTCTCGAAAGAATTGAGTGGGAGGAAGATAGAACTTGATGAGGTTGTTGAACCTTTACTTCAACCTGAGAGTAGCGCAGCGCAGAAAGTTGTTTCTGTGGAGCCTACATTAGCTGAAGAGGAAGTTAATGATGATGATCATGAAACTTTGGATCAAGTTGCTATCGAACCTCGTAGGTCGACAAGGACGCGTACTGCTCCCGAGTGGTACGGCAACCATGTCTTAGAGGTCATGTTGTTAGACAACGATGAACCTACGAGCTATGGAGAAGCGATGATGGGCCCGGATTCCGAGAAGTGGTTAGAGGCCATGAAATCCGAGATGGGATCCATGTATGAAAACAAAGTATGGACTTTGGAAGTATTACCTGAAGGGCGTAAGGCCATTCAGAACAAATGGATCTTTAAGAGGAAGACGGACGCGGACGGTAATGTCACCGTCTATAAAGCTCGACTTGTGGCAAAGGGTTTTTCACAAGTTCAAGGAGTTGACTACGATGAGACCTTCTCACCCGTAGCGATGCTTAAGTCCGTCAGAATCATGTTAGCAATAGCTGCCTTTTTCGATTATGAAATTTGGCAGATGGATGTCAAAACAGCGTTCCTTAACGGTTACCTTAAGGAAGAGTTGTATATGATGCAACCAGAAGGTTTTGTCGATCCAGAGAATGCTGACAAAGTTTGCAAACTCCAGCGATCCATTTATGGACTGGTGCAAGCATCTCGGAGTTGGAATCTTCGTTTTGATGAGGTGATCAAAGCGTTCGAGTTTATACAAGTTTACGGAGAAGCTTGTATTTACAAGAAAGTGAGTGGGAGCTCTATAGCGTTTCTAATATTATATGTGGATGACATATTACTGATTGGAAACAATATAGAAATGCTGGAAAGCGTGAAGGAATATTTGAACAAGAGTTTTTCAATGAAGGACCTAGGAGAAGCTGCTTTCATATTAGGCATCAAGATCTATAGAGATAGATCGAGACGCTTAATAGGACTTTCACAAAGCACATACCTTGACAAAGTTTTGAAGAAGTTCAAAATGGATCAGTCCAAGAAGGGGTTCTTGCCTGTATTGCAAGGTGTGAAGTTGAGTAAGACTCAATGCCCAGTGACTGCAGAAGATAGAGAAAAGATGAGTGTCATCCCCTATGCTTCGGCCATAGGCTCTATCATGTATGCAATGATGTGCACAAGACCCGATGTCAGCCTTGCCATAAGTATGGTCGGAAGGTTTCAAAGTGATCCAGGAATGGAACACTGGACGGCGGTCAAGAATATCCTGAAGTACCTGAAAAGGACTAAGGACATGTTTCTCGTTTATGGAGGTGATCAAGAGCTCGTCGTAAAGGGTTACGTCGATGCAAGCTTTGACACTGATCCGGATGACTCTAAGTCGCAAACCGGATACGTATTTATTCTTAATGGGGGTGCGGTTAGCTGGTGCAGTTCCAAGCAAAGCGTGGTAGCAGATTCTACATGCGAAGCGGAGTACATCGCAGCCTCGGAGGCGGCGAAGGAAGGTGTCTGGATGAAGGAGTTCATGACAGATCTTGGAGTAGTGCCTAGTGCGCTTAACCCAATGACTCTGTTTTGTGATAATACTGGTGCCATTGCTCTAGCCAAGGAACCAAGATTACACAAGAGGACCAGACACATAAAGCGACGTTTCAATTCCATCCGCGATTACATCAAGGAGGACGACATAAATATTTGCAAAGTACACACGGATCTGAATGTTGCAGATCCGATGACTAAACCTCTTCCAAGGGCTAAACATGAACAACACCAGAACTGCATGGGTGTTCGATTCATTTCAATGTAAATCACATAGTGATGTGAACTAGATTATTGACTCTAGTGCAAGTGGGAGACTGTTGGAAATATGCCCTAGAGGCAATAATAAATTGGTTATTATTATATTTCCTTGTTCATGATAATCGTTTATTATCCATGCTATAATTGTATTGATTGGAAACTCAAATACATGTGTGGGTACATAGACAACACTGTGTCCCTAGTAAGCCTCTAGTTGACTAGCTCGTTGATCAAAGATGGTTAAGGTTTCCTAGCCATTGACATGAGATGTCATTTGATAACGGGATCACATCATTAGGAGAATGATGTGATGGACAAGACCCAAACTAAGAACGTAGCATTTGATCGTGTCAGTTTATTGCTATTGTTTTCTGCATGTCAAGTATCTGTTCCTATGACCATGAGATCATGCAACTCCCTGACATCGGAGGAGTACCTTGTGTGTATCAAACGTCGCAACGTAACTGGGTGACTATAAAGGTGCTCTACAGGTATCTCCGAGGGTGTCTGTTGGGTTGGCATGGATCAAGATTGGGATTTGTTACTCCGTGTGACGGAGAGGTATCTCAGGGCCCACTCGGTAATACAACATCACATTGAGCCTTGCAAGCAAAGTGACTAAAGAGTTAGCCACAGGATCTTGTATTACGGAACGAGTAAAGAGACTTGCCGGTAACGAGATTGAACTAGGTATAGTGATACCGACGATCGAATCTCGGGCAAGTAACATACCGAAGAACAAAGGGAACAGCATACGGGATTAACTGAATCCTTGACATAGAGGTTCGACCGATAAAGATCTTCGTAGAATATGTAGGAGCCAATATGGGCATCCAGGTCCCGCTATTGGTTATTGATCGTAGAAGTGTCTCGGTCATGTCTACATAGTTCTCGAACCCGCAGGGTCTACACACTTAACGTTTGGTGACGATTAGTATAATTGAGTTATTATGTTGGTGACCGAAAGTTGTTCGGAGTCTCGGATAAGATCCCGGACATGACGAGGATCTCCGGAAGAGTCCGGAGGTAAAAATTGATATATGTGATAATAGTGTTTTGATCTCCGGAAGAGTTCCGGAGTTCACCGGAATGGGTTCCGGATGTTTACCGAAGTGTTCGGGTGCAGCAACACTTTATATGGGCCAAAGGGATAAAGCCCACGAGGTATTGGAAAGTGCAAAAGTAGTTTTGCTGCCGCGTAAGCGGTACTACCGCTTGGTGAAGCGGTACTACCGCCCGAGCGGTACTACCGCTTGTGTGAAGCGGTACTACCGCCCGAGCGGTACTACCGCTTGTGTGAAGCGGTACTACCGCTTGTGCGCGGCTGTGCACGGTTCGGCAGGGATCCGAGTTGGACTCTTTCCCTACGGGCCAAACCGACCTTGTGCGGGCAAAACCGACCTGGAGGAGGCTTTTACTCCAAGTTTAGACCCCAAGGCTCAACATATAAATAGAGGGGCAGGGCTAGCACACGGGAGACATCAAGATTTCCCCAAGCCGTGTGCGGCAACCCTAACCCTCTAGTTCCTCCGTCATAATCTCCGTAGTGCTTGGCGAAGCCCTGCAGAGATTGTTCCTCACCACCATCACCACGCCGTCGTGCTGCTGGAACTCAACCACTACTTTACCATCGCTCGCTGGATCGAGGAGGTGAAGGCGTCATCAAGCCGTACGTGTGTTGAACGCGGAGGTGCCGTCCGTTCGGCGCTAGTACATGATCGGATCGAGGGACGACTTGCGATTTGGATCGCGAAGACGTTCGACTACATCAACCGCGTTTCTTAACGCTTCCGCTTAGCGATCTACAAGGGTATGTAGATTCACTCTCCCTCTCGTAGATGCTCATCACCATGGATAGATCTTGTGTGTGCGTAGGAAATTTTTTGTTTCCCATGCAACGTTTCCTAACACGATGCGCCGGCGAAGGAAATCCGAAGCAATCATCTCCACCTTCAACCCAGCAGCCCTGAGGCGCAGTATCCTGGTGATGGCGATGGTGAGCTTGCTGTCGTCAGGGTCCGCGGCGCCCCAATCCTTGCCGCGGACCACCTTTTGCTTTCGCACCTCGCAGAACGGTTTGGGCTCTTTTTCCCGAACCCAGCACCACTTGCCGCGCCACTCATCCCATCTCTCGCGGTAGAGCCCCTCTGGGTACGTCTCCTTGGTTGCCGTCCTCGGAATCCAAGCGATGCTGCCGGAGAGGGCGTCGCCCTTTTGGATGCGGGGGTAGAAGTAATGCCGGAAAAGTGCAGTGCTCGGGATGACCCCAACGAAATTCTCGCAAAGGTGCGCGAAGACGGACATACAAGTCACGGCATTCGGCGTGAAATCTAGCAGCTGGAAGCCGTAGGTGAGCATGATATCTACGAAGAAATCCGAGTACGGAGGACAAAGGCCGCACCAGAAGTAATCGGCAAAGAAGGGATAATCTCCTGGCTCTGCCCTACGAGAAGCTACACTCACTTTGGTGGCTGGATGCGCCGTGGTCTCAGTCGCCCATGCGAACTGGTACCTCTTCTTCAAGGTCTCCGCGTCAAGCGTCGAGGGGAAGACAGCACGTTCCTTCCGCATCTTCGCCAACCTGCTCTCTGCGGCGGCCGCTTCCGCCGCCTTGCCCTTGCTCGGCTTAGGCGGCATGGTGGCTATGGAGGTGGGCGCTGAGGACGTCGAGAGCACGGTGGAGGGAGACAAGCTCTGCTTTGGGCGCGAGGAAGAAGACGACGGCGACGGTTCTGAGATTGAGATTGGAAAGGCGGAGGGGGTAAATGAGCAGTGCCCTCTGCGATTCCCTTTTATGGGGAAGGCGCGAGGCAGGCTCTTTACCGCCCGCTTTTGCAGCGGAGTTTCCGCCCACGTCTCCCACGTCGCGCGATTAATGCGCATAGTGGAGGGGCGTGGTAAAATAGATAATGATTGCGAGCAGTTATTCCCTGCCACGCGTGCCCGTGCACTGTTTTGGGCCTAGCCCAACAGGCCTGGCACCCGTGTATGGCCTAGGCCCGGGGGTTCCTGTCGGTGTACTAAAGTATGGGTCTTTTTAGTACCCCTTACTTGTGCACGGGCAGTTGTAGCCATACCGCGGCAAGCCTTGCCGGGGAATAGCTAGGAGTAATCACGAGACTAAGATGCCAAGGAGACGTTCAAGTCAACGACCAGACAGAAGGCCAAAGGGTTGCGGAAGCCCGGCAAGACCCTTGCCGGCAAGGCCTCGCGCCCGGCAAGGCCCTTGCCGGCGAAGCTTCGCACTCGGCAAGCCCCGGTCCCGGCAAGCCCCGGGCCCGGCAAGGATTCGGTCCCAGCAAGCCCCGGGCCCGGCAAGGATTCAGTCCCGGCAAGGCTCTGCACAGTGCAGCGCTATCGCTCCAATGCAGCGGCCAGCCTTGTCGTTTAGGGCTTGTCCTCATGATGACGTGGCGTAATGCTGGCCACGCGATGCTTAAGCGGTGCTGATGGGATGGCTGCTTTTGCCCATCCCCTGTAAAGCTTTTCCAAGCCCGAGACGCTAAGGGACACCTCGACGGACACCTCACGGTGCATTTAATGAGTTTGTCCTAAGCCGTCAGGGTTAGGTATGATAATACTGTGGTAACACTATAGCTACTTTCCACCTCATGCCTTATCTCGTACGCCACTGTGGTAGCCCCTTTGACTCATATAAAAGGAGGCCCGAGGCGTACAGAGAGGGGGGACAAGAACTTTGGAAGCCCATTCTGCATGCGTAGCTACTGAATACTATAGCTCCCAGAACTTGGCCAAGAACATCCACAATAATACAATCAAAGCAGGAGTAGGGTTTTACGCATCCGTGCGGCCCGAACCTGGGTAAATCCCCACGTGCTGTTCGTTAGTTTTGCTCTTTGTGCAATCCTCTCCCCTTGCCGAACCGTAAAGGGATCCGCTCGATAGCGATCCCATAGGTGTTCGTTTCCACGACACCTTAGCCCAGCGTTATTGGGTTGTTGCCGGCCGTGCTTCCATCCACGGCGCGGCGCAGGGCAGTTGTCGACAGAGCGGCGCGGTGAACCGGGAAAAGGTCCTCCGCCCACGTGAACTCAAAACTTACCGCGTGGATCCCATTCCCAGCTGCCGCTGCTGCCAATAGATCGGGGAGGGGGGAATCAAACCAGTCGCAGTCGCGGCCGCAGTCAAGCAAAGGGACACACGAAGCTGCCTGCCTCCCTGCCGCGCCGCGCCGCGCCGTCCCGTGCGAGATCTGAGGGGCGCCTGGAGGAGAAGGAAATCCATTCTCGCGAGATCTCGTCGGGCGTCCTCCCCGCTGCAGGAGCCGGTGCGGCGATGGTACGGCCGGCGGGCCTCCTCGACCCGACGACGAGGCGGCGCCCGTTCCTCGACCAGCGGCGCCCGTCCTTCCGGCGGCGGTGGCAGCAGCGCCCGCTCTGGGCTCGCCTCCTGCTCTCGCTCGTCCTCGCCCTCGCCTGCGTCCTCCTCCTCCTGGGCCTCGCCGGCTCCCCCGGCCCCTCCTCCCCGCCCTCCACCGACGACTCCTCCGGATCCGCCGACGCCGATGCCGATGCCGTCTCCTCCCCTCTCCTCCGCCAGGTAATAATTATACAACCGATTAAGCCGTAGCGCATCTGCTGTTCCGCATTTTGTAAATCATATTGCTTCGTCTGGCTCGGAACGATCAAATTGCAGGTGTTCGTCATTATAACTGCTGAATTTGCTAGTTGTGTAGTAGTACTACTTGACTAGGAGCACACGCTAACTGTTTATTTAAGAGAACATCATGAATGCTGGACCAGCGTCTAAACGTTCTGAACTTTTGATGTGCAGAGATCTTACCTCGAGGTTATCACGGATGCACACAACATGACGGACGAAATGCTGAGCGCTCGCTCGCTTTCCCGTCAGCTCATGGACCAGATTTCTCTCGCAAAGACCTACATCACGGTCGCGAAAGAAGCCAACAACCTGCAGTTCGTGGCGGAGCTTGGAGCGCAGGTGCGGAGGGAGCAGAGCATCCTCGCGCGAGCTGCTGCCAACGGTGGCACGGTAGTCAAGGAGGATGCGGAGAAGGCGATCAGGGACATGGCCGTGCTGTTTTATCAGGCTCAGCAGTTCCGGTACGACAGTGCGGTCACCATCTTGAAGCTGAAGGGCCAGATTCTGTCCCTGGAGGAGAAGTCCAAGGCCGAGGCGGACAAGAGCACAAAGTATGGCCAGATTGCTGCTGAGGAGCTCCCAAAGGGGCTTTATTGCCTTGGTGTCCGGTTAACCATGGAATGGTTCAACAGTGCCGAGCTTCAGAGGAAGTTCTCAGATAGGAGCCCAGCAGTGCAGAGCAATCTGAGGGATAACAGCCTCTATCATTACTGTGTTTTCTCGGACAACATCATCGCCGTCTCTGTTGTGGTCAATTCTACAACTCTGAATTCAAAGCACCCTGAAAAGATTGTTTTTCATTTGGTGACCGACGAGGTCAACTATGATCCAATGAGGGCGTGGTTTGCCTTGAATGACTACAGAGGGGCCATTGTGGAGATACAAAAGGTGGAGGACTTCACCTGGCTAAATGCTTCGTATGTTCCTGTTCTTAAACAGCTCCAGGATGCTGCTACACAGAATTTCTACTTCTCTGGAAGTGGTAATCGCGGAACACCAATCAAGTTCAGAAATCCAAAGTACTTATCAATGCTCAACCACCTGAGGTTTTACATCCCAGAAATTTATCCAGAACTGCACAAGGTGGTGTTTCTTGATGATGACATTGTTGTTCAGAAGGACCTGTCAGATCTGTTTACAATCAACCTCAACGGTAATGTTATGGGGGCAGTTGAGACTTGCATGGAGACGTTCCACAGATTTCATAAGTATCTCAATCATTCTCATCCTCTGATTCGTGCTCATTTTGATCCTGATGCTTGTGGCTGGGCGTTTGGTATGAATGTGCTAGATCTTGTTGAATGGAGGAACAAAAATGTCACAGGTATATATCATTATTGGCAGGAGCGCAATGCTGATCATACCCTGTGGAAGCTTGGATCTTTACCACCTGGGCTTCTTGCTTTCTATGGCTTGGTTGAAGCACTGGACCCAAAATGGCATGTCTTGGGGCTGGGCTACACAACTGTCGATCCTGAAACTATTAAGGAAGGTGCAGTATTGCATTACAATGGAAATTTGAAGCCATGGCTGAAAATTGGGATGGAGAAGTACAAGGGCTTCTGGGACAACTATGTGGACTATTCACACCCTCTGCTTCAACGGTGCTTCATGCGCTGATTAATGTGTATCAATATTAGAACTTTTTTGTAACCTTCTGATGGACATGCTTCAAATGCATAGCTTGAACAGGCACACACGAACATTCTTGTGAACTCGATAGGCTTTGTTCACAAGTTACACCCTCAGATTAAACATGGACAGTTGTTTATGCTGGCATGTGTAGTTGATAAGGTACATCGACTACAGATATGACTGGCCACACATGTAATAGCAGAAGAGCTAAGATTGGCATTCAGTAGGCTGCTACTTGAACAGCATCAATTACATGGCTTCATAACTTGCAACCACCAATGTAATTTTTTCCATTTTGATTTTTTGGTGAGACTGGAGGAAGGGCATAATTGTAGAATTGATTTAAATTATTGAGGTGTTACAACAAGTTTTGAGATACATATTTATTGGATATTCAGAGAGGTCATCCTTTTTTTGTCTGGTTATTTATACATCTTCAGAAGAAGAATTATCTTATATCATTTCCAGATTCAGAAGTTAATTTCTATTCATAGTCGCTCAATTTTGTTTGTACCTTTTCTGCGTGAGGCCAATAAAGCTTATTCAGAGGGTGCAGATCTGTGCCTGCTGTGAGAAAATTGTCTGTTAATTTGTTTCATATATCTGTTGTACTTGTATGGTTGGCAAACATGTCTTCGGCACATGTGCTTGTAGTAATAATTGCACATAATATTCTTATGTTTAACCTCAGAGAGAAATTTATCATTGAAAGAACTTTCTAGTGTAAACTACCATGCAGCTAGGTGTTCACAGGAAGTAAAGTGTAACATGGTTTACTATTAGTTTCACCGAAAAATCAATTTTCAGTATTCAGGAAATAAATAATTATTTATGCTGCCATCAGCTACAAACTGGTAACTAATTATACAAGCTGTGTAGCTATATTATTTCCCATTGTTCTCTTCAGAGCTATTCAACATATGACAGTGATCTAGATTTTGCCTCTTGTGGTATGCTTTTGCAAACTTTCCTTTCTGTACCTTCCATCATTGTATTGCAGTGTTTCTTCAAATCCAAACAGTCCTTACGGATTCGCTGTGGCATCTACCTCGCTTTGATGGCTCCTCCATCAACATTGCTGGCAGCAACGTTGGTCCTCTTCCTCCTTTTGGATCTGGACTTCCTCTTCCTACGCCTCTTACTTGTTTCTTTTGGTTCCCTGTTATTTGTGGACAAGCTGAGGTTTGCATCTGCAGGGCTGGCAACAGGTTCCACGACTTGCATTATCTCTTGGTTGGCTTCAGTCAAGCTGTCTTTTGAGATCTTCATCTCGCCATCAGGGTTGATTTCCTTCTCTGGTTCTCTAGCAACTTCTTTTCCATCTTCCTGGTCGCCTTTGGGGTCCTCCAATTGTTTTTTCCCATCTAGTTCTTCTTTGCTGATTTCTTGACTGTCTTTTGAGATCTTCATCTCACCATCAGGGCTAATTTCCTTCTCTGGTTCTCTAGCAACTTCATTGCCATCTTCCTTCTCAAGCAGCTTACTCTCTCTGCTGTGGTAGCTGACCTCGCCTTGGGGGTCCTCCAATTGTTTTTTCCCATCGAGTTCTTCTTTGCTGATTTCTTGACTGTCTTCTGAGATCTTCATCTCACCATCAGGGTTGATTTCCTTCTCTGGTTCTTTAGCAACTTCTTTGCCGTCTTCCTTCTCAAGCAGTTTACTCTCTCTGCTGTGGTAACTGACCTCGCCTTGGATGTCCTCCAATTGTTTTCTCCCATCTAGTTCTTCTTTGCTGATTTCTTGACTGTCTGCCGATTGACGAAGTTCAGATTCATCTGAATGCGTTCCCTTTGGAGGGGGATCGTCTGAACTTTGATTGGCATCATCTGTTTTCTCTTGTAAGGCATCATCTTCGAAGTTAGTTGTGAACTTTACAAACTGACCTTCTGATGAACTATCTTCTTGGTGGTTGCTCTCGGATGCTGTGGTGTTGTAGGATTGCAGTTCTTCTGCTTGATCAGGTGTGGAACTACTGGAGTTTGCTTTTTCCTTACCTATCACAGTGTCAGGAGTTACATCTTCATTGTTTGTGCCCACTACACTTCTCTCATCTTGCTGGCTGCTCTCGGATGCAGTGGTGTCGTCGGAATGCAGTTCTTCTCCTGTGGCAGGCATGGAATCACTGGAGTTTGTTTTTTCCTCAGGTATCACAGTATCAGGATTTACATCTTTGTTGTTTGTGCCCTCTAAAATTCTCTCGTCTTGGTGGTTGCTCTCTGATGCAGTGGTGTTATAGGAATGATCTTCTTCTGTTGGAGCAGGTATGGTATCACCAGAGCTTGCAGAATTCTCGAGTGCCACAGTGCCAGAAGTTGTATTTTCATTTTTTGTGCCTAACACATCGTTGCCTCTGACTTCCGTATCTGGTTTCTTGTAGTCCTGGAACTTGGTCTTGATCTCTTCAAGCTCAGCTTCTTTTTTTTGCAGGAGTTCCTTTATAGCAGACATCTGGTCAGGGCCTGAAGCAGCTACAATCTCTTTCATTTGGTTGATATGGCTCTCTTTCTCCACAAGAGCTGCCTCCAATTCTTTCTGGGTGTTGGTAAGATACGTGGTGGTTGTTTCTGAATTCATGACCTTGTTCTTCAGTTCTGTCCTCTCAATACTCAGGATAGACGTTTTAGCTTCCAGTTCATCAACTTTTCTCCTCATCTCTTTACTAATTTCCTTCTCATTCTGGCCAAATGGAAAAGCAATATTTGGTTAACGAGATATTGTTGACTTTGGAAAATCAGCTTTGTGAACAAAACAGAAAAATCTATTTGTAGAGCACGCTAATGGAAGCATAGGCAAATAGTTTGAGCTCTGCTTGTGCTAGTGCTACAACCATTGCAGTGTTTATAATCCACAAATGAGTATCATTGTCATAGCTATCCTTGTAAATAAAAAAAATGTTCAGTTGAATATTATATGTTGATGTAATATTCTTTTTTGATATTCTCTGCGCAAAAGCTGTTAGCATGGAATGGAAGCCTTTTACGAGATTGATTGCTATGAATGCATGATTCCATATTTTACATTATGCTTGCTGTTGGATTACAGATCTTTTGTGAGTGCATTAGTACAGTTGTGTTCTATCCGTACTTCTGCTAATTAGCACAGTGAGTATCTGCACAAGCCTATGCCCTATAGGGAGGCAGGAATTACTTTTGGTACTTGTAATCTGTGACCATGATGTTGATTGAAAATCTAAGTTATAATTTTTTAGCTACAGCCTGCATGATTGCTCATGTAAGACTCTTCCGTCCACTGAAGATGAGAAGATATTCATAACCTGCCCAGGAATATTAATTATTTGGCACCTGAGGATTTTTTGCTCGATGTCCTAGGCCTACATTTATGTGATGGCATTTAGTGAATAAGAGGACTAAACTCGGCTCACTGGTTAGAGGTTTAGAGCACTTCAGAGTACAGGTGATAAATCACCAAAGTGGGGCAATCATAATCTACTGGCAGCAGTACAAAAGAGATACAAGCCATTGTTTTTAAGGCGTCCCTAAGGCGACGCCTAGGCGTCAGGGCGCCCCCAGGAGCCAAGGCGTCGGCCTTGCCTTACCTGTGTGTCTAAGGCGTCCGCCTTAGTCCATAAGGCGTCCAAGGCGTCCGCCTAGGCACCACTCTGCCTGCCTTAGGCAAATGAGGACGCCTTAGACAGGGCTGGGAGGTTCAGGCGGGAAACAGAGATCTGGGAGGGAAGAAAAGGGAGGGAAAGTCTGTTTTGGCTTCCCCCCTCCTCTCCGGCAGATCCCCCTCCCCCTCCTCTCCTGCAGTACCTCCTCCCCCTCCTCCCCCTCCTCTCCTGCAGCTTCTCCCTCCTCCAGGACAGCAAGCAAGCAGCACCTCTCCAAGACAGCAGGCAGCAGCAAGGTGTGTATGGCTGTATGCCTAGTTGCCTAATGCCTACCAAATTCTACTTAATTTTGTTGCATAGAACTCTCTAAGGCGTCGCCTCGCCTTATGCCTTAGCGCTTAGGCAGTGAGGCGCCCCCCCAGCGCCTCGCCTCGCCTTACCGCCTTAAAAACAATGATACAAGCACAGAGAAATAGCAAACCAATTCTGAATTCTGATGCATGGCATGCTAGAAACCATTGTCCATACCTCGAGGCGGACTTGGAGGGACATGAGCTGCTGCTCGCGTTCCTGGAGGAGGACGGAGAGGAGGCGCCGCTCCCTCATCTTGTGCAGCACGCTGACACTCAGCGTGGCGGCGCCAATGGCCAGAAGCAGGAGCAGCAGGTAGGGGAGCCTCTTGTAGTTGTTGCTGCCCATTGTGTGGCCCCTTGATCTGTACTTACCTCCATCCATGTCCATCTTGTGTGCAGTGCACCCTCTCACTAACATCCTCCCAGGATCTCCAGCCATTGCTCTGTTTATTGCGGACCGGGACGACATCTGTGGCCGCAGTGTGAAGAAACTTGACCTTCTTTTCGGTTGCTTGGATTCTGGAAAGGAAAAGCTACTTACTTGCTTAGGAATGCAGGATGCTTCACTTGCCTCAAGGTGAGGCACATGCTCTTAGGGGCGTGAGGTTTGTCTCTTCTCTTTGACTTTTGTTTAGCAGTAACTATGTTGCTTGCATTTGCATTTGATCTCATGATGAAGATATCTTTGATCAGAAGTTTGCTCGTAGACCGGAGCCACAGCTGGCATAGACGCGGCACCATGTTTACACTCTGCGTTTTATACTTCCATATGCATAAATGGCACATCCATCCTAAGCAAAAGCAGCAAAACTAATCATAGTGACAAGAATAGACAGAGGTACTTATCTTTGACCAGGAAAATCAAGTAATTCATGACCAGAAATTGACTCGTTACAAGAAGACTGGCTTCATGAATGTTAAACCAGGATACAATAATCTTCATAAAAAGTAGAACATCTTTTTCTGTGAATGTTTATGAGCAGACTCTACAGACTGATTTGGGCCATTAAGTGGCAAAATTGAAATATAACATAAAAAAAATCACCCTAACACTTTAGCAATGTGGATTCATTGTACACAAAAGAATCCCCCAAAATAAAGTGCTGTGACAGTCATCCATCTCTTCTTGAATTGGCAAACTCATACAGCAGGTACATCGATTTGAAAGCATTTCTAACTAATCCATTCAGTTCAAACTGGTATCCTCATGAATTGGCAGTTCGGTGGCAGAAGCTCTCCAGTATGGATGATGCTCTGGCTTGAAGTTACCCTGCTAATCAATCAGTGCAAGCCTGCTGAACTCTTCACAAACTTGAAACATATCTGCTGCTTTTAGATCACTCATCGATTCAACCAAAAGATTTTGTGAGCATGATGGTTCCTGCATCAAGGAATTCCTTGTGTCGGTTAGTTGGCTAGCTAGCACCGTGTCAGATCTGACAGCATCAATAACAAGCAAATTATGAAGATTACCTGATGATTCCCATCAATCAACAGACGCACTAATCAATAGTTAAGGAAGAGCCTACCCATTCAAGAAATGGGAAGTCTTCTGGTAACAAACGACTATATGACATTCGGAACTTCACCCAGGACAAGGGCCCACTGTCTCCTGTGTGTTCCTCCCTGCATCGATACATTTCAAGGAGAAGAGCCGTCAGTGCATGGGAGAAGGCATACTTGATGGCCCAGGCTCTCAAGTCTCAACCTTAAACCTGGTGCCGATCAGAGTCTGTTGTGCATTTTAGTACAAGTAACTGACCTGACCGAGGACAGCATTTTGATCTCTTAAGGGCCCATCACATGATATCGCGCTTGTGCTTCCATCCATGAATGTCCCGTCAGCGAAATTGAGCTAATTCAAGTGAATGAACTAATCAATCTCGTATCAAAACAAAAAAGGGAAAGTATGAAGATAATAAAACATAGCAAAAATAATATTTTGCACGAAATGTTAAAGTTAAGGTAACCTGCATATTATCATGGTGTGGAACCCTCGGAAGCGGTTGAACTTCTAAGTCATTTTTTTAATGTTAAACTTAAGCCAACCTGCACAATTTCATGGCGTGGAACCCTCGGAAGCGGTTGAACTCTATAGCCCTTGGCCGACATGACCTTTACTAGAAACGGCAAGAACTGATAAGTGTTAGATGTATTAGATGTGTATAGTCTCTCTTTTCGGTTTATCCCCATTGTACACATGTATATGTATTGGCCCTTGGCCCTCCTGAGAATGCAGTTGCTCATTCCTAACATGGTATCGGATGCTTAGGTTTCTCTCCCGCTCCCGCACGCTCGCAGCTCCGTGCCTAGCTCCCCGTCGCCGGCCATCTCCGCCCCCGTCTCCGGCCACCTCCTCCCCCGCCGCCGGCCATCTCTTCCGCGGCCGCCGCCGGCCGTCTGCGCCCCGTCTGCGCCTCACCCGCACCCGGCCGAAGCCGCTGCTGCTGCTCCCCGCAGCCGCTGCTCCCGCAGCTGCAGCTCGAGCAGGCCCGGCGAGGCCGGCCTCCCAGCCCGCGCCCGCGCCCGCAGGCTACTCCGCGCGCCGCCCCGAGCCGTCTCCGCCCGTTGGCTGCCCCGCCCGCGGCTGCTGCGGCCGGCCGCGCCTGACCACTTCTCCGGCCGCCGCCGCCCGCCCGGCCTGCACCCCGCCCGGCCTGCGCCCCGCCGCACCCAGCTGCGCCCAGCCGCGCCCGCCTGCCTCCGCCGGCTGCCGCCACCTGCCTCCGCCGGCTGCGGCCACCTGCCTCGCCCGGCCGCCGCCTGCCTCGCCCGCTCGGCCGCCGTGTCTGGGCGAGCCCGACCCCGATCCAGATCGGGGGTCTACTATAGCAGTTGACCAAAAAAAAAACAGAGAGTTCCTCATGTCTTCTTCGGGCTACGTTGCTGTTCCTCGGTGCTCGGTGATCTTTGATGGCACCAACTATGCTGAGTTTGCGGGCTTCATGCGTATCCACATGCGCGGTCTTCTCCTGTGGGGTGTTCTCTCTGGCGAGGTCCCCTGTCCGCCATGCCCTGTTGCGCCCGTGGCCCCAATACCCCCGGTGCCACCGATCCTTGCTACTGATGCTTCTCAGGCTGACCGGGATGCAGCCAAGGCTCTCGATGACGCTGCGGTTGATGCTTATGACCAGCAGGTATCCGCTTATTCAGATGCTCTCTCTGTGTACCGTGATGATCTGTCTGCTTACACTCAGTGGTGCAATGATGATGCTCGTGCTGCTGCTGTTCTCACAGCGAGTGTCCTCCCTCAGTTTGCTTCGGAGTTCATGGGACTTGGCACAGTTGCAGCCATGTGGTCTTACCTCTGTCAGCGCTATCAGCCCTCTGGTGATGCGCTCTACTTATCTGTGGTGCGTCAGGAGCACGCTCTTCAGCAGGGTGACTCTTCTGTTGATGAGTTCTACACACAGAGTTCTGCCATCTGGCGCCAGCTTGACTCTCTTCGGACAGTTGTTTGTGGAACTTGCCGTTGCTGCCAGACTATGAGGTCCGACTTGGAGTTTCAGCGCGTCCATGAGTTCTTATCTCGCCTCCGTTCCGAGTTTGAACCTCGACGTGCTCACTTGCTTGCTCGTGGTCGTGTTCCTATCTCGGAGGTGCTTGCTGAGCTTCGTGCTGAGGAGACCCGCCTCCGTTCTGCTGGGTTGCTTGCGGTTCCATCTGTGTTGGCTGCTCGAGCTCCCGTGTCGTCTGCTCGTCTCACTGCTCCACCGCTTCTGCCCACACCTTCAGGGGGGGTGGGTCGCCCTTCTTATGCTGAGAAGGGCCGGTCGCGCCATGACACTTTCTGTGGCTACTGCTCCAGGCAAGGTCACCCAGAGTCTGATTGCCGTCAGAAACAGCGAGACCAGAGGCGCTCTTCTATCAGTGGGACTCATGCGTCTCCCTCGACTCCGTCACTCACTGACCAGGACATTGTACGCCTCAAGCGTCTACTTGCTTCCTCCGGCTCCTCCTCGACTGGTTCCGCTGCTGCTGTGACTGCATCCACTTCTCCACCACCGTCAGCATCTACTCAGTCAGGTACATCTACGTGGGTTCTGGATTCTGGAGCCTCCTTTCATATGTCTTCTGATTCTTCCGCGCTGTCTTCTCTCCGACCTCTCGATTTGCCTGTTAATGTTCTTACCGCCGATGCCACACCTCTTCCTGTTGCTAGTCGTGGTATTCTTTCCACTCCATCTTTTTCTGTTCCTAGTGTTTCTCATGTTCCTCGCCTTACCATGAATCTTTTTTCCGCTGCCCAACTTACTGATTCTGGTTGTCGTGTCATTCTTGATACCGACTCTTGCTCCATTCAGGATCGTCGCACCAAGGCTTTGGTTGGTGCTGGCCCCCAGCGCCGTGAGTCAGAGGGCCTTTGGGAGGTTGACTGGCTTTGTGTTCCTTCCGCTGCCACCACTTCTGCCAGCTCTCATGCTCTTGCTGCCTCTTCGTCTGCGTCCTTCCAGCAGTGGCATCATCGCCTTGGTCACATCTGTGGCTCTCGCTTGTCTTCTTTAGTTCGTCAGGGCCTCTTAGGGTCTGTATCTGGAGATGTTTCCTTACATTGTAATGGTTGCAGACTTGGCAAACAGACCCAGTTACCTTATCCTACCAGTGAGTCCGTATCTCAGCATCCTTTTGACTTAGTTCATTCTGATGTCTGGGGTCCTGCTCCCTTTGATTCGAAAGGTGGTCATCGCTACTATGTTTTGTTTATTGATGATTTCTCTCGCTACACTTGGCTCTACTTCATGAAATCTCGTAGCGAGGTTCTCTCTATATACAAACGATTTGCTGCCATGGTTCACACCCAGTTTTCCACGCCCATTCGTACTTTTCATGCTGACTCCGCTGGAGAGTATATCTCCCAGCTGTTGCGTGGTTTTCTCACGGAACAGGGTACTCTTGCCCAGTTCTCATGTCCTGGTGCTCATGCTCAGAATGGCGTTGCTGAACGTAAGCATCGTCATCTGCTTGAGACGGCTCGTGCGCTGATGATTGCCGCTTCTCTTCCACCCCACTTTTGGGCTGAGGCTGTTTCTGCATCCACCTATCTCATCAACATTCAGCCATCGACTGCTCTGCAGGGTGGTATTCCTATGGAGTGTCTCACTGGTCGATCTCCTGACTACTCAGCTCTTCGTATGTTTGGATGTGTGTGCTATGTCCTTCTTGCCCCGCGAGAACGCACCAAACTGACTGCTCAGTCGGTTGAGTGTGTTTTCCTTGGCTACAGTGATGAGCACAAGGGCTATCGTTGTTGGGACCCTGTTGGTCGTCGCTTGCGCATCTCGCGTGATGTGACCTTTGATGAGTCTCGCTCTTACTACCCCCGCCCTTCCTCCTCGAGTTTCTCTGTGGACGATATTTCTTTCCTTCTCCTTCCTGATACATCCTCCTCTGTGCCTCAGGTCTCTCCTCTTCCTCCGACCCGTCTCACTCTCCCTCACATGCCACCGACACCACAATCCCCTCCATCCTCCTCTCCACCATCCTCTCCGATCCGTCGGCCTCTCTCTCCTTTTCCTCTCCACTACACTCGCCGCCCTCGTGTTGAGGATGATTCTCCTGACACATCTTCCACTTCCGATGTTCCTCCTTCCACGCCTCCACCAGTTCATAATCTCCGTGCTCGACCTCGACCCCCTCTTGATCGCTACTCTCCTGCCAAGTACGGCCTCTCTGTTGTTGCTGAGCCGACTTCCTATCGGGTTGCCCTGACTCAGCCTGAATGGCAGCTTGCGATGGCCCAGGAGCTTGCTGCCCTTGAGCGTTTTGGCACGTGGGATCTGGTTTCCCTTCCTTCTGGTGTTCGTCCCATCACATGCAAGTGGGTCTATAAGATTAAGACTCGCTCTGATGGTTCTCTTGAGCGCTACAAAGCTCGTCTTGTGGCTCTTGGCTTTCAGCAGGAACAGGGACGCGATTATGATGAGAC
The DNA here is from genome assembly GCA_039707655.1 of Elymus sibiricus. NCBI lineage: Eukaryota > Viridiplantae > Streptophyta > Magnoliopsida > Poales > Poaceae > Elymus > Elymus sibiricus. The sequence continues at coordinate 468,192,159 of CM077666.1, read as the reverse complement.
ATTCGCTCCTGTGGCCCACATGACCACTGTCCGCACTCTCCTTGCTGTTGCTTCTGTTCGTCATTGGTCTGTGTCTCAGCTTGACGTTCAGAACGCCTTTCTCAATGGTGAGTTGCGTGAGGAGGTTTATATGCAGCCACCCCCAGGGTACTCTGTTCCTGATGGTATGGTCTGCCGACTTCGCCGCTCTCTCTATGGTCTGAAACAGGCCCCTCGTGCCTGGTTCGAGCAGTTCGCCTCTGTCGTGACTGCCGCGGGCTTCTCGCCCAGTGATCATGATCCCGCTTTGTTCGTTCACACGTCTCCTCGTGGTCGGACTCTTCTCCTTCTCTATGTTGATGACATGATCATCACTGGTGACGACTCTGACTACATTGCCTTTGTTAAGGCTCGCCTTCGCGACCAGTTCCTCATGACTGATCTTGGTCCACTTCGCTATTTTCTTGGGATTGAGATCTCCTCGACCTCTGATGGCTTCTACATCTCCCAAGAAAAATATATTCAGGATCTTCTCTCTCGCGCTGCTCTCGGTGATGAGCGCACAGTTGTGACTCCTATGGAGCTCAACGTTCAGCTTCGTGCCTCTGATGGTGACCCTCTTCCTAATCCCACTCGCTATCGTCACCTTGTTGGCAGTCTTGTCTATCTTGCTGTTACGCGTCCTGACATCTCCTATCCTGTCCACATCCTGAGTCAGTTTGTTTCAGCCCCCACCTCTGTCCACTATAGTCATCTCCTCCGTGTTCTACGATATCTTCGTGGCACGATCTCTCAGCGCCTCTTCTTTCCCCGCTCCAGCTCTCTCGAGCTCCAGGCCTACTCGGATGCTACCTGGGCTAGTGATCCCTCTGATCGACGTTCTCTGTCTGCTTACTGTGTTTTTCTTGGTGGCTCTCTGATTGCCTGGAAGACAAAGAAACAGACTGCAGTTTCTCGCTCGAGTACAGAGGCTGAGTTGCGAGCAATGGCTATGTTGACGACTGAAGTGATCTGGTTACGATGGCTACTTGAGGATTTTGGTGTGTCGACTACTACCTCGACTCCCTTACTGTCCGACAGCACCGGAGCTATCAGTATTGCCCGTGATCCGGTGAAGCATGAGCTCACCAAGCACATCGGTGTGGATGCCCACTTTGTGCGTGCTGCAGTACAAGATCAGGTTCTTGCTCTCCACTATGTGCCCTCTGAGTTACAGTTGGCTGACTTCTTCACGAAGGCCCAAACTCGAGCGCAGCACGGGTTCTTTCTCTCCAAACTCAGTGTGGTTGATCCACCATGAGTTTGAGGGGGGGTGTTAGATGTATTAGATGTGTATAGTCTCTCTTTTCGGTTTATCCCCATTGTACACATGTATATGTACTGGCCCTTGGCCCTCCTGAGAATGCAGTTGCTCATTCCTAACAATAAGCAACCTACTTTTACTGCCTCTCCAGCAATTTGCGGAGCAAGAAGCCAAGAATCAAGCCTTGAAACACTGCTCGCATAACATGGTCAGGTGCTGACCCAAACTCCACCCCGTGGTCAGGTGCAGATAGGCGAGCCGCAGCTGCAGCAACCAAATCTTCCTTCCTGGCAACATAAGCGCCACTGTTCTTTATCAAGCTACCGGCAATCAGATCCTCTCCCTGCCATGCAAATGCCCAATTAGGTAAAACCTCTCTGTCATTCATATGAATGAATGATGATGACCATCATGAACAACATACCACCATTGGAGGCGCTGATGCCTAAACAATTTCACCATAGCAGTTGTCCACCATGGCCTTGCAGTTTAGACTTTGCATCTAAAAGGAGATCCAAACCATGAAAAATGTCAGCGATGTGCGCTAACTAGGTATGCTATATACTTGCCCCAAATTTCAGAATATAATCTTGCCTTGATCAAATCGATGGCTCTACGAGTATCAGCTATGCCCAGGTAACTGCACGACCTCTGAATGAGCGCGCATCCAGTCTCGGTCTGACGGCATGTGCAAGCGCATCCCAGTCAAGGGCACCATCTGCTGCGAGCTATAACTGAACCCACATCAGCAAACCATCTAAAGCACCATGTAACACAGAGTAGCGGGTAGCTGAGAGTGGAGAAATCGACTCACCAGCTTGGCTAGCCCTGGATCTCAGACGGTTATCCAAGATGAGGAACAATTTGCACAGAACAGAGTAAGTTGCACCTCCTGTCCTGTATTCGGCCTGCCTGCCTGTCCTCTAGTTCTGAAAATAAGATGGTCGAAAATATAGTCTTAGTATTCCTGACAGCAAACTTTTTACATGACGAGGTTTACAGAAGTGAAATCATGCAGCTGCTACATGCAAACTGGCATGTGCCGTTTAAAAAATAGGTGCTGTCTAATATTATGGTGAACAAAAGCTAACAATACTGCAAATGAAATTAACAGTTGTGACTACGAAAAAACAAGCCGTGTAATAGTTACATGTGCAAACGCAGAAACATGGGAATGTACTAAATGTGCGCCATGGAAATTAAATCAAGCAATCATGCGGCTTCATATACTCTGAATGAGAGGATGAATTGAGGAGCAGAAGTTGATTTTTGCATGCCCTCACCTGTTAGATATCGACTTGAAATGCTTGTGGCACCCTCATGCAGTTCGTTGTACAATACCTTGGATAGCTTACTGCTACAATTGCCTACTTCTGCAATGGCACGAGTAAATCATGAGATTTCAGGAACTAGCTAGGTTTCAAAAAGTAGGTGTTACTTACCTCAACAGATAAACAAGGGTTTGCTTCTTTTAGTTTCTCGGCTTGCTCTTTTATCTCACGACTGCATCGATGTATTTCAAGGAGAAGATCCATTATTAGTGCATGGGAAGAGAAGGCGCACTGGATGGCTCAGGCTCTCGACCTTGGTGCCCATCAGAGTCTGTTGTGCATTTTAGTACAAGTAACTGACCTGACAGAGGACAGCACAGTCGTTGGTGCCCATCAGAGTCTCGACCTTGGTGCCCATCAGAGTCTGTTGTGCATTTTAGTACATGTTGAACTCCAAATCCAAAGTCCCTGTGGATACCGGATAGTACAAGACTGTCAATTGCAATTGCATGCGTAATTTCTTAGAAGGGGCAAGAACTGATAAGCAGCCTATTTTTACTGCCTTTCCAACAATTTGCTAGATTTCAGAAGCTAGCTAGCTTTCAAAAAATGAGTGTTACGTACCTTAACAGATAAACAAGGGTTTTCTTCTTTTAGTTTCTTGGCTTGCTCTTTTATCTCACGACTGCAGCCACTTACGTCTAGTATTAGCAGTGAAGCGGGGAGGTCCTCCTTGGACGGCAGTGATTGGATTCCATCACAGTCGTTGATCAAAAATTTCCTGAGAGAAGAAAGGCCATATAGCCGAGGGAGAGACCGCAGTTTGCAGCTTGTAAAATGTAGACTTTGGAGGGAGGTGAGAAGATTAAGCGCTTGCTCTTGCTCTTCCGTGACGGTTTCAGTCACCTCATCACGACAGAACCTTAATTTGTGAAGGGTAGCAGCAAGGCGTCTGCAAATGGGAGTGATAAGCACTGCTGAGATGCTCGCCACCTCCATTTTCTCCAGTTGGAATGAACCTGGATGCACTGATTTGCTCATGGCCATCTCCGGGATCAGATCTGCTGCTACAGAGATATTTTCTTCGTCCAAAGACTTGTCATGGGCTGCCAATTCCTCGAGGATGACTGGATTGAACCATTCTGCAGAGAATATGCTGGCACAGTCTAAGGCAAGTAGTTTTCTCAGGGAGTTCATCTTTTGGAGGTCTGACACTGACAATGAGACATGTGGTGACCTAACAATTTCTATGACCCCTACTTTATCCAGATTTTGAAAGGCCAAAGCACCATTATAATTATGAGCAGACAAATAATTTCCATCATACGACAAACGTCCGCAAACCCATTTGTTCACAGAAAGATTTGTTAGTGTAGAAGTATGAGGCAGAGGGGGCAACTGAGACAACTCTGGGCAATCATCAATACGAAGTTGACAAAGGTTGGTACAACACTCCAAGAAGGAAAACGAGGACAGAAGGGGACAACTGTGGCATACGATGCTTTCAAGCCTTGAAAACAAAGAGCTATTCGGCCCTCCAACCCATTCCACAAGTTCTGGCATATTCCAAATCTGAACTGTCTTCAGGTGCATAAAACTTCTCTCTGTAAGACCACCAAATCCAGGCCCAAACACACGCATCCCAGCAATATTCTCCAGTTTGAGGTTGATGAGGTGTGGTAACTGCTCAAAAGGTGGAAGAGTGTCCCACGATATACCCTTCAGATGTAGAGACTCCAACCTTTTTATGCTAATGTCACTGCACAACCAGCTAGGACCAGTGGCAAAACCATAATTTTTAATGCTAAGCCCTCTAAGATTAGGGGGTGGTTGAAGACCCTCAAGAACATCACCATCTGTAATCTGTTGCCCTGCACCCCAAACTAATTTCAATTCTTTCAGATTTCTTTTATCCTTCAATTTAGCATCATTAGCTTCTTTTTTTGATGCCACGGTTTCAAGATTACATATAGAAAGCTGCCCAAGCTCTGTCAATTCGCCCAGCTGGCTCAGTTCAAATCCAACACTTTCCTTCATAACATGAAATTCTCTTAGCTCCTGTAACCACTTCATCTTTCCGATCTCAGGGATACTGGAATGGAATTCTTTGGAAGAATAAATATGGCGCAAACTCACGAGGCGGCTAATGCTTTTAGGAAAAAATATACAATGTGCCCAACCAGAGATGTCCAAGAATTTCAAGTGGTAAAATCTTGGTAATGTTCCAGGTGAATAATCACAACTAGGTGCCCATAGTTTAAGGTATTGGAGGTGGATAAGATTTGAAAAACTTTTTGGCAAATCTTTTGGAAAGCTAGGTATAAATAGAACCCGGAGACTCTTTATTCCTTCAAATGCATCTTTCAGAATATCACATGTTTCTGCATCATGTGATCCAAAAACCATCAAAGTACGCAAATTTCCAATGTCTATTACACTCTTCAGTTTACATATTTCTTGACCAAAACTTTCATCATATTTATCTTCTACAGTGAATGATAAGTGCCGAATAGATTGTGGGATGTCATTGGCTCTAAAACTTAAACTACTTATATTCACACACTCTTGTGATGAAACATTCCGAGACAGTTCATGCAATAAATCATGCATGACGTAGTATTCACCAAACCAATCACTATCCTTAATGAGAAAACCATTGTCCACTAGTTCTTCTAAGTAATTCTTGTCATTTTGGCAATTTGAGTCTATAATACCCATTGCGATCCAGAAATTAGTGATTTTTTCCAAATCATAAAACTTGTAATCTTCTGGGAAGAGGGCACAATAAAAAAAGCATTTCTGCAGATGGAAAGGAAGGTAATTATAGCTGATTTGCAGAGATGGCAAAATATCATCATCATTTTTTGCACTTTGCCATTCATTCTTTTCAAGAATTCCCATCCAGTATTGCCAAGAGATGTTTTTCTTCAACAACCGACCAACTGTATTTGCTGCAAGTGGCGAACCCTTCAGTTTCTTTGCAATATCTCTTGCAACATTAACTAAGTCATCATCATAAAGCCTGGGTTTGTTTTGACCAAATATACATGCTTTGAACAGTGCAAAGAAGTCATCAGGCTTTAAACCATGCAGTTCTACTGGATCAGTTGTTTTGACCATTTGTGCTACAGATGGCAATCGAGTTGTGACAAGAACCATGCTGCCCTTGGTTTCCCCTATTGTGAATGGGGCTAATAGGTTTTTCCAATCGCGCTCACTCTTGCATGTCCACACATCATCCAGAACAATTAAGAACCTTTTGGAGTCCAATTTCTCTGGAATGGCTCTTTGAAGTTGGTCTAAATTTGTTGTTTCATATGTGTTGGCATTAGTTCCAGATATGCAGCCAAGTATCTCCCTGGTGAGCCTAATCACATCAAAACTAGTTGAGACACATACCCAGACCCTGACAGGGAAGTGCCCCTTGATCCTTTCATCATTGTACAGGTGCTGTGTGAAGGTCATCTTTCCGATGCCCCCAGGGCCAATGAAAGGCAGGACAGTGAGGGTTTTATCACGATATGTGCCAGTGCCAGTAGTGAGTGAATTTACAGTTTGCTCAAAAATGTCACTCCTTCCATACAGTTTTCTATCTCGTGAAACTACTGAACCAGTTGGAGGCCTTTCAATGGTGACATTTGTGCTTAATGCAGTGCTGCTGTGGTTTGCAGTTTTGAGCAGGTCAGAGACAAGCAGGCAGATGGAGCTCATCTCCTCTATGACAGACTTGATTTTCTTGGACATGGCTACTCTGTTGAATGGCAACTTAATATCAACATCGCCATCATCATTACTGGTATCAGGCATGTCTTCACTACTGGTAGCAGCAGCAACAACAACTGCAGGAGGAGGATCACCACCTAGAGTGCGCGGAGATGAAAAGCACGGAAGGCAGTTGCCGAGGGTGTAGCGAGCAACATGGCGTCCATGGACCGAATGGCCCTTGATGCCGCCGCGCACCTCCCCAGCAGCCTCCTTGGTGCCATCCACCTCGTCCTGGATGGGTGAATCATGAAGCATTTTAGACAACGGCGCCCAGATCTCTGCACCACAGTTACTACAGATCGATGCATTTTAGACTACACTACAGTTACTTACTACAGACCTGGATCATGAAGTAGTGGAGCTCATCGAGCACGTCCTCGTCCTCGTCGGCCTTGTTGCTCAGCGCGCCCAGCAGTCCGCGCAGGCCGGGGTTGTCGCTCACGTCCCTGCCCACGGATGCGGACAGCAGCCCCTGGGTGTACTGCAGCTGGTGCTTAGCGTTCAGGAAGTTGCTGCCGAGCTCGGAGCTGGCCATGTAGGCGGACACCAGCTCGTCGGACAACTTGGTGAGCACCTTGCCGAGGAGCCAGTTGGCCGCGCCGACAGCCATCTTCATCTCCATGGCAGTCACTCAGCTGGGTGCTCTGGTGCCTGAAATTGCCGTCGGTCAATGGGAGCTTGGTGGTGGTGGTAAGTTAGAGTGGATCTCTTTTACTGGATGGGTGGTAGAGTGTTTGCGAATCTGGAAGAAGACTTGGTGGGTGGGTCGTTTTATATCTAGAAACACAAACGACCCTTCCGCAGAAGTAACCATCGCCACGTCAGACGCTTGCCCTCTTTGTGGACGATGTGAGAGCATTGACCATCTTCTATTCAGCATTGGCAATCTCCTCCAACCACTTTGGGATCAGCTCACCAGCCTGCACCAAGACAGACCATACATGCAACCTTCTCCGTGTTTGGCAAGGTGCTTTGACAAACAAAATACAATCAACTGTGATCATCGCAATCCTGTGGAATATATGTTCAGGCCGGCGTAAGCCCGCCATTTATGCGTAAAAAATAAAAGTACTGTCTGTCTGCAAGATCGATTATTTCGACCGTGGAAAACTCCCATACAGCAAATAGCGCGCTGCGCCTGGAGGAGGCATCCAGTGAAGCGAGTACATTATGTGAGCAGGCAGCAGTCCTCTGTAAAGTAATATAAAATCGTTTAGATCACTTGCTGAGGGAGTACTACTCAATGCAACCACCGTTGCTTCGCTCTGACACAGTGAAATGAAACGGGGGAAAGAAATAGTACTACCAGCAGGCGACGATGACTCCATGCTGCAATTACCCTTGCTGTAGTCATCATTGGTTTTTTTCTCGTAGAAGAAAGAAAAGCGATCTCGCTTGTGTGGACCTGTGTAGCTACAGGTTTAGGGCCATAGTAGTTAGTCCAGGTTTTGGTCATTCGACGTCTTTGCTTTGGTGACAACGACGGTGCGTTGAATAAAGAAGCTACAAATCCTTCCCCAAAGAGGCGTTCTGCTCTGTGGTCGGTGATGGATTTAGGGACTAGTCTGTTCAAGTGGGGATGGCGTGGTGGTGGCGGCATCCTTGTGGCGTACCTATGTCCTTGGGCTCCATCGTTGTGACATCGTTTGCTCTGGTGTCAGCATGGAGCACGAGAGATTGTTCAGGAGCGGGCGCCAAAGGTGATCTACGTTGACGGCAACTGGAAGACGGTAGATTCGTGGTTGAAGGATGTCACATCAGGTTCCCTTCTCCGATGTCGGAGCAGGGGGTTGCCAACTTTGGAGTTCGATGTTGTGTCCGGTATGCTGCCCCGGCCAATTTCTTTTAGTGGCAATGCGGATCCGACGTACCCAAAGGAATCCTCCAACATGAAGTGCTGTGACGGTCATCTATGTCTTGTTGAATGAATGGGCAAATCCATACAACTGGTACATGGCACATCAGGTCCAAAGCATTTCTAACTAACCCCCTAGAATCTAGGGTGTGGCATCCTAATGAACTGCCGAGTCGATCGCATAAGCTATCCAATATCATTGATCCTCCGCCTTCAACTTACTCTGGCAAAAAAAAAGGCAATCAATTGATGCACAATGCAGCCTGCTGAATTTTTCACAGCCTTGAAACCTGTTGCCTTAAATCACCGATAGGTTCAACCAAAAGAATTTTGTGGTCATGATGGTTCCTGCATTAAGTAAAGAATTCCTTTTGTTAGTCAGCACCGTATCAGATCTGGCAGCATCAATGAGAAGCAAATTGTGAAGATTACCTGATGATTAAGTACTCACTACTTCACTAGTCAATTATAGTTCTAGAAATGGAACTTCTTTTGGTAACAAAATGGCTATATATGACCTCCATTCAAGAAATGGGACATGGTTCTGGTAACAAACAGCTATATGACCTTCAGAACTTCACCCAGGACAAGAGCCCACTGTGTCCAATGCGTTCCTCCCTGCATCGATACGTTTCAAGGGACAAGAGCCGTCAGTGCAAGGGAGGAAAAGTCGTACTTAATGGCCCAGGACCATTAGAGTCTGTTGTGCATTAGCGCAATTAATCAGGATGCCAGTTCTCAACTGACCTGACAGAAGACAGCATATGGATCTCTTAAGGGCCCGTCACATGATAGCTCACTTGTGCTTCCATCCATGAATGTCCCGTCAGCAAAAATTACCTGATTTTCAAGTGATCTAATCGCTCTTGTATCAAAGCAAAAAGGAAACTACGCAGATAGCATAACATAGCAAAAATATAGTTTTGGGAGAAAGCTTAGTTCAGTTAAGAGCTAAAAAGTAAATACATGAAATAAACTGCTCTCACATATATTATTCAAAAAATAAACACACCTCTGAAGCATAACCCGGAGTTTCCCCAGCGGTTGGCTTAATAAAGGATCCTACTGGGCAAGTTTGTTGAACAACTTCACAGAATGCTATGAGTTTCTCCCTGTTGCCAAGCTCTACTGCCTGTGAGTAAAACAAACAATTTTGTTATTTCCTTGGTCTTAAAAAATGCCGTGACATGTTAACACTGACAGGCAGACAGTGTAATGATTTAAAGAGACCGCTTGACGTTCTGTCAGGATCAAACTTTGAATTTAGATGGTTTCTGCAGCCATGTGTTCTCCATGAAATCAAACCTTGGAAGAGTGTCATCATTTCATCAGGTCTCTTATTCTACTCTATCCATGTTTATTTTCTGCAATCTGTTTTCCCTACATTAGCTTTCTGAATATGTGCACATTGCAGTAGCTATGCTAATTTATCCAAAAATCAACCCTAATGTTGTATATGCTGATTTTTTCAGACTGATTAAAGTTAAACTTAAAAGCAACCTGAACAATATCATGACGTGGTGCCCTCGGAAGTGGTTGAACTCTATAGCCCTTGGCTGACATGACCTCTGCAATTAGCAAACCACCCTGTGGATAGTACAAGACAGTCACTTCAATTGCATGCATAATTTTCTCGAAGAGGCAAAGAACTGATAAGCAACCTACTTTTACTGCCTCTCCAACCATTTGAGGAGCAAGAAACAAGCCCTGAAACATTGCTCGCATAACATGTCCAGGTGCCGACCCAAACTCCAACCCAAGGCCAGGTGCAGACAGACGAGCCGCGGCTGCGGCAACCAAATCTTTCTTACCAGCAACATAGCCACCACAAGGCGCGATGGTACCCCCGGGGTTCTTTATCAAGCTACCGGCAATCAGATCTGCTCCCTGCCATACAAATGCCCAATTAGGTAAGACTGATGTGCTCTGTTACACATATGATGATGAGCATCGTGAACATACCACCATTGGAGGCTCTGATGTCTCAACGAATTCACCGTAGCAGTTGTCCACCATGACCTTGCAGTTTGGATTTTGCAGCTGAAGTGACACCCAAATTATGAACAATGTCAGCACATACTACACAGTACATACATGAGTTAAGTAGATATGGAATACTCTGCCTCCCCCAAAAATACACATGATATAACCTTGCCTTGATCAAATCAATGGCTCTACGAATATCAGCTACGCCCAGGCTCTTGCGCCACGAGTACCCGCAGGACCTCTGTATGAGCGCGCACCCGGTCTCCGGTCTGACGGCACAAGCAAGCGCATCCCAGTCAAGGCCACCATCTGCTGCGAGCTACAACTGAATCCACATAAGCAACCCATCCAAAGCACAATGTAACACACCCTAGTAGCAGAGGCAAAGTAGTAACAGAGTATGTAACATCACAATGTAACAGAGTAGCAGATGTCTGGATGGGAGGAATCAGCTCACCGGAACTTCTCGGTAGGTCACCCCAAAGTCCTTGAGCGATCCTACATTGGCCGAACCTCTGATCCCAATGACCTCCTCCAAGGTGTCATACGGAGGCCCGGTGACCGCCAAGAGCTGCAGCAGGAGTTGTCTGTCATCAGTTCTCTGAGTCCAGCAGAAACAATGCCAAAATTTGGCGTCTCGGTTCAGTCATGTCCATATTAATTACCTCGTGCCCAGGCCGCAACAGCGCGAACAGAGCGCAGGCGATGGCGTGCGTGCCGGAGAAGAACTGGCAAACCAACGAGGAAGAAGAAAAGTTCAGTTCGTCACTGGGAGCTCAAGCTCAGTCAAGCGCCGCAATGGAATGTGGAATAGAGGGGGAACCTGTGTTCGCACGATGGCGGCCTCGGCGCCGACGACGTGGGCGAAGACGGAGTCGAGCGCCTCCCGGCCGCCGGCATCATCGTGGCCGTACCCGGTCGACCCACCAAAGTGCTGCAGTTTACAGGCCGGTGCCGATGCGTCAGTGAGCAGCAAGCAGCGGGGGTAAAGAGAGTAGAGAAAGAGCGGGGCGGAGGTCTGAGGTTACGTGGGGGGCGACGCGGGCGGCGCGGAACGCAGCGGAGACGCGGGACGAGTTGAGGGCGAGGGCTTGGTCCACCTCCCGGAACTCCACCTGCAGCGACTCCACCGCGCGGGCCACCTCCGGGTGGAACGCGCACGCGCGCGGCCGCACCGTCCGCCTGCCGCCCCGCGGGTCGCGAGGCCGCCGCGCGAAGGGGGAGGAGGTCAGGGTGGCGGTGGCGGTGGCTGCAGCCGTCGACATCGCCGCCGGCGACAGCAACCCACCCGCTTCGGATGTCAAACTGAAACTTTATCCTCGGTCGTCACTGCTTCACCGCTGCAGTTCTCGTCTCCCAGGCCCGGCCTGACACGTTCCACCCAGGCCCGGCCCGACACGGACGACCCAGGTCAGGCCCAACGCATTCCACCTACGGCCGGCCCAGTTCTGGCATTTAGGGTGATGCTTCAAGCATCGGAAATGAATGCGACCAGCAACCTCGTCAGTTTCCACGATAACAGGAAGCAAAAGGGAAGCTTTCACTGAACCACAACCACTAGATTCTTAGCACGTCACTAATGGAGCTAAGCGAAGCATGCTCGCGAGCAAGGAACCCACCAATACCATGCTTGCACTCAAAGAAACCTCGCCGCCTTCCTCATCCAGCTCCCCTGCATATAAATCGCCATCCTGTCCTCTGAATCTGCCATCCATCAGGCATCAAGTACAGGTGCCCTGAGCAACGAGACCGACATTGTCAATGGCATCCTCTGGAGCGTTCATGGTAGCGGCGGTGCTCGGGCTGGTGCTCGCGTCGGCGCCGGCGGCGCGGGCGTGGAGCACCGAGGGCCACATGCTCACATGCCAGATCGCACAGGTGAAACAAACAACTTGGCATTCTGTTTCCCATGGCATCTTGGCATCCTGCATTTGGCACCACTGAACTGTAAATGGGTGATTGTGTGGTTGCAGGACCTGCTGGAGCCTGCTGCCGCGCACGCGGTGAAGAACCTTCTGCCGGAGGAGGCGGGCGGCGACCTGTCGGCGATGTGCGTGTGGCCGGACCAGGCGAGGCACTGGTACAAGTACCGGTGGACCAGCCCGCTGCACTTCATTGACACCCCCGACAAGGCCTGCACCTTCGACTACGCCAGTACGTTTGTTTCCTGGCACCCATCGAGCAGCAGCGTATATAAAATTCTGTTTGAATTTCTGAATTGAGATGATCGTCATGTCCTGCAATGGCTGAACAGGGGACTGCCATGACCCCAGCGGCGCCAAGGACATGTGCGTCGCCGGCGCCGTCGCCAACTTCACCTCACAGCTCATGCACTACAAGCAAGGCAGCGCCGACCGCAAGTGTAAGCTAGCGAGGGCGTTTGATATCTTGTACCCAGCGTTTCTGCATCACTGTTCTGAGTTCTTGACTGCATCTGCTGCAAATGCAGATAACCTGACGGAGGCCCTGCTATTCCTGTCACACTTCATGGGAGATATTCACCAGGTATATTTTTTTCCTTCTGAAATCTAGTAATCCTGTGATTATTGTACAGAAGATCAGTCTCTGACATAATTTTATTTTGTCCTTGGTACGTATGTGCAGCCCATGCATGTGGGGTTCACGAGCGACATGGGGGGCAACTCAGTGAACCTACGCTGGTTCAAGCACAAATCCAACCTTCATCATGTAAATAAACCAGCTTACACTTCACCTCTAAGTACACACACTGTCATGTGACAAACAGAGCTTAACACTTCACCTCTAACTCTAAGTTGCATCTGTAATGTTTCTTCCCTTCAGGTGTGGGACAGGGAGATAATACTCACAGTACTCGCCGAACGCTACGGCAAGGACATGGCCGCGTTCCGCAAGGACCTCCAGCACAACATCACCAAAGTAAGCTGCAAACCAGATGAACTGTCGCACAGTTACAGTCTTACAGACGTGCTCTTCGTGTCTGAAATTCATAGACTAGCTAGATAACTTCATGTATACATGTTTGTCTCCTTCCTACAGGGCTCGTGGTCGGACGAGTCTTCGTGGGGAGATTGCGCGGACCTCATGTCTTGCCCAACCAAGTCAGTATATATTTCAGAAGAATTACATTTTTTTGTCATTTGGATTTTGTGTTGAGATGTTGGTTCATCTTGACGCAACCAACAGGTATGCTGCGGAGAGCATAGGCTTGGCGTGCAAATGGGGCTACGATGGCGTCCATGATGGGGACACACTGTCCGGTAAACTATCAATCTAGCCTTGTGTTCATGAGTTCATCATGCCATTCATCTTGAATTATGTATGCTTCATGATCTGCAGATGACTACTTCGGTTCGAGGCTCCCGATCGTGACGCGGCGCATCGCGCAGGGGGGAGTGAGGCTGGCCATGTTCCTCAACCGGGTCTTCGGAGACCACAAGGCCCACAGCCGCGACGTCGCTGCGCAGGTGAACTTGGTCGTAGCTCATGACGATGAGCTCTAGCACCGCGTCAAGTGTCAGTCGCTGTATTGCATCCGTGTTGACCTGAAGGCACGATGGTGCCTACTATAGGAGACTACTGCTAACTTGCATGGAAATGATACAGATGATCGATCAGTGAATAATTGTTTGCGATGCGAGCAGCTAGCGTGTACATGTCATGTCCAAAGATGTAGACATTTATTTGGATGTAACCCAAATAATTCTCTTGTCCTTTTGTTTTCATGTTTGCTGTTATTTTAGTTGCCTCAGTGAATCAACGTCAATACATTTGTCACGCCAAGGCAGGATCATGTCCACACTCTGCACACATCAGTACCATTTGTCGTGGCATGACAAGTTGCATCCTTGCAGTTTGTCTCTACATTTAAATGTTTATGTAGTTTTTTCTTTACCATTAAAGTTGAGTGTGCGACCGTGATGGTAGATTTGGTGTTTGTATGTTCGTCCCAAAACCATGTCCTTCGTTAACTCAATCAAATCAAATCAAATTTGATTAAAATCTCAACTAAATCAAAACATTCCTTGCTTCACCTGCTCATACCCAAATCAAATCAAAGTTTACCAAAACCTCAACCAAATCAACACATTCGTTGCCTTCCCTACCCATACTCAAATCAAATCAAATTTTTACCAAAAATTAGAATATAGTGGGCGTAAGGTATCTGTCGGACACGATTGGTGTTGCAACACATGGTCAATTAGTTAGTATTGTATTTTAGAAGGAAGGCACATGCCATGCACGTATAGAATCCAAAAAATGTGGTTTGACAAACATTAGACCGCTTTGTACTTACTCACTTACTCCCTTTTTATAGAGAAAATGAATTTTGTTATCCTGGTTAAAGGGGCTTGTACTTTTCGGCTGTTAAAGGCAATCTTGAACTACTGACTTCTCATGGTGTGATGATCGTGTAGGCAATGACATTTTCACTTGTGTTAATATCCAGAGCTTATCAAATTTGAACAAAAATCATGACAAAGTATTTTGGAACGGAGGGAGTACGTACGAAGATAAGAAAAAAAATGTATGCCCATGCATAATGCTAATCAGAAGTTAATTCTATTTTATAGCCAATCATCATTTCTCTATACCCGAGGGAGTAGCATTTCATTATTGCAATTAAATAGTCATTTGCCATGAGGATGTCACACCATATGAAATCACCGTAGTCAAATAAAATAGCAACTATCCTCCAGAAAAAAAATAGCAACTAAAAAAAAGCATTCCAAAACTGTCCAGGACCCCAGGTCTTTTGTGTGTAAATTCGTGTACGGGGGTCGACGGCGGCGGCAGGCGACGCAAACCGATCGTAGATCAGAAAAGCAAAGAAAAATAACACCGATCAATCAATCGACGAGAGAGAAAAACCCCAATCAACGGATCGGGAAAAAGACTCTCTAGGGCAGCAGATCAACGCGATCGGCGGACGAACCCTAGGTACGGGCGGCGCGGCCCCCGGTGGCGATCATGGAGACCGACCGCCCCAGGGGCGGCGCGGGGCGGCTAGGGTTTGGATCGGTTAGGCTGATACCATGTTAGAAGGGAATATAGAGGGAATTGGCGGAATATGATGGATGTTGTATTGAGCCTCACGGGCGAGTATATATAAGAGTACAGACTTGGAGGGCAAGAAGCCTCTCCTAGAGATAAGGTAGGAGACGGATTACAAATCCTAGACTACCAAATACATGTAACTCAAATATATCTCTAACAACCGAGATTCAATAACTTATGTAGTCTACCACTCTATGTTTGAACCATGACAGATACTGGTTTGACAAAAACACAAACAGCTAGAGTGCATGAATAAGAAACTGTATCAACATAGCCCGTATATATTCTATGGGCTGGCTTTAGGCCAACCCTACTGCTGAAGTAGAAAGCCGTTTCACAGAAATTCAGAGATTTTCGGTCTCCTCAAAATAAATCACTGCCCTTTTATAAATTGATGTGTTGTTGTGGTTAGAGTGTGGAACGTGGTCCCACGAAGACCTCCTCCTCTCTGCGCACAAGCTACTGCGAGTTAGGCCGTCACCCCGCAGTCGTTGCGTACGCCGGAAAGTGGGAACATATGTGATCTGGAGAGCCATGGGTGAGAGCACAGATGATTGGGGATGAGGATAGGCTCGAGAGACTGCGGAGGAGCGCGGAGTTGTTACAGCCGTGGTCAACTGGGAATAGGCAAACAACGGCGGGGTGAGCGCCGGATGCATGCTTGGAGGCTGCGCTTAGGCCCTTCCTCCACCGTGCACCGTGTACATGTGCTAAGGGTGCCACATATGCACAAAAAAATGATGTCGCAACACAATTAAAGAGGAGAGAGAGCACTATGTGACCCAGGAAGAAACAATGCTAAACACGTGAACCTATGCAAAATGCCTAGCAACCAATGCATGAAGGAGGTTAATGGTTAAACAATTAAATGAGGGAAACTTAGCAACAAAAGCTAAGCACATATGCATTCGGGAGATTAGTTGCTAAGCTTTTTAATGCACTTAGCACCTCACCTTAGCACCAATGCATTGGAAGAGGCCTTACCTCATGCAGCCGTTTATCCTGGAAGCATCCAGATTCTCATAATTGTGTGGCTTACCTGAGTTCGGTTCCTCCGAGAAGCATCCAGATTCAAAGAACAATGTGAGCCGTCAGATGTAACCAAATCAACGGTTGCCTTCCTCTGGTTTCACTGCTGCCTGGTCCGTTGGATTCGGAGAATCAATGGCTGCTCTCGCTTGCTTTGGCGGGAACACTGTAGAAGGTGGTAAATCCCTCTTTCAAAACTTGCGTACTATAGTAGCAGAGATAGAGAAAAATCTGTAATTTATTACAGCCACCAATCTTGCAACCACCACACAAAGTTTAGCTTCAATACACACATAGTACGTAGGTCCTTAAATTAATTATTAAACAACTCTATAATTGATCCTCATGCCGAAAGGCATGAAATTTATTTACTAATACGACTGATAAGGTATCAGTCGGAACTCCTAGTTCATGTTCTCTGGCACCTTCGGGGACGTCCGATACTACTCCTCTCCAATGACGACGTGATAAACAGGGTTAAAAACGACAAGAGGAAAAAAAACTGGGAAAAAAGAGATGCATTGTCTTACTTACCTTGGATAACAATCTAGATGGACACGATAGCATCCGCCATGGCGACGACCGCCGGCACCAGCCCGATCGCTGGTGGCGGTGGCGGCAGGGGTGGAGCCAGGAAATTTTGCTAATGGGTTCGCTAAGGATTTGAGTATGAATTAACAATTGTATGCAATGGCGGAGTTTGCTAGAAATTTCCAATATAAGCTCGCCAAAAAAATATCTA
Organism: Elymus sibiricus; assembly: GCA_039707655.1. NCBI lineage: Eukaryota > Viridiplantae > Streptophyta > Magnoliopsida > Poales > Poaceae > Elymus > Elymus sibiricus. Next base: position 468,175,192 of record CM077666.1, on the reverse strand, counting down.
ACCCAAGGCTGGGGCCAATGCCCCCCCCCCTTCACATTATTCGATGGGGGTTATTCTAGACTTTTTATTGGGCGGAGAAAATCCATTGGGTTCACCGTTTCTACACTGCCGTTGGGTGGCGGTGGCTGGTGCACTGATCTAGAAGACGAGGACGATGCGTGACTGAACTTGACAATGATGATGCCGCGCGCGCTGCTAGCTCAATATCCGGTTGAGCGTGAGCGTGGTGGGAGTTAATTGCATATAGGGACAATTCCATTTCTCCCCCTAATTTGAACCACCACCTGGCATTTGCCCCTAAAATTTGGGTATGCTCAAAAATACCCCTCTCCTGTCTGTGGCCTGTGTTTTGATTTTCGGCCGAAAAAAAGGATTTCGGCCGAATTTCGGCCATCTCGGCCAGGGGTGGAAAGTACCTTCCGGCCGAAAACATAGATTTTGGTCAAATTTTAGCCAAATTTCAGTCAAATTTTGGTCAAATTTCAGCCAATTTTTTTGAAAATGGCCGAAATTCGGTCATCTCGGCCTGGGAAAAAAAATCACAAATCGAAAATCAAAATACAGTCTGTGTCCCTTACAAAAATCCCCTTTCGGCCCATTTCCATCGGGTTAATGCCTCAATGGTCTTTGACCGGTAACTGGGCGTCTGTTGGACATTGTTGCCCCTGGTTCTTACATGTGGACCCGCATCAAAACGTTATCCATTTGCTCACTCTGTTTCTTCTACCTCGCGACGGTGCACAGATGGGAGTGAGGCGATTCATCAGCGGCGAACTGCATCGTTCTAGAGCTCGGGGAGTGAGGCCGCACGTTAGATGCGTGGATGTGCACCTCACGCATGTCGTCCGCGAGCTCTTCGGTCTCTAACGAGGTAAGTTTTCCATCTCTGATTTGTGGATTTTGCATTAGGGTTTGAACTCAGATTGGGGAATTTTGGGCCGTGGGTCGATGGGGTCGGGATTGTGCAGTTCTCGTCTGAGTACTACAGGCCGGATCTGAGCTTTTTGCGGCCTTGAGAAGCTTTCCAAACACCGGTGCCCGGGGCACGGGCTCGTTCCCGCTCGCCGTGTCGCCTGGGGAGGAGCAAGCACGGGGAGACGTTTCCTTGGTTGCCCACGTGATGTAATTTGCATAGATTTTATCTTTTTGCTCCACATTGTTGCCAAGATTGCATTTTGACGATATTTTTGATGTTGCAGCTTCTTGATGAATGTGAATGGGTTGTTTGGTTGACCCTCCTCCCCAATATCGTCTTGGGCGTGCTTTTGAGGAACTACATGCTGGGCTAGAAGCAAGTTGGCTCAAAGCTCATCGTTTAGAGAGGAGGATGTCACATCTAAGAGAGAAAAAGAAGAAGCTCAAGTTAGAGTTGAAGAAGAGTGATACGTCCCAAACGTATCTACTTTTCCAAACACTTTTGCTCTTGTTTTGGACTCTAATTTGCATGATTTGAATGGAACTAACCCGGACTGACACTGTTTTCAGCAGAATTGCCATGGTGTTGTTTTTGTGCAGAAATAAAAGTTCTCGGAATAAGCTGAAAATTTACGAAGAATTATTTCAGAATATGTAAAAAAATATTGGTGGAGGAAATTACCAGAGGGGGGCCACCATGGCTCCACAAGCTCAGGGGACGCGCCACCCCCCCAGGGCGCGCCTGGCGAGCTTGTGGGCCCCTGGCAGCTCTCGCAACCCTATCTCCAACTCCATAAGTACCTATTCGCCAAGAAAAAAAATCAGAGAGAAGGAATCATCGCATTTTACGATATGGAGCCGCCGCCACCTCCTGTTCTTCATCGGGAGGCCAGATCTGGCGTCCGTTCTGGGCTCCGGAGAGGGGGATTTGACGCCGTCGTCATCATCAACCTTCCTCCATCACCAATTTCATGATGCTCACCACCGGGAGTGAGTAATTCCTTCGTAGGCTTGCTGGACGGTGATGGGTTGGATGAGATTTATCATGTAATCGAGTTAGTTTTGTTAGGGCTTGATCCCTAGTATCCACTATGTTCTGAGATTGATGTTGCTATGACTTTGTTATGCTTAATGTTTGTCACTAGGGCCCGAGTGCCATGATTTCAGATCTGAACCCTTTATGTTTTCATGAATATATTTGTGTTCTTGATCCTATCTTGCAAGTTGTATGCACCTATTATGTGTTATGATCCGCATACCCCAAGGTGACAATAATTTGGATTCTTTCCGGTGATTACCGTAGTTTGAGGAATTCATGTATTCACTATGTGTTAATGCTTTGTTCCGGTTCTATATTAAAAGGAGGCCTTAATATCCCTTAGTTTCCTTATGGACCCCGCTGCCACGGGAGGGTAGGACAAAAGATGTCATGCAAGTTCTTATCGCAAGCACGTATGACTATTTACGGAATACATGCCTACATTATATTGAAGAATTGGAGCTAGTTCTGTCACCCTAGGTTATACTTGTTACATGATGAATGACATCCAACATAATTATCCATCACCGATCCAATGCCTACGAGCTTTTCACATCTTGATCTTGCTAAGTTACTACTGTTGTTGCTGCTGTTACGGTCACTACAAAAACTGCTACTGCTACTGTTACTGTTACTGCTACTATTGTTACCACTGCTATCAAACTATCATACTACTGTGCTACTGATCACTTTGCTGCAGATATTTAGTTCTCTAGGTATGGTTGAATTGACAACTCAACTGCTAATACTTACAAATATTCTTTGGCTCCCCTTGTGTTGAATCAATAAATTTGGGTTGAATACTCTACCCTCGAAAACTGTTGCGATCCCCTATACTTGTGGGTTATCAAGACCTTTTTCTGGCGCCGTTGCCAGGGAGCATAGCTCTATTTGCTGAGTCACTTGAGATTTATATCTGTTAATCACTATGAGGAATCTTAAGGATGATAGAACCAAGATCGTTCCCTCTAAGCCGAGGGAAGGTAAGGAACTGTTATCTAGCTCTGCACTTGATTCACCTTCTGTTTTGAGTAAGCTTGCGACACCACCACCTGCTATTAATCCCGATATGTCGCAAGTAATTGATGATGCTACTTCTGATATGAATGATGCTATTGATGATGCTAGTACTTTGCTTGATGATAATGTGCCACTAGGAGAATTTCTTGATGAACAACTTGCTAAAGCTAAAGAATTTGAGAATGCTGAAACTGATGAAACTATTGAAACTGAAAATTATGATTCACCTATTAGACCCGACTATCCTAGAATTGAAATGCCTAAGATACCTGAGAGCTTTGTTGTGGGTGAGGATATAACTAGGGAATTTCTTGCCTGTAATGATAGAGACGATCTTAAGAAATCACTAGGTAAGCTGAAAGAAAAATCTCTGAATGCTAGAATGAAATATGATCCTAAGTTTGCTACTTCACCTATCTTTGTTACTGATAAGGATTATGAATTCTCTATCGATCCTGAGTTAATTACTTTGGTTGAATCTGATCCTTTCTATGGTTACGAATCTGAAACTGTTGTGGCACACCTTACTAAGTTGAATGATATAGCCACCCTATTTGTTCATGAGGAAAAAATTCGCTACTACTACATCCTTAAGTTGTTTCCTTTCTCGTTAAAGGGTGATGCGAAGATATGGTTTAATACTCTTGTTCCTGGTTGTGTGCGTAGTCCCCAGGATATGATATATTACTTCTTTGAAAAATATTTTCCTGCTCATAAGAAAGAAGCTGCCTTACAGGAAATATTTAACTTTGTGCAAATTGAAGAGGAGAATCTCCCTCAAGCTTGGGGGAGGCTTCTCCAATTACTTAATGCTTTGCCTGATCATCCTCTCAAGAAAAATGAAATACTTGATATCTTTTACAATGGACTAACCGATGCTTCTAGGGACTACCTAGATAGTTGTGCTGGTTGTGTTTTCAGGGAACGAACAGTGGAACAAGCTGAAGAACTATTGAATAATATATTGCGGAATGATAATGATTGGACAATTCCTGAACCACCACCCAAACCAACTCCGAAGAAGAGAGGTATTCTATTTCTTAGTCCTGAAGATATGCAAGAGGCAAAGAAATCTATGAAAGAAAAAGGTATTAAAGCTGAAGATGTTAAGAATTTACCACCTATTGAAGAAATACATGGGCTTGACACTCCGACACAGGTAGTAGAGATAAATTCTCTTATAAAATTTGATGAAGGTGATATTCCTTACAATAAACCTCCTAGTCAATGCTTGTATGAATTTGACAACTACATTATTAAGCAAGATCATTTTAATGCTTATGTTATGAAACAATTGAAACGTAATGCTTACATGATTGATCGCTTGCGTGACTTGTTGTTTAGAATTGCCAATGATGTTAAAGGTGTAGGTAAACATGCTTCTATGGTCCAGACTCAATTAGAACAAGTTGCTAAGTCACAAAATGATTTGCTCAATGAAATGAATAATAATATGAATGATCATGCTGTTAGAGTAATGACTAGAGGAGGCACAATGACTCAGGAACCATTATATTTTGAAGGTCACCCTAAAAGAATTGAACAAGATTCTCAAAGAATTAATATTGATGCACCTAGTCCATCTAAGAAGAAAAAGAAAACTGATAGGACTTTGCATACCTCTAGTGAATCTGAGGAAGAAAAACCTTGTGAGAATAGCAATGATGTTTCTATCTCTGATGCTGAGACACAATCTGATAATGAACATTCACCTAGTGATAATGATAATGACAATCATGATGTTCATGTTGATGCTCAACCAGACAATGATAAAGAACCTGATAATGATGTTGAGATAGAACCTGTTGTTGATCTTGATAACCCACCTCCTAAAAACAAACGTTATGATAAAAGAGATTTCGTTGCTAGAAAACATGGTAAAGAAAGAGAACCCTGGGTTCAGAAACCTATGCCTTTCCCAACTAAACCATCCAAGAATAAGGATGAGGAAGAATTTGAACGTTTTGCTAAAATGCTTAGGCCTGTCTTTTTGCGTACTCGTTTGACTGATATTTTAAAGATGGCCCCATATGCTAAATACATGAAAGATATTGTTACTAATAAAAGAAAGATACCTGAAGCTGAAATTTCCACCATGCTTGCAAACTATTCTTTTAAGGATGGAGTACCTAAGAAACTGGGAGATCCAGGAATACCTACTATACCATGCTCCATTAAAAGAAATTATGTTAAAACTTCTTTATGTGATTTAGGAGTCGGTGTTAGTGTTATGCCTTTCTCTTTATATAGAAGACTTGATTTGAATAAACTCGCACCTACTGAAATATCATTGCAAATGGCTGATAAATCTACTGCCATACCTATCGGTGTTTGTGAGGATGTGCCCGTTGTAGTTGCAAATGTTACTATCTTGACAGACTTTGTTATACTTGATATGCCCTAGGACGACAACATGTCGATTATCCATGGTAGACCCTTCTTGAATACTGCAGGAGCTGTTATTGATTGCAACAAAAGCAAGGTCACTTTTCATATTAATGGTAATGAGCATACGGTACACTTTCCGAAGAAACAATTTCAAGTGAATGGTATTAATCTTATTGAAAAGGCTCCGACAATTACTATTGGAAGTTTCCAACTCCCTCTTCCTACTGTCAAAAAGAAATATGAAACTCTTATTATTAGGGAGATGCATATCTCCGTTGAGGTAACTTAGTGTCATACGAAGATTATTCGGTTTCATGTCATTCGAAAATAGTTTGTTAATAAGACTTGATCAACCTTATTAACGGATTCTTTTTGAGGGGCATGTGGTCGATGAATTTAGTAAGCACAAACCTTCTGTACCCACTATTTACTCTCTGTTATTTAAAGTTAATAAAGTAGAAATGCCATGATCTTCCTGTTTTCTGAATTTCCCGTGCAATAAAAAATGACCCGAAAATAAAGTTCTCAGAATGCCCTGAAAATTTAGTATGATTTTTTGTTGAATATTTAAGAATTTTTGGCACTGAACACACCCCAGGGGGGGGGTGCACCTGTGAGCCACAAGCTCACAGGGCGCGCCACCCCCCAGGGTGCGCCTAGTGGGCTTGTGGGTCCCACAGGGACCCACTCACTTATCCCAGCCGCCCACTCCCTTCTTCTTCCTCCAGAAAAAATCACTTGCTAGCTCAAACCCGTGTTCTTGCTCCTTTGACTGCAAATTTCGATCTCCTTGCTCGGAACTCCGTTTCCAAAACTGTTTTGGGAGATTGTTCTTCGGTATGTGACTCCTCCAATGGTCCAATTAGTTTATGTTCTAGTGCTTTACATATTGCAATTTTTTGCTGCTGTGGTGACCATGTTTTTGAGCTTGCATGCTGAATTCATGTGGTCCAAAGTAGTTTTGATGCATGATATAGCCTCTAGATACTTATGGGAGTAGTTGATATCCATTTTGTGGAGTTTGGTTCACTTTTATTTTGAGTCACTAAAAATTTCAGAAATTTTCAGAAAAAGAAAATTCTCAAGTGGAGGTTGAGAGGTGATACGTCTCCAACGTATCTATAATTTATGAAGTATTCATGCCATGTTTATAACAATTCTATATGGTTTTGGTATGATTTGATTAGAACTAATCCGGACTGACGCTGTTTTTAGCAGAATTGCCATGGTGTTGTTTTTTGTGCAGAAATAAAAGTTCTTGGAATTGGATGAAACTTTTTGGAGATTTTTTATGGAATAAATAAAAAATACTGGAACCAAGAGCACTGGAGGGGGCCACCCAGTGCCCATGAGGCACCAGGGCGCGCCACCCCCCCGGGCACGCCCTGGTACCTCGTGGGGCCCACGTGGCTCCGTCTGACCTGATTCCAACGCTGAAAAATCCTATAAATAGAGAAACCCCCAGAAATAACCCTAGATGAGTTTTTACGCCGCCGCAAGCCTCTGTACCTCCACGATCTCATCTACAACCCTTTTCCGGCACCCTGCCGGAGGGGGTGAAATCATCACCGGAGGCCATCTTCATCATCCCGGCGGTCTCCATGACGAGGAGGGAGTAGTTCACCCTCGGGGCTGAGGGTTTGTACCAGTAGCTATGTGTTTGATCTCTCTCTCTCTCTCGTGTTCTTGATTTGGCACGATCTTGATGTATCACGAGCTTTGTTAATATAGTTGGATCATATGGTGTTTCTTCCCTCTCTATCCTTGTTGTGATGAATCGAATCTTTTCCCTTTGAGGTTTCGATATTGTCGGATTAAATATTTCAGATTTGAGAACGCTTGATGTATGTCTTGCATATGAATACCCGTGGTGACAATGGGGTATTATATTGACTCACTTGATATATGTTTTGGCATTCAACTCGCGGATTCCCGTGGTGACATTGGGGTAATCTATGCATAGGGGTTGATGCACGTTTTCATTATCTTTTCTCCGATAGAAACTTTGGGGTGCTCCTTGGAGTTCTTTGTGAGGATTGAATATTATGATTATGAAGTTGTTTGATGCATATCGTATAATCAACTCACGGATACTTGTGGTGACATTGGAGTATCTAGGTGACATTAGAGTTGGTTGATGTGTATCATATGGTGTTATTTTAGTACGAACTCTAGGGCTGTTTGTGACACTTATAGGAATAGCTCAATAGATCGATCGAAAAGGATAACTTTGAGGTGGTTGCGTACCCTATAAACAATTTCTATCTTATATTCTCTGCTAATAGGAACTTGGGAGTGATTCTTTATCACACGTTGAGGGATGGTTATATGATCCAATTATATTAGCATTGTTGAGAGATTGCACTAGCGAAAGTATGAACCCTAGGCCTTGTTTTTAAACATTGCAATACCGTTTGTGCTCACTATTATCGCTTGCTACCTTGCTGTTTTTATATTTTCAGATTACAAAAACCTATATCTACTATCCATACTACACTTTTATCACCATCTCTTCACCGAACTAGTGCACCTATACAATTTACCATTGTATTGGGTGTGTTGGGGACACAAGAGGTTTCTTGTATTTGGTTGCAGGGTTGTTTGAAAGATACCATCTTCAACCTATGCCTCCCACGAATTGATAAACCTTAGGTCATCCACTTGAGGGAAAATTGCTACTGTCCTACAAAACTCTGCGCTTGGAGGCCCAACACGAGTCTACAAGAATAAGTTGTGTAGTAGACATCAAGCTCTTTTCTGGCGCCGTTGCTGGGGAGGTGAGTGCTTGAAGGTATATCTTTACATCTTGCAATCGAATCTTTTAGTTTCTTGTTTCATCACTAGTTTGGTTTATAAAAAGAAAACTACAAAAAATGGAGTTGAGGTTGCCTCATATTATTCGTCTTTATAATGTTTTTCTTGAAAATGATGGAGCGGAAAATTGTGCTCAATTGATAGAAAAAGAATTCAATAAAATGTTTGGCATAAAATCTTTGAATGATGAGCATGATTGCAGTGTTGTTAGTATGAATTCTATGAATATCCAAAATACTAATGATGATTGCACTAGTCATGACAAAAATGTTTCTTATAAGCATGACAATTTTTGTGGAGTGCATGAAGTTTGTGAAGACATGCCTTATAGGGACGATAGATTTTGTAAGAAGCATAAACATGATAGAACCAATTTTTTGCTCAAAGTGATAGATGAATTTGATACAAAATTATGCTCTCTTCATCCCATTACTTGTGAACTTTGCAATAAAGTTGGTCACCTTAATTTTCAATGCATACTTTTTCATGATCGAATCATGGCTAAATATTGTAATGACTTGACCGCCCTCGAACTATATAACGAGCTTTATCTATTCTTGGGGTGTGAGGAATTGTCACATAAAAATAGTTGGTTTTAAGTATTCATTCTCACGGATGACATTGAGACTAATCTGAAGGAAATCTATATGTTTTGTATGGTAAATTGCAAGGAGAATGCTTGTATTGCCAACTATAGAAAAACAGGAAAACAAATAGAATATAAAATAAATACTAATGAAAGGGTAAAGATTCCCCCTTTCCCTCCTATTTTCTCTCATGATGAAACAGGTAGCGAGGAGGAGCTTCCTATCCAACCAATCTCTTCAATAAGAAGCTCGGAAGAATTAAATAAACCCATACATAATGTGGTAAAGAAAAAGAAAAGAACGAAAAGTAGAGGCAAAGAGGTATCTCTCCCAAATAATGTTGCTCCTACTATTGTTGTACCTCATGAGAATGAATCAAAAATAATTGTGGAAGATGATACACTTGATGATGATTTTGTTATGCCTATTGCTTGTTGTGATGATTATGATTGGGAAGATAATGATACTTCTTATGATCTTGAAAATCTTTATGGCTCCAACTTGGAGGAATATGATAATAATTGTTATACTATTGGTGCTATTCATACTATTGATGATAATAGTGATAATGCTAATGATATGCAAACCAACAAGCTTGGGGATGCTATGTTTGATGAGAATGACATTTTTGAGAATTTATTTGCTACAATTAATGTTTGTCCCAAGCTTGAGGATGCTATGCTTAATGAAGATGATCTTTTTAGTCCCCCTACTTTGAATGATCAAATTTGTTATGATGATTGCATGCCTCCTACTTATGATGATTATTGTGATGATACTTATGTTATAAAAAGTAGTGATGCTTGTATTTATAAAACTTGTCATAATTATGATTACCCTTTTTCTGAACATTACTCTTTTAATGTGGAAACAATTTATAGTATTCGAGTTTCATATGATACTCCCACTTTTATGAATGAGAAGAAATTTGCTTATGTGGAGAGTAATAAAAATTCTATGCTTGTGGATCATGAAAAGAATGCTTTATGTGATAGCTATATTGTTGAATTTCTTCATGATGCTACTGAAAATTATTTTGATAGAGGAATATATGCTTCTACATATTTCAACAACATCAAGTTTCCTCCCTTTATGTTGAAAGTTCTGAAGTCATGCTTGTTTTGCCTTCCTATGCTAGTTGATTCTTGCTCCCATAAACTATTTGCTCACAAAATACCTATGCATAGGAAGTGGGTTTGGCTTAAATGTGCTAGTCATATGCTTCATGATGCTCTCTTTGTGTTTCAATTCTTTACTTTTACGTGAGCATCATTGAAATCATCATGCCTAGCTAAAAGGCATTAAAGAAAAGCGCTTGTTGGGAGACAACCCAATATTTGTACCATGTTTATTATAGTTTTGTATGATTTTGGTGCACTTTTATATGGACTTTATATGATTTTCATGGACTAACATATTGACCTAGTGCCCAGTGCCAGTTGTTGTTTTCTGCTTGTTTTTGGTTTTCCAGAAAATCCATATCAAATGAAGTCCAAATGCAGCAAAACTTTTTGACGATTTTTTCTGGAAGGAAACAGACCCAGGAAGCTTCGGAGGAACAGAAGAAGACCCACAGGGGCCCCACAAGCCACCTGGGCGCGCCACCCCCCCAGGCGCGCCCTGGTGCCTCGTGGGCCCCCTGTGGCCCTTCTTCGCGTGATTCCAACGCCAAAAATTCTTATAAATACCAAAACCTCCAGAAATAACCCTAGAACTTGGACTCCGCCGCTGCTAGCCTCTGTACCCTCGAAATACCATCTGGAGCCCCGTTCCGGCACCCTGCCGGAGGGGGAAATCATCACCGGAGGCTATCTTCATCATCCCGGTGGTCTCCATGACGAGGAGGGAGTAGTTCACCCTCGAGGCTAGGGGTATGTACAAGTAGCTATGTGTTTGATCTCTCTCTCGTGTTCTTGATTTGGCACGATCTTGATGTACCGCGAGCTTTGTTAATACAGTTGGATCATATGGTGTTTCTCCCTCTTTATCTTGTTGTGATGAATTGAGTTTTTACCTTTGAGGTTTCACTATTATCGGATTGAATATTTTTATGGATTTGAGAACACTTGATGTATGTCTTGCATATGAATACCTGTGGTGACAATGGGGTATTATATTGATTCACTTGATATATGTTTTGGCACTCAACTCGTGGATTCCCGATGTGACATTGGGGTAATCTATGCATAGGGGTTGATGCACATTTTTGTCCTACTTTCTCCGGTAGAAATTTTGGGACACTCTTTGAAGTTCTTTGTGTTGGATTGAATATTATGAATCTGAAGTTGTTTGATGCATATCATATAATCTACTCACCGATACTTGTTGTGACATTGGAGTATCTAGGTGACATTAGGGTTGGTTGATGTGTATCATATGGTGTTATTCTAGTACGAACTCTAGGGCTGTTTGTGACACTTATAGAAATATCTCAATAGATTGATCGGAAAGGATAACTTTGAGGTGGTTTCGTACCCTACAACAATTTCTATCTTATGTTCTCCGCTAATAGGAACTTTGGAGTGATTCTTTGTCGCACGTTGAGGGATTGTTATATGATTCAATTATGTTAGCACTGTTGAGAGATTGCACTAGTGAAAGTATGAACCCTAGGCCTTGTTTCTAAGCATTGCAATACCGTTTGTGCTCCGTTTTATTACTTGCTACCTTGCTGTTTTTATATTTTCAGATTACAAAAACCTATATGTACTATCCATACTACACTTGTATCACCATCTCTTCGCCGAACTAGTGCACCTATACAATTTGCCATTGTATTGGGTGTGTTGGGGACACATGAGATTTCTTGTATTTGATTGTAGGGTTGTTTGAGAGAGACCATCTTCATCCTACGCCTCCCACTGATTGATAAACCTTAGGTCATCCACTTGAGGGAAAATTGCAACTGTCCTACAAAACTCTGGGCTTGGAGGCCCAACATGAGTCTACAAGAATAAGTTGTGTAGTAGACATCAAGCTCTTTTTTGGCGTCGTTGCCGGGGAGGTGAGTGCTTGAAGGTATATCTTACAATCTTGCAATTGAATCTTTTAGTTTCTTGTTTTATCACTAGTTTGGTTCATAAATGAAAACTACAAAAAAAATGGAATTGAGGTTGCCTCATATTATTCGTCTTTATAATGTTTTTCTTGAAAATGATGGAGCGGAAAATTGTGCTCAATTGATAGAAGAAGAATTCAATAAAATGTTTGGAATAAAATCTTTGAATGATGAGCATGATTGCAATGTTGTTAGTATGAGTTCTATGAATATCCAAAATACTAAAGATGATTGCACTAGTCATGACAAAAAAGTTTCTTATAAGCATGTCAATTTTTGTGGAGTGCATAAAGTTTGTGAAGACATGCCTTATAGGGACGATAGATTTTGTAAGAAGCATAAACATGATAGAACCAATTTTTTTCTCAAAGTGATAGATGAATTTGCTAAAAAATTATGTTCTCTTTATCCTATTACTTGTGAACTTTGCAATAAAGTTGGTCACCTTAATTTACAATGCATGCTTTTTCATGATCGAATCGTGTCCAAATATTGCAATAATTGGATCACCCGTGAACTTTATAATGAACTTTGTTTATTTTTGGGGTGTGAATAATTGACATATAAAAATAGTTGGTTTGAAGTATTCATTCTCACAAAAGACATTGAAAGTAATTTATAGGAAATCTATATGTTTTGTGTGGTAAATTGCAATGAGAATGCTTATATAGCCAACTATAGAAAAATGGGAAAACAAATAGAATATAAAAGAAATACTAATGGAAGGGTAAAGATCCCCCCTTTCCCTCCTATTTTCTCTCATGATGAAATAGGTAACGAGGAGGAGCTTCCTATCCAACCAATCTCTTCAATAAGAAGCTCGGAAGAATTAAATAAACCCACACATAATGTGGTAAAGAAAAAGAAAAGAAGAAAAAGTAGAGGTAAAGAGGTATCTCTCCCAAATAATGTTGCTCCTATTATTGTTGTACCTCATGAGAATGAATCAAAAATAAATGTGGAAGATGATACACTTGATGATGATTTTGTTATGCCTATTGCTTGTTGTGATGATTATGATTGGGAAGATAATGATACTTCTTATGATCTTGAAAATCTTTATGGCACCAACTTGGAGGAATATGATAATAATTGTTATACTATTGGTGCTATTCATACTATTGATGATAATAGTGATAATGCTAATGATATGCAAACCAACAAGCTTGGGGATGCTATGTTTGATTGGAATGATATGTTTGAGAATTTATTTGCTGCAAATAACGTTTGCCCTAAGCTTGGGGATGCTATGCTTAATGAAAATGATCTTTTTATCCCCCCCTACTTTTGATGAGCAAATTTATTATGATGATGACATGCCTCCAATCTATGATGATTATTGTGATGATACTTATGTTATGAAAAATAGTGATGATTATTATTATAATACTTGTTATAATTATGAAAATCCTTTTACTGAACATCACTCTTTTAATGTGGAAACAATTTATAGTATTCGAGTTTCATACGATGCTCCCACTATTATGAATGAGAACAAATTTGCTTATGTGGAGAGTAGTAAAAATTCTATGGTCATAGATCATGAAAAGAATGCTTTATGTAATAGCTATATTGTTGAATTCATTCATGATGCTACTGAAAATTATTATGAGAGAGGATCATATGCTTTTACATATCTCAATAATATCAAGTTTCCTCTCTATGTGTTGAAAGTTTTGAAGTTATGCTTGTTTTGCCTTCCTATGCTAGTTGATTCTTGCTCCATAAATTGTCGCTCACAAAATACCCATGCATAGGAAGTGGGTTAGGCTTAAATGTGTAGTCATATGCTTCATGATGCTCCCGTTCTGTTTCAATTCTTTACGTTTATGTGAGCATCATTGAAATCATCATACCTAGCTAAAAAGGCATTAAAGAAAAGCGCTTGTTGGGAGACAACCCAACATTTAAACCTTTTGTTTTTTTGTGTTCACATGATTAAGCTACTGTGGTAATCATGTTTCATATGTTTTCTTTCAATAATGTGCCAAGTAAAGCCTTTGGGATAGTGTGAATGCTTGTCGATTCGATTCTGTGCAAAAACAGAAACTTTTGCATCCAGTGCTGGAATTTCTATTCTGTACTGGAGCGTGAGAAAATTCTGAAATTTTTACAGAGCATTGGGTTACAAATTTTTTACGTTTTTATAATTTTTCAGAAGTTTTGGAGGTACATAAATATGGTTTTTAAATTGTTCACTACATGCTGTTCTGTTTTTGACAGATTCTGTTTTTAGTGCATAGTTTGCTTGTTTTAGTGTTTCCATAGCTTATATTGAGTAATATAAATTGTGGAAATTATAGAATACAGTAGGCATTACGTGAGAACAATTATGAATCTTGTCTTGACAGTACCTAAGTGGATGATTTATTTTTATCATACTAACCTATCTCACAAGTTCCGTTAAGTTTTGTGTGATTGAAGTTTTCAAGTTTTGGGTGAGATATCGATATAAGGAGAATAAGGAGCAGCAAGACCCTAAGCTTGGGGATGCCCAAGGCACCCCAAGGTAATATTAAAGGAAGACTCAAGCGTCTAAGCTTGGGGATGCCCCGGAAGGCATCCCCTCTTTCGTCTTCAACATTATTGGTAACCTTACTTGGAGCTATATTTTTATTTGTCACATGATATGTGTTTTGCTTGGAGCATCATTTTATTTTGTTTATATTTTCTTACTGGTATCAATAATCATGTTTTGTATCTTTTAGTTCAATAAAATCCCAATTATAGCCTTTACCATGCTCCGTTTGCAAGTTTATGTGTTGCTGTTTGAAAACAGAAAGTTTTCTGTTATGTCTAGAATATTACTGAATAGTCAGAACATGATAAAAATCTGAAATTTTTACACAGTAAGAATGCGTTAGTTCTCTGTCACGTGGTCATTTTTCAGAATTTTTGGAGTTAGGGATTTATGAATTTAAAATCCCCCTTTACAGACTGTTCTGTTTTGGGAGATTTCGGTCATGGTTGCATTGTTTGCATATGTTTGCTTGTTTAATGATTCTATTTGAGGATAGGAGTATTAAATATGCAGAGGCATTTAGTATGCAATGTTTAATTATAATTTTAGTGATTTGTTACAGTAAAGAATGTTAAGGTTTTGAGTTGATTTATACTAACTTATCTCACGAGTTCTTGTTGAGTTTTGTGTGGATGAAGTTTTTAAGATTTAGGAGAAACCGTGATATGAGAGGAATTAAGGAGACACAAGAGCTCAAGCTTGGGGATGCCCGGCATCCCAAGTATTTATTCTAAGAAGTCTCAAGTAACTAAGCTTGGGGAATGCCCCGGTTGGCATCCCACCTTTCTTCATCAACACCTATCGGTTAGCCTAAGTTTTTGCTTCTTCAAATGAGATGTGCTATTCTTGGAATGTCATTTTATTTTGTTTTCTTTGCTGTTTGAATAAAATTATCAAGATCTGAAATTTTAAATGAGAGAGAGTCCTCACATAGCTACCTATTTACTTAACTACTCATTTGGTCTTCACTTATATCTTTTTGGAGTAGTTTGTCATTTACTCTTGTTCTTCAC
The DNA here is from genome assembly GCA_039707655.1 of Elymus sibiricus. NCBI lineage: Eukaryota > Viridiplantae > Streptophyta > Magnoliopsida > Poales > Poaceae > Elymus > Elymus sibiricus. Next base: position 468,159,837 of record CM077666.1, on the reverse strand, counting down.
TTATATCCTATGAGTAAATTGTTGAATGAATTGAATATCATAAAGTTGAAATTATATGTGCTTCATATGCTTGTATCATGTCTAGTAGTAGTTTCACATTTGGGTTAGAAAGTGAAATCTATTGAAGCTTGACAATCACAATATTGGTCATACAATCAATTCATGAATGATTAGTATAAGGAAGAGAACTTTCACATATAAATATATTATCTTGGACATCTTTTATGATTGTGAATACCCATTAATTATTTTCAAACTTGAGAAAATTAGTTGAAGTTGGACAAGGAAGACAACGTAATGAGTTATGTTTGGGTATATTTGCATAGAACTTATATTGTTATGGATCCTCCAATATGTGATGCTTGCTTAGGATCTTTTGCTAGCCAAAAATTCGTACTAAGTAGAGATACTACTTGTGCATCCAAAAACCCTTAAAGCCAATTTCTTCCCATGAGTGTCCACCATATCTACCTATGGATTGAATAAGATCCTTCAAGTAAGTTGTCATCGGTGCAAAAAGCAATAAAAATTGTTCCTAAAATATGTATGATATTTTATTGCAAGGGAAAATAAGCGTTGTACAAACTTGTGATGGCAAAGAAATAAAATTGACGAACTGCATAATAAAGGTTGCTATCACAAGGGGCAATATAACGTGACGTTCCTTTGCATTAAGAGCTTGCACATACAAAAATAAAAAGCGCATGACAACCTTTGCTTCCCTCTATGAAGGGCCTATCTTTTACTTTATGTATCTACTTTTATGCAAGAGTCAATAGTATTACTTCTCATTTCAACCTTAATTATTCTCTAGTTGGCAAGCATCATGTTCGATGGATGCCATTTGTTCTAAAAATATGCTTTGAGTACTAGCACTCATAGAAGACTATATGATAATTGAGTATGTGGAGCTCTTACTTAGACTTTGTTGAGAATAAGTTGAATTGCAATTGTTTGGTGACTAAGAACATAGGTTATTAAGTTTCAAGAGAATGCATTGTTCAAACCATAACATGTGAATTGATTGCTACTTTATCATGATGAGTTTTATGAGAAAGAGTTGCTGTTATGATGCTAGGAAAAGTGATCGAAATTATCATTGATCAAACTTATGCACTATGCTAGCATTCACACTTCATAAATTATTTCTTTTATCATTTACCTACTGGAGGACGAGCAGGAATTAAGCTTGGGGATGCTGATACGTCTCCAACGTATCTATAATTTATGAAGTATTCATGCCATGTTTATTATAGTTTTGTATGATTTTGGTGCACTTTTATATGGATTTTATATGATTTTCATGGACTAACATATTGACCTAGTGCCCAGTGCCAGTTGCTGTTTTCTGCTTGTTTTTGGTTTTCCAGAAAATCCATATCAAATGAAGTACAAATGCAGCGAAACTTTTTGACGATTTTTTCTGAAAGGAAACAGACCCAGGAAGCTTCGGAGGAATAGAAGAAGACCCACAGGGGCCCCACAAGTCACCTGGGTGCGCCACCCCCAGGCGTGCCTTGGTGCCTCATGGGCCCCCTGTGGCCCTTCTTCGCGTGATTCCAACGCCAAAAATTCTTATAAATATCAAAACCCCCAGAAATAACCCTAGTACTTGGACTCCGCCGCCGCAAGCCTCTGTACCCTCAAAATACCATCTGGAGCCCCATTCCGGCACCCTGCCAGAGGGGGAAATCATCACCGGAGGCCATCTTCATCATCCCGGCGGTCTCCATGACGAGGAGGGAGTAGTTCACCCTCGAGGCTAGGGGTATGTACAATTAGCTATGTGTTTGATCTCTCTCTCATGTTCTTGATTTGGCACGATCTTGATGTACCATGAGCTTTGTTAATATAGTTGGATCATATGGTGTTTCTCCCTCTTTATCTTGTTGTGATGAATTGAGTTTTTAATTTTGAGGTTTCACTATAATCGGATTGAATATTTTTATGGATTTGAGAACACTTGATGTATGTCTTGCATATGAATACCCATGGTGACAATGAGGTATTATATTGATTCACTTGATATATGTTTTGGCACTCAACTCGCGGATTCCCGAGGTGACAGTGTGGTAATCTATGCATAGGGGTTGATGCACGTTTTCCTCCTACTTTCTCCGGTAGAAATCTTGAGACACTCTTTGAAGTTCTTTGTGTTGGATTGAATATTATGAATCTGAAGTTGTTTGATGCATATCATATAATCAACTCACGGATACTTGTGGTGACATTGGAGTATCTAGGTGACATTAGGGTTGGTTGATGTGTATCATATGGTGTTATTCTAGTACGAACTCTAGGGCTGTTTGTGACACTTATAGAAATATCTCAATAGATTGATCGGAAAGGATAACCTTGAGGTGGTTTCGTACCCTACAACAATTTCTATCTTATGTTCTCCGCTAATAGGAACTTTGGAGTGATTCTTTGTCGCACGTTGAGGGATTGTTATATGATTCAATTATGTTAGCATTGTTGAGAGATTGCACTAGTGAAAGTATGAACGCTAGGCCTTGTTTCTAAGCATTGCAATATTGTTTGTGCTCTGTTTTATCACTTGCTACCTTGCTGTTTTTATGTTTTCAGATTACAAAAACCTATATCTTCTATCCATACTACACTTGTATCACCATCTCTTCGCTGAACTAGTGCACCTATACAATTTGCCATTGTATTGGGTGTGTTGGGGACACACGAGATTTCTTGTATTTGATTGCAGGGTTGTTTGAGAGAGACCATCTTCATCCTATGCCTCCCACGGATTGATAAACTTTAGGTCATCCACTTGAGGGAAAATTGCTACTGTCCTACAAAACTCGGTGCTTGAAGGCCCAACACGAGTCTACAAGAATAAGTTGTGTAGTAGACATCACCTAGTATTTAGTCAGGGCACTCGCGAGACTATTACCCTGCCGGCACCTTCTTTGTTCGACCTTTCTTTAGGCAGGTACATTATTATGCTGCAGATATTTATGCTTATTGGGGCGTGGAGCCGCCCCAAGTGGTTGAGCCAGAGCCAGCACCTGTGCCTGAGGCGGCCGTAGAGCCCGTGTACCCGTGGGATCCGCAGGACCCCGTTTATCAATGGAACTCCGATGAACCTCAGTACTATCCTGAGGGATACTTCGAGCCGTGGCCATAGACCAACTTAGGCCAAAAGCCTAAGCTTGAGGGAGTACGTATTTCTCACCGACAGTACATTCATGTACCACACATTTCATTCCAGTTGTCGGTTTCATCCTTTTTCATTGTATATCCATGTTAGTTTTATTTTTGCCTTCTTCTTGTGTGTTTGAAAAACTTTAAAAATGCAAAAATATTTCTCGCTTCTTTTCGGTTTTTCTTTCTAGTCTAGTAATTTGCAGTTTTAAAAGAAAACCCAAAAAGATTTCTCGTTCTTCTTTTACTTGTTGGGAGCTTTCCCGTGTAAATAGTTTTTCTCTTTTTCATTTTTCTCCTTTGTTGATTTGCTTTCTTTAGAAAAAAAAACAAAAATTCCAAAAATATGTCAGTGTGTTTCTTTGAAATTCTTTCCTTTCGTCTGAGTCGTCGTTAGGAGAAGACCACGATGAACATGTTGAGTGGCGCTCATATGCATTATTGTTGATCTAACAAAGAGCCCATATTACCTTGTCTTCTCCTTTGAATAAAATGTTTGCAGATTCCAGCTTAGTCCACGGCACACTTGCACTATTATTATTTTCATATCATTCAGTCGTGCAAGTGAAGGGCAATAATGACGATGATTTGATGAAGTGATTGAGATGAAGAAAGGCTGGTATGAACTCCTCTTATTTTTGTTTTTGTAAATATGTTTAGCTCATCGTTCTTGATTCAGTATTATTATGAGTAAACATGTTTGTGATGACAATTAGAGATTATAGTTGCTCATGCCATGCTTAAATAGCTAGGAGTGGATAATGATTTATCTTGAGTGTCAACATGCATTAAAATGGTTATGATGTAGTATGATAGTATGGTATCTCCCTCTGAATGATTTGAGTGGCTTGACTTGGCACATGTTCATGCATGTAGTTGATTCAAAACCAACATAGCCTCCACGATATTTATGTTCATGGTGTTTGATATCCTACTCATGCTCGTATTCAATGTTAATTATTCCCAATGCATGTTTATGACCGTTTTCGCTCTCTAGCTGGTCGCTTCTCAATCTATTGCTAGCCTCCGCCTGTACTAAGTGGGAATACTGCTTGTGCATCCAAATCCTTAAACCCAAAGTTGCTCCAGATGAGTCCACTATATCTACCTATATGCGGTATTACTCTGCCGTTCCAAGTAAATTTGCATGTGCCACCTCTAAACATTCAAATAAGCATCTGTTTTGTGTGCCCGTACCGCTCATGGAGCGACAGGGGGCAGTCAGTATCTTCCATGCTAAACGGGTTGTTCTCATGATGAGTGTTTATTCACTTGTCCTTGCACGAGAGGGGCTGGTAATCGGGGTTTCCAGTCCCATGATTAAAATGTCAAAATAATAAAACAAACTCCCCCGAAAAGTTGTTGGTATGGAGGGCACCCGAGGATTCGGCTAGTCATGGCTTGTGTTTGTTGGTGGAGGGGGAGTAAACTTTACTTTAACGCTTGGGAACCGCCGCTAATTTGTTTAGCATGGAAGATATTGAAAACTCTTGGTCGTAACGTTGACAGGAAAGGCATACCTCCCAAAATTATATTCATCTCTGTTTTAAGCTTCGAGCTCTGGCACCTCTGCAAATCCCTACTTCCCTCTGCGAAGGGCCTATCCATTTACTTTTATATTATTTTACTTTTATTGTTGAGTCATCACCCTCTCATTTAAGAACCAGTTGGAGAGCACTATTGTCATTCTTATGCATTGTGTACAGTTAATGTTGGGTGTTAGCATGACTGGATCTCTTGTACCATGAATTACATTGTTTAGTCACTGCTTGAACTTCAGAGGTGCTCTACATTTATGTTTTGCAGTCTCAGAAAGGGCTAGCAAGATACCATGTTATCATATTATATCATGATTGTTTTGACAAATTGTTGGCATCCGAGATATATTATTATTGCTCGCTAGTTGGTTATGTCATTGGTATGAGTAAATGTGAGACCTAAATGTTATCATGAATATGGTTAGTTCATAATCCTTGCTGAAAATTTGAGCATTAGTTAAGTATATTTACAATAACAAGAACAAAAAGAGTTTGTAAAAGTTTTTCTATATCACTTTCAGTTTGTCAACTGAATTGCTTGAGGACAAGCAATGAGTTAAGCTTGGGGGATTTGATACGTCCCAAACGTATCTATTTTTCCAAATACTTTTGCTCTTGTTTTGGACTCTAATTTGCATGGTTTGAATGGAACTAACCCGGACTGACGCTGTTTTCAGCAGAATTGCCATGGTGTTGTTTTTGTGCAGAAATAAAAGTTCTTGGAATAAGATGAAAATTTACGGAGAATTATTTCAGAATATATAAAAAATATTGGTGGAGGAAATTACCAGAGGGGGGCCAAAAGGGCACCACAAGCTCAGGGGGCGCGCCACCCCCCCCAGGGCGTGCCAGGCGAGCTTGTGGGCCCTTGGCAGCTCCCGCAACCCTATCTCCAACTCCATAAGTACCTATTCGCCAAGAAAAAAAATCAGAGAGAAGGAATCATCGTGTTTTACGATATGGAGCCGCCGCCACCTCCTGTTCTTCATCGGGAGGCCAGATCTGGAGTCCGTTCTTGGCTCCGGAGAGGGGGATTCGACGCCGTCGTCATCATCAACCTTCCTCCATCACCAATTTCATGATGCTCACCACCGGGAGTGAGTAATTCCTTCGTAGTCTTGCTGGACGATGATGGGTTGGATGAGATTTATCATGTAATCGAGTTAGTTTTGTTAGGGCTTGATCCCTAGTATCCACTATGTTCTGAGATTGATGTTGCTATGACTTTGCTATGCTTAATGCTTGTCACTAGGGCTCAAGTGCCATGATTTCAGATCTGAACCCTTTATGTTTTCATGAATATATTTGTGTTCTTGATCCTATCTTGCAAGTTGTATGCACCTATTACGTGTTATGATCCGCATACCCCAAGGTGACAATAATTGGGATTCTTTCCGGTGATTACCGTAGTTTGAGGAGTTCATGTATTCACTATGTGTTAATGCTTTGTTCCGGTTCTCTATTATAAGGAGGTCTTAATATCCCTTAGTTTCCTTATGGACCCCGCTGCCACGGGAGGGTAGGACAAAAGATGTCATGCAAGTTCTTATCCCAAGCACGTATGACTATTTACGGAATACATGCCTACATTATATTGAAGAATTGGAGCTAGTTCTGTTTCACCCTAGGTTATAATTGTTACATGATGAATGCCATCCAACATAATTATCCATCACCGATCCAATGCCTACGAGCTTTTCACATATTGATCTTGCTAAGTTACTACTGTTGCTGCTGCTGTTACGATCACTACAAAAACTGCTACTGTTACTGCTACTATTGTTACCATTGCTATCAAACTATCATACTACTGTGCTACTGATCACTTTGCTGCAGATATTTAGTTCTCCAGGTGTGGTTGGATTGACAACTCAACTGCTAATACTTGCAAATATTCTTTGGCTCCCCTTCTGTCGAATCAATAAATTTGGGTTGAATACTCAACCCTCGAAAACTGTTGCGATCCCCTATACTTGTGGGTTATCAAAGAGTCATGATCAAATGGAAACATGGACATTTCTGATGATTGTTGGCATATGCATTATGTCCTATTTGTTTGGTTCAAAGAATGCATATTAGTTGGCTTTGATGTTGTAGGCAGTGAGTAGAACTTGCTTGATGACGTGAACCTTGTAATGATGTGAGTTGCACTACTGGGAAAGGGCTTATAGGTGATCACAAATTAGTGGCTGGTGGGACGGGTCACCCGCCACAGCTACTTTGAAAAGTTAGCTGTGGCGGGTACTAAAGATAGCCCGCCACAAGTTGTGCAGAAGCAGTGGCGGGCATTTTTCGCCACCCGCCACACGTAAGGTCTCTTCGTATGGTTTTTTTCGCATAACTCATCTGTGGCAGGCATTCCCTAGTGCCCGCCACAGCTACGCGCCCTGACAGTGGCAGGCATTTTCTTTTGCCCGCCACAAGTTGACCGGGTATGATGACCACTGTTGCCAGCATATTGCGGTGGCGGGTAAATAAGCACGCCCGCCACAGGTAGACCCCTCCACTACCCGCGTTGTAGTTTTGCCGGCCGTCTCATCCCAAAACCACCCTTCCCCCGAAAACCCAATTTCAAATCTGTCCGCCGCTCTCGCCCCCAAACCCCGTGCCTCGTCGCCACCGCGCCCCTCCTCCGCCCCCGTGCCGCGCTCGCCGCCACGTCCGCACGTGCGCCCTCGTCGTCGCACGCCTCCTCTGCTGCACCCCCCGGCCTCTCGCCGCTACGGTCCGGCCAAACCCTAGGTCGGACCCTCCTCTGCCGGGGCCCTCTTCTGCCGCGCCCCCCTCGTCGTCGGGACTCCTCCGCCGCCGTCCCCAGTCGCTGGGCCTTTCCTCCGCCGTCGCCACCTACATGCAATGGCTTCCTCCACCAGCAACCGGGGCAAGACACCGCCGCTAGCAGCGGACTCCTCCACCTCCGAGGCTGCTACAAATCCCTCCTCCGCCTCCCGCTCAAGCAGTTCAGAGGTAAATCCCTCGTACCGATTCTATTGTCACTGTAGGAATTAATTATGGATGATGATACATGAATGTTTTTTATTCGTAAATATAATCATCTCATGCATGAAGCGTGAACATTTAATTGGATTTCTCCAACAATACAGGGCTTCAAAAGAGTGTAGAAAATATCGTGGAACGTTGATTAATTTCCGTTTCGCGAGATTTCAGACACTCAATGTTTCATTTTTCAGCATAAGTCATGCCCAATTTTTCTGTCCATCCTTTAACTTATATAATTATTCCATAACATGAACTTAGGCAATGAACGAAGGATGCCCCTTCTGTGGCGACAGGAGGCTAGGCGCATGTTACAAAGTTCACCTAACTTGAAGTGAGATATGTGTCGACCTTCAGGACGACTTTATGGAGTGGGCGGTATGTTCCATTTAATTGCAGTGAGATATGTGTCGACCTTCAGGATGACCTTCACGACGCCCACAATTGTCTAATTTATGTTTTCTTTTTATCGTACTCAGCGCATCCCTTGTTGGGGAAGGGAGTATTTCACGCGTGTGGCCAACCTGGCAATTGATGAGGAGTGGACGATTCAGTTCGACATGGCGCTGCTTAAGAATGGCATTCCCTTAACCCTCACTCTCACCAACGCGGGAGGGAGAACGTATTTCCATGGTAAAAATTGGATGAACATTGCCACAGAATTACGGATGCAAGCTGGGAGGTCGTTCTTACTTTTCCTTCACGAATTTGAGGAGGGTCATCCGGGCGGCAACAAGATCTATCTGTGGTACGGTGCCCCACAATCACCGTAGTACCGCATCGGAGGATACCTGCGCCCACGGAAGCTGCGAATACCGCCCTAGCCGAGATATAAGAAGATGATTGGAGAGATGATGGACTTAGTTTCATGTTGTTATGACGGAGCTGAACTTAATTTCATCTTGTTATGTTATCTATATGATCTATGTAAACTTAGTTCCATATGCCTTTATGTGGTAAATAAGCATGTTTAATTTGTTTACATATGAGTCTACATTTTTAGTGTTGGTAATGTGTGATCTCAGTGTTGTTAATGTGAGATTGCACGGATATTATTCTGTTGATTTTTAATTTTACATCTATGAACACAGCAAATGAACGACGAGAATGAGCTCATTGGGATCCCCGAGTGCGACTACTTAAAGAGGACTACCAATATTATACGGTAATTTCTGCACATATTTCCTTCTGAACTTGCATTTTCAGATCGTTAGTGTTCTTCTCAGAGAAGAGTTCAAGAAATAACGACATTTGGTGAGGACTAAGTATCGTTCTAATAAAACGAGTTAGAAAACTTAAAAAACTAGTTAGATGAATCAGACGAACGGGATATTGACCGCTCATGGGATCCATTATTTGCGGCAAGGCAACTGACTCTATCTTGCGTACACATCGAACAAAGATTTTGCTGGCACACAAACCTTGTTTCCATGTTACAATGGCAAGTTTGTATTGTGCCCTTGCTTCTAATTTGTAGCGTGTTTCTTGTATTATAACTTCCGTCAAAGTGTTATGTGAATTACTGGTTTTAAATTAGTAGTATACAAGGCACTTGGGCAGGAGATATAATACAAGCTGCTCCCTGCAAATGAGAAGGCAAAGGCACAATATGAACTTGCGTCTGGCGCATGGGAACAATGTTTGTGTGGGAGGAAAATCTTTACTTGGTGTTTGCGAAAGATAGGGCTAGTTGTTCCGTCACAAGTAGTGAATCAGGTGACTGTTTAATACCTCGTCCATCTGATTCATCATGTTAGTTTTTTGAGTCCTTTGGCTCATTTTGTTAAAACGATACACAACCTTCATCTGATGTTCTTATTTTATGAGCAACACTATAGATGTTACCGTCAAAGTACATCCTTTGAACGGTAATGTATATAATGATGAACTCTTCCATGCATCCTAGCAAAACCCATATGCTAATCGAGTAGTACTAGTGAATTACTGAGCCTTCTGGGATAGGGTTGACGATCGCGTGTCATCTCTCTGAAGATGATTCGAGTTCACATCCGTATCTTCGGAGTGTTAGTTACTCTTCTTCTGCAATAATAGTACAATGAGGCAAAAGACTTAACAAGCTAGCTAGATGAATCAGAGGGACGGATGTTTAATACCTCATCTATCTGATTTAGCAGGTTTGCTCTTTGAGTCCTTTGACTCATTTTGTTAAGAGTCTGTCTAGGGCACATCTAGTTCGCCTGATGTTTTTATTCTATGAGCAACACTATAGACGTTACCGTCAAAGTAGATCCTTTGAACGGTAATGTATATAATGTTGAACTCTTCCATGCATCGATCCTAGCAAAACCCATATGCGCTAATCAAGTACTGATGAATTACTAAACTACTCATTATGTAGTGTGAACATTTATGCATAATCTTAAAATGCGTGCTGTTTATATTGAATTTCTTAAATTGTTTTTTTTTTGCAAAACGCAGTCATGTCAGCACAATTGTTGCCGTGCCTGCAAAATTTTTATTTAGCATGCCTAAGCTTTCAGTGGCGGGCGCTCCAGTAAGCTCGCCACTGCAACAAGAATAAGTAGTGGCGGGCACGTAAACACAGCCCGCCACTGCAAATATTCTACTACTGGCGAGCAAACTCCACCACTCGCCACTGATGAGGCTCTACCAGTGGCGAGCGCCCGCCCACCACTGATGTGCTCATAGCAGTGGCGGGAGGTCGGTGGCGGGCGCCCCTGGGAGCCTTGCCCGCCACTGCTGGCCTTTTCCCACCCACCACCACTAGGCATTCCTGCAGTAGTGTTGTTCCTGGTTGTGTGCCTCTGATGTTGTGCATCTTTTGCAAAGACAAATTAATTGAGAAGCATCAGTTTGGTCTTGTGATCTCTTTGTCTTACTGTGTTTGTTTGTGATTCTTGTACATAAATGACAGTGCATCAGTGTGGTGTTTTAAATTGCAACATCAGTGATAGTGCAGCAGTGCATAAGTTGTTTTATATGAATTTGGAAAATGAGCATAGAGACATCTATAGCACTTAACAAGGAACGAAAACATGCCAGGATCAAAATCACATGATCTGGGAGAACAACATGACGGGATCAACACGAAGATATGACCAACAGCAACATCACTTAAGACAGGACCATAGTTCAACATGGAAAGTAGTACTCCCTCCGTCCAGGTGCATAAATCACCTTAGACTACCCACAATGAGGAGTAACTTAGACTAATAACATGCATATGTTACTAGTATATGTTACTACATCTATAGTGGGGAGTAACATATGTATGGTGTCATGCAACTCTTCATTTATTAGGTTGTAGACTCATCTTGTCTTGATATGTGTGATGTTACTCATAGTATGAGTAACTAGCTATGTTCCTCTCTTTCATCATTAATTACTTGCCACGTCATCTATTTTGTCTAGAGAAGTGTGATGTTATCACCTATGTTACTCCCACTGTGGGTAGTTTTACGAAACCAAATAATCCCAAAACATTTAGGCTCGGTGCATTAACTCTCACCTTGTTTCTTTTTTCTTGACATAAATAAAGGAATCAACCAATAAGAGATGCGGGACATGTATGCTTTCAATGATTTGAGACTACCAAACACGACATGCAGTGGTCAATTTATTGCATGCAATGGTATTAATTAGCAAATAAACATTAAGTTCTCTTGTTTTCCCCTCCGCCTTGGTCGCGGTGCACAAACTAAGATGACTATTGCATAAGATCATGGTTAATAATATAGCCAGCTGATGACTATAAGGAACTGCCATGTCATCTATAGTCATCCTCTATAGTCACTCATACAATAATGCGGGCTATAAGGTAGTCTATTACATTAGTACTTTTTTCCATCTTCTCTCTATATCTTTCTTCACATTTATTGCATTTACCTAGGAATGCGTATATAGCTAGACTCTTGCATGAGAGCCCACTTCATTTACTTTTTCACATCTATCTCCTCCACATAGACAAAAGTGCCATGTAAGTGGGCTATAAGCCCACTATTATTCTTGCTCTAAATGAAGGCAAACGTTGGAGTATTGAAGGCGCGTGGGAAATAGCATGAGCCACAAATCAATCAACCAGCCAGAGCCCTTCGAAATTCTTGCCACCATCACCGGATACCAATCACCAAGACGACCCATTGGCTTCGACATTAAACATCGAGCTGCTGTAGTGGCTACTTAAACACTGCGACAAAGCCAAAGAGGCCGTCGACCTCCTCACCTTCACCTCGCACTGAGAAATGGCCGAAGCGGACCTCACGGGCCTCGTCGACGACTTCTACTTCTCGGCCCTCACCCACGCCCAGAACGACGCCGACGCCGGCGAGGACGATGAGCTCTTCCCGATATCCGACGAGAAGTACGCCGCCGAGCTCCACCTCCAGGAGGTTATCATGTTGTCCGCCATCGCGGCTGCCGCCACGTCGGCGCGCTCGTCGTTCCCGGCGCGTCGCAGCACTGCCACCACCACCAGCAGCGCAGTTGTCATATACGGTGAGTGCTCCTCTGCCGTCGCCTCTTCATCTTCGTGTTCCGGGCGGCCCGGCTCCTCCGCATCTGCCTCCGCGACGGCGACGGCAACGCTCGTGTTCTGCAAGATCTGCATGGACGCCGTGCCGGAGTCGGACGCTTACCGCGCGAGCCTCGGCTGCGCGCACGCCTTCTGCGCCTCCTGCCTCGCGGGCTACATCGGCGCCAAGATCCATGACCGGATCGCCGACATCAAGTGCCCCGAGGAGCGGTGCACCGGGGTGCTCGACCCGGCGCTCTGCCAGGGCATGCTCCCACGGGAGGTGTTCGAGCGCTGGGGCGCCGCTCTCTGCGAGTCCATGATGCTCGGCGCCAAGAGGACCTACTGCCCCTTCAAGGACTGCTCGGCGATGATGGTGGCGGACGACGAGCCCTCACGCAGTCTGAGTGCCAGGTGTGCCGGCGGCTGTTCTGCGCCCGGTGCGGTGTCCCGTGGCACGCCGGCGCCGACTGCGCCGCCTACAGGAAGCTCGGCAGGGGCGACAGGGGCAAGGAGGACATGCTGCTGCTGGAGACGGCCAAGCGGAAGAAGTGGAAGCGGTGCCCCAAGTGCGAGTTCTTCGTGGAGAAAACCGACGGCTGCCTGCACATCACCTGCAGGTATAGTGCTGCTAGCATTACTCTTCGTGTTTGTTGCATGCTTGTGTTTGCTTTGTTGCTAAGGCTTCTAATGGTTGTTTCATTTCATATGCAGGTGCAGCTTCCAGTTCTGCTATGGATGTGGCGGCCAGTGGGGCGTGACGCATGCTAGCTGCAGCACGGCGTGAGAGGATGATCGATGGGCGGCCCGTGCACCTGCAGAGTTTGCATCTTAGGAGGCTGAAGTTGTTTGGAATGCGAGACACATTTCTGTTTTCTAGGGACTTCAAACTATTTTGTGTGGATTTTAATTATGCCAAATTATCGTTTTGAACAATAATCTTTAGTGTTCTTGGATGGATTGGTGATGACATGCAAGAAGCTGGATTTGACCCCAACTCTGGTTTTATCCCGAAGTCGTACTAAATATCATGTTCTTGTTTGGGCATTCGTACCAAGGCACTCAACCAACAGACCTTCTTCCCCACTATTTACGTTTCACACTATCAATATATTTTCTCCTTTTCCTAGTTTTTCTTTCAAACCAGGATAACCCGAAAAGGTTGTGGGCTTTTTCCCTTTTCCTAGTTTTTCTTTCAAACCAGGATAACCCGAAAAGGTTGTGGGTTTTTTCTACCTATGAAGCTTTCCCTTCATCGTCCCCATGGGTTGGGTCCACAAGGTTAATGTGTTTTTTTGATGTGGAACACCATGCATTCCTTTAACTAGTTGACTCGGCTAAATCTTCTGCCACAACACTGTTTACATCAGGGAGAAATTAGAGAGCCAAACATTATGGCTACAAGGAACCACCCTAACACCATGACATGAGCCGACATATTACATTCACGAGGACAGAAGTCAACCTTGTACTCTATGAGGCTCATCTGCAACAGATACTTTGATTCGAGGAAAAGGACGCCTAGTTGTGCACGATCCCAACCATCTGATCCACAGCTAGTTTGATGGATCGGCAGTCAGTCATGAAGATAAATAAACTCCTCAGCACGTGCTGCTCTAATTAATGCCCACCCCCTTTCATGTGTGATTTCTATCGAAAATTGCTTTTGGAGCTCAGCCTCCATGGAGGTCGGTTTTTGAAAAATTCAAAATTCATATTTTTACATTTCAAATGATTCTGAAAAAATATACAGACATACATGGAGGCATAACACACATGTGTGTAAATTTTCAGGACGAAATACGTTGAAATGAGGGTTGTGCAAAAAAGACAAATCTGTGGCTTTCAACACATGATACTATTCATCCCAAAAGTCCATGAATTTGTTCTTTTTGCACAGATCACATCTCAAGGTATTTCATTTTGAAATTTTACACACATACACATCACACCGTTATGTACTCGTACAAAAAGTTTCAGGTTTTTTTGAAACCAAAAAGTATGAATTTTGATTTTTTCAAAAAATTCGGCCTCCATGGAGACCAAAGCTCCAAAATGCCGTTCTCAATTTCTATGTTATACATAGTTGTGCCTCTGGGCATATCAGTTGAAATAGATTCTTCTTTTCTCTCAAAACCCACTTCCCAAATAGTATAAGTTTCTTCCAAAGCATACGATTTTCTAGATATATATGAGGATCTATAGAAAGATGGATCTTATAAGAATCATGTGATGGACAACCACATGAATAGATGTAGGAAAGGAATCCAAATTTGACGAATCGCTCATGTTAGATTTTGTACATTCCTAGGCCTCCGTTGGAGTCCAAGAATTTAAGTGGATCTTCCAAAAACATATATAGCTAAAATATGGTGGAATAATTTGATTAACATGATTCACCATTCAAACGGATCTAGGGTTTCTATAATGAGGTATAAAGCATCTCCATATTATTTTTATTAATTTATTAGGTTCCTAGATATTTGTAAGGATTAAATGTCTCAAATGGGCATGAAAATGAGTTGTTTTTAATTGGAAAATATTGCCTTCTGCATAGCAATATTTTTGCATACAAAGTTCATATGCAAGAGAGAATCTCTCAGAATCTTTGTAGAATATTTGAAGCAAAGGAACTGAAGGTTACTTTGTAAAAGGAAAGTAGTGGTTTAATATTATTGAAATATTATTTTGAATGTACAGAATCAAGGTAGATGAGGTCAAGAGTATCCAGGGGAAGTGAGAATATTCTTGGGAGGGAAAAGTAAAGAGAACACCATCGATCTTGTCATCCACCTTCTTAAGTCTGAGAAAAATATAAAGAAAAAGGCAGGATGTGAAAATGAGACAAAAATCTCAAATTTGATTTATAGTCTGTGACACAAACGCTCGTGCCTGATCGTGTGCTATGCATCATGCTTGTATTCACTATGCTCAACTGTGCGAATATGAACTAACTGTAGCTTAATTTAATAAATTTTGATACACTCATTGTTTACAATGAGTTGGATGATCATTGTAGGTCTCAACATGTTCAAGACTGTTGACTTGTAGTGATCAACTTATCATCATCTGTTGTTGTTGACTTGTAATAATCAACTGGTCATCATCGGCTGTGCAAACTCTGGTATGGAAGTGCTCCGCGACCTCTCCAACCACAATGCACTCGCTTCCATGGTTGTTCGTGACACCATGAGTATAATATTTGTTTTTTTTCAAAATTTCTTGTAATATTTTATTTATTATTTTTAACTTGTTTCAATGGTACTATGATCATTTATTAGGTGATCTCACGTGCTACGTGTTTTGTATGCATCAAAACACAATATTGTATTAGCTTTTGAAATCACCAATTATATTATTTTTATATAATTCACCATGTACTTGTTTTTCGGGGAAATTACCATGTATATTAACAAGTTTTTTATTCTCCACAACATGTTTACTAGATAATCGAGCCGTGGGATACACAACATCACACAATTGAAAACATATTCCTAATTTAATGTGTTAGATCATGTAATTAGATATTTTCTTACATATCTGTTACTTTTAAATTGTAGTGTTAGAACATCTAATAAACATTTTCATATACATTACAAATAATTTTTCATATTTATTTTTTGTATACATTTGGTCATGAATAACATATGACATATCATCTTAGATCAGGCTAGTAGATTGAAGTTTTCACATTCTCATGTGGGCATAGATAATTTTTCCTTCTAACCATGTTTATACAAGTGAAACATTTTTGAGGATTGAAAGTGACTAAAATATTTACTTGTTTATATTTATTTTTTGAGAAAATAGTTTTATTCCATTTTAGCATTTCTATTTTTTAAAATTGAATTATAAAAAATGGATATATCTCATGATACTTAGTAATGCATTTGATATACAATCTTCTATGGTGTGCCTCTTATTTCTACTAATTGTATTCATAGTTATTTTAATGTTTGAGAAAATTAGAACCTTAGTCCACATATTCCTATAATTGTGTGAAATTTGTATTCAATCATCAAATTTATTTACTATTTGATCAATTCTTGTACGTAATAGATTATAGCAGTACTTGCTTGTAAGGGCGGCACCAAAGATGATTAAACATAGGAAAACACACACATAAATACTTCTCCAAGTATAGATATTTCAATCAGAGTGTCCAAATAGTAGTTGATATTATCCTTACACCATTTATTTTTAGGCCAACTGATAATTATTTTCCAACTAGGAAATTCTGACGGGTCATTCTTTATCCAATGAGAATCACATACTTGCAAGTTCTAGAATTATGTGAAACTTGGTAATTTCGCTGAATAATAAATAACAATTTATCTAAAAATATATAAATATATTTTATTTATACATTTTATATGATTTTAGTTATACGTTGTCATTGTACACACACGGGGTGGAACGTTTGGGTACGGATTGGACAGTGCCCTTCCCACATCCTTTTTTGTATTTTCAAAACACATGTAGATATGAATACGAATGTTGTTGAATAGCAATTCAGAATATGGATGTTACTCGAATAATACAGATATGAGCAGATGTATACGCAGTTATGGATACAAAGAGCTTACAACTTTATTGGTTGATAAGGAAATAAGATAATTGACTCATGAAAAACATTAAAATTCAGCCCCCTATGGGCCTCCACATGTATTTGATGGTCTAAACTATTTGATCTGCTGACCGAACGCTCTGCTGGATAGCTCGGTCATCCAACCGCATGCAGCTAGGCTTTTTCACCTTGCAACTCCGAGTGTTCCAGCCAACCATGTTGATGGGTTCCTAGTCCTCAAATCGAGTCGGACACCTTCTTATAAATCGGGCTGAAATGATTGTGTGGTCCATAACTTTTCTTCCTGGCCTACTACAACATCGGGCACAACTAAAAAAAATACAACAACGGTCGATTCCCCCTCCATACACAAGATCTCTCTCGGTCGCTCACCTTCCCCTAAGATGTTCGAGCGCCAAAATCCAGGACCAGATCGCCTACGTGAAGTGCCCCGAGGAGCGGTGCGTGAGAGTGCTTGCCCCGACACTCTTCGAGGGCATGCTCCCGCGGAGGTGTTTGAACCTACTGAACATGTTCAATATTATGAGTTGTGAGTAGTTCTATTTGTTCTTGAGGACATGGGAGAAGTCTTGTTTTTAGTAGTCATGTGAAGTTGATCACCGTTCAATGTTTTGATATTATGTTGTGTTGTTCTTCCTCTAGTGGTGTTATGTGAACGTCGACTACATGAGACTTCACCATCTTTGGGCCTAAGGGAAGACATCGTGGAATTAGTTTGTAGGGGCGTTGCGCTTTGCGAGTGCATGATGCTCGGCGCGAAGAGGACCTACGGCCCCTTCAAGAACTGCTCGGCCATGATGGTAGTGATCGACGATGGCGCGCAGTCTTTGTGCCACGTGTGCAGGCGGTTGTTCTGTGCCTGGTGCAACAAGTCGTGGCACGCTGGCGCCGACTGCGCCGCTTATAGGAAGCTCGGCAGGGGCGACAGGGGCAAAGAGGACATGCTGCTGTTAGAGATGGACAAGGGGAAGAAGTGGAAGCGGTGCCCCTAGTGCGATTTCTTTGTGGAGAAAACCGACAGCTGCTTGCACATTACCTGCACATTTATACTTCCTGTTTGTTGCACACTTGTGTTTGCTTTGTTGCTAATATTTCTGATGGTTGTTTCATTCATATGCAGGAGTTCTGCTCTGGATTGGCAACCAGTGGGGCGTGACGCATGCTAACTGCAGCACATCGTGAGATGAGATCAGAGGCTCGTCGATGGGGTAGTACACCTCCAAAATTTGCATCTTGGGAGGTTGAAATTGTTTGGAATGGAGAGATTTTTCCTATTTTCTAGGGGAGTTGACGTTGTTTCATGTGGATTTTAGTGATGCATAATTCTTGCTTTCGACAGCGTGATCTATAGTGTTCTTGGAGTGGTGATAGCAAGAAGCTGGATTTGACCCGGGAGTCCTAATAAAATCGTTTTCGTTTAGGCATTTGTACCGAGTCACTCGATGAATAGACGTTTGATTATTTAGATGAATGGACGCCATATGTGTTGGAAATATGCCCTAGAGGCAATAATAAATTGGTTATTATTATATTTCCTTGTTCATGATAATCGTTTATTATCCATGCTATAATTGTATTGATTGGAAACTCAAATACATGTGTGGGTACATAGACAACACTGTGTCCCTAGTAAGCCTCTAGTTGACTAGCTCGTTGATCAAAGATGGTTAAGGTTTCCTAGCCATTGACATGAGATGTCATTTGATAAACGGGATCACATCATTAGGAGAATGATGTGATGGACAAGACCCAAACTGTAAACGTAGCATTTGATCGTGTCAGTTTATTGCTATTGTTTTCTGCATGTCAAGTATATGTTCCTTTGACCATGAGATCATGCAACTCACTGACACCGGAGGAATACCTTGTGTGTATCAAACGTCGCAACGTAACTGGGTGACTATAAAGGTGCTCTACAGGTATCTCCGAGGGTGTCTGTTGGGTTGGCATGGATCAAGACTGGGATTTGTTACTCCGTATGACGGAGAGGTATCTCAGGGCCCACTCGGTAATACAACATCACAAATGAGCCTTGCAAGCAATGTGACTAAAGTGTTAGCCACGAGATCTTGTATTACGGAACGAGTAAAGAGACTTGCCGGTAACGAGATTGAACTAGGTATAGTGATACCGACGATCGAATCTCGGGCAAGTAACATACCGAAGAACAAAGGGAATAGCATACGGGATTAACTGAATCCTTGACATAGAGGTTCGACCGATAAAGATCTTCGTAGAATATGTAGGAGCCAATATGGGCATCCAGGTCCCGCTATTGGTTATTGGCCGTAGAGGTGTCTTGGTCATGTCTACATAGTTCTCGAACCCGCAGGGTCTACACACTTAACGTTTGGTGACGATTAGTATAATTGAGTTATTATGTTGGTGACCGAAAGTTGTTCGGAGTCTCGGATAAGATCCCGGACATGACGAGGATCTCCGGAATAGTCCGGAGGTAAAGATTGATATATGTGATAATAGTGTTTTGATCTCTGGAAGGGTTCCGGAGTTCACCGGAAGGGGTTCCGGATGTTTACCGAAGTGTTCGGGTGCAGCAACACTTTATATGAGCCAAAGGGATAAAGCCCACAAGGTATTGGAAAGTGCAAAAGTAGTTTTGCTGCCGCGTAAGCGGTACTACCGCTTGGTGAAGCGGTACTACCGCCCGAGCGGTACTACCGCTTGTGTGAAGCGGTACTACCGCCCAAGCGGTACTACCGCTTGTGTGAAGCGGTACTACCGCTTGTGCGCGGCTGTGCACGGTTCGGCAGGGATCCGAGTTGGACTCTTTCCCTGCGGGCCAAACCGACCTTGTGCGGGCAAAACCGACCCGGAGGAGGCTTTTACTCCAAGTTTAGACCCCAAGGCTCAACATATAAATAGAGGGGCAGGGCTAGCACACGGGACACATCAGGATTTCCCAAGCCGTGTGCCGGCAACCCTAGCCCTCTAGTTCCTCCGTCATAATCTCCGTAGTGCTTGGCGAAGCCCTGCAGAGATTGTTCCTCACCACCATCACCACGCCGTCGTGCTGCTGGAACTCAACCACTACTTCATCATCGCTCGCTGGATCGAGGAGGTGAAGGCGTCATCAAGCCGTACGTGTGTTGAACGCGGAGGTGCCGTCCGTTCGGCACTAGATCGGAAGGATCGTGATTGGATCGCGGGACGCTCGGCGATTTGGATCGCGAAGACGTTCGACTACATCAACCGCGTTTATTAACGCTTCCGCTTAGCGATCTACAAGGGTATGTAGATTCACTCTCCCTCTCGTAGATGCTCATCACCATGGATAGATCTTGCGTGTGCGTAGGAAAATTTTTGTTTCCCATGCAACGTTCCCCAACAGTGGCATCATGAGCTAGGTCTATGCGTAGATGAGATCTCGAGTAGAACACAAACGAGTTGTGGGCGTGGGTGTATACATATTGCTTGCCGTTACTAGTTGATACTTGATTCAGCGGTATTGTGAGATGAAGCGGCCCGGACCGACATTACGCGTACGCTTACGCGAGACTGGTTTTACCGCTGCGTGCACTTGTTGCATAAAGGTGACTGGCGGGTGTCTGTCTCTCTCACTTTAGTTGAATCGGTTCAATGAAGAGGGTTCTTTTAGAAGATCAAAAAGCAATCACTACACCACGTTGTGGTTTTGCGTAGGTAAGAATCGTTCTTGCTAGATACCCGTAGCAGCCACGTAAAATCTGCAACAACAATTAGAGGACGTCTAACTTGTTTTTGCAGGGTATGTTGTGATGTGATATGGCCAATTACATGATGAGATATATGTGATGTATGAGATGATCATGTATTGTATAGAATATCACGACTTGCATGTCGATGAGTACGGCAACTGGCAGGAGCCATAGAGTTGTCTTTAATTATTGTATGACCTGCGTGTCAATCATTAAGCGCTATGTAATGCTTTACTTTATCGCTAAACGTTAGCTATAGTCGTGGAAGCAACAGTCGGCGCGACAACCTTATGGCAACACGTTGATGGAGATCAAGATGATGGAGATCATGGTGTCATGCCGGTGACAATGGAGATCATGCCGGTGCTTTGGAGATGGAGATCAAAAGCACAAGTTCATGGCCATATCATGTCACTTATGATTTGCATGTGATGTTAATCCTTTTATGCATCTTATTTTGCTTAGGACGACGGTAGCATTATAAGGTGATCCCTCACTTAAATTTCAAGATAAATTGTGTTCTCCCCAAGTGTGCACCGTTGCGAAAGTTCGTCGTTTCGAGACACGCCGTGATGATCGGGTGTGATAGACTCTACGTTCGCATACAACGGGTGCAAGCCATGTTGCACGTGCGGAACACTCGGGTTAAACTTGACGAGCCTAGCATGTACAGACATGGCCTCGGAACACAAGAGACCGAAAGGTCGAACATGAGTCATATAGTAGATATGATCAACATGAAGATGTTCACCATTGAAACCACCTCAACTCACGTGATGATCGGACTTGAGTTGGTGGATTTGGATCATGTAACACTCGAATGATCGGAGGGATGTCAATTTGAGTGGGAGTTTTTAAGTAATATGATTAACTAAACTCATTATCTAGAACAATAGTCTAAATTGTCTTTGCTATATTTATGTTGTAGATCATGGCTCGCGCAGTAGCACCCCTGAATTTTAATGCGTTCCTAGAGAAAGCTAAGTTGAAAGATGATGGAAGTAACTTTGTGGACTGGGCCCGTAATCTAAGGATTATCCTTACGGCTTCCCAGAAGGCTTATGTCCTTGATGCACCGCTTGGTGATCCACCCGCTCCAGTTGAGTCTCTAGACGTTGTGAACGCCTGGCAGGCTCGTTCTGATGATTACTCAATAGTTCAATGTGCAATGTTGTATGGCTTAGAACCGGGACTTCAAAGACGTTTTGAACGTCATGGAGCATATGAGATGTTCCAGGAGTTGAAGTTTATCTTTCAGAAGAATGCCCGGATCGAGAGATATGAGATCTCCGATAAGTTCTATGCTTGCAAGATGGAGGAGAACGGGTCTATCAGTGATCACATGCTCAGAATGTCTGGGTACTCCACCCGTCTGGCTGAGTTAGGGATGCCCCTTCCGCCAGAGGCTATCACTGACAGAGTTCTTCAATCATTGCCACCTAGCTACAAGAGCTTCGTGTTGAACTATAACATGCACGGGATGAACAAGTCAGTCGCCGAGCTGTTTGCGATGCTGAAAGCCGCTGAGTCTGAAATTCAGAAGGAGCATCAAGTGTTGATGGTCAATAAAACCACTAGTTTCAAGAAAAATGGCAAGGGTAAGAAGGGTAACTCCAAGAAGAGTGGCAAAGCAGTTGCTCCTCTCGTGAAGAAACCCAAGGCTGGACCCAAACCAGAAACTGTGTGTTTTCATTGCAAGGGAACTGGACACTGGAAGCGGAATTGCCCCAAGTATTTGGCTGACAAGAAGGCGGCCAACAACAAACAAGGTATATATGATATACATGTTATTGATGTGTACCTTACCAACTCTCGTTGTAGTGCCTGGGTATTTGATACCGGTGCGGTTGCTCATATTTGCAACTCAAAACAGGAACTGCGGAATAGACGGAGGCTGGCAAAGGACGAAGTGACGATGCGCGTGGGAAATGGTTCCAAGGTTGATGTGATCGCCGTCGGCACGCTCGCTCTTCGATTACCATCGGGATTAGTGATGAACCTGAATAATTGTTATTTAGTGCCTGCGTTAAGCATGAACATTATATCTGGATCTTGTTTATTGCGAGACGGTTACTCATTTAAATCAGAGAATAATGGTTGTTCTATTTATATGAGTAATATCTTTTATGGTCATGCACCCGATGTGAGGGGTTTATTCTTATTGAATCTCGATAGTAATGATACACATGTTCATAACATTGATGCCAAAAGATATAGAATTGATAATGATAATACCACTTTCTTGTGGCACTGCCGTTTAGGTCATATTGGCGTAAAACGCATGAAGAAGCTCCATGCTGATGGACTTTTGGAGTCACTTGATTTTGAATCACTTGACACATGTGAGCCATGCCTCATGGGCAAGATGACTAAAACGCCGTTCTCTGGAACAATGGAACGGGCAAGTGACTTGTTGGAAATCATACATACTGATGTGTGCGGTCCGATGAGTATTGAGGCGCGCGGTGGTTATCGTTACTTTCTCACCTTCACTGATGACTTAAGTAGATATGGGTATATTTACTTAATGAAACACAAGTCTGAAACATTTGAAAAGTTCAAACAATTTCAGAGTGAAGTTGAGAATCATCGTAACAAGAAGATTAAATTCCTACGATCTGATCGAGGAGGAGAATATCTGAGTTATGAGTTTGGCAGTCACTTAAGACAGTGTGGAATTGTTTCACAATTGACACCGCCTGGAACACCACAGCGTAATGGTGTGTCCGAACGTCGTAATCGAACCTTATTAGATATGGTGCGATCTATGATGTCTCTTGCCGATTTGCCACTATCATTTTGGGGTTATGCATTAGAGACAGCTGCATTCACTTTAAATAGGGCACCATCGAAATCCGTTGAGACGACGCCATATGAACTTTGGTTTGGCAAGAAGCCAAAACTGTCGTTTCTTAAAGTTTGGGGATGTGATGCTTATGTCAAAAAGCTTCAGCCTGAAAAGCTGGAACCCAAAGCGGAGAAATGCGTCTTCATAGGATACCCAAAAGAGACAATTGGGTATACCTTCTACCTCAGATCCGAGGGCAAAGTGTTTGTCGCTAAAAACGGAACATTTCTTGAGAAAGAGTTTCTCTCGAAAGAATTGAGTGGGAGGAAGATAGAACTTGATGAGGTTGTTGAACCTTTACTTCAACCTGAGAGTAGCGCAGCGCAGAAAGTTGTTTCTGTGGAGCCTACATTAGCTGAAGAGGAAGTTAATGATGATGATCATGAAGCTTTGGATCAAGTTGCTATCGAACCTCGTAGGTCGACAAGGACGCGTACTGCTCCTGAGTGGTACGGCAACCCTGTCTTAGAGGTCATGTTGTTAGACAACAATGAACCTACGAGCTATGGAGAAGCGATGATGGGCCCGGATTCCGATAAGTGGTTAGAGGCCATGAAATCCGAGATGGGATCCATGTATGAAAACAAAGTATGGACTTTGGAAGTATTACCTGAAGGGCGTAAGGCCATTCAGAACAAATGGATCTTTAAGAGGAAGACGGACGCGGACGGTAATGTCACCGTCTATAAAGCTCGACTTGTGGCAAAGGGTTTTTCACAAGTTCAAGGAGTTGACTACGATGAGACCTTCTCACCCGTAGCGATGCTTAAGTCCGTCAGAATCATGTTAGCAATAGCTGCCTTTTTCGATTATGAAATTTGGCAGATGGATGTCAAAACAGCGTTCCTTAACGGTTACCTTAAGGAAGAGTTGTATATGATGCAACCAGAAGGTTTTGTCGATCCAGAGAATGCTGACAAAGTTTGCAAACTCCAGCGATCCATTTATGGACTGGTGCAAGCATCTCGGAGTTGGAATCTTCGTTTTGATGAGGTGATCAAAGCGTTCGAGTTTATACAAGTTTACGGAGAAGCTTGTATTTACAAGAAAGTGAGTGGGAGCTCTATAGCGTTTCTAATATTATATGTGGATGACATATTGCTGATTGGAAACAATATAGAAATGCTGGAAAGCGTAAAGGAATATTTGAACAAGAGTTTTTCAATGAAGGACCTAGGAGAAGCTGCTTTCATATTAGGCATCAAGATCTATAGAGATAGATCGAGACGCTTAATAGGACTTTCACAAAGCACATACCTTGATAAGATTTTGAAGAAGTTCAAAATGGATCAGTCCAAGAAGGGGTTCTTGCCTGTTTTGCAAGGTGTGAAGTTGAGTAAGACTCAATGCCCAGTGACTGCAGAAGATAGAGAAAAGATGAGTGTCATCCCCTATGCTTCAGCCATAGGCTCTATCATGTATGCAATGCTGTGCACAAGACCCGATGTCAGCCTTGCCATAAGTATGGTCGGAAGGTTTCAAAGTGATCCAGGAATGGAACACTGGACGGCGGTCAAGAATATCCTGAAGTACCTGAAAAGGACTAAGGACATGTTTCTCGTTTATGGAGGTGATCAAGAGCTCGTCGTAAAGGGTTACGTCGATGCAAGCTTTGACACTGATCCGGATGACTCTAAGTCGCAAACCGGATACGTATTTATTCTTAATGGGGGTGCGGTTAGCTGGTGCAGTTCCAAGCAAAGCGTGGTAGCTGATTCTACATGCGAAGCGGAGTACATCGCAGCCTCGGAGGCGGCGAAGGAAGGTGTCTGGATGAAGGAGTTCATGACAGATCTTGGAGTAGTGCCTAGTGCACTTAACCCAATGACTCTGTTTTGTGATAATACTGGTGCCATTGCTCTAGCCAAGGAACCAAGATTTCACAAGAGGACCAGACACATAAAGCGACGTTTCAATTCCATCCGCGATTACATCAAGGAGGACGACATAAATATTTGCAAAGTACACACGGATCTAAATGTTGCAGATCCGATGACTAAACCTCTTCCAAGGGCTAAACATGAACAACACCAGAACTGCATGGGTGTTCGATTCATTACAATGTAAATCACATAGTGATGTGAACTAGATTATTGACTCTAGTGCAAGTGGGAGACTGTTGGAAATATGCCCTAGAGGCAATAATAAATTGGTTATTATTATATTTCCTTGTTCATGATAATCGTTTATTATCCATGCTATAATTGTATTGATTGGAAACTCAAATACATGTGTGGGTACATAGACAACACTGTGTCCCTAGTAAGCCTCTAGTTGACTAGCTCGTTGATCAAAGATGGTTAAGGTTTCCTAGCCATTGACATGAGATGTCATTTGATAAACGGGATCACATCATTAGGAGAATGATGTGATGGACAAGACCCAAACTGTAAACGTAGCATTTGATCGTGTCAGTTTATTGCTATTGTTTTCTGCATGTCAAGTATCTGTTCCTTTGACCATGAGATCATGCAACTCACTGACACCGGAGGAATACCTTGTGTGTATCAAACGTCGCAACGTAACTGGGTGACTATAAAGGTGCTCTACAGGTATCTCCGAGGGTGTCTGTTGGGTTGGCATGGATCAAGACTGGGATTTGTTACTCCGTATGACGGAGAGGTATCTCAGGGCCCACTCGGTAATACAACATCACAAATGAGCCTTGCAAGCAATGTGACTAAAGTGTTAGCCACGAGATCTTGTATTACGGAACGAGTAAAGAGATTTGCCGGTAACGAGATTGAACTAGGTATAGTGATACCGACGATCGAATCTCGGGCAAGTAACATACCGAAGAACAAAGGGAATAGCATACGGGATTAACTGAATCCTTGACATAGAGGTTCGACCGATAAAGATCTTCGTAGAATATGTAGGAGCCAATATGGGCATCCAGGTCCCGCTATTGGTTATTGGCCGTAGAGGTGTCTTGGTCATGTCTACATAGTTCTCGAACCCGCAGGGTCTACACACTTAACGTTTGGTGACGATTAGTATAATTGAGTTATTATGTTGGTGACCGAAAGTTGTTCGGAGTCTCGGATAAGATCCCGGACATGACGAGGATCTCCGGAATAGTCCGGAGGTAAAGATTGATATATGTGATAATAGTGTTTTGATCTCTGGAAGGGTTCCGGAGTTCACCGGAAGGGGTTCCGGATGTTTACCGAAGTGTTCGGGTGCAGCAACACTTTATATGAGCCAAAGGGATAAAGCCCACAAGGTATTGGAAAGTGCAAAAGTAGTTTTGCTGCCGCGTAAGCGGTACTACCGCTTGGTGAAGCGGTACTACCGCCCGAGCGGTACTACCGCTTGTGTGAAGCGGTACTACCGCCCAAGCGGTACTACCGCTTGTGTGAAGCGGTACTACCGCTTGTGCGCGGCTGTGCACGGTTCGGCAGGGATCCGAGTTGGACTCTTTCCCTGCGGGCCAAACCGACCTTGTGCGGGCAAAACCGACCCGGAGGAGGCTTTTACTCCAAGTTTAGACCCCAAGGCTCAACATATAAATAGAGGGGCAGGGCTAGCACACGGGACACATCAGGATTTCCCAAGCCGTGTGCCGGCAACCCTAGCCCTCTAGTTCCTCCGTCATAATCTCCGTAGTGCTTGGCGAAGCCCTGCAGAGATTGTTCCTCACCACCATCACCACGCCGTCGTGCTGCTGGAACTCAACCACTACTTCATCATCGCTCGCTGGATCGAGGAGGTGAAGGCGTCATCAAGCCGTACGTGTGTTGAACGCGGAGGTGCCGTCCGTTCGGCACTAGATCGGAAGGATCGTGATTGGATCGCGGGACGCTCGGCGATTTGGATCGCGAAGACGTTCGACTACATCAACCGCGTTTATTAACGCTTCCGCTTAGCGATCTACAAGGGTATGTAGATTCACTCTCCCTCTCGTAGATGCTCATCACCATGGATAGATCTTGCGTGTGCGTAGGAAAATTTTTGTTTCCCATGCAACGTTCCCCAACAATATGTCGCCCTTGGCCGCAGCGCCAACGCCGGCGCCGACCTTTCCCAGCCGCTGCTCTGTGCGGGCAGCTATGGGTTCTAGTGCCCACTCCGCCGGCGCCGCGGATGCGCACTCTGGAATCGGAGCCGCGCGCCGCCTACCACGAGAGGCAGAGGGCAAGGGGAATGGGTCCTCCCGCCGCCGCCGGGTGATGTCGGCGGTGCCCGACGAGGATGAGCGGCTCCTCCAGTGGGTGTATCGCCGGCCACTTACGACGGCGGAGATGGACGCCCGGCGGCTCCGGAGGATCAATGCTAAGGCGCTCCGGCTCGGCATTGAGCAATCCGAGCGGGAGGCGACAGAGGCAGCAGTGGAGGCGGCGAGGGTGGCGAAGCTGAAGCGGAAGCAGGACCGCATCGTCCGGCACTTGAAGGGCTACATCGTCATCTCCTCTTCCTCCTCCGGCGACGGTGACGACAACGACGGCTCCGACAACGACCCATCTCCTCCCGCGAACGCCTACAGTAGCGCCGACGGTCGGAAGGGCAAAGGGCAGTCGAGGAAGTGGTGAAGCTCGGCCCTCTCCCCATTTATATAACCTAGCTCCTACTATCTAGTTAAAAATTGCCGGGCGGTTGAACTGTGTGAATTATGCTAGTTTGGTGATCTTTTGCTGATGTTTATGTGAATTATGCTCGTTTGCAATCGGTTTATATGTCCGGTTCCTGTCGATTTTGGCCGTTTGGTGATCTACGTAGTATGTTGCATGATCTTGTATGGATATAAGGTGTCGGATATGAGATACGCGTCCAATAACGCGTCGATTTGAGGACTGCCCGGTCACTGTCCGCGGACGCGTCCGGGCGCGCCCGCGGGCATATAGGGTGCCGGATTCGGCAAGTCCGGTTGTAGATGCTCTTAACACATGGGAAGGAACGGAAGAGATGTGAAAAGGAGAAACAAATTCATCAGTGGTATCCCCATTTGATGACAAGGCTTAAGAATATGCTATAGAAAATCGGGATTGCTAAATCTCAATCGACTGAGAGTTAACCAAGTCTCAGTCGATGCTTTACTCGTGATGTCTTACGTGAAGATCCGTCTAAACTTTTCTTCCTTCTTTTTTATATGTTCTGTGACTTACTAAGACTTGATTAAGTCTCGGTCGAGTGAGATCTAGTCACACCCATAGAAAATAGATACTGGGAGGCGTGTATTTTGATACAGAAGACACGAAAACAAAATTAACAAAACGAATACACTACTTATATTGTTGTAATAAGAAAAATAATGCGAATTATCGTCGGTGGTACACGTCCCTCTGGTACGGACGTGTCCTGTCGATCGCTAGCCTCTGTTTGTGACGTGGCAGAGCTTTCTGATTTCGCCCTGGGCGGTGCCGGTGAGAGCGTCGAGCGAGCTCATCTTACGCATGGCGGCGGCGAACTTGGCAGCCCACCTCCGCTGGTTCATTGCGTTGTCCTCCACCATCCGCCGCGTCCGGTCGTCGTCGATGAGCGCCCAGTCCGAGTTGAAGAGCACCCTCCCGGAGAGCACGTTCTCAAAGTATTGGCCATCGAGGTCTCCCGACGTTGCGATGTCCTGCTCGACCCATTTCTCCGGCCCGGCGTCCTCAGGGCACTGCCACTGCATGTAGGCGCCGTAGCTGGAGTCCATGGTCTCGTTCACCGTGGGGTGAATCCGGTCCCGGAAGGACGAGCAGTGCACGCGGCCAATGGAGTGCGCGCCGGAGAGGGCGACGAGCTCGTCCCTGCTGAAGCCCTTGGAGGCGAAGGCGCGAACGAGGTCGTCGAGCTGGGCGAACGGCGGAGGAAGGTTCCGGTTGGCGTCGGCCGCGTTGGAGGTGAGCCCGTCGCGGCGGCCGGAGGGGACGCTGTAGCTGATCGCCCCGGAGCTGAGGATGTAGGCCGCGTCGCGGGCGGCGAAGGCGAGGATGTCGGCGCACGACACGGTGCCGGGGCACGCGCCCTCGAGCCGCCTCTTGGCCTCCTCGACCACGTCGATCCCACGGAGGCCGCCGTTGGCCGGCGATGCCTTCTCGGGGTTCGGGTTGACGGGGCTCGGATCGATGAGGACGGAAGCATCACAACCCTATGTATAATGGGGCATCAACAGAGCGCGGGTCGCTAGATCAGTTTTCTACTAATTTACACACATTAACATGAACTCACGTACGTACGTACGTACTCGCACGTACGTTGACAAAGCAATCATGGAAGTGGAGGCGGATGAGCTCTGCACCGGAGCCACCGTCGCCGAACCGGGAGACATGCTGCTCGACGACGCCCCACACGACAGCCTCGACGTCGACGGTGCAATTGGTGCTGGCGCTGTAGAACCCGTCCTGCAGGGCGGCGTCGGTGGACGGCGGCAGCAGCCCATGCAGAGCAACCAGGAGTAGCACTACCAGGTTCATGCCTCCTCCTGCCATCTTCTGCACACGATGCTTAATTAAGTAGTAAGATGTCAAACTCAAAAACAGAAGCTGCAACAGCTAGCTAGTCGTACGTACGTACGTGATTGTATATATCGTGGGGATCCAAGTATATATCTAAGTAAGTTGAAAGATATAGATATCGATCTCGACTTGCTTGATGTGAGGCACATTGAGGAGGTATATATGGTGAGAGAGTTGGAGACGCTTGGAACGTGGCCCGTCGCGCCCAGCAAGCTTGGAACATGGTGCGAACTCGTGGAGCCATTGACTCTGCAAGCCGCCTGCTGATAATTTCGGGATTCGGGTTGCAAGGCATGATGGGCAGCGAGGTTATGCGCACATGGGGAGAATATATCACCAGCTAATTCCATCTGAAACGGTGTACTTCTGCGCTTAAATAATTCTTGGGGGAGGAAAGTATACTTTTCCACTTAGCTTTTTTTTAGAAGAACTTTTCCACTTAGCTATATGCCTAACATGTAAGTCGCTTCAAAATTAATTTAGGTCAGTCGATTTTTCTGGCCGTTGATTTCTGCTTTGAGATTCATGCACCCTTTCATTTTCCTGGTATTTTCTGTGGGCTGATTTGGGCTGATTTATTTGACTGACCACATATTTGGGCCAGTCACTTCCGTAACGGGTCGAAGCCCATTACCCGTGCAACCCGGCCCTCCTCTCTTTCCCTTTGTTCTTTCCCTTTCTTCTGTTTTTATTTGTTGTTTTCTTTATTAGTTGTTTTTTCTGTGGGCATTTTCTTTATTGGTCGTAACGGGCCAGAGCATGCTCCCGCGGGAGGTGTTCGAGCGATGGGGCACCATGCTGTGCGAGTCCATGATGCTTGGCGCCAAGAGGACCTACTGCCCCTTCAAGGACTGCTCGGCGATGATGGTGGCCGATGACGACGATGTCACGTAGTCCGAGTGCCAGGTGTGCCTACGGCTATTCTGCGCCCGGTGCGGCGTCTCGTGGCATGTCGGCACCGACTGCGCCGCCTACAGGAAGCTCGGCAGGGGCGACAGGGGCAAGGAGGACCGTAGAGACGGCAAAGCGGAAGAAGTGGAAACGGTGCCCCAAGTGCGAGTTCTTCGTGGAGAAAACCGACGGCTGCATGCACATTACCTCCATGTATAGTGCTAGCATTTATACTTCCTGTTTGTTGCACACTTGTGTTTGCTTTGTTGCTAATATTTCTGATGGTTGTTTCATTACATATGCTGGTGCAGCTTCGAGTTCTGCTATGGATGTGGCGGCCAATGGGGCGTGACGCATGCTAGCTGCAACACAGCGTGAGAGTGAGATGTAAAGAGGATGATCGATGGGCGGCCCGTGCACCTGCAAAGTTTGCAGCTTGGGAGGTTGAATTTGTTTGGAATGCGAACACATTTCCGATTTCTAGGGTCTCAAAACTATTTTGTGTGGATTTTAGTTATGCAAAATTATCGCTATGAACAATAATCTTTAGGTTCTTGGATTGGTGATGACACGCAAGAAGCTGGATTTGACCCCAAGTCTCGTTTTAACCCAAAGTCGTACTAAAAATCATGTTCCCGTTTGGGCATTTGTATCGAGGCACTCGACCAACAGACCTACTTCCGCACTATTTACGTTTCAAACTAGCAATATATTTTTCTCCTTTTCCTAGTTTTCTTTCAAACCCGGATAACCCCAAAAGGTTGTGCGCTTTTTCTACCAGTGGAAGCTTTCCTTTCGCCGTCTCCATGGGTTGTGTCCACAAGGTTAATATATTTTTTTACATGGAACACCGTGCATTCTTTTAACCCATGGGTTGTGATGGGAGACTCCAATGAAATACTTTACTCGCATGAGAAGGAGGGTGGTGCCCCAAGGCCGGTTAGGATGATGCAACAATTTCGAGATGCACTGGTGGATTGTGAGCCGGAAGACATGGGGTATAAGGGCGACCAGTTCACTTGGAGACGTCGCCGTCTCAGAGAACGACTGGATAGGGCTGTGTGCAATGATGGTTTCCATGGTCTGTTCCCGGGAGCAATTGTGACAAACGCGCCTCATATAAAGTCAGACCACAGGCCGGTTGTTTTGGAAACAGAAGATGGGATTGGAGACCAGCAGCGTGCAAGGTGTGAGCAGTTTGAGGCACGCTGGCTAAAGGAAGAGGATGTGATGACCCGTGTCACAGAAGCCTGGGAACGGACGCCGGCTATGGCAACCCTTGCTGAACGAACGACAATGGTTCATACGGATCTTCATGTATGGGACCGTACAGTGCTGAAATCACCACAACGCCGGATTAAAATGCTGAAGGAGGAGCTTGAACAGTTGCGATCAGGGCCACTTGCTATTTGTAGACTGCGTTGGTATTTTTCTGAAGAGGAGAGGATGATGCAGTATAGTAGAGATAAATATTTCTCTCAGTTAAGAATCAAGATTATCAATCCAGTAGGAGAACCAGTCAAAATCCTTTAGCAGCACCTGCACACACAAAAGCAAACACTTGCACCCAACGCAAATAAGAGGGTTGCCAATCCTCTTAGCGGTTATTTGCAAGGATTAATTCTGATAGTGGTAGATAGATAAAGTAAAATACTAAATAAAATAAAGGTAAATAAAATGCAGCAAGGTATTTTTAGATTTTAATACTCCCTCCGTTCCAAAATATAGTGCATCCTCGGTTTTCGCGCTTCAACTTTGACCATAAATTTGACCAACGAGACCGACTGCGGCGGGGGCAAAAATTATACCAGTGAATTCGCATTCGAAAGAAGTTTTCAATTATATAATTTTTGCTCCCGCCACAGTCGGTCTCGTTGGTTAAATTTATGGTCAAAGTTGAACCTCGGGAAGCGCGGGCGCACTATATTTTGGAACGGAGGGAGTATATGATAAAGATAGACCCGGGGGCCATAGTTTTCACTAGAGGCTTCTCTCTCGAGCGCATAACATACGGTGGGTAAACAAATTACTGTTGGGCAATTGATAGAAAAGCAAATAATTATGACAGATTCATGGCAATGATCATGTATATAGGCATCACGTCCGAGACAAGTAGACCGACTCCTGCCTGCATCTACTACTATTACTCCACCCATCGACCGCTATCCAGCATGCATCTAGGGTATTAAGTATGAAATAGAGTAACGCCTTAAGCAAGATGACATGATGTAGACAAAGTAAACTCAAACAATATGATTAAACCCCATCTTTTTATCCTTAATGACAACAATACAAATACGTGTCATGTCCCTTTCTGTCACTGGGATTGAGCACCGCAAGATTGAACCCATCACAAAGCACCTCTCCCATTGCAAGATAAACCAATCTAGTTGGCCAAACCAAATTGATGGATCGGAGAGAAATACAAAATTATAATAATCATGCATAAAAGAGTTAGAAGACTCAAATATTTCTCACGAATAATCTGATCATGAACTCACAATTCATCGGATCCCAACAAACACACCGCAAAAGAACATTACTTCGGATAGAACTCCAAGAACATCGAGAAGAACATGGTATTGAAGATCAAAGAGAGAGAAGAAGCCATCTAGCTACTAGCTATGGACCTGTAGGTCTGTGGTAAACTACTCACACATCATCGGAAGGGCAGCAAGGTTGATGTAGAAGCCCTCCGTGATCGATTCCCCCTCCGGAAAAGTACCGGAAAAGGCCTCCAGATGGGATCGCGAAATCACAGAGGCTTGCGGCGGTGTAAAAGTTATTCGGGGTGGCTCTCTGTTGGTTTTTGAATATTTGAGAATATATAGAAGTGGAATTAGGTCAAAAGGAGCCACGAGGGGCCCACAAGGCGTCAGGGCACACCCCCCTGGGGCCGCGCCCTGTTGCCTTGTGGAGGCTTCGTGAAGCTTCTGGCCTCCTCTCCAAGTCTCCAGGGTCTCTTTTGTTCAGAAAAAAATCTCCAAAAAGTTTCGTGGCATTTGGACTTCGTTTAGTACTGATTTCCTGAAAAACCAAAAACAAGCAGAAAACAGCAACTGGCACTGGGCATTTGGTTAATAGGTTAGTCCCAAAAAATGATATATAATTGCATATAAAAACATCCAAGATTGATAATATAATAGCATAGAACAATCAAAAATTATAGATACGTTGGAGACGTATCAAGCATCCCCAAGCTTAATTACTGCTCGTCCTCGAGTAGGTAAATGATAAAAACTGAATTTTTGATATGGAATGCTACCTAACATGTTTCATCATGTAATCTCTCTCTTACGGTATGAATAATAAGATCTGAATGATTCAAAGCAATAGTCTATAGTTTGACATAAAGACATCAATACTCAGGCATAGTAATAAAGAATCATGCCTTTCAACATAAAAATGCTAAAGAAAGTTATCCCTACAAAATCATATAATCCTGTGATGCTCCATCTTCTTAACACAAAGTATTTATCATGCACAACCCCGGTTTTAGCCAAGCAATTGGTTCATACTTTTAACGCGCTTCAGCTTTTTCAACCCCCACGCAATACATGAGTGCAAGCCATGGATATAGCACTATGGGTAGAATAGAATATGGTGGTAGAGGTTAATAAGGGGAAGTCAAAAAGAAGATAGTCTCACAATGACGCGGCTAATCAACGAGCTATGGAGATGCCCATCGATTGATGTCAATGCGAGGAGTAGGGATTGCCATGCAACGGATGCACTAAGAGCTATAAGTGTATGAAAGCTCAACATGAAACTAAGTGGGTGTGCATCCAACTTACTTGCTCATGAAGACCTCGGGCATTTGAGGAAGCCCATCATCGGAATATACAAGCCAAGTTCTATAATGAAAAATTCCCACTAGTATATGAAAGTGACTAAACAGGAGACTCTCTATATGAAAAACATTGTGCTACTTTGAAGCACAAGTATGGAAAATGATAGTAACACTGCCCCATCTCTCTTTTTCTCTCATTTTTTTTCTTTTCTCTTTTTTTTCGTGGGCTCTTTTTGGCCTCTTTTTTTTATTTCCTCACTGGGACAATGCTCTAATAATGATGATCATCATACTTCTATTTACTTACAACTCAAAAGAAAATTACAACTCGAAACTAGAACAAAAATATGACTCTATATGAATGCCTCTGGCGGTGTACCAGGATGTGCAATGATACTAGCGTAACATGTATAAAAATGATGAACGGTGGCTGAGCCACAAATACTATGTCAGCTATATGATCATGCAAAGCAATATGACAATGGCGATGTGTGTCATAAAAACGGAACGGTGGAAGTTGCATAACAATATATGTCGGAATGGCTATGGAAATGTCATGATAGGTAGGTATGTTGGTTGTTTTGAGGAAGATATAAGGAGGCGTATGTGTGATAGAGCGTATCATATCACGGGGTTTGGATGCACCGGCGAAGTTTGCACCAACTCTCGATGTGAGAAAGGGCAATGCACGGTACCGAAGAGGCTAGAAAATTGCGGAAAGGTGAGAGTGCGTATAATCCATGGACTCACATTAGTCATAAAGAACTCATATACTTATTGCGAAAGTTTATTAGCCCTCGAAGCAAAGTACTACTACGCATGCCACTAGGGGGAAGGTTGGTAGGAGTTAACCATCGCGCGCCCCCGACTGCCACACAAAGGAAGACAATCAATAATAAATCATGCTTCAACTTCTTAGCATAACGGTATGTTGGAAATATGCCCTAGAGGCAATAATAAATTAGTTATTATTATATTTCCTTTTTCATGATAATCGTTTATTATCCATGCTATAATTGTATTGAATGGAAACTCAAATACATGTGTGGGTACATAGACAACACTGTGTCCCTAGTAAGCCTCTAGTTGACTATCTCGTTGATCAAAGATGGTTAAGGTTTCCTAGCCATTGACATGAGATGTCATTTGATAACGGGATCACATCATTAGGAGAATGATGTGATGGACAAGACCCAAACTACGAACGTAGCATATGATCGTGTCAGTTTATTGCTATTGTT
This sequence comes from Elymus sibiricus, assembly GCA_039707655.1. Classification (NCBI taxonomy): domain Eukaryota; kingdom Viridiplantae; phylum Streptophyta; class Magnoliopsida; order Poales; family Poaceae; genus Elymus; species Elymus sibiricus. Next base: position 468,124,158 of record CM077666.1, on the reverse strand, counting down.
TCCTGCATGTCAAGTATCTGTTCCTATGACCATGAGATCATGCAACTCCCTGACATCGGAGGAGTACCTTGTGTGTATCAAACGTTGCAACGTAACTGGGTGACTATAAAGATGCTCTACAGGTATCTCCGAGGGTGTCTGTTGGGTTGGCATGGATCAAGACTGGGATTTGTTACTCCGTGTGACGGAGAGGTATCTCAGGGCCCACTCGGTAATACAACATCACAATGAGCCTTGCAAGCAATGTGACTAAAGTGTTAGCCACGAGATCTTGTATTACGGAACGAGTAAAGAGACTTGCCGGTAACGAGATTGAACTAGGTATAGAGATACCGACGATCAAATCTCGGGCAAGTAACATACCGAAGAACAAAGGGAACAGCATACGGGATTAACTGAATCCTTGACATAGAGGTTCGACCGATAAAGATCTTCGTAGAATATGTAGGAGCCAATATGGGCATCCAGGTCCCGCTATTGGTTATTGATCGTAGAGGTGTCTCGGTCATGTCTACATAGTTCTCGAACCCGCAGGGTCTACACACTTAACGTTTGGTGACGATTAGTATAGTTGAGTTATTTTGTTGGTGACCGAAGGTTGTTCGGAGTCCCGGATAAGATCCCGGACATGACGAGGATCTCCGGAAGAGTCCGGAGGTAAAGATTAATATATGTGATAATAGTGTTGTGATCTTCGGAAGGGTTCCGGAATTCACCGGAAGAGGTTCCGGATGTTTACCGAAGTGTTCGGGTGCAGCAACACTTTATATAGGCCAAAGGGGTAAAACCCACGAGGTATTGGAAAGTGCAGAAGGAAGTTTTGCTGCTGCCTTAAGCGGTACTACCGCTGGTAAGGCAGTACTACCGCGTAAGCGGTACTACCGCTTGTGTGAAGCGGTACTACTGCTTGGGTGAAGCGGTACTACCGCTCGTGAGCGGTACTACCGCTTGTGCGAGGTACTGCAGGGATCCGAGTTGGACTCTTTCCCTGCGGGCCAAACCGACCTTGTGCGGGCAAAACCGACCTGGAGGAGGCTTTTACTCCAAGTTTAGACCCCAAGGCTCAACATATAAATAGAGGGGCAGGGCTAGCACACGGGATACATTAAGATTTCCCAAGCCGTGTATCGGCAACCCTAACCCTCTAGTTCTCCCGTCATTATCTCCGTAGTGCTTGGCGAAGCCCTGCAGAGATTGTTCCTCACCACCATCACCACGCCGTCGTGCTGCCGGAACTCATCTACTACTTCACCATCGCTTGCTGGATCGAGGAGGTGAAGGCGTCATCAAGCCGTACGTGTGTTGAACGCGGAGGTGCCGTCCATTCGGCACTAGTTCGTGATCGGATCGAGGGACGACTTGCGATTTGGATCGCGGAGACGTTCGACTACATCAACCGCGTTTCTTAACGCTTCCGCTTAGCGATCTACAAGGGTATGTAGATTCACTCTCCCTCTCGTAGATGCTCATCACCATGGATAGGTCTTGTGTGTGCGTAGGAAAATTTTTGTTTCCCATGCAACGTTCCCCAACAGTGGCATCTGAGCTAGGTCTATGCGTAGATGAGATCTCGAGTAGAACACAAACGAGTTGTGGGCGTGGGTGTATACATATTGCTTGCCGTTACTAGTTGATACTTGATTCGGCGGTATTGTGAGATGAAGCGGCCCGGACCGACATTACGCGTACGCTTACGCGAGACAGGTTCCTTCAACTAACATGTAACATCGTTGCATAAAGATGGCTAGCGGGTGTCTGTCTCTCTCACTTTAGTTGAATCGATTTCAATGAAGAGGGTTCTTTTATAAGATCAAAAAGCAATCACTACACCACGTTGTGGTTTTGCGTAGGTAAGAACGGTTCTTGCAAACCCGTAGCAGCCACGTAAAATTTGCAACAACAATTAGAGGACGTCTAACTTGTTTTTGCAGGGTATGTTGTGATGTGATATGGCCAATTACATGATGAGATATATGTGATGTATGAGATGATCATGTGTTGTATAGAATATCACGACTTGCATGTCGATGAGTACGGCAACTGGCAGGAGCCATAGAGTTGTCTTTAATTATTTTCGCCGTTTTGCTTTACTTTATCGCTATGAGTTAGCAATAGTCGTGGAAGCAACAGTCGGCGCGACAACCTCATGGCGACACGTTGATGGAGATCATGGTGTCATGCTAGTGACGATGGAGATCATGCAGGTGCTTTGGAGATGGAGATCAAAAGCACGAGTTCATGGCCATATCATGTCACTTATGATTTGCATGTGATGTTAATCCTTTTATGCATCTTATTTTGCTTAGGACGACGGTAGCATTATAAGGTGATCCCTCACTTAAATTTCAAGATAAAATTGTGTTCTCCCCGAGTGTGCACCGTTGCGAAAGTTCGTCGTTTTGAGACACCACGTGATGATCGGGTGTGATAGACTCTACGTTCACATACAACGGGTGCAAGCCAGTGTTGCACATGCGGAACACTCGGGTTAAACTTGACGAGCCTAGCATGTACAGACATGGCCTCGGAGCACAAGAGACCGAAAGGTCGAACATGAGTCATATAGTAGATATGATCAACATAAAGATGTTCACCATTGAAACCACCTCAACTCACGTGATGATCGGACTTGAGTTGGTGGATTTGGATCATGTTACACTCGAATGACCGGAGGGATGTCAATTTGAGTGGGAGTTTTTAAGTAATATGATTAACTAAACTCATTATCTAGAACAATAGTCTAAGTTGTCTTTGCTATATTTATGTTGTAGATCATGGCTCGCGCAGTAGCACCCCTGAATTTTAATGCGTTCCTAGAGAAAGCTAAGTTGAAAGATGATGGAAGTAACTTTGTGGACTGGGCCCGTAATCTAAGGATTATCCTTACGGCTTCCCAGAAGGCTTATGTCCTTGATGCACCGCTTGGTGATCCACCCGCTCCAGTTGAGTCTCTAGACGTTGTGAACGCCTGGCAGGCTCGTTCTGAAGATTACTCAATAGTTCAATGTGCAATATTGTATGGCTTAGAACCGGGACTTCAAAGACGTTTTGAAAGTCATGGAGCATATGAGATGTTCTAGGAGTTTAAGTTTATCTTTCAGAAGAATGTCCGGATCGAGAGATATGAGATCTCCGATAAGTTCTATGCTTGCAAGATGGAGGAGAACGGGTCTATCAGTGATCACGTACTCAGAATGTCTGGGTACTCCACCCGTCTGGCTGAATTGGGGATGCCCCTTCCACCAGAGGCTATCACTGACAGAGTTCTTCAATCATTGCCACCTAGCTACAAGAGCTTCGTGTTGAACTATAACATGCACGGGATGAACAAGTCAGTCGCCGAGCTGTTTGCGATGCTGAAAGCCGCTGAGTCTGAAATTCGGAAGGAGCATCAAGTGTTGATGTTCAATAAAACCACTAGTTTCAAGAAAAATGGCAAGGGTAAGAAGGGTAACTCCAAGAAGAGTGGCAAAGCAGTTGCTCCTCTCGTGAAGAAACCCAAGGCTGGACCCAAACCAGAAACTGTGTGCTTTCATTGCAAGGGAACTGGACACTGGAAGCGGAACTGCCCCAAGTATTTGGCTGACAAGAAGGCGGCCAACAACAAACAAGGTATATATGATATACATGTTATTGATGTGTACCTTACCAACTCTCGTTGTAGTGCCTGGGTATTTGATACCGGTGCGGTTGCTCATATTTGCAACTCAAAACAGGAACTGCGGAATAAACGGAGGCTGGCAAAGGACGAAGTGACGATGCGCGTGGGAAATGGTTCCAAGGTTGATGTGATCGCCGTCGGCACGCTCGCTCTTCGATTACCATCGGGATTAGTGATGAACCTGAATAATTGTTATTTAGTGCCTGCGTTAAGCATGAACATTATATCTGGATCTTGTTTATTGCGAGACGGTTACTCATTTAAATCAGAGAATAATGGTTGTTCTATTTATATGAGTAATATCTTTTATGGTCATGCACCCGATGTGAGGGGTTTATTCTTATTGAATATCGATAGTAATAATACACATGTTCATAACATTGATGCCAAAAGATGTAGAATTGATAATGATAATACCACTTTCTTGTGGCACTGCCGTTTGGGTCATATTGGCGTAAAACGCATGAGGAACCTCCAGCTGATGGACTTTTGGAGTCACTTGATTTTGAATCACTTGACACATGTGAGCCATGCCTCATGGGCAACATGACTAAAACGCCGTTCTCTGGAACAATGGAACGGGCAAGTGACTTATTGGAAATCATACATACTGATGTGTGCGGTCCGATGAGTATTGAGGCGCGCGGTGGTTATCGTTACTTTCTCACCTTCATTGATGACTTAAGTAGATATGGGTATATTTACTTAATGAAACACAAGTCTGAAACATTTGAAAAGTTCAAACAATTTCAGAGTGAAGTTGAGAATCATCGTAACAAGAAGATTAAATTCCTACGATCTGATCGAGGAGGAGAATATCTGAGTTATGAGTTTGGCAGTCACTTAAGACAATGTGGAATTGTTTCACAACTGACACCGCCTGGAACACCACGGCGAAATGGTGTGTCCGAACGTCGTAATCGAACCTTATTGGATATGGTGCGATCTATGATGTCTCTTGCCGATTTGCCACTATCGTTTTGGGGTTATGCATTAGAGACAGCTGCATTCACTTTAAATAGGGCACCATCGAAATCCGTTGAGACGACGCCATATGAACTTTGGTTTGGAAAGAAGCCAAAGCTGTCGTTTCTTAAAGTTTGGGGATGTGATGCTTATGTCAAAAAGCTTCAGCCTGAAAAGCTGGAACCCAAAGCGGAAAAATGCGTCTTCATAGGATACCCAAAAGAGACAGTTGGGTATACCTTCTACCTCAGATCCGAAGGCAAAGTGTTTGTCGCTAAAAACGGAACATTTCTTGAGAAAGAGTTTCTCTCGAAAGAATTGAGTGGGAGGAAGATAGAACTTGATGAGGTTGTTAAACCTTTACTTCAACCTGAAAGTAGCGCAGCGCAGAAAGATGTTTCTGTAGAGCCTACATCAGCTGAAGAGGAAGTTAATGATAATGATCATAAAGCTTTGGATCAAGTTACTATCGAACCTCGTAGGTCGACAATGACGCGTACTGCTCTTGAGTGGTACGGCAACCCTGTCTTAGAGGTCATGTTGTTGGACAACGATGAACCTACGAGCTATGGAGAAGCGATGATGGGCCCGGATTCCGAGAAGTGGTTAGAGGCCATGAAATCCGAGATGGGATCCATGTATGAAAACAAAGTGTGGACTTTGGAAGTATTACCTGAAGGGCGTAAGGCCATTCAGAACAAATGGATCTTTAAGAGGAAGACGGACGCGGACGGTAATGTCACCGTCTATAAAGCTCGACTTGTGGCAAAGGGTTTTTCACAAGTTCAAGGAGTTGACTACAATGAGACCTTCTCACCCGTACCGATGCTTAAGTCCGTCAGAATCATGTTAGCAATAGCTGCCTCTTTCGATTATGAAATTTGGCAGATGGATGTCAAAATAACGTTCCTTAACGGTTTCCTTAAGGAAGAGTTGTATATGATGCAACCAGAAGGTTTTGTCGATTCAGAGAATGCTGACAAAGTTTGCAAACTCCAGCGATCCATTTATGGACTGGTGCAAGCATCTCGGAGTTGGAATCTTCGCTTTGCTGAGGTGATCAAAGCGTTCGAGTTTATACAAGTTTACAGAGAAGCTTGTATTTACAAGAAAGTGAGTGGGAGCTCTATAGCGTTTCTAATATTATATGTGGATGACATATTGCTGATTGGAAACAATATAGAAATGTTGGAAAGCGTGAAGGAATATTTGAACAAGAGTTTTTCAATAAAGGACCTAGGAGAAGCTGCGTTCATATTAGGCATCAAGATCTATAGAGATAGATCGAGACGCTTAATAGGACTTTCACAAAGCACATACCTTGACAAAGTTTTGAAGAAGTTCAAAATGGATCAGTCCAAGAAGGGGTTCTTGCCTGTATTGCAAGGTCTGAAGTTGAGTAAGACTCAATGCCCAGTGACTGCAGAAGATAGAGAAAAGATGAGTGTCATCCCCTATGCTTCAGCCATAGGCTCTATCATGTATGCCATGCTGTGCACAAGACCCGATGTCAGCCTTGCCATAAGTATGGTCGGAAGGTTTCAAAGTGATCCAGGAATGGAACACTGGACGGCGGTCAAGAATATCCTGAAGTACCTGAAAAGGACCAAGGACATGTTTCTCGTTTATGGAGGTGATCAAGAGCTCGTCGTAAAGGGTTACGTCGATGCAAGCTTTGACACTGATCCGGATGACTCTAAGTCGCAAACCGGATACGTATTTATTCTTAATGGGGGTGCGGTTAGCTGGTGCAGTTCCAAGCAAAGCGTGGTAGCTGATTCTACATGCGAAGCGGAGTACATCGCTGCCTCGGAGGCGGCGAAGGAAGGTGTCTGGATGAAGGAGTTCATGACAGATCTTGGAGTAGTGCCTAGTGCGCTTAACCCAATGACTCTGTTTTGTGATAATACTGGTGCCATTGCTCTAGCCAAAGAACCAAGATTTCACAAGAGGACCAGACACATAAAGCGACGTTTCAATTCCATCCGCGATTACATCAAGGAGGACGACATAAATATTTGCAAAGTACACACGGATCTGAATGTTGCAGATCCGATGACTAAACCTCTTCTAAGGGCTAAACATGAACAACACCAGAACTGCATGGGTGTTCGATTCATTACAATGTAAATCACATAGTGATGTGAACTAGATTATTGACTCTAGTGCAAGTGGGAGACTGTTGGAAATATGCCCTAGAGGCAATAATAAATTAGTTATTATTATATTTCCTTGTTCATGATAATCGTTTATTATCCATGCTATAATTGTATTGAATGGAAACTCAAATACATGTGTGGGTACATAGACAACACTGTGTCCCTAGTAAGCCTCTAGTTGACTATCTCGTTGATCAAAGATGGTTAAGGTTTCCTAGCCATTGACATGAGATGTCATTTGATAACGGGATCACATCATTAGGAGAATGATGTGATGGACAAGACCCAAACTACGAACGTAGCATATGATCGTGTCAGTTTATTGCTATTGTTTCCTGCATGTCAAGTATCTGTTCCTATGACCATGAGATCATGCAACTCCCTGACATCGGAGGAGTACCTTGTGTGTATCAAACGTTGCAACGTAACTGGGTGACTATAAAGATGCTCTACAGGTATCTCCGAGGGTGTCTGTTGGGTTGGCATGGATCAAGACTGGGATTTGTTACTCCGTGTGACGGAGAGGTATCTCAGGGCCCACTCGGTAATACAACATCACAATGAGCCTTGCAAGCAATGTGACTAAAGTGTTAGCCACGAGATCTTGTATTACGGAACGAGTAAAGAGACTTGCCGGTAACGAGATTGAACTAGGTATAGAGATACCGACGATCAAATCTCGGGCAAGTAACATACCGAAGAACAAAGGGAACAGCATACGGGATTAACTGAATCCTTGACATAGAGGTTCGACCGATAAAGATCTTCGTAGAATATGTAGGAGCCAATATGGGCATCCAGGTCCCGCTATTGGTTATTGATCGTAGAGGTGTCTCGGTCATGTCTACATAGTTCTCGAACCCGCAGGGTCTACACACTTAACGTTTGGTGACGATTAGTATAGTTGAGTTATTTTGTTGGTGACCGAAGGTTGTTCGGAGTCCCGGATAAGATCCCGGACATGACGAGGATCTCCGGAAGAGTCCGGAGGTAAAGATTAATATATGTGATAATAGTGTTGTGATCTTCGGAAGGGTTCCGGAATTCACCGGAAGAGGTTCCGGATGTTTACCGAAGTGTTCGGGTGCAGCAACACTTTATATAGGCCAAAGGGGTAAAACCCACGAGGTATTGGAAAGTGCAGAAGGAAGTTTTGCTGCTGCCTTAAGCGGTACTACCGCTGGTAAGGCAGTACTACCGCGTAAGCGGTACTACCGCTTGTGTGAAGCGGTACTACCGCTTGTGCGCGGTACTGCAGGGATCCGAGTTGGACTCTTTCCCTGCGGGCCAAACCGACCTTGTGCGGGCAAAACCGACCTGGAGGAGGCTTTTACTCCAAGTTTAGACCCCAAGGCTCAACATATAAATAGAGGGGCAGGGCTAGCACACGGGATACATTAAGATTTCCCAAGCCGTGTATCGGCAACCCTAACCCTCTAGTTCTCCCGTCATTATCTCCGTAGTGCTTGGCGAAGCCCTGCAGAGATTGTTCCTCACCACCATCACCACGCCGTCGTGCTGCCGGAACTCATCTACTACTTCACCATCGCTCGCTGGATCGAGGAGGTGAAGGCGTCATCAAGCCGTACGTGTGTTGAACGCGGAGGTGCCTTCCGTTCGGCACTAGTTCGTGATCGGATCGAGGGACGACTTGCGATTTGGATCGCGGAGACGTTCGACTACATCAACCGCGTTTCTTAATGCTTCCGCTTAGCGATCTACAAGGGTATGTAGATTCACTCTCCCTCTCGTAGATGCTCATCACCATGGATAGGTCTTGTGTGTGCGTAGAAAAAAATTTGTTTCCCATGCAACGTTCCCCAACACGATAGACCATACGTGCATGCTTCGGGAATCACAAACCTTAACACCAATATTCTTACTAAACCACAATTATCTACTATCACCTCCCACATATTACCATCTTAATATCGCAAAACTATTGCAAGGAATCAAATTTATCATATTCAATGATCTACATGAAAGTTTTTATTATATCCCTCTAGAATACCTATCATATTTGGATCAAATTCATAACCCGTGCATATTACCATTGCTATTCATTAGACTCTCAAAAATATATAGGTGAAGCATGAGAGTGCAACTATTTCTTTAAAATACAACCACCGCCGTGCTCTAAAAGATATATGTGAAGCACTAGAGCAACTGCCTAGCTCAAAAGATATAAGTGAAGCACATAGAGTATTCTAACAAATCACGAATGTGTGTCCCTCTCAAAAAGGTGTGTTCAGCAAAGATGATTGTGACAAACTAAAAAGCAAACAAACCATATAACAAGACGCTCCATGTAAAACACATATCATGTGATGAATAAAAATATAGCTCCAAGAGAGTTACCGATAGATTGTAGACGAAAGAGGGGATGCCTTCCGGGGCATCCCCAAGCTTAGATGCTTGAGTCTTACTTGGATATTATCTTGGGGTGCCTTGGGCATCCCCAAGCTTAGGCTCTTGCCGCTCCTTATTCCTTTATCCGTCGCAGTCTCACCCAAAACTTGAAAACTTCAATCACACAAAACTCAACAGAAACCTCGTGAGATCCGTTAGTATAACAAATAAATCTTAAACTTTAGGTACTGTTGTAAATTGATTCATATTTAATATTGTCATAATTCTACTGTACTCCAACTTCTCCATGACTCGTACCCCCCGATACGATCCATAGATTCATCAAAATAAGCAAACTATGCAACAAAAACAGAATCTGTCTAAAACAGAACAGTCTGTAAAGATCTGAATTAACGTCATACTTATGTAACTCCAAAAATTCTGAAAACTTAGGACAACGTGGGCAATTTGTATATCAATAATGTGTAAAAAATTCAGAAGGTTCTGACGCTCCAGCGAAAAATAAAAATTCCAGCACTGGACGCAAAAGTTTCTGTTTTCAAACAACATCAATTATACTATCTTCCAAATCATCCCAAAGGCATTACTTGGCACAAAAACTAATTAAAATATAAAAACACAATCATAACAGAGTCTATAATTGTGTAAACACACAAAAACAGAAGGTAAAACAAAAAAATTATTTTATTCATTGGGTTGCCTCCCAACAAGCGCTATTGTTTTATGCCCCTAGCTAGGCATAATGCATAGTTTCAAGTGTTGTCATCCTTGGTTTCCAAATCCTCAATTACACACCCACTCTTTCTAGGGGAATTAACATAGGAATTTCATATCATCACGCTCCTAGGTACAAAATTAAGAATTTTTCTTTTATAGATAGGTTCCTTTATTATATCATCAATGAAATTGGGGTGGACGCTAATCATTTTAAGATCCTCATTCCCCTAGATAGAAGTGGCACCCTTATTCTTAGGAACATACAGAAACTTGCAATTTTTATTGGTAGGAGTCCTATCAATGGTTTTGGCGGAGGAAAAAGCGGAACCCAAATTATTGATAATCTCCTCTAACTTATCAATTCTAGCGGGACTTTGTTCTATCTTTTCGTTAATTATTGGTTCCTTCCTTTAAGGTTTTAAATGTAATCCCCACCTTAGAACCAAATTGAGTAATGTGATTATGGACCTTTTTGTCTAAATTCTCAAGATGTTCAATAGTAGGCATTTTATTTTCAATAGCTTCTAACATTTGCATAACATGTTGCAAAGTTAATGTTGTTTCATTAATAATGATAGGTGGTGATCCCACTAAATTCCCCATAGCATTGAAAGCATCCATAGAGGGGCACATCAAGAAATTCCCTCTGGTAATAGTGTCAAGCACAAATCTATACCAAGTAGTGATTCCCACATAAAAATTGCGAAGAAGAACGGTAGTGGATTGCTTACGAGTTGATCTATTTTGAGCATCGCAAATCTTATACCAAGCACCTTTTAAATTCTCTCCTCTCCTTTGTTTAAAATTAAGCACTTCATTTTTAGGGGTAATAGTAACAAGTGAAGGACTAGCCATAGTGGTAGTGCAAGCAAACTAGCAAACAGGCAAATGAAAATATTTTTGTGTTTTTGTAAAATTGTTTTAGAAGTGGGGGAGATGAAAACGAGAGGCAAATGCAAATAAAATGGCAATAAAATAAATACAAGTGGATGATAGTTTGTGCGAAGGTACTTGATAATTTTGGTGATGTCTCCCCGGCAACGGCGCCAGAAATTCTTCCTGCTACTTGTAGACTGCGTTGGTATTTCCCCGAAGAGGAGAGGATGATGCAGTATAGTAGAGATAAGTATTTCCCTCAGTTAAGAACCAAGGTTATCAATCCAATAGGTGAACCAGTCAAAATCCTTTAGCAGCACCTGCACACACAAAAGCAAACACTTGCACCCAACGCAAATAAGAGGGTTGTCAATCCTCTTAGCGGTTATTTGCAAGGATTAATTCTGATAGTGGTAGATAGATAAAGTAAAATACTAAATAAAATAAAGGTAAATAAATTGCAGCAAGGTATTTTTGGATTTTAATATATGATAAAGATAGACCCGGGGACCATAGTTTTCACTAGAGACTTCTCTCTCGAGCGCAGAACATACGGTGGGTAAACAAATTACTGTTGGGCAATTGATAGAAAAGCAAATAATTATGACGGATTCATGGCAATGATCATGTATATAGGCATCACGTCCGAGACAAGTAGACCGACTCCTGCCTGCATCTACTACTATTACTCCACCCATCGACCGCTATCCAGCATGCATCTAGGGTATTAAGTATGAAACAGAGTAACGCCTTAAGCAAGATGACATGATGTAGACAAAGTAAACTCAAACAATATGATTAAACCCCATCTTTTTAATCCTTAATCGCAACAATACAAATATGTGTCATGTCCCTTTCTGTCACTGGGATTGAGCACCGCAAGATTGAACCCATCACAAAGCACCTCTCCCATTGCAAGATAAACCAATCTAGTTGGCCAAACCAAATCGATAGATCGGAGAGAAATACAAATCTATAATAATCATGCATAAAAGAGTTCAGAGAAGACTCAAATATTTCTCATGAATAATCTGATCATAAACTCACAATTCATCGGATCCCAACAAACACACCGCAAAAGAAGATTACATCGGATAGAACTCCAAGAACATCGAGGAGAACATGGTATTGAAGATCAAAGAGAGAGATGAAGCCATCTAGCTACTAGCTATGAACCCGTAGGTCTATGGTAAACTACTCACACATCATCGGAAGGGCAGCAAGGTTGATGTAGAAGCCCTCCGTGATCGATTCCCCCTCCGACAGAGTACCGGAAAAGGCCTCCAGATGGTATCGCGGAAGAACAGAGGCTTGCGGCGGCGTAAAAGTTATTCGGGGTGGCTCTCTGTTGGTTTCTGAATATTTGAGAATTTTTAGAAGTGGAATGAGGTCAAAAGGAGCCATGAGGGGCCCACAAGGCATCAGGGCGCCCCCTAGGGCCGCACCCAGTACATTGCATATAAAAACATCCAAGATTGATACTATAATAGAATGGAACAATAAAAAATTATAGATACGTTGGAGACGTATCACCACGCACTGATGAGTCAGCATATCGACAATGATCTTTGCTTATAGAGATAGAAGAGGCAATTGAGAAGGAGGAAATTTACTGGGTACAACGAGCTAGAGCGAATTGGCTCAAATTTGGGGACCGCAACTCAAATTTCTTCAACAATTTTGCCTTGGCTACGAAAAAAACGTAACTTCATCCGTCGCCTGATGGATGAGAATGGGAACTGGAAGGAGGATAACGAAGCTATGAAAGAACTGATTGACAATTACTTCCAGAACCTGTTTGCAGCTGAACTATATGAACCGAACCAAGAGGTACTTGATAAAGTGAAACCCAAAGTTACACCGCATATGAATGAGGCCCTTTTGGCCCTGTACACTGAGGAGGAGGTTAAAAGGGTGTTGTTCAGCATCGGAGATTTGAAAGCCCCTGGCCCGGATGGCCTGCACACCATATTTTATAAGAAATTTTGGCATCTGTTGGGTGATGATCTAGTGAAAGAGGTTCTTGAAGCAGTAAACAGTAGAGTAATTCCGGAAGGGCGGAATACCACTACAATAGTTCTTATTCCTAAAGTTGAGAATCCAAAAAAGGTTGCTCAATTTAGGCCCATTAGCCTTTGTAACGTGGTCTACAAAGTGATTGCAAAAATGTTAGCTGCAAGGCTCAAGGTGTTCCTTCCAGATATTATTGTCAAACGCAGAGTGCGTTTGTCCCAGGTCGTATAATCACTGATAATGTAATTGTGGCCTATGAATGTTTACATACGTTCAAGAAAAAGAAGAAGGGGAAAACTGGTTGTTGCGCTGTCAAACTTGATATGCATAAAGCGTATGACCGTGTTGAATGGGTGTTCCTGGAAGCCATACTGCAGAAGCTAGGATTTGACAACCATTGGGTTCAATTGATCATGGCATGTGTAACATCCGTCCAATATAAGGTGAGATTCAACTCAAGCGAGACTGCTCCTTTCTCCCCTACTAGGGGTTTAAAGCAAGGGGACCCCTTGTCCCCCTATCTCTTTCTCTTATGCGCTGAAGGTTTATCAGCATTAATTGCTCGTGAGGAGGAAGTTGGAAGTCTGAAAGGGGTTCAGGTCTGTCATGACTCTCCCTTCATCTCTCATTTACTCTTTGCTGGCGATTCATTGATTCTAATGAAAGCAAACAGTATGAATGCTATTGCCCTGAAACGAGTCTTGGATGACTATTGTGCTGCTTCAAGACAGTTGGTAAGTGGTGCCAAATCATCTATATATTTCAGTCCGAGTACTAAGGTGGAAGAAAAGGTTGAAATCTACCAAATATTGGATATAATGACTGAATCTTTGTCCGATAAATACCTGGGACTGCCCTCTATGATTGGGGTCAACAGGGTGGACTGTTTTAAGCATCTTATTGAAAGAATCCAGAAGCTTATAAATGGATGGAAAGAAAGAACGTTATCCTATGGTAGGAAAGAGGTGTTGATAAAGGCGGTGGCTCAAGCCATCCCTACCTATGCGATGGGGGTATTCAAATTCCCGAAAAAAATTGTAAGGGGATCACTGATGCTATTTCGCATTACTGGTGGGGAGATGGTGAGAATCAACAGAAAATGCATTGGTTTGCGTGGTGGAAGATGTGCATCCCTAAGGAGAGAGGAGGAATGGGCTTCAGAGATATTCACAGCTTCAACTTGGCTATGTTAGCAAAGTAATGTTGGCGGTTAATTGACAATTATGACTCTCTTTGCGCCAAGGTTTTGAGATCAAAATATTATCCATCTGGTGATTTGTTGAATTGTGAGCTGAAAAAGGGCTTATCTTATGTGTGGCAAAGTATTTGGGCAGGGATCCAAACCTTTAAGAAGGGTTGTATATGGAGAGTTGGAGATGGTACTAAAATAAATATTTGGGATGATTGCTCGATCCCAAATAGTTCATCCAGGAAGATAGTTACTGTGCGTGGCAACCGTGTGTTGTCGAAGGTGAATGAACTCATCAATCCTACAACAGGAGAATGGGATGAAACACTCATTCGAGACATCTTCTGGCACATTGATGCTGAAAGAATATTGCAAATTCCTATATATTAGCACGAGACCGAAGATTTTGTTACGTGGCATTTTTGACAAAATCTGGAATTTTCAGTGTTTGGTCTGCTTACTACAGACAATGGGAGGAGTACTATGCGGCAGGTAATGGTAATCCCTTGGGAATTAGTGGATCGTCAATACATCATGTCTGGAAGCGACTTTGGAACTTGAAGGTACCAGGCAAGGTCAAGATTTTCTTATGGCGCTGCCTCCATAACACTAACCCGTGTTGTTGTGTTTTAGCGAACATACATATTTCTACCTCGGGACAGTGCCCTGATACGTCTCCAACATATCTATAATTTATGAAGTATTCATACCATGTTTATAACAATTTTATATGGTTTTGGTATGATTTCATTAGAACTAACCCGGACTGGCGTTGTTTTCAGCAGAACTACCATGGTGTTGTTTTTTGTGCAGAAATAAATTTCTTGGAATTGGACGAAACTTTTTGACAATTTTTGTGGACCAAAAGAGACCCCCGAAGCTTCGTGGAAGGACCAGAAGCCTCACGAGGTGCTCACAAGGCACCACGGCGCGGCCTGGGGGGGTCGCGCTGTGCTGCCTTGTGGGGCCCTCGTAGCTCCGTTTTGCGTGATTCCAACGCTGAAAAATCCTATAAATAGAGAAACCCCCATAAATAAACCAAGAACATCGACGCCGCCGTTGTACGTCTCTGTACCGAAGAAATACCATCTGGAGCCCAGTTTCGGCACCCTGTCGGAGGGGGGAATCATCACCGGAGGCCATCTTCATCATCCCGACGGTCTCCATGACGCGGAGGGAGTAGTTCACCCTCGGGGCTGAGGGTATGTACTAGTAGCTATGTGTTTGATCTCTCTCTCGTGTTCTTGATTTGGCACGATCTTGATGTATCGTGAGCTTTGTTAATATAGTTGGATCATATGGTGTTTCTTCCCTCTCTATCTTCTTGTGATGAATTGAGTCTTTCCCTTTGAGGTTTCGTTATTGTCGGATTGAATACTTCAGATTTGAGAACACTTGATGTATGTCTTGCATGTGGATACCCGTGGTGACAATGGGGTATTCTATTGGTTCACCTGATGTATGTTTTGGTGATCAACTCACGGATTCCCGTGACCTTGGGGTGATCTAGGCATAGGGGTTGGTTGCACGTTTTCATCTTCTTTTCTCCGATAGAAACTTTGGGGTACTCTTTGAAGTTCTTTGTGTGGATTGAATATTATGATTCTGAAGTTGTTTGATGCATATCGAATAATCAACTCACGGATACTTGTGGTGACATTGGAGTATCTAGGTGACATTAGAGTTGGTTGATGCGTATCATATGGTGTTATTTTAGTACGAACTCTAGGGCTATTTGTGACACTTATAGGGATGGCTCAATAGATTGATCGGAAGGGATAACTTTGAGGTGGTTTCGTACCCTACAACAATTTCTTCTTATGTTCTCCGGTAATAGGAACTTTGGAGTGAATCTTTATCGCACGTTGAGGGATTGTTATATGATCCAATTATGTTACCACTGTTGAGAGATTGCACTAGTGAAAGTATGAACCCTAGGCCTTGTTTTTAAGCATTGCAATACCATTTGTGCTCACTTTTGTTACTTGCTACCTTGCTGTTTTTTTATTTTCAGATTACAAAAACCTAAATCTACTATCCATACTACACTTGTATCACCATCTCTTCGCCGAACTAGTGCACCTATACAATTTACCATTGTATTGGGTGTGTTGGGGACACAAGAGATTTCTTGTATTTGATTGCAGGGTTGTTTGAGAGAGACCATCTTCATCCTACGCCTCCCATGGATTGATAAACCTTAGGTCATCCACTTGAGGGAAATTTGCTATAGTCCTACAAAACTCTGCACTTGGAGGCCCAACAATGTCTACAAGAATAAAAGTTGCGTAGTAGACATCAAGCTCTTTTCTGGCACCGTTGCCAGGGAGGTGAGTGCTTGAAGGTATATCTTTAGATCTTGCAATCGAATCTTTTAGTTTCTTGTTTTATCACTAGTTTGGTTTATAAAAGAAAACTACAAAAAAAATGGAATTGAGGTTGCCTCATATGCTTCATCTTTATAATGTCTTTCTTGAAAATGATGGATCAGAAAATTGTGCTCAATTGCTAGAGGAAGAATTTAATAAAATGTTTAATGTGAGTTCCGTGAATGATAAGCATGGTTGCAATGTTGTTAGTATGAATTCTATGAATATCCATGATGCTAATGAGATGCAAAGCCATAAGCTTGGGGATGCTATATTTGATGAATATGATATTTTTAGCCGCCCAAGTTTTGATGAGAAAATTTATTATGATGATAGCATGCCTCCTATTTATGATGACTATATTGATGAGCGTGGGTTTGGAAGAGTGTCAACTCTAGGTACTAGTGATCCCACTATTTTGGAGGGCGTTGAATCTTATGGCCATAATTATGAAAGTGGATTTGGAGAGGTCATGACTTTATTTAATGATGATTCCACTATTTTGGAAGAGGTTTCAATTGATTATGACAACAAAGTTGCTATATATGATGATTATTGTGATGACATGTATGCTATAAAGAACAATGATAACTATGAAACTTGTCATCATGATTTTAATTTTCAATTGGATTATGCCAATCAAGTATCTCATTATAGTTATTTTGTTGAGTTTGCTCCCACTATTATGAATGAGAAGAAATTTACTTATGTGGAGAGTAGTAAAAAATGTATGCTTGTGGATCATGAAAGGAATGTTTTGTGTGATGGATATATTGTTGAATTTCTTCATGATGTTACTGAAAATTATTATGAGAGAGGATCATATGCTTCTACATATCTCAATAATATCAAGTTTCCTCTCTACGTGTTGAAAGTTTTGAAGTTATACTTGTTTTGCCTTCCTATGCTAGTTGATTCTTGCTCCCATAAATTGTTTGCTCGCAAAATCCCTATGCATAGGAAGTGGCTTAGGCTTAAATTTTATTGTCATATGATTCATGATGCTCTCTTTATTTTTCAATTATTTATTCTTATGCGAGCATCATTGAAATCATCATGCCTAGCTAAAAAGGCATTAAAGAAAAGCGCTTGTTGGGAGACAACACAATATTTATACCTACTGTTTTTCTTGTGTTCACATGATTAATCTACTGTAGTAATCATGTTTTATATGTTTTCTTTCAATAATGTGCCAAGTAAAGCCTTTGGGATAGTGTGGATGCTTGTTGATTTGATTCTGTGCAAAAACAGAAAATTTTGCGTCCAGTGCTGGAATTTCTATTCTGTACTGGAGCGTGATAAAATTCTGAAATTTTTACAGAGCATTGGGTTTTCAATGCATAGTTTGCTTGTTTTCAATCGCTCACTACATGATGTTCTGTTTTTGACAGATTCTGTTTTCAATGCATAGTTTGCTTGTTTTAGTGTTTCCATAGCTTATATTGAGTAATATAAATTGTGGAAATGATAGAATACAGTAGGAATTATGTGAGAGCAATTATTAATCTTGTCTTGACAGTATCTAAGTGGATGATTTATTTTTATCATACTAACCTATCTCACATGTTCCGTTAAGTTTTGTGTGATTGAAGTTTTCAAGTTTTGGGTGAGATATCGATATGAGGAGAATAAGGAGCGGCAAGACCCTAAGCTTGGGGATGCCCAAGGCACCCCAAGGTAAAATTCATGGAAGACTCAAGCGTCTAAGCTTGGGGATGCCCCGGAAGGCATCCCCTCTTTCGTCTTCAACACTATCGGTAACCTCACTTGGAGCTATATTTTTATTCGTCACATAATATGAGTTTTGCTTGGAGCGTCATTTTCTTCTGTTGATATTTGCTTGGTGTTATAAATAATCATGTTTTGTATCTTTTAGTTCAATAAAATGCCAATTATAGCCTTTACCATGCTCAATTTGCAAGTTCATGTGTTGCTGTTTGAAAACAGAAAGTTTTCTGTTATGTCCAGAATATTCCTGAATAGTCAGAACATGATAAAAATCTGAAATTTTTACACAGTAAGCATGCATGAGTTCTCTGTCACTTGGAAATTTTTCAGAATTTTTGGAGTTAGGGAAGTATGAATTTTAAATCCCCCTTTACAGCCTGTTCTGTTTTGGCAGATTTTGGTTATGGTTGCATTGTTTGCTTGTTTAATGATTCTATTTGAGGATAGGAGTATTAAATATGCAGAGGCATTTAGTATGCAATGTTTAATTATAATTTTAGTGATTTGCTACAGTAGAGAATGTTAAGGGTTTGAGTTGATTTATACTAACTTATCTCACAAGTTCTTGTTGAGTCTTGTGTGGATGAAGTTTTTAAGATTTGGGAGAAACCATGATATGAGAGGAATTAAGGAGACACAAGAGCTCAAGCTTGGGGATGCCCAAGGCACCCCAAGTTAACATTCCAAGAAGTCTCAAGCAACTAAGCTTGGGGATGCCCCGGTGGGCATCCCACCTTTCTTCATCAACACCTATCGGTTAGCCTAAGTTTTTACTTATTCACATGTTATGTGCTATTCTTGGAGTGTCCTTTTATTTTCATTTTGTTTGTTGTTTGAATAAAATTTTCAAGATCTGAAATCTTTATTGAGAGAGAGTCTTCACATAGCTACTTAATTGTTTGCCTACTCATTGATCTTCACTTATACCTTTTGGAATAGTTTCTCGTTTACTCTCGTGCTTCACTTATATCCTAAGAGTAAATTGTTGAATGAATTGAATATCATAAAGTTGAAATTATATGTGCTTCATATGCTTGTCCCATGGGGAGTAGTGACTTCACAAATAAGAAGTATAAGTGGTAAAATTTATTGAAAGTTAGCAAACATAGCATTGGTCACTTGAACAATTCATGAAAGAATATTGAAGGAAGAGAGATTTCACATATAAATATACTATCTTGGACATCTTCTATGATTGTAAGCCCCCATTAATTATTTTCAACCTTGATCAAGTAGTTGATGTTGGACAAGGAAGACAACGTAATTGGTTATGTTTGCTTATATTCACATAGAAGTTATATTGCTTTGGATCCTCTAACATGTGGTGCTTGCCCCCTATCTTTTGCTAGCCAAAATTCCGCACTAAGTAGAAATACTGCTTGTGCATCCAAAAATCCTTAAACCCGGTTTCATGTCATGAGAGTCCACTATATCTACCTATGGATTGAATAAGATCCCTCAAGTAAGTTGTCATCGGTGCAAAGCAATAAAAATTACTCCTAAACATGTATGAACTTTTATTGTAAGGGAAAATAAGCTTTTTACGATCTTGTGATGGTGGAGTAATAAAAGCGACAGACTGCATAATAAAGGTCGCTATCACAAGGGGCAATATAAAGTGACGTTCCTTTACATTAAGAGCTTGCACATCCAAAAACAAAGAGCGCATGACAACCTATGCTTCCCTCTGCGAAGGGCCTATCTTTTACTTTATGTATTTACTTTTATGCAAGAGTCAATAGTGTTCTTCTCTATTCCGTTTTTATTTTCTCTCTTGGCAAGCATCATGTGGTGGGGATTGATCTAGGCATATATATCCCGTTGAATATAGGTGATCATGAGTTATTATTGTTGACATTATCCATGAGATAAATAAGTTGGGAGGCAAAACATTAAGCCACTATCATCCTATGTGTTTGACTGAAACGATTTGTTCTAAAAATATGCTTTGGGTGTGAGCAATCATGGAAGACTATATGATAGTTGAGTATGTGGAATTTGCTAAATCAAAGCTCTTACATAGACCCTTCCTGAAAATAAGATGAATTGCAATTGTTTGATGACTGAAAACATAGTTTGTTAGTTTTGAAGAAAGTTTATGGTCTATACTTTAACATGTGAATAACTTGCTACTTGATCATGAGAAGTTTTATGAGATGAGCTACTGTTTATAATATATAATTATGCTAGAAAAAGTGTTTGGAATTATCATTGATAAACTTATACACTATGCTAGCATTCACACTTCATAAATTATTTCTTTTATCATTTACCTACTCGAGGACGAGCAGGAATTAAGCTTGGGGATGCTGATATGTCTCCAACGTATCTATAATTTATGAAGTATTCATGCCATGTTTATAACAATTTTATATGGTTTTGGTATGATTTGATTAGAACTAACCCGGACTGACGCTGTTTTCAGCAGAAATACCATGGTGTTGTTTTTTGTGCAGAAATAAAAGTTCTTGGAATTGGACGAAACTTTTTGATGATTTTTTTTGGACCAAAAGAGACCCCCGAAGCTTTATGGAAGGACCAGAAGCCTCACGATCAGGGACGGAGCTCGTATATAACCACTGGTGTCAGTTGACACTAGTGCGGTTCAGCTTTTTAACTAACATGTTTCAAGAAATGTATATCTGACCCCAGCCATAAAAACTGTTTGACCCCAGCCCCGGCTTCCAGGCAACTTGGCAAGCCCAAAGTGGCAGGCCTACTACAACCGTAGTAAAACTCTAAAAAGTGAAATAAAAATAAAAATCTTTAGCACTAATATACAGCCCACAAGGCCCACAACATATTGATCTGGCTCCCTCTTAGGCGGCACGGCGGCATACATGGCGTCTCTTCTTCTCTTCGCCTAATCCGCCTCCTCGATCCTCAACTTTCATAACGCAAAAAAATGATCTAGTAATCTCACTTCCTCTTTGCCTCTTCGTGCATCTACTCAATGACAAATCAACGACCTATTTTGATCTGCTCCCGACCTACCGGCCGCTGTCGCACAATCTTTAGTACTTCCTCCGATCCATATTAATTCTCGCGGCTTTAGTTGGCTGACTGCTGACCAGGTAAGCAGTGTGAGTTTCATCAAACTAGAATTTCTCATCTTGTTTATTTTGAATTTCTCTTCCTTTATTCGTTTAGGAGTGATTGACTTATTTGCTATACGGAGAAAGATATAGTTTCTACCATAACAATAATGTGATATGTACCCGCAAAAAAAACAATAATGTGATACATCTCTAAGAACATAAAAGATCGCGGAGGGTAATTATAAAATGTGACTCCCGCGTTACTTTACATTCTAATTTAATGAGCTTTTTTTCTCTTTTGTACCATTGTTGCGAGTACAATATGTTTTCTTTTCATCCGTAGAAGTAACAAATGAAGCTTTAAAGTCATACTTTCTTGTTTTTGGTTAAAATTTTTAAATATGTAAACAAGTGATATATGACTTCATTGGCTCATTGCATACTTTCATTCTTTGTATTGCACTCTTCAGTTATTTATATTGCCTTGTCATAGTCATAGTCTGACACCGGTGCCCATTTTTTCTAGCTTCGTCCCTGCTCACGAGGTGCTCACAAGGCACCATGGCGCGGCCTGGGGGGGTCGCGCCGTGCTGCCTTGTGGGGCCCTCGTAGCTCCATTTTGCGTGATTCCAACGCTGAAAAATCCTATAAATAGAGAAACCCCCAGAAATAAACCTAGAACTTCGCCGCCGCCGCCGCACACCTCTGTACCGAAGGAATACCATCTGGAGCCCAGTTCCGGCACCCTACCGGAGGGGGGAATCATCACCGGAGGCCATCTTCATCATCCCGGCGGTCTCCATGATGAGGAGGGAGTAGTTCACCCTCGGGGCTGAGGGTATGTACTAGTAGCTATGTGTTTGATCTCTCTCTCGTGTTCTTGATTTGGCACGATCTTGATGTATCGCGAGCTTTGTTAATATAGTTGGATCATATGGTGTTTCTTCCCTCTCTATCTTCTTGTGATGAATTGAGTCTTTCCCTTTGAGGTTTCGTTATTGTCGGATTGAATACTTCAGATTTGAGAACACTTGATGTATGTCTTGCATGTGGATACCCGTGGTGACAATGGGGTATTCTGTTGGTTCACTTGATGTATGTTTTGGTGATCAACTCGTGGATTCCCGTGACCTTGGGGTGATCTAGGCATAGGGGTTGGTTGCACGTTTTCATCTTCTTTTCTCCGATAGAAACTTTGGGGTACTCTTTGAAGTTCTTTGTGTGGATTGAATATTATGATTCTTAAGTTGTTTGATGCATATCGAATAATCAACTCACGGATACTTGTGGTGACATTGGAGTATCTAGGTGACATTAGAGTTGGTTGATGCGTATCATATGGTGTTATTTTAGTACGAACTCTAGGGCTATTTGTGACACTTATAGGGATGGCTCAATAGATTGATCGGAAGGGATAACTTTGAGGTGGTTTCGTACCCTACAACAATTTCTTCTTATGTTCTCTGGTAATAGGAACTTTGGAGTGAATCTTTATCGCACGTTGAGGGATTGTTATATGATCCAATTATGTTAGCACTGTTGAGAGATTGCACTAGTGAAAGTATGAACCCTAGGCCTTGTTTTTAAGCATTGCAATACCGTTTGTGCTCACTTTTGTTACTTGTACCTTGCTGTTTTTTTATTTTCAGATTACAAAAACCTATATCTACTATCCATACTACACTTGTATCACCATCTCTTCGCCGAACTAGTGCACCTATACAATTTACCATTGTATTGGGTGTGTTGGGGACACAAGAGATTTCTTGTATTTGATTGCAGGGTTGTTTGAGAGAGACCATCTTCATCCTACGCCTCCCACGGATTGATAAACCTTAGGTCATCCACTTGAGGGAAATTTGCTACAGTCCTACAAAACTCTGCACTTGGAGGCCCAACAACGTCTACAAGAATAAAAGTTGCGTAGTAGACATCATGCCCAATCTGCTCTATACACATGGAGGACGTGGCCCATATGTTTTTTTTCTGTGGACGTGCTCATGAGGTATGGCGCTCGCTGGATGTACATGAAATGATAGCCGATGTAGCTATTCCAGGGAAGTCGGGTGCAGAGATTCTAGTGGCTATCGCATATTGGTTCTTATGGTGGCAGAGGAGGCTGATTACCAGAGGCGAGCAGGCCCTAACTCCAGCTTGCTGCGGACCTGCAATTCAAGCATTGGCTTTGAATTTTGTTAGAGCTGCAAGCAAATCGCCGGGCATGCCACGTCTGAACCGGTGGCATAGACCTCTAGCTAGACAATTTGCACTGAACGTTGATGCATCCTTTTCAGATTTAGATCATTCAGGTGCATATGGAGCAATTGTCAGGGACAGTACCGGTGCTTTTATTGGTGCATCCACTGCTAAACTAGAACACGTCGTGGATGTTATCTCTGCTGAAGCGATGCTACTTGTGAGCTACGTTGGGATCCCACTAAACTATAACATCTTCCAAAGTCAATGCCGTTTCATTAATAGTGATAGCTGGTGATCCCACTAAATTTCCCATAGTATTGAAAGCATCCATAGAGGGACACATCAAGAAATTCCCTCCGGTGATAGTATCAAACACAAATCTATACCAAGTAGTAATACCCGCATAAAAGTTGCGGAGAAGAACATTAGTGGATTGCTTATGACTTGATCGATTTTGAGCATCGCAAATCCTATACCAAGCATCTTTTAAATTCTCTCCACCTCTTTGTTTAAAATTAAGCACTTCATTTTCAAGGGTACAAGTAACATGCGAAGAACTAGCCATAGTGGTGAAGCAAACTAACGTGCAAGCAAATATTATTTTTTTGTGTTTTTGTAAATTTGTTTTAGAAGTGGGGGAGATTAAAATGAGAGGCAAATGCAAATAAAAAGGCAAATAAAAATAAATTCAAGTAAGGGATAGTTTGCGTGAAGGTACTTGATAAGTTTTGATGATGTCTCCCCGGCAACGGCGCCAGAAATTCTTCCTGCTACTTGTGAGCTGCGTTGGGATTTCCTCGAAGAGGAGAGGATGATGCAGTACAGTAGAGATAAGTATTTCTCTCAGTTAAGAACCAAGGTTATCAATCCAGTAGGAGAACCAAGCAAAACCTCTTCAGCAGCACCTGCACACACAAAAGCCAATACTTGCACCCAACGCGAACAAGGGGGTTGTCAATCCCCTTGGCGGTTACTTGCAAGGATTAAATCTCGTAGTGATAGATAAATAGATAAAGTAAATTGCAAAATAAAATAAAAGTAAATAAATTGCAGCAAAGTATTTTTAGGATTTTTGTTTATATAATAATGATAAATGACCCGGGGGCCATAGTTTTCACTAGAGGCTTCTCTCTCGAGCGCATAACATACGGTGGGTAGACAAATTAATGTTGGGCAATTGATAGAAAAGCGCATAGTTATGATGATATTCAAGGCAATGATCATGTATATAGGCATCACGTCCTAGACAAGTAGACCGACTCTTGCCTGCATCTACTACTATTACTCCACTCATCGACCACTATCCAGCATGCATCTAGAGTATTAAGTATAAAACAGAGTAACGCCTTAAGCAACATGACATGATGTAGACAAAGTAAACTCAAGCAATATGAATAAACCCCATCATTTTATTCTTAATGGCAACAATACAAATACGTGTCTTGTCCCTTTCTGTCACTGGGATATAGAACATCGCAAGATTGAACCCATCACAAAGCACCTCTCCCATTGCAAGATAAATCAATCTAGTTGGCCAAACCAAACGGATAGATCGAAGAGAAATACAAACCTATAACAATCATGCATAAAAGAGTTCAGATAAGACTCAAATATTTCTCATGAATAATCTGATCATAAACCCACAATTCATCGGATCCAACAAACACACCGCAAAAGAAGATTACATCGGATAGAACTCCAAGAACATCGAGGAGAACTTTGTATTAAAGATCAAAGAGAGAGAAGAAGCCATCTAGCTACTAACTATGGACCCGTAGGTCTGTAGTAAACTACTCACACATCATCGGAGGGGCAGCAAGGTTGATGTAGAAGCCCTCCGTGATCGATTCCCCCTCCGGATGGGATCATGAAAGAACAGAAGTTTGCGGCGGCGGTAGGGTTTTCTTGTCTGGGTCTCTGTTGGTTCCCTGGGGCCGCGCCCTATTGCCTTGTGGCCTCCTCTTGAGGCTTCTGGCTTCCTCCCGAAGCTTCCAGGGTCTTGTTTGTCCAGAAAAAAATCGTCAAAAAGTTTCGTGGCATTTGGACTTCGTTTGGTACTGATTTCCTGAAAAACAAAAAAACAGGCAGAAAACAGCAACTGGCACTGGGCACTAGGTTAATAGGTTAGTCCCAAAAAATGATATATAATTGCATATAAAACATCCAAGATTGATACTATAATAGCATGGAACAATCAAAAATTATAGATACATTGGAGACGTATCAAGCGGCGGCTCTTGTTGAAGGTTACAAATTGGTCGAAGACTTGGATGCAACTCTCTCCTAGTTCAGATGGATAAGTTAGTCATAGTTGAAGCTTTAAACAACAACGCCGGGCATGCGATGTTAGCAGCCCCAATCCTCGATGACTGTCGAGCTCTTAGTCTTGATTTCGGGAAGGTTCTGATCGATCATTGTAATCGTGGATCTAATATGGTAGCTCATGTGCTAGCACAACAAGGTCGTGATGATCCACCAAGTTTGTGGCTGGACTCACCTCCTGGCTTCATTTCTCATTTTTTAGCGGATGATGTAAGTGTTATTTAAGTTTAATAAAGCTAGCCATGAAGGCCTTCCCCTCAAAAAAACTACTGGGTTGTCTAATTCGCCTACCACAATATTGTTTACATCAGGGGGAAATTAGAGAGACAAACACTCTGGCTACCAGGAACCACCCTAACACATGACTAGCCAGGCATGAGCCGGAGTATTACATTGACGAGAGCAAAAATCATCCTTGTACTCTATGAGGCTCATCTGCAACAGATACTTTGATTCACGAAAAAGGATGCCTAGTTGTGCACGACCCCAACCATCTAATTGCACAACCAGTTTGAGGGATAGGCAACCAGTCATGAAGATAACTCGGCCCATACCAAACTTCTCAGCACATGTTGTTCTAACTAGCAGGTAGAAAGTGCAGCGTCACGCCGCGCCCATGGTTGAGCCCGCTCATACGTGTGTGTTGTTTTTAATTTTGAAGTAAGAGAAGGAGTGACATTTTAGAGTGTAGATTCACTCATTTCGCTTCGTATGTAGTCCGTATTGAAATCTCTAAAATGGCTTATATTTAGGAACGGAGGGAGTAGAACGAATGAGGGGGGGATTGGCGGTGGACAGCAAGCCCCACGTCTAGATATTTCGATAGCCTCTAGTGGTAATTAGCAGAAAAAGTTAAAAAATAGTAAATAGGGAAAATCGGGCCAACACATGTCAGCCCAGGTCAGCTCAAATGAGGGGGGGGGGGGGGGTTGACGGTGGATAGCAAGCCCCACGTCTAGATATTTCGATAGCCTCTAGTGGTACTTAGGAGAAAAGGTAAAAAGAAAAAATAAAATAGGGAAAATCGGGCCAACACGTGTCAGCCAAGGAGAAGCTCACGCCCAGCGCTGGAATTGAACGTGAAGGGCCCCTACTTAGCCACTTTAATTATCTTATATATTAATTGCCCACCCCTTTCATGTGTGATTTCTATGTTATACATAGTTGTGTCTATGGGCATATCGGTTGAAATAGATTCTTCTTTTGTCTCAAAACCCCCTTCCCAAATTGTACAAGTTTCTTCCAAAGCATATGACTTTCCAGATGTATATGAGGATCTCTAAACAGATGGATCTTATAAAAATCATGTGATGGACTACCACATGAATAGATATATAGGAAAGGAATCCAAATCTGACGAATCGCTCATGTTAGATATTTATAAGGATTAAATATCTCAAATGGCCAGGGAAAGAAGTTGTTTGTAAATGGAAAATATTGCATTCTACATAGCAAAAATTTTGCATACATAGTTCATATGCAAGAAAGAATCTCTCGGAATCTTTGTAGAATATTTGAAGCAAATGAACCGAAGGTTACTTTGTAAAATAAAAGTCATGGTTTAATATTATTGAAATGTTATTTTGGATGTACAGAATCAAGGTAGATGAGGTTAACGGTATCTAGGGGAAGTGAGAATATTTCTGAGAGGGAAAAGTAAAGTGGATACAATTGATCTTGTCATCCACCTTCTTAAGTCTGAGGAAAATCTAAAGAAAATGGCAGGAGGTGAAAACAAGACAAAAATCACAAACTTGATTTTTAGTTTGTGACACAAACACTACCGTCTAATCGTGTGCTATGCATCATGCTCGTATTCACTATGCCCAAGTGTGTGAATATGAACTAATTGTAGCTTAAACTGATAAATTTGATGCACTCTTTGTTTACAATAGTTTGGATGATCAACTGATCATTGTAGGTCTCTGACATGCATGTTCAAGACTGTTGACTTGTAGTGATCAACTGATCATCATCGGTTGTTGTTGACTTGTAGTGATTAACTGATCGTCATAGGCTGTGAAAACTTCGGTATGGAAGTGCGCCGCGACCTCAACAACCACAATGCACTTGCTTCCATGGTTGTTCGTGACACCATGAGTATAATTTTGTTTTTCTTCAAAATTTCTTATGGCATTTTATTTGTTGTTTTTAACTTATTTCAATGGTACTATGATCATTTATTAACTGATCTCACGTGCTACGTGTTTTCTATGTAGCAAAACACAATATTATATTAGCTTTTGAAATCACCAAAACAATTATTTTATAGAATTCATCATGTACTTGTTTTTTTGGGAATTACCATATATTGTGTTCCACAACATGTTTATTAGATAGTTGAGCTATGCTATACACAACATAACACAATTGGAAACATATTTCTAATTTAATGTGTTAAATCATGTAATTAAATATTTTCTTACATATCTGTTATTTTCAATTTTTAGTGCTAGAACATGCAATTAACATTTTCATATTTATTTTGTGTATACATTTGGTCATCAATAAAATGTGACATACCATATTAGATTAGGCTAGTAGATTCAGTTTTTCACATTCTCATGTGAGCATAGCTAAATTTTTCTTTCTAGTTCTGTTTATACAAGTGAAACATTTGTGAGGATTAAAAGTGAGTGAAATATTTACTTGTTTATATTTATTTTTTGAGAAAACCATAATTTTATCCCGTTTTAGCATTTCTATTTTTTTATTAAATTTAGTTATAAAAAATGGATATATCTCATGATATTTTATAGTAATGCATTTGATATACATTTTTCTATGTTGTGCCTCTTATTTCTACTATTTGTGTTCATAATTATTTAATGATTGAGAAAATTAGAATCTTAGCCCACATATTCCTATAATTGTGTGAAATTTGTATTCAAATATCAAATTTATTTACTATTGGATTAATTCTTCTACTTAATAGATTATATCAATACTTGCTTGTAAGGGCAGCACCAACGATGGTTAAACATAGGAAAACACACACATATATAGTTCTCCAAGTATAGATATTTCCATCAGATGTCCAAATAGTATTTGCGATTTTCCTTACACACCATTTATTTTTAGGCCAACTGATAATTGCTTTCCAGCTGGGAAATTATGACCGGTCATTCTTTATCCAATGAGAATTACATACTTTTAAGTTTTAGAATTATGTGGAACTTGGTAATTTGGTTGAGTAAATAAAAATTTATCTAAAAAATATAAATATATTTTATTTATACATTGCATATGATTTTAGTTATACATTGTCATTCTGCACACAAGGGTTGGAATGTATTGGGTACCGATTGGACAGTGCCCTTCCCACATCCTTTTTTATATTTTTAAAACACATGCGGATATGAATATGAATAGCAATGCGCAATATGGATGTTACTCAAATAATACCTATATGGGGCAGATGTTTACTCAGTTCAAAACGGATACATAGAGCCTACAACTTTATTGGTTGATTAGGTAAGTCGGTAAGTAAAGGAGATAAGATAATCGACTCATTTAAAACATTAAAACTCGGCCACCTATGAGCCTCCACATCTATTTGACGGTCCGAACTATTTGATATGCTGGCCGAACGCTCTGGATAGCACGGTCATCCAACCACACGTAGCTAGGCTTTTTCACCTTGCAACCCTGAGTGTTCCAATCAACCATGTTGATTGGTTGTTGGTCCTCAAATTGAGCTGGATGCTTTCTTAGGCTGGTCATAGTGGAAAGTAACATAGAGTAGTAATATGCGTCTGTTACTAGTCTATATTACTACCTTCATAGTGGATAGTAACATATGTGTGGTGTCATGCAAGCCTTCATTTAATTAGATATAGACTCATTTAGTCTTGGGGTGTGTTATGTTACGGTAGCATATTATGTTACCACAAGCACCTCTCTCCTATTAATTACTTGCCACATAAGCAAACTTCTCTTGGGATGTGTTATATTACTTGCTATGCTACTCTCACTATGACCAGCCTTATGTATCGGGCCGAAATGATTGTGTGGTCCATAACTTTTCTTCCTGGCCTACTACAACAGCGGGCACAACTAAAAAAACTACAATAACGGCCGATTCCCCCTCCATGCACAAGATCTCTCTTGGTCACTCGCCTTCCCCTCTTCTCTTGTAAGCGCTTAGGAAGCCTAATCTCACCTCTAACAATAGTGACATCGACTGTAAGCTCCTAGATGGCCGCTCGGTCGGAACAGTGAAGGTGAAAAGGGCGGCTACGACAAAGGTGCTTGATGGCCTTGGTGACGGTGGATAATAGTGTCCGCAGCTATCTACCTCCATCATCCATGACAGTGGGCTTTTGCTCTCCTTCTTCTACCATGGGTCGCCTCCCTCCCTTTCTGTGTCGACAATGAGGCGATTACGTTTGTGACAGTGGGCGGGAAAATAGCAATCCAGAGTGGTGGGGTCTACATCTCGAAGGCCAAAGTCCACCACATGATTGCGAAATCGCACATCACATTTATGCATTATTCTATCTCTCTTGATTTATTATTAATTCCTAACTATGTTTCTTGATTTTAAACAATTAAAACATGTTGGCGACGTGAAGAAGTTTTCTAAGCGAACACCCACAGGGCCATCCGAGCGAGTAAGCACACTGGTGGAAATGGTGAAGGAGTTGCTGCATGTCATCCATGGCGTTAATCTGATCAGCATGGGCCCATGGGATAGTAACATTAGCCTCAGTTACTACCACACAATGGCGCATGTCCACTACATCAACACCTTCGACAACCTTTGCAACTACTCCAACGACGCTATGCTCCAGGATTTAATTGAGCAGTTCTGAAGAACAAGAAGATATGGTGAACCTTGGGTGAGGAGCTATTGCCCCTTCAAGGACTTCTCGACAATGATGGTGGCGGACGACGACAACGACTACGTCTCGCAGTCCGAGTGCCAGGTGTGCAGGCGGTTGTTCTGTGCCCGGTACCCTATTTTAGGGCAGTTGTCGCCCTATTTTAGGGCTGCTGTTGGAGAAAAAAATCAAATGATGTAAAACCAACTTTTTGGTGCCCTGTTATAGGGTTACCGTTGGAGATGATCTAAATTTACATCACTTGGGGCTGGTTTTTTGGACAGCCCAAAAACGGTACCACAAAAATATAAGTTTAGGGCAAGTATTGGAGCTCGTTTTTGGCCCACATGATGCAAACAACGTTTTTTTTGGGAAGCTAACCTATTATAGAGCTGTTGTTGGAGATGCCTTTATGTGATCCAAAATACAAATAATTAGCAAAGGTGGTGTCGAAACTTCTAACGCTTTGCTATACTCTTGTTTGATATACTTTAGTTTATATCATATAGTCAAACATCACACATATTGATTTTAAACTACTATATGCATAGAGACATAGTATAGATTAAGGAGCTATAATTTATATCATATTTTACTTATAATTTGTCTATTACTTGTGAAAAAGTATGTTGCTGGTTGCAAAAAAATTATTGAGGAATGGTTGCACCTAGTGAAAGTATGAATCCATGCGTATATGAACCTCCATTGTGCATCTAGCTCGGGAGGTAGTGGAGGAGCGTCTGCGTCCAGTGGCGTAGCCTGCATCGGGCCAAGCCCTGGGCAAGTCCTAGGCTGAACGAGTGATGAATAGTGTCACCCCATGCTACAGTCAATAAAGAACCACGACCCGGGTAGCGGCCTGGGGTGCCTGGGTCCTGACTACGTCATTGTCTGCGTCGGCGGCAACTGAAAGGCAGTGGATCATGTATTGGGTTCGTAGTTGGTGGCTAGCAGGTATGGTTTCCTCCTCCGATATCATCGTCGAGCGGGAGTGCCATATCTGGAGTTCGATGGGGATGTCTGGGGTGCTGCCCCGGCCAAATTCTATCAATGACAATGACTTCGCATTTGATAAGCTACTTTGGAGGTCTGAAAAGTTGTATATTAGCGATGGAGCCGTGTCGAGCACGGGTAAAGAGGTGATCCATCACATTTTCCTTTGATGGTTGTTGCGGTGGTGCTGGAGGCGGGTGATGGGCGTTGGCGTCAAGCTCAGCGAATTCTTTCTCTTGATTGCAATTTTCCTTCTTGTCTCATGGTCCTTCATGAGTTGTGTCTATGGCCCTTTGTGCGAAGGCTAAAGTTTGACTGTCTTTTCAATTTGGTCAAGCCGGTGTCTACGTGGCTTATAACTCAGCCTTTTTTATTATATGAATATATAAGACGTGTATTACCCTCAAAAAAATATAAGACGTGTATTACATGAAACAAAACGACGGTAAGAGCACCTACAGCCGGGAACCCCAAATCGTCCACAAACACCCGGGTGGACGCCTCGGTCACTGACCGATTGAAAAAAACCGACCCAGCCGGGCGCCTTAACCGGCCTCAAACGACCGGGCTGTCTGGCGCCCCTCATATCCAGCTCAAATGTAGGGCGGATATGGGGTGACCTGGGTGCATCCGGGCGCGTTCGCCACGTCGGCTTGGTCCAGCCTTCCCCACCCGTGCCCCACAAATATCCCCATCCGGAAAACCCTAGACGACAGTCAATCCGCACTCCACTTCGGTCCCTCTCCGTCCACTCCACTTCAAATCCCCTCCGATCCGAATCGATGGCCGGCGACGGAAGCAGCGCAGGCTCCGGTGGAGAATCCGGCGGCTCCGACGACTGGGCGAGCCTGATGCGCGAAGCGGAGCCCGACGATATGGAGGAGGTCGCCCTCCGCATCGCGTTGAGGCGGTCGCGGCTCGACCAAGGCGGCACCGGCAGCGGCGGCTCATCTTCCTTAGCTCTCGTCGCCCGTCGACATAGCGCCGGTGACGTCACCGACCCGTCCCGCCCGTCGCGCAGCTCCGGTCGCTCCACTCCCAACGTCCTTCTGGTATGTCGCCCACCACCACCATTGTTGGTTCCGTCTGCTCCAGAAGTGGTACCCGGCCACTGCTGGGTCCTCGTGCCCGCGCCAGCGCCGGTGCGCATGAGGACACCCAAGTCCGAGGCACGAGCAGCCCGCCGCGAGCGACAGTGGGCAAGGGAGAGGGCCGCGGCAGGGGAGGCGCCGACCGCGTGCCGATCGATCCCGAGGCCGCGCTCCTCGCGTCCGTCCTCCGCTGCTCTCTTACGATGGCTCCGACTCGCCATCGAGTTGTTGGAGCGCGAGGCAAACAAGGAGACAGCGGCCAAGGTAAAGGCGGCCCGTCATGCGAAGGAGGAAGACCGCCTGACCCGAAGGCTCTCGGGGCAAGCGTGCTCCGAGGACTCCAACCTGGCGGACGGATCCACCTACAGCTCCGACGACGACACACCGCCGCACGCCGATGCCTACATGGAGGAAGGGCACAGCCGCACCGACGCCCGGAAGGGGAAGGGGCCAGCGAGGAAATGGTGATTTCCTCCACCCTTTTCCGTTTTATTTATGTTTTATCTATGTTTTAAGTAGCTTGTGTAGTGCAATGCTACACACACCGACGGGATAGTACGGGATCAACGGAGAGGCCTACTTGGGATCTTTTGATTGGATCAAATCGGGTGGAGGGGCCCACCCCCCGCCTGAAATTCAGGGGGGGGGGGGGGGGGCAGAGATTAGTTAGAAGGGAGACCCCATAAAGCCCATGTAAACGTCCGTGTGTTTAGAATTATTGTTTGTGGTATGGATCTGCACTGTCTGCCGATAAACTCCGATGAACTATGGTCCTTTTGTCTGGCGGTGAATGGTGATCCTATGAACAGCGTGTTAATCGTGTTTATACGTAGCGTTGCATGGATTGCATGGGTTTGGGGTTTTGGATATAAGTAGAAGCTAACATATGAGACATGACAGGTCAGCGCGTTTGAGGGCCCGAATTTGCTGTTCATGACAGCAGATGGTCTAAAGAAACGCACAAGCGTTTTTCCGACACGTAGTACTACTATACGTTACGTTGTTGGCAACACGGGGCGAAGCAGCTTGGTTTGGGGTTTGCGCGGAAGTAGGCGGGGCCGTTGTCTGGCGCGGGCGGGCGGGCCCACCTGTCGGCGCGCGCGTGGAGCTCCCGCTGACCAGGCGGGGGCGACCTCCCGTCCCGCACATGCATGGCGTTCGGTTCGTTCGTCTCGTCTCCTCTCTTGGTTTTTCCTCTCCCTTTCTCCGATCTCGTCGCGGCGTCTCCCGGCCGGCCGGATCCTTCCTTCCCCTCTCCCAAATGCGATCGATGATACAGTGATCCACTGAACGGCTGATTGATGAGCGATGGTGGCCACGACGAGGGTTCTCGGATCCAAATCGCCCGACTGCTTCCAGCTCCGGGACCCTAATTCCTGGTACCTCCTCCTCATCGCCTCACCTTGCCGATGGATTTCTCCCTCTCCCAACTTCTACTTACGTCGATCGATCGACCGATGTAGACATCAGCCTCTTTCGAATTGCGCCTTCCTGCGCAGGACTGCGTTTTTCATTTTAGAAACTCCAATGCTGCATTTGGTGAGAATTTGTTCCTTCGCGGTAAGAACTGCCCATATCCGCCACCTGACTGAATCAGCGTAACGCGCAAATAAGGTAGTGGCGAATGAGAGGAAGATTATTTTCAAGAGCCATTTGTCAGGAGAAACTTGCAGATTTTTCAGGAGCGAAACAGTGCAGAACCTTCAGTAGATACCTTCCCTGCACTTTTACAATTGGAAACACAACGCAAAACAACATCATTACAGAGTAGTACTAGTATGTTGCTCTTGGTTTACAAATCACAGTGCCTTCCTTGCCATTTTTGCAGGGTTTGCTTGACCGAGCTTGCGAGCGATGTGGTCGTCGAGGTCGGAGACATTTCCTTCCATCTGCACAAGGTACGTACGTTCGCTCTCTCTGTATCTCTGTCGTATAGAAACTTCTCTGTTCCAGTGTTAAATTGTCACATCGTGCCCAAAGTTTTAATTCTTTAACAATCTAGATAGATGGAGTGATTAAAATCCTCCATGAAATGATTGTGACTTGATGTGCTACTCACAACTGAAACTGCCTAGCTCTTTCACTGACTTGTACTAGTAATTTGCTTACTGCACTTGCACATTTTTTTATATTCACTGACAACATGCTGCTGCAAACTGACCACTCTCTGCATTTTCCATCCAGTTCCCGTTGATCAGCCGCAGCAGCACTCTGCAGAAGCTCATCGCAGACTCCACCGCCTCATCCTCCGACGATGCCAAGCCGTGCACCGTGCAGCTCGACGGCCTCCCTGGCGGCCCGGCGGCCTTCGAGCTCGCGGCCAAGTTCTGCTACGACGTCCGGTTCGAGCTCAACGCGGCCAACGTCGTCCCTGTGCGCTGCGTGGCCGAGTGACTGGGCATGGCCGGCGAGGGCAACCTGGCCGGCCACGCCGAGGCCTTCTTCGTCCGCGACGTGCTCGGCTGCTGGGACGCCACCGTGCGCGCGCTGCAGGCGTGCGACGACGGAGATGACAGCGTACGGCAGCACGCCGAGGACCTCCTCCTCGCGCCCCGGTGCATCGAGTCGCTGGCGGCCAAGGCGTGCGCCGACCCGACGCTCTTCGGCTGGCCCATGGTCGAGAACTACACGGCGAGGTGCGTCGAGGCGGCCGCGGCGCCCGTGATGTGGAACGGGATCAGCACCTACGGGAAGCCGCGGTCGCCCGGCGCCGGGTGGTGGTACAGGCAGGCGTCGTCGCTCCGGCTGCCCCTGTACAAGCGGCTCATCTCCGAGATGCGGTCCAGGGGCATGAGCCCCGAGGGCATCGCCGGCTCGCTCGCGCACTACGCCAGGCGCCACCTCTCCGGCCTGAACCGGCGCGAGGTCGGCGTTGGCGGCGCGTCGGACACCACGTCGTCCGACGATGTCGTCGGTGAGCAGTGCGTGCTTCTGGAGGAGATCGTGGCGCTGCTCCCCGCCGAGAAGGGAGTCACGACGACGAGGTTCCTGCTCGGAATGCTCCGCACGGCGACGGTCCTGCACGCCGGCGCGGCGTGCCGTGACGCGCTGGAGAGTCGGGCTGGCGAGCAGCTGGAGGAGGCGGCGCTGGAGGACCTCCTGATCCCTAACACCAGCTACTCCACGGACACGCTCTACGACGTGGACTGCATGCAGCGGATGCTGGGGCAGTTTCTGCTGTCCAACACGGAGGCGTACGCCGACCACTTGCCGGAGATCACGGCGGACGAGGCCCCGCCCGGCGAGCTCATGCCGGCCAGCACGGTAGCCAAGCTCGTCGACGGGTACCTCGCCGAGATCGGCACGGACGCCAACCTCAAGTGCTCCCAGTTCCAGCAAATCGCGGCGCTCGTCCCTGACTACGCCCGGTCCCTCGACGACGGCCTCTACCGCGCCATCGACATCTTCATCAAGGTAGGTACTGGCCGGTGGCGGCCATGAATTAATGAATGTTCTTGAACTTGCGTTTGATATCTCTCTGACATGGCAGGCGCACCCGTGGCTGACGGAGTCGGAAAGGGAGCAGCTGTGCCGGCTGATGAACTGCCAGAAGCTGTCGCTGGAGGCGTGCACGCACGCGGCGCAGAACGAGCGGCTGCCGCTGCGGGTGGTGGTGCAGGTGCTCTTCTTCGAGCAGCTGCGGCTGCGCACCACGGTGGCCAGCTGGTTCTTCGTCGGCGACAACAACGCCGCCGCCGACCAGAGCTCCCCAAGGAGCTCCCGCCCGAGGAAGAGCCGCGCCGGCGTGGTGGACTTCGCCACGGGGTCGGAGAACAACAACGACGACGACGAAGCGGAGGTGTACACGCCCGGGAGCAGCAGCGAGCCGGCGTCGGCGATGAGCGTGCACGAGATCCGGCAGAGGGTGGTGGACCTGGAGGGGGAGTGCTCCAGCATGCGGCAAGAGATGCACCGGCTAGGGAAGCCCAAGGGAGCGCTGAGTAGGCTGTTCCGGAAGCTCGGGCTCGGTGGCGGCAGGCCATCATCGTCGCGGCAGCAGCAGCCGCGGTTGCCAAGCTCCGGCGACGAGAAGCGCAGCAGGTTCTTGGATTTGGGGTGTTAGTTTTGGAAGATGTAGCTCGGTCGCATGTGGCTTCAGATTGTAGAATAGATTAGCACATTAATTGGCTCATTTTTTCCCGCTGAAATAAGAATTTTAGAGTGTGTACACATTTTTTAATAGCTGATTATTTCTTTAGGCGTTGATTGATTTAGATGAAAAGCAGATATACAGGTTTTGCTAGCAATTTTGGCAACAAATAGATGCAGTCTGGAAGAAAAAGAAGGGGAGCAGCTTTGATGATTCTCTGAAATCATATAATATCATATATGTCGTGGTGCTAAATCGATAGGCGAACGAAACTTGATCTAAATCGATAGCTTGATCTATCAAGTCGCAATGGAGGGTTCTTTTCCACTACTTTCCCTCAGAAATCGACCTATTAATTCAAAAAAGAAAGAAATGATTAGCAAAAATCTAATTGTTGTTTTAATGACCATGTTGGAATAAAGCAGCATACTAGATGTCCCGCAGGCACCTAAAGAGAGAGAGAGAGAGAGAGAGACGTACTCTTGAAAGCTAAGTGAAAGTGGTGAAAAGAAAGGAAGAAAAACAGATAGAATGACAACCTGAGTCGAGCCATGCATGAACTGCAAGCAGATGGATATACAAATACTTCAACATTTCAACAAACCACAAGAGCTAATTAGTCGATACACAAATATTTTAACAAACCACCAAGAGTTAAATAGTAGGTACACATATATTTTAACTAACCACCCAGAGTTAAATAGTTGCTACACAAATAGTTGGATATCATAAGCTAGAGTTGAACATCTCACGTACATAGATGATACACAAATTCTTCAAGGCTCTACCGCTGGACAATCCACCAGGAGGTCCTGCTTCTCCTTGACAAGGAGGGACCAAGCAACAACGATCTTCACCTTACTGTTGCCAACTGAACATTCACTCTCACTAGTTTGGCAAAGCTTGGCATGGAATTCAACCTTCGAATCTTGGGCAGCGTGACCAGACTCCAAGTAGGTTCGTATGACGACTACCAGTGCTCCTTGTGATTGCACTGAGACAACATTCCTTGACAGATGAAGGTAACCATCTGATCCTACATGCACTTCTTCGTCACCACCGCGACAATCAAGCAACACAATTTCATCTGCATCAGCCACAACTTCATCTGCAGCAGATGATAAGGAGCAAGCAACTCGGCATCCATGTTCGAAAGGCCAATCCCCTTCAACAAGGCATACACCCATGACAGTGGCCTGGACCGCTTCAGAAAGCTGCTTAAGTTTTAACTCCGCTACACACAAACTGTTCTCGAACATGAGGGAGGTACTTGTACCGTCATACCGCTTGCTAAGAGTGATCAGTTCTTTGTCTTGGGACTCCTCTCCCTCTTCTATTTTCAGTTCAATCTCAAAGTCAACAGGGCCCAGAGCTACAATTGCACGAGACGGACCAGTCAAACATAAAGAAGAGCCCTGCAAGCATCATATCATTAACACTTAATTGAGATGGTTGGGCAAAAAAAAAGCTTACTTAATTGCAATAGACTACAAAAGCACGAAGAAGAAACTATGGAAAACGATGAGAAAACTGAATATAATGCATACATCTTCATTGAGTTCTTGAGAGTAACGACTTGACCGAGAGAAGACAATGTTGCGGTTGCGATCCACGGTGTCTCGAGCAGCGACCACTCCATACAGTTTGAGTGGCCAGTTCAATCCTCTTTTTAGTTCAAGAATTTGGATGGAGTAGATCTGCAAGGTGCTCCCAGTGACACCACAAGAGGATGGGATGGTATTGGGTGTGTAGTGCGTAAAGTGCATAGGGCTCAATGTCGCTGCAGCAAAAAGTAAAGCCAAGTGCGTACTGTCAGAAATCTAATATGAGCAACAAAATTAAGCAAAATATATTCTCTTTACTTATTCAAGAGGAAGGAAGCTAGTGATCAGCTACAATTTGATTCGAATTTTACAACCAATAACATGCATATATGTGTCCCATATTTTTGCTTGCATGTCACGACTAAGAGCCCTGCAAGAAATTCTAGTGGGTTTGCTTTTGAAACATTCTGTACCAGTTTTCTACAAGCTTAACGGAGTCCCACAAGTACATTCCGTATGACTACTCTAAGTTCAGTTAGCAACGAGACGTATTGCACTAATATATGAAGCAAAAATATGAATAGTCTACACTGTAAATCATGAACATTGGAACTGTAAGAAGTGTTTAAATATAACAGTGAATAATAAAAGTGCTTACAAGTAGAAGCAAAGAAATTTTAAACTTCACAACTGATCATGAAACAAATACGAGTACAGAAAGAAGAAAAGGCAGCAAAAATTACATTACCCTATAAAGCAGAAGTACAAGTAGAAAAAACAATAATAAGTTATAGAAATGATCACTGTAAAACAAAAGCTAAACGTCAAGTCATGCTTGTGAACATATACACTGAAATAAACTCTACCCTGAACCATTAAGCAAAAAGATAAATCCCTGACAAACGTTACTTGTGATGTGTTGAGAATAATACCCCGGAAAACACATTTACTCAACACTGTAAATCATGTACAACTAGACAGTAAAAATAGCTAACGAAGCAGAGTGATCCATATACAAACACTAATGAATACCAAGCTACAATACAAGTCCTAAATGCTATAAGCCTATAACTGATGTTTCGCTAAACTAATAGAAAAGTTCAGACATAAAAGGATCACTTTGCACTTAGAATTCGACCAAAATTACAATTACCTACACAATGTAATTCATGAACATTTGACTTGTAAGAAAGTTTAGACAACATGTAAGATCTTGAAGTGATAACATGACAGCAGGCTGAAACTCCTTATCATTTGAACTATATAAGGAAGTTCTAAAAACTGAAACTCATATGCACTTGACTCAAGACAGAAAAGCAAGTTCTAAGAAATGCTGGCCGCCATATGCATTTTGACTGCAACTCTTATGCATTTTTGACTCTAGAACCTGATATTCCAAAAAATGAAAAGTTCAATTCATGAATATGAGGACTGAAGTTTTGTAGGAGTCAACAGGAAACATAACACATGCTTCCTACCAAGTTAAGAACAAAAGAATAAATCACATCATACATACAAACATAAGGCCATATACAATAGAATTGGTGCTCAAAGAAATCTCTACACATTGCACCCAAAAGAAGAAAAAAAACAACTACTAAGTGTTCTAACTCATGAAAAAAGCCTAGCGTAACAAAAAATCCACATCATGTAGGAAGCTGAAGCTGCAAAACAAGTGTTGAATGACATAACTCTTGTTTCTCTAGACTGACAACAAAGCATCAACATCAGACTTTGCACTTAGATTAGGACCAAAATGACCATAACAAACACAGGCTTGCTCGAACTCTCATTAATCGGGCCCATATAAAATAAAAGACATAATCAACTAAATTAGTGAGCCCCAAATAACAGAGCACAACAAACAGCTCGAGAGGAATTTCTAGGCAAGCGGAGAGATTAAACAAATCAAGATGCACGTTTTGCTTACTTGTGTCTTGGAAGCCGCCGCACCTTACACTCTTGCTGCCCCATCCGGTTTCCCATCCGTTTCGATGGAGGGCGAATAATTTCCTGCTCGCCTCCATCCCCGTCTTGAGATACTCCATTGTGGCCTTCTCCTTATTGTTCTCCTCCTCCTGGTCCTTCTCCTTCTTCTTCTTCTCCTCCTTCTCCTTCGCCTTCGCCTTTGCCCACCTCAACTCATACTCCTTCACCTTCTGGCTTCCCATCTCCTTCTCCTTCTCGTACTTATCCCTCTGCTTTTGCCTCTCCTCCCATTGCTTCACATATGCCATGCTCTTCAGACGCAGCTCCTCCGCCATTTTCCTCTGCTTCTCCACCTCCTGCTCGTACTCCTCCACCTCCTCCCTGGTAACCACTAACGCCAACTCGTTCACGTAATTCAAGGGTTCTCTCAGGAACTTGTCGCAGAGATCCAAGAATGTGTTCTTCCTCTGCTCCTCCTCCGCCTGCTCATTATCGTCGGTGTCTTCGTACAACTTCTTGCAGGCGTGCATTAATCCGGACGTCGAGTTAACCAGCTCATCGGCCATGTACGAGGAGAGGGCGGCACCATTATCGGGTCTGACCACAGCGTACGCCATAGACAGCATCCGGTGGCTCAGGTCCTCTGTATCCTGCAAGACAGAATCGAAGTACCTCCCGAGTTGTTCCTCTGTCGAGGCCGATTCCGCCTCCATATCGTGGACCTGGACGGGCGCCGTGTAATCCTTCCCGGCGAGCCTCCGGACTAGGGTCTCTTCTCCTGGCCCTCGCCGCTTCCAGACGGAGACCCCGGGGGTGAGGGCGGCGAGCAGGTCCCTGCGCTCCCTGTGCAGGGACATGATCTCCTTTACCACGTTGAAGAACTCAGGCTCCATCTCCTTCAAAGATCAGAGATTTCCAAATCCTCTCGCTCTCTGGTTTTTCTAGGGGATTCAGGCTTGCCGTCTGCGAGTATACTCGCCGCCGCCGCCGCCGCCTACGGGGGATAGACCGATAGAATTCCAAGAATGTGTTCTTCTGCTCCTCCTCCGCCTCACGCTCAGCACGCCACGAGCCCAGTAGGCTGGCCCAAGAAACGCCGGGCCGCGAAGGGACGAGACCCCAACTTATTTTCTCTCACCCTATCCGAATTCTACTCTGTGATCTATGGACCCCAAAAAACCCCCCTCTGCTCCTTTCTAGCAACATTGCTAAGTATGCTACTCCCTCCGATCTTTCTTCAGACTTCTAGATCTCGTCTCAGGGGGTGAGCAGCTATTGCGGCCTTTAAAGTCTTATATGACAAAAGCGTTTTTAGGTGTCCCTTTCGTTTACTTTTTTTTTTTTTGCAGGGTCCTTTTTTTTACTATTGGTTTAGTGCAATTTTCAATGTCCGACGGACAATGTATAGTCTAAGAAAAATGAAAGGTAGTATGTTTTGCAATGTAATCTTATTTTGTATTGGTCGATCTATTTCTAGTTGTCATTCCATTATACTGGCTATTGTTTTTCTTAATATAAACATCAGATATAAGACGCACTTTGGGTGTCTCTTCCAAAAAAAAGTAGGGCGCTATCTGTGGATTGGCGTCCCATATGATCCTATTTCGATTCCTGTAAACATTCTGATTGGTTAATAAAGCTTAGCGATGTTGACTAAAAAACTATTTTCTTAAAAACATACTATCTCTGTAATTTAATATAAGATTTTTTTAACACTATGACACAGTGTCAAAAAATGTCTTATATTAAGTCATGAAAAAAGGGCAGCCCGGCTTTACCGCTGCGCCAAGGCTCCCCTTCGTCTTATATTAAGTCATGAAGGGAGTAAAAAATAATGATAAAAAACCCAGGCTTAATCCTTAATCCACCTCAATCTAACCATCTGGACTAGAATTTCGGGCGCGCCTTTTGGAGCATTCATCTGCGCTATTTTATATTTTGTC
Source organism: Elymus sibiricus (assembly GCA_039707655.1). NCBI lineage: Eukaryota > Viridiplantae > Streptophyta > Magnoliopsida > Poales > Poaceae > Elymus > Elymus sibiricus. Next base: position 468,082,138 of record CM077666.1, on the reverse strand, counting down.
TAGGCTGCATATATTCATATGAAACCCTTTCTCTTTCGGTAATGTTAACTGGTTTGTGTTCCCTGGGAGGAAGTCCCAATGAACCCCCTCACAGCCCTCTGATGAAGATCTGACCAATGGCAGTTCTCGGATGAAAAATACACTAAATTAAACGAAATGCCATTTTTTTGCCAAAAATTTCCCCACTCTGGTTGGTGGCCGTCGCTGTCTTTTATGGCTTCTGTTAAGGAAGAGACATCGTATCTAAACTAAACTTTTTTTTTGACGGGGTGTAGAATGAAAAAATAACTTCAACTGTATTAGAATATATGTGATGCAGAATAAGCACTGAATTAGGAACTCGTGTGTTTTAGTCTTTTGTTCCTTTCTCAAAAAATAATAAATTAAAGGTAAAAACCTCCCTCAATCATGTTGCTCATACACCTGAACAATATTTGCAACCGAGCCCTGTTTGTAGAGATAATAAAGTGACGGACTGAGATATAAGAGCACTCACTGATAAAATTGTAATCCCGACAGAGAAATTTGTTATTTTCCATGCCTGAATTATATGGTCAGAGCGGCTATTCTGTGCCCAGCCTCATCTACATGCAAGCGTGAACAATAAATTCAAACAAAAATAAACAAATTCAAATAATTCTAAAAAATTTAGGCATCCAAGTACCACGAAATTTTGCATGCACCTTGCGCACATGAGCATCTTGAACATCTAAGGAGCTCGTGCCAAAAAAGACAAATTTCGAATGTCTGAGACACTTTAAAAAGACACTATTTGTAGCAGATTTTTTTTTGCATGAACCCCTAAGATGTCCATACAATCTGAATTTTTGCACGCACCTTGCGTACATGAGCATCTTGAATGCCTAAAATTTCAGATTTTTTTTTTTTGGATTTACTGTTTACCGAGTCTAGATGACCCTGGGCACTGGTTTGAATTTTCGCTTTTCCCCAGTCAACCTGCATAGGACTTTAAAAAAGAACACTATGGGTTTCTAACAAATACATTTCCCACAATAGCGTCATACACCCCCATTGGCGGTATCTTAAAAGAGGTACTGAACTCAAACCTTTCAGTGGACCACTTGCAGTGAGGAAATTCCTGCATACAACCTTACACTGTCATGGCAGCTAGATCACGAGCACTCCACATGGTATCATGGTTGCATCGTTGCTGGGAGAACATCACATTTTCAGCAAAAAGAAGAAAAAAAAGTTTGACATGTCTATCCAAACTTGTCTGGCGACTCGAGTATCACAATACCAAGTAGCTACACGGCAAAATTTATTATCTCTGTTTACAAGGACCATGCATTTGCGACATGGCATAGAGAAACATGTGAGTATCGTAAAATCTGCAACGCCGGCATGTAAATCTTGCCGAATAGAAGAAAAGTAAGATCCATCAATGATCGAGATCACGAAAATGTGATTGAAGAAGCGTACGAGTGAAGCAGGGTGAGCGTCTGCTCTGCAATCGCGCGTTTCCTTGCCTGCTTCACCCACTCGGCAGTTGTTCCCTCTGCTTCAGTCCCCTGCAACCCTCCTGTCAGGGCGTCGGCTGCTGCGCTCAAATCTCCTCCTACAATCAAGTCTTCCACTCTGCTTATGAGAGACTCAACACCATCTCCAGATTGGTCCTCTTTGACCTGAAAACCAGTTGCAGCCGATTTAGAAGAATAATTTGTAATTTCAACAGTATCGCACCAGTGCAGATATTTCTTATTAAGGGCGAGCGAATTTACTAATAAGATGATCACTGATTGTAACCACGTCAAAAGGATCCATTGCTATATGGAATGCAAAGGATAACCGTGCTCTATCAAGCCCGGTGGGGACAACCCAGGGGGTCAACTAGGACTACTATACAAGGGGAAAATGTGGAGGCAATACAATGTCTGGACTTGAAATTAGATAATGCTTTGAATAAATAGTAGCATTAGATAGCGCTTGATCAAAAGATTCAGATACAAAATTTTCAGGTTCAACAATATAGAATTCTTATTGACCAGTAGAAAGTTACTTGTATCAACACACCTTCATGGCAACAGCAACATGAGCAACAGCATGTGTCAGCATACCACCACCACCTGATGGTATAAGACCGAAATGTCTGATTGTTTTCTTCAAGGAATTAAACTGCAAAAAGAAATGATGGTAAGGGTAGCCAAACTAGTTTTTGCTCAATAAGTGTTCATGACAACTGACAGTACATCATTGCATGATTAATAGATATAAGTTTTACCAAGTATTCAGGTTCTCAAATGGTAATGAATATTGTTTTGGGCATCAAAAGTACTTGCAGATCATTATAGTTATTCTACATATAACTAGAAAAATAATGGTCAAAGGTATGGATGTGAAAGGTGTGTGTTGCAGGGTGTACCCCTATCTGAAACGACTTGTATGTGTTTAGAAACAAAACAAGTAATTAACAACTGCAAGCAAATAGCGATCTCTAATATTCAAAATGATACAACAATCAGGAATGCATTAGTATTACCTGAGTTTTCACACTGAGTTGATATTAAACAACAGTACATTACACAAATAAAAAGGTGTAAGCAGATGTGAATATTTATTGCAGCACAAAAACCTACCTTCTGTTTTAACTCCATCCGGGTATCTGATCCATACTCGAGAACATCTTCTGGAAGCGATGAAAGTGCCAATTCTAACAGTGAATCTTTATCAATGCCTTCAAGAGATTTACGCAATTGATCGACCTCTGTCCGGATTGGCGAGCCGCTGGATAGAGCTTCTTCCAAAGCAAGAGTGCCCTGCAGAGAATTAAGAATTATGTCATTAGAAATCTGAAAGCAGAGGATTAGACAATAATAACTAAGCTTCCAGATGGGATCAAAGTGAAATACTTACTAGAGCAAGCTTATGAACGGAATGACTCTGCCGAGCTTCTTCAGATCGCGCATAGAATGCCATGCACAAAGCATCTATCTGAAAATAAGCCCAAAAAGGCAATAAACAAGTGCAAGCAAGATGAAACTGTACACACTGCACAAATTGTCTAGCAATGGAAGATGTATACATGGAAGATAGAACAAACAGAGATCACCTATTATTTTAAAAGAAGGAAAGCAGTCCCTTCTAAGAGAATGTTCTGCCTTTGATTGCAATAAAATCCATCCAATTTCACTAGTCAACCAATTCGCTTGCTCCTTAGTTCATTGCAAGTGAACCTGTTCTAGTACCATGACTTCTTTAAGAATTATTTTAAAAGAAGGAAAACAGTCCCTTCTAAGAGAATGTTCTGCCTTTGATTGCAATAAAATCCATCCAATTTCACTAGTCAACCAATTCGCTTGCTCCTTAGTTCATTGCAAGTGAGCATGTTCTAGTACCATGACTTCTTTAAGAATTTTCTGGAGTGCACTTACTCAATTGATATGTCTACATGATCTTAAGATCAGTTGTGTACTTTTAATGAAAGCTGTAGGGGAGACTCCAACAGTATATAGATATTACCATTTTTGTGCGACCACTAAAGTTTTCAAGGTAACCGTTCAATTCTACAAATCATGGCTGCGAAACCGCATTTAAGAGACATGCGCTACTATCACGCGCATCTCTTTAAGTATTGGTATAGGGTACTGGGGTTACAGTATGCCAACCTCAAAAGGCTGTTTATAACATTGCCTATCATCGTAAAAGAAAAGATGGTACAGGTTCATACATTGAGATCTGATTCAGCAATCTGTTCGATCTGGGATGCTTTCTCCTTTGCAAGAGCTGCGGCCAGTTCGGCTTTTGCCAACTCTTGTACCTTCTCAACTTGTTGACTCGCTTCCTCATCCTATTATGTCAGCCATAGTACAGTTACATAAAGAATTGTTGTAAGGAGGGTAGAAAAAATGTGGCACACCAAAGCACATCTGACAAACCTTCCGCTGCAGCTCATCCATCAGCTTTTGTTCAGTTTTTTCTTTAAGTTCTTTAACTGCAGCAGCAGCCTTCATTTTCTCTTTCTTCAGCTCCTGAAGTAACATCATGAAATTCAAAAGCCACAAAATTAAAGCAATCATCTGAAACTAAAACACAGACAAAAGATACTATATAGAAGTATAGTGCATACTAAAATACACTGACAAGAGTGAAGAAAAGCATGCACATTTTGCAGATATAATTGATGTTTTGACTTTAATTAATCCATATTTCACTAACATTTCAGAAATGTTGTTAAATTACTACTTCAATGTCTACATGTACGTCGACGTGATATTTGTTGGGTGGAACATTCAAAATTTTAACAGTCCGTATACATAGAAATATTAATGCCATCTCAACGTATCAATGAAAAAGATTATCCAGACATTGTCGTTTTCATGAAATTTCCAATAATGCTACCAATTTGACATCTAGCAAATTGGCTCATCACTGAAGAAACATAGAAGCGTACACATGACTTGAGCATACATAAGAAAATCAGAAAAGGCATGCCTGACTCACCTTATCCAGAATTGCTGCCTCTTCAGCGTACATGAGCTCCCGGGCCCTGGTATCCTTCAGCTCCTTTTCGTATCTTTCCTGAAAAAACACAAAGCATACCCAAGAAAAAATTATTACTGTCAACTCTGTGTTACTCCGTCCATTCAGATATGAGAATGGTATGAAACCAAGAGAACTAGAGGGAAGTAAACATGATATTCATGATATTAATGTCTTAGGAATAAGAGAGGGATAAATTAATAGCAGTGTTTAGTTATAAATGTCGAAGAAAGGGGGGAAATACACTAGGGCTATTGTCATTATCAATAAAAACATGAACTAATTTAGCAGCAGTGCAGCTGCTCTGGAACTGCTGGATGTCCATGAGAACTGAAACAGCTCAACAGGAGGAAAACAATACTGTACAAAAAATACATGAAGGCATGCTATGCTACTGTTAATCCTTGATGTGTACAAAGCAACGACCATGGCTAAGAAGAAACATCACGTGCAAATGGATAACAAACCTTCAACTTCCTTTTCTCTTCAGAATACATGTAAGCATCTGCATCTGCCTGCTTTTTTTCAGCAGCATGAATAGCATCTATAATATCCAGCATAATTTTCCCATCATCGGAAGCTTTTACACCACCAACAACGCCATCACTTTTAGTCTCCTTAGCACTCTGTTTAACAACATAAACAGATAAAGTAAACATTGAAATATGAATATTAAGTGTCATCAACTTATTTCTAGCAGCCTCTCTATCAATAGGAAGTATTTCTTCCAATGTTCATATTGTCCAATTTTTAAAGGTGGGAATACATACCACATCTTTAGGAATATCATGTTCCTCCTGTAGTAAATGTGTCTCAGCAAGAGATTTCTGTTCACCTACATCAGCACCTAATGGATCCTACAGATAAGGATTTATCAATTAGACGATTCTACCAGCGTCCTTATTCAATATACTCCCTCCATTTACTTATACAAGGCCACTATGAAATATACGTTTTGCATCTATATAAGGCCACCAACAGCAATCGAGAAAAGAACTAATGATATTTCCTTGTACTAGCAACCTGTTCAATACTTGCATGCATGCAGTCATAATGACACTAGCTACTTCCTCCACTCAGTTTCCTTGCATGCATGCAGCATATTAATGATCCCAGTAAACGAAAAGAAAAACCGGCTTACAAAGCATGCATTAAATTTTACCTTGGTACCTGTAATATGAGTTTGTGGCCTGGGAGTACTTAGAAACAGCATCATACAAAAATACAGACATAAAATTAGTGGTGTGTTACTAAAAAGTAACTTACTATCTAGTGGTTCTAAACTTCACAGTGATAAAACTCAAAGTCAATATACTATCAACTCAAAATTGCTCAAGAGCGCCAGCTCTACATGTCAAATTCCAATCGAATAAAAATTCAGAAGTCACAAACATAGATAGATGATAGTACTGTTAAACAACAAGCTGTGACAGCTGCATGACTAATCATTTTTTTTAGAACTAAATTACTGGAGGATTTCATTCAGATCTCTATTTCTAGATATTTCTTCTGCGTAAATCATATGACATAACCTCTACAGTGTATAATCTATAAAAACTGAAAGCAACACATTAATCCTTGTTAAGCTATAGAATCCATCAAATTACCAATTTGGAATGAGAAAATATAAGTACTTTGACATACCAATCAACATGCAAATGATGATAAATCGGTGATTATATAACAAGTTCAGGACGAACTCAAACCTTTTGTACTTCAGCCGTTGTTGGGCTTGATTCTACTGGAGAAACTGTGCTACTTATCTTGTCAGCTTGTCCAAGAAGAACTTCACCTGCTGCCTTATCATTTACAACATTTGGCTTTATGTGAACAGAGAGAGTATCTTGAGACGGCAGTTTAGTATCAGCTCCATGCTCATCTTGAACTGGCAGTGTTCCCTGGGTGACGGTTTCTGTTTCTTTTTCTTCTGCAGGAGTAGGCTGCTCACCGGCAGTTGGAATCCCTTCAGCTGGAAGGTCCTTGGGTGTATCCTGAACAATGCCATTGTTTGGATCCAACATGGTTTGTTTCTGATCAACCTTTTGTTCAGAAGGGGACTTCAGATTTTCATACATCTTTGTGAGATTTTGCTCCCTGATGGTCGAAGGCAATTTTTCAGCCATAAACTGAAGGTCTATGTAGCCAGCTTGATAAGCGGCCATACCAGCAGCACCAACAACCAGAGTTCCAAGCAGAAGCTTCGGAACCTTGCTTCCAGACTGAGAAGGTTCTTCTTTAGGCCCAGGGACAGATTTCTGTGCTGAACCCTGTTGGGATGCTTTTGTTGAGTTTCTTCTGGGTTGAACGAATGTTGGACTTTGGACCTGATAAATAGGTTATTCTGTCACTTTTTTACACTTCAGGCCAACCAGCAATAGACAGAGAAAAATTGCAAGAATACTCCCAACTATTGTGCAAACTTCAAAGCTAACGAATGGAATGAGGAAAGGCGGTTGCAAAAGCATTACAAACCTAATAACATAAATTGTGTGCATTCATTGCACATAGAAAATCACTGCATTTATGTAAATATATGTGATGAGCACATGGAAAAAAAACTAGACATGACTTTTGACAGGTCCAATCAACTCGCAGTAGAAGTTTGCGCTTGCACTGACAATATTACTAACGAATAAGTAACAACGTAACATAACAAAATACCACAAGAAGGTGTGGTCCTATTTTCTTCTAGAAGCATTCATCAAGGGTTTGCGAGTAATCAGTGTTCCGTATGAAAAATAAAACAAACCGCATATGTAGCAAAATAAGTAGAAAATACATGATTCATGTGAGCCCATTCTAATTGGATTCTTTCATTACCAACTAAGCTAATGTCAACTCCTATTAAGTTCCAAACATTGCTATATGTACCACAGCATTGTGCTCCAAATACAGACAGTGCTTAGTTAATCTCATCTCAAATCAGAGGAACACAAACGGGCTATGTTAACTAAAACAAACGACAGGACGAGCAGCATTCCCAAACTAATCAAACATGAACACCATAACACAACCCCTCCACTGACAGCTTAATCAACGAATCCACCAATCCCAGGTAAGTTCCCACAATCAACCGAATTTTTCAGCCCAACACACGCCTACCAGAGCAAGCAATTCAACCAACTGCAACAACCGGAGACCGTCCTAATGGGGATCGAGCCATGAGACATAACGGGGACGCTTAATTACCTCGCTGGAGATCGGCCTGGGGATCCTCCTGAGGGACCGCAGCGGGTACAGATCCCGCACGCACCTGCGATAGCAGAGAGAGACGGGCATTAGGCGTGGAAACCCTAATTTGACCGGGCGGAAACCTAGGTCGGTGCCCGTACCGGCGCAACATGGCGGGCGATGCCGGGGGAGGCCTCCGCCTCTCGGTCTACTCGCCGCTGAGGAGGGTGGAGGAGGCGAAGAGCGACGCGGCTCCGATCGTCCTGCAGGGTCACCGCCTTGCGCCGCAGAGGCGAGCCGGCGACGGCGGGGGAGAGGGACAGCGGCGGGGGGGAGAACGGGGAAGACGGCCGTGTGACGCGGCCTGGTTATGTGCGGCTTCGGGAGAATACGAGACTGTTTTTCTGGTAAAAGGAATTATTTTTCGAGTGAATGGTAAAAGGAATTTCTAGGAGTAGAATTTATTTTTGAGGATCTTCTAGGAGTAGTTTTTTTTGAGAGAGAGAGAGAATTCTAGGAGTAGGCCAAGGGCCGAAAGCCCGCCATCCGGGCCCGACTCGGGCTTACCTTTTGCGCCCAAAGCCTGGCCTAGAAGCTAAAAAACTCGAAACTGGAGCATCGGTATTTTAGGGGAAAAAACAGGTATAATAATGTATTTAAATAATCCAAAATGATTAAGTTAAATAGTAAAAAATACTATTCATGTTTCTTAGGGGGCAAAACTACTATTCATGTGTTTTGGGCACTGTTTAAGAATTCGTCCGATTAATCAGTTAACGGGCCAGTTAATCGCTACTCATAGGGTGACCGAATCGAATAGCATCTATTCATCGTGTTAACTTGTCAGGCCGATTAATTGACTTGTTAGACCGATTAATTGGCCTGTTAGGCCGATTAATCGCTGATGACCCATTAACTTGTGGGCAAACAAAGCCCAAAATTTTGCCCCGTAACCCCTCCCATCCCCATCTCGCTCCTCAATAGCTAGGGTTCGACCAAACAATAACATATTTTTGTATATTACATAGCTGAGAGCATGAGAGTATGGTATAATACATAAAAAAACTAGATATATGTTGGCAATTCCTATTTAATCTACCAATTAATGGTCGACCGATTAATCTAGTTAATAGGCCGATTCACCGATTAATCACTACTCCCAAGCCGACCGAGCAGCTACCAGTTACCGATTTCCTGAACAATGGTTTTGGGTCAGGTTCGGGTTTGGCATTTTCGGACTGCTTTGTTAAGCCTGGCTTGGCCCAATCCGGAGTATGATCAGGTCTCTATTGCATAGTTTAAATAATTGTTTTAAAGTGTTTTCTAGTAAGTGGAGTTATGCATAAAACATGAGTTTATATACTACACTCACTTTTATCTTAGTATGAGATTTTATCATTCTAGAGGTTCACATGAGCGGAAAAAAGATCATTGTACTTGATGTATATGAACTTGCCACGTTTATTCACTTTTAGTCCATAAAATTTGTAAAATGCAATGTATTAGTCCATGAACTTGCCTCATGGATTAATCTTTATCTAGACGAAGCTGATTAGAAAGAGCTACATGGGCTGGACCTTCGCTCCGATAACAAATCCCCCGATCTAAAGGATGATCAATGATGTTCACATAACACATATACACATCTAATACATTCGTTCCGCCACTTTGATGTTCACATAACACTACACATTAAATACAACAAAGTGTAAACATATCACTTTGCGATGTCACGGCAATGTCCTTGGGAACATTTGACTCTTCAGCGCCTTCCTTCCCTTCAAGGTCAAGTTATCACGACACACCACCTCGTGGATATGCATTTTTGCTGGCGAGAAAAGGTGTTCTACTCAGCTTCGTCATCAAACCCATAAGATACAACACTTGTGTTCTACCTCGACTCCCTCCTCTACTTTATTCTAGTCATACTGAACTTGACGTATTAACCGAGGCAAGTTATTTGTGCTTAGTTACAGGTTGATCTTTTTGTGCAGTGCGACAAAACTATAATCACCTAGTAAAATATGAAGGACAACTTATATTAAGTTTAGTGTTACCAAATCCTAATTTGTAGTATTCTCAAAGCATCTTTAACGTTGCAAGTGTAGTTAGCCAAGTTTGATTGTTTGCGCTTGAAGAGTTGGCAAAAGCCTTACTGTAAGAGATAATATGTTAGGGCGCGAGAGAGTGGAGGTTGTCCATAGGACAACTCATTTACTCCGAGACCCTTGAGGCACGTAATTAAACTTCCTCCTTGTCCCTCAGAAGCTTTTGTTAAAGAAGGACAACCTCACACAGGACAACTCAAACCCATGCAAATCATTTTTGTATAGTTCAACAAAAATGTATCTCTATCCGTAAAAAGGTTAAATTAAAGGAAGCAATGAAAGGCAAAATGTTCAAACATATAAATGTTCATTGGTCTATAGGGTAGTCAAACACTTTCCAAGAATGTCTAATGATAGATGGTGGGTTGTATATGTCTTTTTATTGAATTTGTTTCCAGATATGACAGATGGTGGGTTGTTTGTTCAGATGAGATGAGAGGGAATAAGATAAGAGGGAAAATTATTTCACTAGATTTTTTTGTTACTTTAGAATAACTTACAAACTTACATCTCTCCAATATAGTGATAGGGTGGACAACCCCTTGATCCCGTAGAGGCTTGTTGAAAACCGGAAAGTTCCACTAAGAATGCTCCATCCTGATAACTCAAACAGACTTCTTGTTATCTACTCCCTTCGTTCCATAATGTAGTGCATATAGATTTTTTGAAAAGTCAAACTTTGCAAATTTTGATCAAGTTTATAGAGAAAACTATTAATATCTACAATACCAAATATATAAAATATGAAACTACATCTTATGATGAATCTGATGATATATGTTTTGCATTCTAGATGTAAATATTTTTCTCCACAAACTTATCAAAGTTTGTGAGGTTTGACTTTTCTAAAAATCTATATGCACTACATTATGGAATGGAGGGAGTATGCGACTGTAAGCTATCTGATTGGTCGCCAAGCCACACCGATTGGTATGATGGTCTATTGTGAGTATAGTTCTTGCATTGTAGGTGTTTGATTCTCTCCTACCAATTTGTTGCCTGGCCGATGGTTTAACGTGCAAGATGTGAGGGGCCAAGATCTAACCTTTGTATGTGATCTAAACATTTTCGTTGACATCCAATAAGACTTGCAAGGAAAAATGTATGGGCATGCCCAAGATCAATTACTGTATTTTTCTACGAGTAACCATCCAAGTTTTATCGTACCATGATACTCCCTCCGTGAAGAAATACAAGACCGTTTAGAGCATCTACAGCCGCGTACCTCTAATTCGATCCCTCAAACATCTGCGGACGCGCCCGATCATTGACCAGGCGTGTCCGTTTTGAGCCTCTATTTGTCCGTCCGCGTAGCCATACTTCTTATTTTTCTTCCTCATATGTCCGGTCACTTGCGCGTGATTAGTGGAGATGAAGAGAGAGAAAGCAAAGAATGAATAAAGAAAGAGAAAATGTGGTCCAGGGTGGGGCCGCGTCCTACGTGGCGGACTGACCGGGCGCGTCCGCGAGCCCTCATATCCTCCCTATATTTGTTCTCAATATGAGGGTTCGCGGACAATTCAGACGTATAGGGATGATATGAAGGATCCGGTTGGGTCAATTTTTTCCTTCTCTCTTCTGTCCGGTCACTGACCGGTCGTGTCCGCGGATGTTTGAGGAGGATTTGGGGAGTCCTGATGTAGATGCTCTTAGATCACTATAGCTAATCCTGTTAACAATGCAGGGGCGCTTGGATTTGGATATTTGCTTCAAGGATAGACGTGGTGGTCCCTATGCAAGGCAAGCGACCGTTGCCAGTTGCAACTACACTAGCCAGGCCCGCGCGGCGGCACGCCACGCCCCGTCGGTACGTTAAGAGGAAATTTGTTGTATAACTTGAGGCTCTTAACCAAGTTGTTTTGTTCACGGCAATTTAGAGATGTAAATATCCATCTTTTAGACAAATTTTCAGTTTGGTCTAATACTTAGTATGGGACCATCCACCAAGTTGAAACAAACACCCAACATGGCCAAAAGTAAGGAATATCTTAGTTTTTTCTTAAAGGCGCTCCAAAGAGTAATTTTGTATATTACTTAAAAGAACACTGAGTTACCTTCAGGCTGTAATTAACTAGTTGTATCATGTGGAATCATGCAGTGATATAAATTATTACCATATAGAAACAACAATATCACTTGGAGTCAAGGGGGGCTTAATGTGATGATGGGGAATATATGGTAGCACATACCCAGGAAACGGTGTTCATAGAAACATTGTTAAAACCAATAAAGTACAAACTAACACACCGTTATTGCTATAAATTTTGACCTTCTGGCTGCTACCAAAAGTTAGTTTCCAACCTGCTAACATTGTAGATGAAAGCATCCCAGTTCTATTATCAGCACTTCTTCCAAAGTAATTAGACTTTGCATCAAGATCCTCCTCCTTGACCCTATCATCACTCACACTTAGATGAGCCGGTTCAATTGTTTGAGACGGAAAGCATAGGATGATAGAACCATTCAGCATATAGAACAAGAAAATTGTTGCTTATTAGTGAAGCATGTCATTGATTGTAAAACAATGTCCACACGTATTTTACTTCTGAAAATAGTGTCAGATATAGATTTAATATTATGGTTTAACATGGTATAACACTATAGTGAGAGCCTCCCCCACAATATCTGATCTGAAAATATCGTGAGAAAGCAGGAATAGCGTGTATGAGATTAATCAAACGGAAATGCAGCAAGGTGAAGAAGTTTCAGTGTGAGGTGATACGTCTCCAACGTATATATAATTTTTTATTGTTCCATGCTATTATAGTATCAATCTTGGATGTTTTTATATGCAATTATATATCATTTTTTGGGACTAACCTATTAACCCAGTGCCTAGTGCCAGTTGCTGTTTTCTGCTTGTTTTTGGCTTTTCAGAGAAACAATACCAAATGAAGTCCAAATGCCACGAAACTTTTTGGAGATTTTTTTTCTGGACAAAAGTAACCTGGGAAGCTTCGGGAGGAGGCCAGAAGCCTCACGGAGGCTTCACAAGGCACTAGGGCGTGCCCCACGCGCCGTGGTACCTTGTGGGGCCCACGTGACTTCGTTTGACCTAATTCCACTTCTATGAATTCACAAATATTGGGAAACCCCCGGAGAGCCAGAAGAGAAAACCTTTCCGCCGCCGCAAGCCTCTGTTCTTCCGCGATCCCATCTGGAGGAGGGGAATCGATCACGGAGGGCTTCTACATCAACCTTGCTGCCCTTCCGATGATGTGTGAGTTGTTTACCACAGACCTACGGGTCCATAGCTAGTAGCTAGATGGCTTCTTCTCTCTCTTTGATCTTCAATACAATGCTCCTCGATATTCTTGGAGTTCTATCCGATGTAATCTTCTTTTGCGGTGTGTTTGTTGGGATCCGATGAATTGCGAGTTTATGATCAGATTATTCATGAGAAATATTTGAGTCTTCTCTGAACTCTTTTATGCATGATTGTTATAGCTTTGTATTTCTCTCCGATCTATCGGTTTAGTTTGGCCTACTAGATTGATTTATCTTGCAATGGGAGAGGTGCTTTGTGATGGGTTCAATCTTGCGGTGCTCAATCCCAGTGACAGAAAGGGACATGACACGTATTTGTATTGTTGCCATTAAGGATAAAAATATGGGGTTTATTCATATTGCTTGAATTTGCTTCTCTACATCATGTCATCTTGCTTAAGGCGTTACTCTGTTTCATACTTAATACCCTAGATGCATGCTGGATAGCGGTCGATGGGTGGAGTAATAGTAGTAGATGCAGGCAGGAGTCGGTCTACTTGTCTTGGGCGTGATGCCTATATACATGATCATTTCCATGAATCTGTCATAATTATTTGCTTTTCTATCAATTGCCCAACAGTAATTTGTTTACCCACCGTGTGTTAATGTGCTCAGGAGAGAAGCCTCTAGTGAAAACTATGGTCCCCGGGTCTATCTTTATTATATAAAAAACCTAAAAATACCTTGCTGCAATTTATTTATTTTTATTTTAATTAGTAGTTTAGTTTATCTATTTACCTCGATAAGATTTAATCCTTGCAAATAACCGCTAAGAGGATTGACAACCCTCTTATTTGCGTTGGGTGCAAGTGTTTGCTCTTGTGTGTGCAGGTGCGCTTAACGGAATTTTGCTTGGTTCTCCTACTGGATTGATAACCTTGGTTCTTAACTGAGGGAAATACTTATCTCTACTGTACTGCATCATCCTCTCCTCTTTGGGGAAATACCAACGCAGACTACAAGTAGCAGGAAGAATTTCTGGCGCCGTTGCCGGGGAGACATCATCAAAATTACCAAGTACCTTCGCACAAATTATCATTCACTTGCATTTAATTTATTTGCTTTTTATTTGCATTTGCCTCTCGTTTTCATCTCCCCCACTTCTAATTTTTTTTTTACAAAAACACAAAAATATTTTGTTTGCTAGTTTGCTTGCTTTGTCACGATGTCTCAAGAAAATACAAAATTATGTGACTTTTCCAATACTAATAATAATTATTTTATTAGTACTCCTATTGCTCCTCCCACCACTAGTATTAATGCTGCCTTGCTTAATCTTGTTATGAAAGAACAATTTTCTGGTAGTCCTAATGAAGATGCTGCATCCCATCTAAATACTTTCGTTGAACTTTGTGATATGCAAAAGAAGAAAGATGTGGATAATGATATTGTCAAATTAAAATTATTTCCGTTCTCACTACGAGATCGTGCTAAAACTTGATTTTCATCCTTGCCTAGAAATAGTATTGATTCTTGGGATAAGTGTAAGGATGCTTTTATTACCAAGTATTTTCCGCCCGCTAAGATTATTTCTTTAAGAAATCAAATTATGAATTTTAAGCAACTTGAGCATGAACATGTTGCCCAATCTTGGGAGAGAATGAAATTAATGATAAGAAATTGCCCAACTCATGGTTTAAATTTATGGATGATCATACAAAAAATTTATGCGGGACTAAACTTTGTCTCTAGAAATTTGCTAGACTCTGCCGCAGGTGGCACTTTCATGGAAATTACATTGGGAGAAGCTACAAAAATTCTTGATAATATTATGGCAAATTATTCTCAATGGCACACTGAACGAACTCCAACTGGTAAGAAGGTAAATTCTGTTGAAGAAATTAATACTTTGAGTGATAAGATGGATGCTTTATTGAAATTGGTTGCTAGTAAAAATGCTTATATTGATCCTAATGATGTGCCATTGTCCACTTTGATTGAGCAAAATAATGATGCTATTTATGTGAATTTTGTCTCTAGAAATAATTTCAACAACAATGCTTATAGGGGTAATTTCAATGCTAGACCATTTCCTGGAAATTCCTCTAATAATTATGGCAATCCTTATGGTAATTCTTACAATAATAATAATAGGATGCCCTCTGATCTTGAAAGTAATATTAAAGAATTTATTAGTTCGCAAAAGAATTTCAATGCTATGATAGAAGAAAAATTGAATAGAGTTGATGAATTGGCTAGGAACATGGATAAAATTGCTCATGATGTGGAAAATCTCAAAACTAAAATTTTGCCATCTAAGCATGATATAAATGAGTCTATTAACGCTATCTATGTCTCCATTAATGAAAGTAAAGAAAGGACCGCTAGGTTGAGAGCTAAGCGAGAATTTCTAGAAAAAACGATTCCACCCGGTTTCTATCGTAGTAATGATGAAGATATTAAAATGATTGGTGTTACACCTATTGAATCTTTGTTTAATAATATAAAACTTGATGAAAAAGGGACTGAAGAAGAGTCAACTTTAGAAAGAAGGAGTCCCACTTGCTTGGAGGGTGATAATCTTGATCATAAAAATGAAAAAAGTGGGTTTGGAGAGGTTAAAACTTTAAATAGTAATGCACCCACTACTTTGGATTACAAGGACTTTAATTATGATAGTTGTTCTTTAATTGAGTGTATTTCCTTGTTGCAATCCATGATTAATTCACCAAATGCATATGAACAAAATAAAGCTTTCACTAAACATATTGTAGAAGCCATGATGAAAGCACATGAAAAAAAACTTGAGTTAGAAGTATCAATTCCTAGAAAATTACAAGACGAATGGGAACCCACTATTAAAGTAAAAATTAAAGATTATGAATGTAATGCTCTTTGTGATCTTGGTGCTAGCGTTTCCACTATACCAAAATCTTTGTGTGATGTGCTAGGTCTCACCGACTTGGATCCTTGTTCCCTTAACTTGCATCTTGCGGATTCCACTATTAAAAGGCCATTGGGTAGGATAAACGATGTGCTTATTCTTGCAAATAGAAATTATGTGCCCGTGGACTTTACTGTTGTTGATATTGAATGCAATCATTCTTGCCCCATAATACTTGGTAGGCCTTTTCTTCGAACTATTGGTGCTATTATTGATATTAAAGAAGGTAATATAAGATTTCAATTTCCACTAAAGAAAGGGATGGAACACTTCCCTAGGAAGAGAATTAAAGCACCATATGAATCCATTATGAGGGCCACTTATGCAATCAATTTGAAGAATGACAACACTTGAAACTATACATTATGCCTAGCTAGGGGCATAAAACAATAGCGCTTGTTGGGAGGCAACCCAATGAATAAAATAAATTTTTGCTTTTACCTACTGTTATTGAGTGTTTGCATGATTATAGCTTCTGTTATGATATTGTTTTTATGTTTTAATTAGTGTTTGTGCCAAGTAATGCCTTTGGGATGATTTGGAAGATAGTATAATTGATGTTGTTTGGAAAATAGAAAGTTTTGCGCCCAGTGCTGGAATTTTAATTCTGTACTGGAGCGTCAGAAAAATCTGAAATTTTTACATAGTATTGGTTTATGAATTTTCCACGTTGTCCTAATTTTTCAGAAGTTTTGGAGTTACATAAGTATGGCTTTTAAATAGATCTTTACAGACTGTTCTGTTTTAGACAAATTCTGTTTTTATTGCATAATTTGCTTATTTTGATGAATCTATGGATCGTATCGGGGGGGGGGGGGGTATGAGTCATGGAGAAGTTGGAGTGCAGTAGCATTATGCCAATATTAAATATGAATCAATTTACTACAGTACTTAAAGTTAAAGATTTGTTTGTTATACTAACGGATCTCACGAGGTTTCTATTGAGTTTTGTGTGCTGAAGTTTTCAAGTTTTGGGTGAGACTACGATGGACAAAGGAATAAGGAGTGGCAAGAGCCTAAGCTTGGGGATGCCCAAGGCACCCCAAGGTAATATTCAAGGAAGACTCAAGCGTCTAAGCTTGGGGATGCCCCGGAAGGCATCCCCTCTTTCGTCTACAATCTATCGGTAACTCACTTGGAGCTATATTTTTATTCATCACATGATATGTGTTTTACTTGGAGTGTCTTGTGAAATAGTTTGTTTGCTTTTTAGTTTGTCACAATAATCTTTGCTGAACACACCTTTTTGAGAGGGACACACATTATTCGTGATTTGTTAGAATACTCTATGTGCTTCACTTATATCTTTTGAGCTAGGCAGTTGCTCTAGTGCTTCACTTATATCTTTTATAGCACGGCGGTGATGATATTTTAAATAAATAGTTGCACTCTCATGCTTCACTTATATCTTTTTGAGAGTCTCATGATAGCAATGGTAATATGCACGGGTTATGAAGTTGGTCCTGATATGATAGGTATTCAAGAGGGATATAATAAAAACTTTCATGTAGATCACTGAATATGATAAATTTGATTCCTTGCAATAGTTTTGCGATATTAAGATGGCAATATAGGGAGGTATTAGTAGATAATTGTGGTTTAGTAAGAATAATTGTGTTAAGGTTTGTGATTCCCGAAGCATGCACGTATGATCTGTCATTATGCTAAGAAGTTGGAGCATGATTTATTATTGATTGTCTTCCTTTGTGTGGCGGTCGGGGGCGCGCGATGGTTAACTCCTACCAACCTCCCCCCTAGGGGCATGCGTAGTAGTACTTTGCTTCGAGGGCTAATAAACTTTCGCAATAAGTATGTGAGCTCTGATAACCCACAAGTATAGGAGATCGCAACAGTTTTCGAGAGTAGAGTATTCAACCCAAATTTATTGATTCGACACAAGGGGAGCCAAAGAATATTTGCAAGTATTAGCAATTGAGTTGTCAATTCAACCACACCTGGAGACTAAATATCTACAGCAGAGTGATCAGTGGCACGGTAGTATGATAGTTTGATAGCGGTAGCAATAGTACTAACAGTAACAGTAATGATAACAACAATAGTTTTGTAGCAATTGTGACAACAGTAGCAATAGTAGTAACTTAGCAAAGAACAATATGTGAAAAGCTCGTAGGCATTGGATCGGTGATTATGTAGGATAACATTCATCATGTAACAGTCGGAACCTAGGGCGACACAGAACTAGCCCCAATTCATCAATGTAATGTAGGCATGTTTTCCGTATATAGTCATACGTGCTTGTGATAAGAACTTGCATGACATCTTTTGTCCTACCCTCCCGTGGCAGTGGGGTCCATAAGGAAACTAAGGGATATTAAGGCCTCCTTTTAATAGAGTACTGGAACAAAGCATTAACACATAGTGAATACATGAACTCCTCAAACTACGGCAATCACCGGAAAGAACCCCAATTATTGTCACCTTGGGGTATGCGGATCATAACACGTAGCAGGTGCGTATAACTTGCAAGATCAGATCAAGAACACAAATATATTCATGAAAACATAAAGGGTTCAGATCTGAAATCATGGCACTCGGGCCCTAGTGACAAGCATTAAGCATAGCAAAGTTATAGCAACATCAATCTCAGAACATAGTGGATACTAGGGATCAAGCCCTAACAAAACTAACTCGATTACATGACAAATCTCATCCAACTCATCACCGTCCAGCAAGCCTACGAAGGAATTACTCACTCCCGACGGTGAGCATCATGAAATTGGTGATGAACGATGGTTGATGATGACGATGCCGGAAGATCCCCCTCTCCGGAGCCCCAAACGGACTCCAGATCTGGCCCCCCGATGAAGAACAGGAGGTGGCGGCGGCTTCGTATCGTGAAACGCAATAAAAATTCCTCTCTTATTTTTTCTCTGGAATTGTGAATTTATAGGCCTGAGATTAGGGTAAGAGGAGCCACGTGGGGCCCACAAGCCACCAGGGCGCGCCAGGGGGGGTGGCGCGCCCTGGTGCCTCGTGGGCAGCAGGTGGCCCCCCTCCAGTAGGTTTTGGCACCAGTATTTTTTATTTATTCCATAAAAAATCTCCAAAAAGTTTCGTCCAATTCCAAGAACTTTTATTTCTGCACAAAAAACAACACCATGGTAGTTCTGCTGAAAACAGCGTCAGTCCGGGTTAGTTTCATTCAAATCATGCAAATTAGAGTCCAAAACAAGAGCAAAAGTGTTTGGAAAAGTAGATACGACGGAGACGTATCAACTCCCCCAAGCTTAACTCATTGCTTGTCCTCAAGCAATTCAGTTGACAAACTAAAAGTGATAAAGAAAAACTTTTACGAACTCTTTTGTTCTTGTATCTATATATATGCTTAAATAGTACCCAAGTTTTCAGCAAAGATTATAACTAACCATGCAAATGATAACTCTTAGAAATTATATTCACTCATATCAATGGCATAATCAACTAGCGAGCAATAATAAGATATCTCAAATGCCAACACTTTGTCAAAACGATCATGATATAATATGGCAACATGGTGTCTCGCTAGCCCTTTCTGAGACTGCAAAACATAAATGCAGAGCACCTCCAAAGTTCAAGCAGCGACTAAACATTGTAATTCATGGTAGAAGAGATCCAGTCATGATGCACACAACATTAACTATACACAATGCATGAGAATGACAATAGTGCTCTCAGGTCTGGTGCTTGTTTGAGAAGGTGATGACTCAACAGTAAAAGTAAAATAACATAAAAGTAAATAGATAGGCCCTTCACAGAGTGAAGCATGGATTTGCAGAGGTGCCAGAGCTCAAAGCTTAAATCAGAGATAAATATAATTTTGGTTGGTATGCCTTTCCTGTCAACGTCACGACCGAGAGTTTTCAATATCTTCCATGCTAAACACATTAGCGGCGGTTCCCAAGCGGTAAAGTAAAGTTTACTCCCCCTCCACCAACAAACACAAGCCATGGCTAGCTGAATCCTCGGGTGCCCTCCATACCAACAACTTTCCGGGGGAGTTTGTTTTATTATTTTGCAATTTTAATAATGGGACTGGGCATCCCGATTACCAGCCCCTCTCGTGCAAGGACAAGTGAATAAACACTCATCATGAGAATAACCCGCTTAGCATGGAAGATACTGACCGCCCCCTGTCTCTCCATGAGCGGTACGGGCACACAAAACAGATGTTCATTTGAATATTTAGAGGTGGCACATGCAAATTTACTTAGAACGACAGAGTAATACCGCATATTGGTAGATATAGTGGACTCATCTGGAATAACTTTGGTTTAGGGGTTTTGATGCACAAGCAGTATTCCCGCTTAGTACAGGCGAAGGTTAGCAAATAGGTTGAGAAGCGACCAACTAGAGAGCGAAAACGGTCATAATCATGTATTATGAATAATCAACATTGAATACTAGCATGAGTAGGATATAAGCACCATGAATATAAATATTGTGGAGGCTATGTTGGTTTTGAATCAACTACATGCGTGAACATGTACCAAGTCAAGCCACTCGAAACATTCAGAGGAGGATACCATATCATCATACTACATCATGAACATTTTAATGCATGTTGACACCCAAGATAAATCATTATCCACTCCTAGCTACTTAAGCATGGCATGAGTAACTATAATATCTAATTGTCATCATAAACATGTTTAATCATAATATGCTGAATCATGGATATTGAGTTAAACGTATTTACAAAAACAAAGAACAAGTTGAGTTCATACCCGCTTTTCCTTGCCACAGTCACTTCATCAAACCATCGTCATTATTGCCTTTCACTTGCACGATCGAATGATATGAAAATGAAAATAGTGCAAGTGTGTCGTGGACTAAGCTGGAATCTGCAAGCATTTTATTCAAAGGAGAAGACAAGGTAATATGGGCTCTTTGTTAGATCAACAATAATGCATACGAGAGCCACTCAACATTTTCATCGTGGTCTTCTCCTTACAATGACTCAACAAAAGAAAAGAATTTCAAAAAAACACACTGAAATATTTTGGAGTTTTTAGTTTTTCTGAAGAAAGCAAATTAAAGAAGGCAAAACAAAAATGAGAAAAACTATTTACACAGGGGAACTCCCAACAAGCAAAAGAAGAAACGGGAAATCTTTTTGGGGTTTCTTTTAATACTACTACTAATTAAGCTAGAAAGAAAAACCGAAAAGAAATGAGAAATATTTTTGGATTTTCTCAAAGTTTTTCAAACACACAAGAAGAAAGCGAGAAAAATAAAATTAACATGGATTATACAATGAAAAAGTATGAACACCGACAACTGGAATGAAATGTGTGGACATGAATGAAATGTCGGTGAGAGATACGCACTCCGCCAAGCTTAGGCTTTTGGCCTAGCTCGGTCTACGGCCATTCGTAGTAGCCATCCGGTCCCATGTAAAAGTCCTGAGGCGGCGGCACCCGAGCGTCCCAATCCTGGGCCTCCTCCTCTGCCGCTGCCAACGCGTTCCGGTAAGCAACGATGTCCGATGGCATCACGGTATATCCGTTCCTGGCATGAGAATCAAACAAAGCAGGTGCAGGCAACGGAATAACATCACGAGTATCCTCACTAAAAACCATGTTATAACAAATGTTGTGAGGAGGCTCAGGAGCATCGAGAAAGTGGTGGCCCCTCATGGACTCATGATCTAAGTAAACTCTGGGCAACAAGTAATCATGAGGGCGTATGTTAACATTAAAGCGTCTCGCTAAGCGAGTAGCATAAATACCACCATGAATTTTACCCCTAGTCCTATTAGTGTGCAGGCGGCATGCAATGATAGCTCCCAGGTTATAAGTGTTGTCATTATGCAGTGCGCGGCGTAAAATGGCAAAGTCAAGTGCATCTAGCACACTACCTTGCTCCCTAGCAATTAAGCATTTCCCTAAGAATAGAGCAAAGTAATGAACAGAGGGAAACTGCAAGCTAGTGGCTCGGGCTCTCGACACGCCCCTTGTCTCTCCCACAGTTAAAGTGTGGAGGAAGCCCTCAAACTCCTCCGGGCGAGGCTCTCTAATTTCCCCATCTAAGGGGATCAAACATATCTCACAAAACTCAGACAGAGGTATCTGATGATGTTCAGCATATAAATCAAAGCGCACCTCAGGGGGTTCGAGCCTATTCAGAAAATGAAAGTTTTGCACAAAGGAATTTGTAAGGATGTGGTGCTGGTCACACTCATCTGCGAGGAAGTCGGTCAGTCCGGCATTAGCAACAAATTGCGTGAACTCTTGGTAGAATCCGACTTCGTTCATGAAGGCATTGTGCGGCCATTGGCACGGCCGGACCTCCGTCCTAGGTGGAATGTTGAGGTCGCTGTCCGAGGAGTCCCCAAGGACCCCCTTGACGGTCCGCTTCGAAGAACTCCTCCGGAAGATATTCATTTTCCTAAGAACAAATTTCTGAAAATTTTTGGGCCACAAAATGATATCAATAAAACTTCACAAGATTGATAGCAACTACTCATATGGATGTCTAGAGGCTATATCAAGCATTCAAACTACTTGGAACTCAAAGAATTCAACATGCAAGCTCATTTTCAGTAGCACCAAGAGCGGCTAATTATGCAAAATATAATCCACTAGAGCAAAAACTAATTGGAGCAATGGAGGAGTCACATACCAAGGAGCAATCTCCCAAAACAGTTTCGGAAACGGAGCTCCGAGCAAAGAGATCGAAAATTTCAGGTTTGTGAGCAAGAACACGAGAGAGAGAGAGAGAGAGCTACTAGGAATTTTTTTGCTAGAGGTAAGAGATGAAGTGGGCTGAAGGGATAAGTGAAGGGGTCCCTGTGGGGCCCACAAGCCACCAGGGCGCGCCAGGAGGGGTGGCGTGCCCTGGTACCTCGTGGGCACCTGGGGCATCCCCCTGGTATGATTTTAGTGCCAAAAATTCTTAAATATTATATAAAAATTCACATCAAAATTTTATTGCATTCTGAGTACTTTCATTTATGGGCATTTTTTTATTGCACGGATAATTCAGAAAACAGGGTAATCATGGCATTTTATTGCATTTAACTAAAAATAACAGAAAACAAAAGGTGAGTACAGAAGGTTGTGCTTACTAAATTCATCGATCACATGCCTCTCAAAAAGAATCCATTAATAAGGTTGATCAAGTCTTATTAACAAACCATTTCCGAGTGACATGAAACCGAAGAATTTTCGTATAACACTAAGTTACCTCAACGGGGATATGCACCTCCCCAATAATAAGAGTTTCATATTTCTTTTTGACAGTAGGGAGAGGGAGTTAGAAACTTCCAATAGTAATTGTTGGAGTCTTTCCAATAACACGAATACCATTTACTTGAAATTGTTTCTTCGGAAAGTGCACCGTATGTTCATTATCATTGATATGAAAAGTGACCTTGTTTTTGTTGCAATCAACAACAGCCCCTGCAGTATTCAAAAAGGGTCTACCAAGGATAATCGACATGTTGTCATCCTCGGGCATATCAAGTATAACAAAGTCTGTTAGGATAGTAATATTTGCAACTAGAACGGGCACATCCTCACAAACACCAATAGGAATGGCAGTTGATTTGTCAACCATTTGCAATGATATTTCAGTGGAAGTGAGTTTATTAAAATCAAGTCTTTTATATAAAGAGAAGGGCATAACACTAACACCAGCTCCTAAATCACACAAAGCAGTTTTGACATAATTTCGTTTAATGGAGCATGGTATAGTTGGTATTCCTGGATCTCCTAGTTTCTTAGGTACTCCATCCTTAAAAGAATAATTTGCAAGCATGATAGAAATCTCAGCTTCAGGTATCTTTCTTTTATTTGTGACAATGTCTTTCATATATTTAGCATAAGGGGCCATCTTTAAAATATCAGTCAAACGAGTACGCAAAAAGACTGGCCTAAGCATTTCAGCAAAGCGTTCGAATTCTTCCTCATCTTTTTTCTTAGATGGTTTAGGAGGAAAGGGCATGGGTTTTTGAACCCATGGTTCTCTTTCTTTACCATGTTTCCTAGCAACGAAGTCTCTTTTATCATAACGTTTGTTTTTAGAAGGTGGGTTATCAAGATCAACAGCAGGTTCTATTTCAACATCATTATCAAGTTCTTTATCATTATCTGGTTGGGTATCCACATGAGCATCATCATTATTATTATCATCAGGTGAATGTTCATTACCAGATTGGGTTTCAGCATCAGAAATAGAAACATCATTACTATCCTCCAAGGGTTTTTCTACCTCAGGTCACTAGAAGTATGCAAAGTCCTATCATTTTTCTTTTTCTTTTTCTTTGTAGATGGACTAGGTGCATCAACATTAATTCTTTGAGAGTCTTGTTCAATTCTTTTAGGGTGACCTTCAGGATAAAGTGGCTCCTGAGTCATTCTACCTCCTCTAGTCATTACTCTAACAGCATGATCATTCATATTGTTATTCATTTCATTGAGCAATTCACTTTGAGATTTAGCAACTTGTTATAATTGGGT
Organism: Elymus sibiricus; assembly: GCA_039707655.1. Classification (NCBI taxonomy): domain Eukaryota; kingdom Viridiplantae; phylum Streptophyta; class Magnoliopsida; order Poales; family Poaceae; genus Elymus; species Elymus sibiricus. Next base: position 468,057,749 of record CM077666.1, on the reverse strand, counting down.
TTGAACCATAGATGCATGTTTACTAACACCTTTAACATCATTAGCAATTCTAAATAACAAGTCACTGAAGCGATCAATCATGTAGGCATTTTGTTTCAATTGCTTCATAACATTTGCATTGAAGTGATCTTGCTTAATAATATAATTGTCAAATTCATACAAGCATTGACTAGGAGGTTTGTTATAAGGAATATCACTTTCATCAAACTTTATAAGAGAATTTACCTCTACTACCTGTGGCGGTGTGTCAAGACCATGTATTTCTTCAATAGGTGGCAAATTCTTAACATCTTCAGCTTTAATTCCTTTTTCCTTCATACATTTCTTTGCTTCTTGCATATCGTCAGGACTGAGAAATAAAATACCCTTCTTCTTCGGAGTGGGTTTAGGCGGTGGTTCAGGAAGTGTCCAATCATTATCATTCTTCAATATATTACTCAATAGTTCCTCTGCTTGTTCAATAGTCTGTTCCCTGAAAACACAACTTGCACAACTATCTAGGTAGTCCCTAGAAGCATCGGTTAATCCATTATAGAAGATATCAAGTATTTCATTTTTCTTGAGAGGATGATCAGGCAAAGCATTAAGTAATTGGAGAAGCCTCCCCCAAGCTTGAGGGAGATTCTCTTCATTAATTTGCACAAAGTTAAATATTTCCTGTAGAGCAGCTTGTTTCTTATGGGCAGGAAAATATTTTTCAGAGAAGTGATAAATCATATCCTGGGGACTACGCACACATCCAGGAGCAAGAGTATTATACCATTCCTTAGCATCACCCTTTAACGAGAAAGGAAATAACTTAAGAATATAGTAATAGCGATTTTTTTCCTCATGAGCATATAGGGTGGCTATATCATTTAATTTAGTGAGATGTGCCACAACGGTTTCAGTTTCATAACCATGGAAAGGATCAGATTCAACCAAAGTAATTAACTCAGGATCGACAGAGAATTCATAATCCTTATCAGTAACAAATATGGGAGAGGTAGCAAACTTAGGATCATATTTCATTCTCTCCCTCAGAGATTTTTCTTTCATTTCAGCAAGCAGTTTTATAACTTCATTTCTATCATTACAAGCAAGGATGGCTCTAGCCGTCTCCCTATCAAAGCAATGTTCATCAGGTGTTTCAACTCTAGTAGGAGAGCTAGGCATAATAGGTGAATCATAATTCTCTAGAGTTTCAGCATTTTCAGTTTCTTTAGCTTTAGCAATTTGTTCAGCAAGAAATTCACCAAGTGGCACAACATTATCAAGCATAGTACTAGCATCATCAGAAGTATCATTCAAAACAGAAGTGGTATCATCAATAACTTGCGACATATCAGAATTAATAGCAGGTGGTGTGATGTCTACTACACAACTTATTCTTGTAGACTCTTGTTGGGCCTCCAAGCGCAGAGTTTTGTAGGACAATAGCAATTTTCCTTCAAGTGGATGACCTAAGGTTTATCAATCCGTGGGAGGCGTAGGTTGAAGATGGTATCTCTCAAACAACCCTGCAACCAAATACAAGAAATCTCTTGTGTCCCCAACACACCCAATACAATGGTAAATTGTATAGGTGCACTAGTTCGGCGAAGAGATGGTGATAAAAGTGTAGTATGGATAGTAGATATAGGTTTTTGTAATCTGAAAATATAAAAACAGCAAGGTAACAAATAGTAAAACGGAGCACAAACAGTATTGCAATGCGTGAAAACAAGGCCTAGGGTTCATACTTTCACTAGTGCAATCTCTCAACATTGTTGACATAGTTGAATCATATGTAAATCCCTCACGCGCGACAAAGAGTTCACTCCAAAGTCACAAATAGTGGAGAACAAATGAAGAAATTGTTGTAGGGTACGAAACCACCTCAAAGTTATCCTTCCCGATCAATCTTATGAGCTGTGACGCCCTCGACTTAATCGTGCACTAATCATACATGCAAATGCACACGATCAAGCCTAAGGACTCACTTGAAGATATCACAACACAACTCTAAACATAAATAAAAGTCATACAAGCTTTATATTACAAGCCAGGGGCCTCGAGGGCTCGAATACATAAGCTCGATGTCATACAAGCATCATCGGAAGCATCAGGTATCTGAGTACAGACACAAAGTTAAACAGAGATAAGCCTTCAGAAGGCGGGGCAAAATAAAACACTGGATCGAAAGGCGCAGGCCTCCTGCCTGGGTGCCTCCTAACTACTCCTGGTCGTCGGAGGGCTCCTCGTAGTAGTAGTATCCGGAGGGGTAGTAGTGGTAGTAGTCGTCGTCGGCTGCTGGGGCAACTGGCTCCGGGGCTCCGTCATCTGGTCGCATCAATTGTGTATGGGGAAAAAGGGAAGCAAAGCAACCGTGAGTACTCATCCAAAGTACTCAGCAAGACTGACATCAGATCTATTCTAAATATGCAACATTATCAAAGGGAGGCTGTATATGTGGACTGATTTGCAGAAATGCCAGAATAGAAGGGAAAGGCCTAGCCTATCGAAGACTAGCATCTTCAGGATCTTGCAGCATTAGAAGAGTACAGATTAGCACATAAATATAATAGTATCAACAAGTAGCAACATCGCCCAGAGATCCTTCCTCGACTCCCTGCGAGAAAGCGATCCCGGAGCCAATATATTCAATCCATTTCTAGTTGTAGAAGATCGGGATATTCTCCGAGTGTCCTGTTACCGTGGACACGGCTATTCGAATAGATATACTTCCCTGCAGGGGTGCACCAACTTACCCAACACGCTCGATGACTCTGGCCGGACACACTTGCTCAGTCGATGCCCGGCCTCGGACTATCGACACGTCGTAGCCCTACCTAGGCTCAACAGAGAGGCCAGCACGCCGGTCTACATCCTAAGCACTCAGGGGTCTTGGGCCCATCGCCCTTTGCACTCCTGCGCGTTGCGTACGCGGCCGGTGAGCAGTCCTAGCCCCCTTAATACAAGCGCAGGCTTTACTAGACCAACCCGGCGCGCGCCGCTCAACTGCTGACGTCTGAAGAGCTTCGGCTGATACATACGACGCCGAGTACCCATATTATTCCCACGTGCTGGTTAGCGCGAAAAGGCCAGAGGCCTACTCAGATTACATATCCTAACCCTTAGTGCATTAGGAGCGCGCGGTAACGAGCAGAGACTCATGATCCTGTGACCCCGTCGCCCCGTCTCGTGGACTTACGGCAAGGGCTAAGAATGCCCAGCCGTGCCACGTAATCATCTCGCGGGGTACCCTCATGGTCAACCCGACTCCACATCTCTCGCGGGTACCCCTCGGGGCCTACCCGTCTTTACCAAGTATCAGAAGTAAAGTTAAGTAACCGTGTGTCCAAATCATCAAGAAGGAATCTGAGGAATCACCCTCGTTGGATTCCTACTCGATGATCCCGTCAAGGTGAATCTGGAGGAATCACCCTCGATGGTTTCACTCTTGCGGGGTTGCACGACAGAGGCGACACCGGAGGTGGGAAAGAGGAATCACCCTCGGTAACCCACAATCGACTACCTTTGCTACAGAGCTGACAACAGAAGTGAGTTAGGAGGTATCACCCTCGGCACTTGATGTTAGCTCTGCAGAGTCGAGCAACTAAGGGGCAAGTGGTGATGAACTGGTCTCAGTCCGACGATCACAATGATCGGGGCACAGCTACTAAAGCGGGGCAACTACAGCAAGGAAGAGGGACCACAGATGATTTACCATCCAACCTATACTAAGCATTTTGGATAATAGGCATGTATCAATAACAGTTACAAGGACAGGCTATGCATCAGAATAGGATAAAACAATAGCAGTAGCAAATTCTAATGCAAGAAGGAGGGAGAAGGAATAGGTGATATAGGCATGCGTCAAGGGGGGTTGCTTGCCTGGTTGCTTTGCAGACGATAAGGATCCTCGGAAGTGGTCGTAGTGGTACTCAGGTCTTACTGCGGTATCGGGGCCTACCGGAAAAGAGGAGGGGGAAGAAATAGATAAATACAAGCATACAAAAACATCACAAAGCATGACAATGCCAAAAAGCTATGTTAGGGGTGACCTAACGTAGTACTACACGTTACAGACGGAGCGGGAAAATATCTGAGGATATTTTCCCGGCTTTGGGCATTTGTCAGACAGATGAACCGGAGGGGATGGTTCCAGGTTTGCAGTGCTAGGGGCATGTGACAGCTACACAGAGGGCATATTCAGATTCGTCACATTTTTCTGACCGACTTTCATGTATAAAGTTTTTCCATCCGAGCTACGGATGAATTTCTACGAATTCCGAAGTTTTAATCATTTTTTGAAATTTCCTGAAAATTGGCCAAGTCTGAGAATTGCTCAGTTTTTAAACATCACTTAGCTATTTTCCAGAGGCTATAGCTAGTGTTTTGTACATCCTATGAATTAGTGCCTTATATCAAATCTGAGCACCTTGCTGTGATCTACATGACAGTATCAAGTCCATCTACGTTAGTGTCCATTTGCTTGTTCAAATCTTTGTTTGAAAAGTGCTACTTGATGTCAATTCTAGAATCTGTTAAATTTTACCAAGTTTGCTGGATGATTCTCATTAATCCATAGCTCTAATGGAGGCACTCCCTATAGGTGATCTACTCTACATCAAGAGTACTTCAAGGCCATGCCAATTGATGGCATGAACAGTGCCTGCAGCTAGTTCATCTTCAACTCTAAAATGGCTAAGGCAATAATCTGTTTTTCAGTTCTTCCAGTTAACAGAACATAGACTTTTGTCATTTTCATAGGAATTAATCCATGCCTTATTTGAATTTGGTCCAATGGAGTAAGTTGGAGCTTGTCAAGTGTACTTTCGGTCCATATAAGTTGCATTCATGTTAACTGTTGTTTCGTTGCTATTTCGTGGCGGTCCAAAGGGCTAAGGAATGTAGCAGCAGCAAAGCTAGCTACTGCTACAGTAACATTCTGTTACTGTAGCATCGGCAGCAGAGCAGCGCGGTCGAGCGCCGGCGACGACCGTGCGCTCGTCTCCGCCCACGGTTCGTCGCGCCGTTTGTTGCGTTGGGTTACTGGCAGCAGCGCGCATCCATGCACGGCGGTTTCGCGGGCGGGGGTGGACCATGGCGCCGACGGCGACCGTTGGCGGCGGACAGAACGCGGCGAGCTCGGGATCGAGCATAAGAGCTCGCCCGGGATGAGCTGGCGTACGCACGCGAGGTGCGGGGCCTCCAGGAGCACGATGGAGGTCACGGCCTGGGCTGGGGGTGGCTGCAACGTCGACTGCACGAGCCGCGGCGGCGAGCAGAGTGCGGCCATGGCGCGGTGATGCGGCGAGCTCGCTAGAGCACCTACGCGAGTGCCTAAGGAAAGGGGAAGGGGCATGGATGCTCACCGGGCGGCACACGGGGGCCTTCGACTGCTTTGGAGCGCAGAACGGCGCCGGATTTGAGCGGCGGCAGTGCACGATGGCCGGAAGGGGGAAGAGGTCGATGCCGAAGATGCCGACCTCCCTGGCTCCGGATGATGGTCTAGGACGACGAAGAGGAGGACGGCGCTCCTCCCAGCACTAACAGCGGCCGCGGGGACGCCGGAGGCCGCGAGGACGAGGCGAGCGCGGCGACGGCAGCTTCGGGAGCTCCTCCCGATCGAGGCAGAGAGCAGAGGAGGAGGGAAGTGGGCGAGGGAGAGCCAGGGGGAGTGAACGGAGCCGATCTTATCCCCGGCTCACCTGCCCCGGCGTCGTGGCGGCTGCGGACGGCGCAGCGAGCTTCTGTCCATGGCGGCGCCGACACGCAACGAGGGAGCAGGTGGGAGACGGCTCGGGTGGGCTGGGCCGGCTCTGTGCCCTGCTGGGCCAAAGTGCACAGGAGTATTTCTCTTTTATTTTTCTGTAAAAGGGAATTAGCTCCTGTTGCATATTAATTGAGCTAGCAAATGATTTTTGCTGTGAGGGAAACTTGGCACATAAATTGTTGACAGTAATGTGAGGCTGCACTAAAAGTTTGGGGCCAGAAGGATAAGGTTAGGCATTTTTGGAAAATGAAAAGAGCCAAAATAATGCTGTTGAACCACTGGAATACTTTCCAGGGGCAATTTGGGAACTCCAAAAATGTTAGTTTCAACACGAAAAATATCTAGGGATTATTTTCCATAGGTTGAACTATTTTAATTGCATGACTGAAGAAACAAATATTTGACATGCAATTTGAATTTGAATTCAGTGGAGGAATTTGAAATGAGAGATTGATCCAATATGATTCAGCTTTGCAAAACAAGGTGACTTAGCTTAATTATGAGGGATTACTGTAGTGCATTACCCAGGGGTGTTACATGAGCCATCCCCATTAATTGTCACGAACAACCCTAGAGTTCGTACTAGAATAACACCTTAAGATACACATCAACCAAAACCCTAATGTCACCTAGGCACTCCAATGTCACCACGAGTACCCACGGGTTTGATTATACGATATGCATCACACAATCTCAGATTCATCTATTCAAACCAACACAAAGAACTTCAAAGAGTGCCCCAAAGTTTCTACCGGAAAGTCAAGATGAAAACGTGTGCCAACCCTTATGCATAAATCCCCAAGGTCACGGAACCCGCAAGTTGATCACCAAAACATATATCAAGTGACTCAAGTGAATATCCCATTGTCACCATAGATATCCATATGCAAGACATACATCAAGTGTTCTCAAATCCTTAAAGACTCAATCCGATAAGAAAACTTCAAAGGGAAAACTCAATTCATCACAAGAAGATAGAGAGGGAAGAAACACCATATGATTCATCTATATCAACAAAACTCGCGATACATCAAGATCGTGCCATCTCAAGAACACGAGAGAGAGATCAAACACATAGCTACTGGTACAAACCCTCAGCCCCGAGGGTGAACTACTCCCTCCTCGTCATGGAGACCGCCGGGATGATGAAGATGGCCTCCGGTGATGCCTTCCCCCCCCCCCTCCGGCAGGGTGCCGGAAAAGGGCTGTAGATGGGATCTCTCTGGTACAGAGGCTTGCGGTGGCGTAAAAACTCATCTAGGTTAACTTTTGGGGGTTTCTGAATATATATGATTTTTTGGCGTTGGAATCACGCGAAGAAGGGCCACAGGGGGCCCACGAGGCACCAGGGCACGCCTGGGGGGGGGGGTGGCGCGCCCTGGTGGCTCGTGGAGCCCCTGTGGGTCTTCTGGCCTCCTCCCGAAGCTTCTAGTACTTGTTATGTCCAATAAAAAATCTCCAAAAAGTTTCATGGCATTTGGACTTCGTTTGGTATTGATTTTCTGTAAAACAAAAACAGGGCAGAAAACAGCAAGTAGCATTGGGCACTAGGTCAATATGTTAGTCCATGAAAATCATATAAAAGCCATATAAAAGTGCACCAAAATCATACAAAAATATAATAAACATGGCATGAATACTTCATAAATTATAGATACGTTGGAGACGTATCATGATGGTGTTGCAAGTTTACTCAAAACAGAAGGTAAATCAAGTGCAGAGCTAGATGGCAGTTCCTTACCTCCCCTCATCTTAGAGGGAACGATCTTGGTCTTAGCGTCTTTCAGATTCTTCATAGTGATCAACAGATATAAATCCCAAGTGACTCAACAAATAGAGCTATGCTCCCCGGCAACGGCGCCAGAAAAAGGTCTGGATAACCCACAAGTATAGGGGATCGCAACAGTTTTCGAGGGTAGAGTATTCAACCCAAATTTATTGATTCGACACAAGGGGAGCCAAAGAATATTTGCAAGTATTAGCAGTTGAGTTGTCAATTCAACCACACCTGGAGACTAAATATCTGTAGCAGAGTGATCAGTAGCACGGTAGTATGATAGTTTGATAGCAGTAGCAATAGTAGTAACAGTAACAGTAACGATAACAGCAATAGTTTTGTAGCAATTGTGACAGCAGTAGCAACAGTAGTAACTTAGCAAAGAACAATATGTGAAAAGCTCGTAGGCATTGGATCGGTGATTATGTTGGATAACATTCATCATGTAACAGTCATAACCTAGGGTGACATAGAACTAGCTCCAATTCATCAAAGTATTCCGTATATAGTCATACGTGCTTGCGATAAGAACTTGCATGACATCTTTTGTCCTACCCTCCCATGGCAGCGGGGTCCATAAGGAAACTAAGGGATATTAAGGCCTCCTTTTAATAGAGTACCAGAACAAAGCATTAACACATAGTGAATACATGATCCTCAAACTACGGCAATCACCGGAAAGAATCCCAATTATTGTCACCTTGGGGTATGCGGATCATAACACGTAGCAGGTGCGTATAACTTGCAAGATCGGATCAAGAACACAAATATATTCATGAAAACATAAAGGGTTCAGATATGAAATCATGGCACTAGGGCCCTAGTGACAAGCATTAAGCATAGCAAAGTTATAGCAACATCAATCTCAGAACATAGTGGATACTAGGGATTAAGCCCTAACAAAACTAACTCGATTACATGACAAATCTCATCCAACTCATCACCGTCCAGCACGCCTACGAAGGAATTACTCACTCCCGGCGGTGAGCATCATGAAATTGGTGATGAAGGATGGTTGATGATGATGATGCCGGAAGATCCCCCTCTCCGGAGCCCCAAACGGACTCCAGATCTGGCCTCCCGATGAAGAACAGGAGGTGGCGGCGGCTCCGTATCATGAAACACAATAAAACTTCCTCTCTTATTTTTTTCTCTGAAATTGTGAATTTATAGGCCTGAGATTAGGGTAAGAGGAGCCACGTGGGCCCCACAAGCCAGCAGGGCGCGCCAGGGGGGGTGGCGCACCCTTGTTCCTCGTGGGCAGCAGGTGCCCCCCCTCCAGTAGGTTTTGGCTCCAGTATTTTTTTATTTATTCCATAAAAAATCTCCAAAAAGTTTTGTATAATTCCAAGAACTTTTATTTCTGCACAAAAAACAACACTGATACGTCTCCAACGTATCTATAATTTATGAAGTATTCATGCCATATTTATTTTAGTTTTGTACGATTTTGGTGCACTTTTATATGGGTTTTATATGATTTTTATGGACTAACATATTGACCTAGTGCCCAGTGCCAGTTGCTGTTTTTTGCTTGTTTTTGGTTTTCCAGAAAATCCATATCAAATGAAGTCCAAATGCAACGAAACTTTTTGACGATTTTTTCTGGAAGGAAACATACCCAGGAATCTTCGGAGGAGCAACAGAAGAGCCACAGGGGCCCCACGAGCCACCTGGGCGCCCCCCCAGGCGCACCCTGGTGCCTTGTGGGCCCCCTGTGGTCCCTCTTCGCGTGATTCCAACGCTGAAAAATCATATATATTCAGAAACCCCCGAAAGTTAACCTAGATGAGTTTTTACGCCGCCGCAAGCCTCTGTACCTCCACGATCTCATCTACAGCCCTTTTCTGGCACCCTGCCGGAGGGGGGAATCATCCCCGGAGGCCATCTTCATCATCCCGGCGGCCTCCATGACGAGGAGGGAGTAGTTCACCCTCGGGGCTGAGGGTATGTACAAGTTGAAGGGGAACGCAGCAGAAAACAAAAATTTTCCGACCTACGCACCAGCCCAGGACCACTATGGAGACTGCATACAAGGTTTGATCATTATCGTTACCGACTCGTAGCGCAGCAGAAGTAGAGTCGATGACGATCGGCGGTGCAGATCCCCGCAGCTAGGATTTTACAACCTCCCAACCGCGAGGATGTATACCCTCATCTGCCCCGCGGACAGCCCTCCGGGAGGCGGTCACACAGTCCCCCGGACGGTGTCGCGGACAGCCCTTCGGGAGGACCTCCGAAACTCGGACTGTCACTCGGACAGCCCTTCGGGAGGACCTCCAAAACTCGGACGGTCACACGGACGGCCCTTCGGGAGGCACTCTTGAACTAAGACCGAAACTACGATCTCTCTACAGAGTTGCACACATACAGTGTCATCTATCCGGCAGGGCTTCGCCGTCCAGAACTAGTTCCTGCCGGAACCCAGACAGCCTTTCGGCTCTACGAAACTATTTCGCTGGGAGGGAGAGAAGAATGCCAGATGATGCATGGCTTTGTGTATGAGAGCAAGAGTGTGTATTATGGCAGCCCACACACCTCCTATTTATAGGAAACCCAAGGGGTAGGGTGGTTTTACAAGAAGACCCAAAACCCACATGGAAAGGAGTCCTTCCCAAGGACCTAAAAGGTGAAACCAAGGAACAAGGGGGACTCCATGAAGGAGTCCACCATGTGGCCGGCCACACCCTCATGTGGGGCCCCAAAATTGGCCCCTATCCATCCATGTCATCCCCAAGATCTTTTGGAGCAAAGCCCCAAAAGGTGGCTTTCCAAAAATATCCCAAAAAGCACTTTCACTATTCACGACGACATTTTTCAGCGTCTGATCGAACTGAAAATATTCATGTGGGCTTAGAACAATTCTAGTACCCACCAAAATAATTTTCAACGCGAGCCAGAACAATTCCGGTTTAGTGATTTCATCTGCGAAAAGCATCTGAAGCGGTTTCGGCAGCTTCGGAACATTTCCGGTTTTCATCCCGGAAAATTCCAGAAAGTTTCCAGAATGATTCTGGCACCCTCCAAGGATTATCAGGCATGTGCCAAAACCAATTTGACTTTATGGTATCCTCTGAAACAACTTTTCAGTTTCACCGGAACTCATCCAGTGACCTCTCTGCGGAACTTTTCCGCTGTCCGAAACTTTTCCGGCGTCCAAAACTTTTTCGGTGATTTTCTCTCAGACTCCCTGTCTAGTATTCAGCAGATAGATGACCCTTAAGCGTGTGACCCTATAGGTTCGTTGAAGCATAGACATGACCCGGAACCCCTTCCGATCAATGATCAACATCGGAGCCGTGGACACCCATATCGATCCCTATACCCACACGAATAAATATTCGAGTGAACCTCCAGTTGCCGTGAGCTATTCCTGTTGCTTCGCGATATGTTACAATTACCCGAGGTGAGAAACATCGGCATCCTCGTGGATCAACACTTGTCCACAATGCCAGTTACCTCGTTGTCGGTATTGTTCTCTTTTCTCGTTCCCGTGTTCCGGCATCCCTGTGATCAAATCACCCTGTGTCTGGCCAGACGATGATGGATACCGTAACACCGAGAGGGCCCAGAGATATCTCTCCATCGTCGGAGGAGCAAATCCCAATCTTGAGCTATCAAGTCCCTTGACATACTTTTCCATGAACCCGTAAGCCGCCGTAATAGCCACCCATTTACGGATGACGTTTAACAAACCCCAAAGTTCATGAAGCAAGCATGAAGAAACTCGACACTCTCATGGTCTAAGGAATTATGCAAACATTAACTTCTCTGTGTTATTAACCATAAACTTATGACGAATGTATCTCATAGCATAACATCAATCGGGTCGATTCAACACAAGTGTTCTACCAACAATTGTGCCCTCAAAATTGCCGGCATAGCCATGCCCATGATCAGGAAAACAGGATCATCATGCAATACTTGAGCCAGTCATAGAGGCTTGACTAGGAATACATTTTACCGTTTATTATCCCACACGTGCATATGAGTCTTCCTCCGAGCCTCGTGGTTATTGTAGACTCGAGAACCATAGCAGTTATAGCATGGAACATAAACCTAATTATGAACAGGGAGATAATCAATAACATTTATTATTGCCTCTAGGGCATATCTCCTACACAAGTAGCCATGTGTTTGATCTCTCTCTCTCTCGTGTTCTTGATTTGGCACGATCTTGATGTACCGCGAGCTTTGTTAATATAGTTGGATCATATGGTGTTTCTCCCTCTCTATCTTGTTGTGATGAATTGAGTTTTTACCTTTGAGGTTTCACTATTATCGGATTGAATACTTTTATGAATTTGAGAACACTTGATGTATGTCTTGCATATGAATACCCGTGGTGACAATGGGGTATTATATTGATTCACTTGATGTATGTTTTGGCACTCAACTCGCGGATTCCCGAGGTGACATTGGGGTAATCTATGCATAGGGGTTGATGCACGTTTTCGTCCTACTTTCTCCGGTAGAAATCTTGGGGAACTCTTTGAAGTTCTTTGTGTTGGATTGAATATTATGAATCTAAAGTTGTTTGATGCATATCGAATAATCAACTCGCGGATACTTGTGGTGACATTGGAGTATCTAGGTGACATTAGAGTTGGTTGATGCGTATCATATGGTGTTATTTTAGTATGAACTCTAGGGCTGTCTGTGACACTTATAGGAATAGCTCAATAGATTCATCGGAAAGAATAACTTTGAGGTGGTTTCGTACCCTACAACAATTTCTATCTTATGTTCTCCGCTAATAGGAACTTTGGAGTGATTCTTTGTCGCACGTTGAGGGATTGTTATATGATCCAATTATGTTAGCACTGTTGAGAGATTGCACTAGTGAAAGTATGAACCCTAGGCCTTGTTTTTAAGCATTGCAATACCGTTTGTGCTCACTTTTATCGTTTGCTACCTTGCTGTTTTTATTTATTCAGATTACAAAAACCTATATCTACTATCCATACTACACCTGTATCACCATCTCTTCGCCGAACTAGTGCACCTATACAATTTACCATTGTATTGGGTGTGTTGGGGACACAAGAGATTTCTTGTATTTGGTTGCAGGGTTGTTTGAGAGATATCATCTTCATCCTACGCCTCCCACGGATTGATAAACCTTACGTCATCCACTTGAGGGAAAATTGCTACTATCCTACAAAACTCTGCGCTTGGAGGCTCAACACGAGTCTACAAGAATAAGTTGTGTAGTAGACATCAAACACCATGGTAGTTCTGCTGAAAACAGCGTCAGTCCGGGTTAGTTTCATTCAAATCATGTTCTTGGAGTTCTATCCGATGTAATCTTCTTTTGCGGTGTGTTTGTTGGGATCCGATGAATTGTGAGTTTATGATCAGATTATTCATGAAAAATATTTGAGTCTTCTCTGAACTCTTTTATGCATGATTGTTATAGCTTTGTATTTCTCTCCGATCTATCGGTTTAGTTTGGCCTACTAGATTGATTTATCTTGCAATGGGAGAGGTGCTTTGTGATGGGTTCAATCTTGCGGTGCTTTTTACATCTCTGAAAAAGGCTCAACTCGAACAGATGGTCCAAAACGGAGATGTAAAAGAGCAACTCCAACAGATAGTCCAAAACGAAGATGTGAAATTTTGAAAACGACCAACTACTACTTCATCTCAACATAGTTCAAACATCAAATTCAAACATAGTTCAAACACAGATGACATAAATTTAAACTAGCAGAACTACTCTAAACTACTCATCGTCCGAGGGCATCCAGTACGACTCTTCGGAGTCATCCGAGAGCCCCCAGAACTCCTCGTCCTCCTCCGACAATGACTCGATGGGGATCACCGTCGAGGGGCCGGCCTCGTCATCCTTCTTCACCTCCTTCTTCTTCTTCTTCTTCTCCTCGGCATCACGCTTCCAGTAGAACTCCTGCTCGGCCTGGACGTACTCGGGATGCTCCCGCGCAAACCGAGCCACCGCCGGTCTCTTCTTCTTCTTCTTCGCCGGCATCTCCTCCATCTGGAAGCCCTGCGGCACGAGCCACTCCGCCTCCGCCCGGGTCTCGATCTCCGAGAAGTTGAGGTCCGTCTTCGGCCGTCCGGCACGCCACACCGCCACGTCGTAGGCACGCGCGGCCTCGTCGGCGGTGGGATACGTGTCGAGCCACCAACGCCACCCGGCGTCGGAGAACTCCACTCCGAAGTTCCCGGAGGGCTTCGCCCTCACGCCGAAGAAACCCGACTTGTCCTTCGGCGTCTTCTTCGGCGCCATCGAGTGGCGGCGGCGGCCGGAGCGAGTCGGGGCGGCGGCGGGAGGAGAGAGGTCGGGGCGGTGGCCGAGCGGGGAGCGGACGGCGGCGTGCGGCGCAGGGCGGAGGCGGACGGAGCGGGGCGGCGGCGTGCGGTGCGGGCGAGGGCGGGCGGTGGCGGCGTGCGGTGCGGGCGGGGGCGGGCGGAGGCCGGAGCGGAGGCGGACGGGCCGGGGCGGGGCGGAGGCGGGCGGGGCCGGGGCGAGGCTGAGGCGGACGGGGCCGGGGCGGGGCGGAGGCGGCCGGAGCAGAGGCGGACGGGGCCGGGGCGGCGCGGTGCGGCGACGGCCCGATCCGCCCGTACGACGGCTGGCGGCGGCCCAAGCGGGGTGGAATCGGCAGCGAGGGTAGGGGCGGGGCGGCATCGGGGAGCTGCGGCGGGGCGGCGGCCGAGCGGGGAGCTGCGGCGAGGCGGCGGCGGGCGGGAGGAAGAAGGGGGGGAAATGAACTGAAGGGCGGTTGTGCGTTGGCGCGCGGCCGCGGTTTTTACATCTCCTGCCTCCGGGTTTCTTTCAAAAAAGTGAAAACGTTATATTTATATTGATTTCTTTTAGCATCATTTGTTTTGAAGCTTACACTTGCAATTAGCGTATCCCAAAACAGATAGGCTCGTTCGTATTCATAATTCTTTAATTCATCTCTGTCTAATTTTTTTTTTGATATCCAATACTGTTTATTGTAACAGGTTTGTTTAAACGTATCAAATACAACCTCTAACTTGTATTTTAGTGCTTCACTAGCGAGAGAGGTTGTCATTTTGGTTAATTCAAGCCTTTCATCATCCTTAAAGTGCTTGTGTAAGTCAAGAGTCAAGTCATCGTCATGCGTTGTCTTAACAAATTCTCTTATTTTATTTGTAGCAACCCTATGTAAAGCTAACCTCTCTCTAGCAATCTTTTGAATCTGCTTGATACGCAGATCCCTCCTGCGGGCTAGTTCTAGAAGGTCTTTATATTCTATAGAATCTTGAGTTACCTCACGAATATCTTCCCTCTCTATCAATCTTGCATCATCAGACTCGATGGGCTTAAATTCTTGAAACATAGACAAGATTTTAGTTTGATCTGCGACGTGGCACATTTATGCAATTATGTATTTCTGGGTTTTTGGCTGGTTTTCTGGTTAGCGTGATAGATTTTCTCAACAAGCAGTAGTGTGATCTGCTGCTTGCGGTCAGTACTATGTGTGATCTCCTTCATATTTCTTGAAGAAGACACTTCTAATGTTCCCACTAGATCTTAGACCCGCCAACCTCCACTCTGGCCTTTCTGTTTATTTCCCGTTTCCGGGTCGCAATTTAGTGTTCTACTTCTGTATGGATGAGAGAATACCATCCATGTTCACCAGCTTTCTCATTCCGCAGGCGCACGCGTGGTAGCGTTCGTGGTGGTGCTTTGCACCGCGAGGTGTTGTATTTTACATCTCCGGAAGGCGGAGATGTAATTTTTTTTGCATATGGACCATCTGTTGAAAAGCTGTTTTTTGCCTCAGAAGATTCAAAAGTTGGTTATTTTTATATATGGATCGTCTATTGGAGATGCTCTTAGTTGACCAAGAGGCCGGAGAAAACAATAGGTCCACACGAGGACACGTTAAACCAAAATAGTTTTTTTACTGGAACCGGTAGGTACCGGTGAGAGATCCACCGCATGTGGGCAACTTTGAGATTCGTGCAGCTTTTTGAGTATAAACTAGCTAATCACTTTTACACTAGAATACACAGAGGAATACTGCATGGTGTGTGGTCCCCTCTGCATGCAATCCAGCTTTTGTCAGAATGTGTGTGCATGGGTACGCCGAGTATGTTCAGTCTCTCTCCACTAAAAAGCACATATAAATTTTCATAGCAAATCTTTCGAATATTGATATCTTCTGAACCAAAAATCCCTTTTTAATTTCTTTTATAAATTTGAATTCAGGGCGATAAGACCTTTAAAATAAGACTGATCTTGGATATATTTTGAATAGTTTAAATTTTATAGTTTCATATTTCATTTCGAAATTGATTTCACTAAGTGAAAAAGACTGCTTTCACTCATTTTGAAATTGATATCACCGTTTGCAAAAAAAAAAAACTGATTCCAATTATTTTAAAAAACCAATTTCACTCAATTCTATAAACTATCAATTAGAAAACAATTTCACTCATTTCATAAAACATATTTCAGACATTTTAAAAAAAAGATTTGAAATAATCAGCTTCACATGTTTGAAAGAACTAGTTTCAAAAAATTAAAATAACAAGTTTCACGTATTTCACACAGAAATATGTGTCATGTGTATGGAAAACAAATTTCACTCATTTCAGATATTGGTTTCACTCAGTTCAAAAAAATATTTCATTTACTTCAGGAAACTGATTTCACTCATTTCTAAAAAGTAAAAACTATCAGTTAAAAACACAATTTCAGTTGTTTCAAAAATAGATTTCACTCGTTTCAGAAAACACATTATACTCATTTGCAAAACTAATTTCACTGCGAATTTATGAAATATATTGAAACGTATTTCACTCATCAGAATATCAACTTCAAGCACTGAAAAAAGCAGTTTCACACAAAATATTGGTTATATTTCATTTCTTTCAAATAACTTATTTCACTCATTCCAGAAAACACATTACACTCACTCAATTGAAATACTATATTTCACTTGTTTCAATTCTTTGAAATAATTTAAATCTATGAAATTAGTTCAAAAGATTTTATTTTGAACTAAGTGAAATCTATGAAACAAGATATTTTTTGAAATATGCGAAACACGTTATTTTTAAATCTGTTTAAATATATTCAAGACTGATCTTGTTCTAAAGATCATGTTGCAAGGAATTTGAATATATAAAAAAAAATTCAATAACGAATTTTTAGTGGGAAAGATAGTGACCATCTAAAACTGTAAGCAAAAATAAAATAGATGGATTTGTTTGGGAGGGGAAGAGAGGAAAGAAGTTGCATGCATGCGTACACTGCGCCGACAAAAGCAGTACCTATAGCTGACATACTAGTCCAAAGTGGTGAAAAGAGGTGGGCCAACATCTAACAGAGTGCGTTTTTGGAATACAGTGCTATACATGAGAGGTGGGCCACGAGTACGCACGAATCGTAAACTGGACGAACGGCGGATGGTTCGCCGGTAGCTACCAGCACCGGTAAAAAGAGGTTTGCGCACGTTAAACAAATTCACAGTGAACAGCTGCATCCACAGGCGATTCTACCAAATCACATCCCAATTTATTACGCGTGTCAAGGCCGGACTGGTCGCTGGTTACAACCGTAACAAGTGGGTAAACAGGGTTTGAGAAACTTGGTTAGAAATAGGGGCTTTGGTATTACTGTAAACAGTGTCATCCGGTCATCCCCACCACGGCCGGGATCACGGATGGTCCTTGAGGAAGCCGAGGAGGAGCTCGTTGACCTGCGCCGGGAACTGCTCCTGCACGAAATGGCTGCCCTCCGGGACGAAGGCGACCTTGAGGTCAGGCGCGAGGCTGTCCATCATGCCGCCCCTCACGGCGGCCTCGAACCCCGGCAGCTTCATGACGTAGTCGTTCTCCCCCATCACCATCAGCACCGGCACCTCGAACTTGGCGTCCAGCTGGGTCGCCATCTTGTCTATGCATCCGTATGGCATTCGGATCGGGTACCCGAAGCCGGAGTTCTCGTAGAGCGCGGCGTACTGGTCGAGGTCCTCCTCCGTGAACCACTCCGGCAGGGGCGCGGAGCCGTCGGCGAGGTCCATGGTCTCCTGGCCTTGTTCGGCGACCGGGACCTCGCTGCCGGAGAAGAGCACGTAGATGGTGCGCACCACGCGCCGGATGTCGTACCGCCCGAAGTCCGCCTCCGCCCTCCCCGGCTGGCGCCACCGCAGCGGGTAGAAGCCCTCCGGCATGGTGCCGGCGAAGTCGAAGGGGACGGGGCTGAAGGGGATGCCCAGGCACGCCACGCCGCGGGTGCGGCCCGGGTGCCGCAGCGCGAAGTCGTACGCCGGCATGGCGCCGAAGTCCTTGCCCACCAAGAAGGCCTGCACGCACGCACGCACGCACCGAGGAATGAAAACAAGCTAGACGGCGACGGTCACTCATGGACGCTTGGGTTGGGGCCATGGTTTTTGTGGATGCTGCGTGCTGCGGTGCTGCCTACCTTGGGGATGGCGAGGGCGTCGAGGATGCCGAGCACGTCGGCGACGAGGTCCTCCCAGGAGGCCTCCTCGTGCTCCGGCGGCTGTCCAGCGCGATGGCGCGGTACCCTGCGGCGGCCACGGCCTGCATCTGGTGGCGCCACGAGTACCATATCTCCGGGAAGCCGTGCAAGAACACCACCGTCCCAAGCTCATCTGCAAATTGCAGAGCAACACAAAGCATGCACAGATCCATCAGTTGCTCTGCTTGCTCCATTGGTGTGGTCGCCGGCATGATCACGATGGCTATGCCAATAGAAGAGAAAAGTCCCTCACCTTTTCCTACTTGAGCAACGTGTAGGTTGAGGCCGCGGACGGGGAGCTGGGTGTGCTCTATCTCTTGCGCCATTGCTGCTCCTTCAGATCTCCAATGGTGTGATGCTTCTCTTTATATGGACATGGAAAGAAAGAATATTCTCTTTCAAATTTCCGTTTTGGCTTCCGGCAACTCTTTGGCTTTTATCTTAGGGAGCCGGCAGGATGAACATATGTGGCATAGGACGTATCGATGGAATCTACCGTAGCCATATGATAGTATCATATTTATCCCCATAGTGCATAGTACTCACTCCGGCCTTTTTTACTCTGCATATAAGATTTTTCTGAAGTCAAACTTCATAGAGTTTTATCAACTTTATAGAAAAATATCAACATTCACAATACAAAATTAATATCATAGATGTGTCATGAATTTAATTTCCATATTGTATAACTTTAGTATTGTGGATGTTGATACTTTTTCATAGAAATATGGTCAAAATTTATGAAGTTTGGGTTCAGACAAAACTTATATGCGTAGTAAAAAGGACCGGAGGGAGTATCATAACTTGATATCATAGTGACCTCATTTATTGCCATGCATGACACATACTATTACTTCATTTAATATGATACGATATCATATCGTGATACTCAATCTTCACTTTCGTCATTTAATTGTCTGCCACCTTAGCAAAAAATGCCTAGTTGGCATGCATGACCTATAATACTCCCATTGTGACCGGCCCGACGAATTCCGCTCCCAATTGTATTGACGTATCGCGCGGTTGTCCCTTCTGACTTGACAATTGATGACCCACAAGTATAGGGGATCAATCATAGTCCTTTCGATAAGTAAGAGTGTCGAACCCAACGAGGAGCAGAAGGAAATGATAAGCGGTTTTCAGCAAGGTATACGCATCCGGCTTAATCGTGCACTAATCATACACGCAAATGCACACGATCAAGCCTAAGGACTCACGGGAAGATATCACAACACAACTCTAAACACAAATAAAAGTCATACAAGCTTCATATTACAAGCCAGAGGGCTCGAATACATAAGCTCGCGAACAACCGTTAGCGGAAGCAACACAATATCTGAGTACAGACATAAAAGGGGAACAAGTCTGCCTTAAGAAGGCTGAGCAAAACAATGATAACTAGATCGAAAGGCGCAGGCCTCCTGCCTGGGAGCCTCCGAATCTACTCCTGGTTGTCGGTCTCCACGTAGTAGTAGGCTCCACCGGTAGGGTAGTATTAGTTGTCGGCGGGAGCAGCTGGCTCCGGGGCTCCGTCATCTGATCGCAGCAATCGGGTATAGGGGAAAAGAGTAGCAAAGCAACCGTGAGTACTCATCCAAAGTACTCGCAAGACTTACATCAGAACTATTCTATTTATGCATTGGTATCAAGTGAAGGGGCTGTATCTGTGGGATAGACTGCAGAAATGCCAGAATAGAAGGGAAGGCCTAGCCTAGCGTAGACTAGCATCTTGCAGCATTAGAAGAGTGTAGATTAGTACATAAATATAGTAGTAGCAACAAGTATAAGTAACCAAGCCCAGAGATCCTTTCCTGACTCCCTGCGAGAAAGCGATCCCGGAGCCAACATATTATTAAGTAACACAAGTATCCAGTTCTAGTTGTAGTAGATCGGGATACTTTCCGAGCATCCTGTTACCATGGACACGGCTATTCGAATATATATACTTCCCTGCAGGGGTGCACCAACTTACCCAACACGCTCGATTAACTCTGGCCGGACAAACCAACTCGGTCCATGCCCGGCCTCGGCTGATCGACACGTCGTAGCCCTACCTAGGCTCAACAGAGAGACCAGCACGCCGGTCTACCTCCTAAGCGCTCAGGGGTCTTGGGCCCATCGCCCTTTGCACTCCTGCGCGTTGCGTACGCGGCCGGTGAGCAGACCTAGCCCCCTTAATACAAGCGCAGGCTTTCCCAGTCCAACCCGGCGCGCGCCGCTCAACTGCTGACATCTGGAGAGCTTCGGCTGATACATACGACGACGAGTGCCCATACTATTCCCGCGTGGTGGTTAGTGCGAAAAGGCCAGAGGCCTACTCAGATCACATATCCAAACCCATTCATGTGTTGGGAGCTCGCGGAAACGTTCAGTGCTCCTGTCGCCCCGTCTCGAGGACTTGCGGCAAGGGCCAGGCCCATCCCTCTCCTGGGGCGGTCTCTGCCTGCCCGGCCGCGCCTCGTAATTATCTCGCGGGTACCCTTCTGGTCAACCCGACTCCACAAGGGATTGTCGGGAACTCAGGTCCACCTCAACCGGGGTGGTACCGCCTGTCCCTTCAGTCCCACAATCAACAGTAAACAGGGGGCGACAGTGAAAAGTAACAGTGTGTCCAGTAACATCAAGGGGGAAATCCGAGGAATCACCCTCGATGGATTCCCACTTGAGAGGTTGTACGACAGAGTCGTCATCGGAGGTGGTGAAAGAGGAATCACCCTCGATAGCCATAACCGATTAGCTATGCTACAGAGCCATCATCATAAGTGAAGTACGAGGTATCACCCTCGGCACTCGATAGTGGCTCTGCAGAGTCGTACAACTAAAGGGGGGGGGTTGCCGGTGATGTGTCGGTCTCTGCAAGTCGATCACAATGATCGGGGCACCAGTAATAAAGCAGGGCAACAGGGACAAAGGTGAGGGGCCACTGATGGGTCACTAACCAACATATTCTAAGCAGTTTAGGATGACAGGTAAGGTAACAACAACAAGTTACAAAAACAGGCTATGCATCAGAATAGGAGCAATCAGTTACAGTAGCAAATTTTAATGCAAGCATGGGGGAGAAAGAATAGACGATATTGGAATGATCAAGGGGGGTTTGCTTGCCTGGAAGCTCTGCTGAAAAGGTCTGGTCGTCAGGGGCGTAGTCGAACTCGGCAGCAGCGTCGGTCTCGGGGTCTACCGGAGAGAAGAGGGGGGAAGAAACAATAAATAAAAGCAAACAATGCAACACAGATGCATGGCATGGCAATATGATGTGCTGGTGGTGACCTAACGCAGCGCTACACGTTGCAGACGAAGCGGGAAAATATCTGGGAATATTTTCCCGGCTTTGGGCATCTGTCAAATAGATAAACCGGAGGGGAAGGTTCCATGTTTGTAATGTTGTGGGCATGTAACAACTACATGGAGGGCATATTCGGATTTGTCTCGTTTTTCTGATCAACTTTCATGTAGAAAACTTTTTGATCTGAGCTACGGTTTATTTTCTATGATTTTTCAAAGTTTTAAATCATTTTTTGACATTCCTGGAATTAATTTAAATATTAAATTCGAATTTAAACAGTGAAAATACATTTTGTACTCAGACTGAGCCAGCCACAGTCAATGACATGTGAGGCCAGTCAAAGTCCAGTCAGCAGTCCACTTTGACCATTGACTGGTCAAACTGACATGTGGGACCCCTCTGTCATAGACTAGATAATTTAAACAACAGATTAAATTAACTATTTAACTAATTAGCTAGTGGGACCCACTGTCAGTGACTGTTTAATTAACATATTTAATTAGCAGTTCAGTGACTGGGCAAGCCCAGTCAGTAGAGTTGACCAGGTCAACTCAGACAACTCGGCCCGTGGGGCCCTTTGCCAGTGACCCAGAGGGGGCCACGTGGCGGGCCACGTCAGCACCGTCGCTGGAGCAACTCCGGCGACCAAAACGTGCGGCGGCGCGTACGGGTGGTGACCGGGATTCGCGCACAGGGGGTCTCCGGACCCGTGGCTAGGCTCGTTGGACGCGGCTCGTCGTCGCGCGCATGATGGTTCCATCGGCTGGTGCCGGAGACGACCGGAACGACGCCGGCGTCAAGGTTTGGCGGCGGCGGCTTTTGGGTGAACTCGGGCGAGCGGCTGCGGTGAGCTAACGAGCTAAAGGAGCTCACCGGCGGGCTCTACGGAGCACCCGGACCACGGCTGACAACGTGGGACGGCTCGGGCGGCTCTTCTTCGAGCAAAATGCCGGCAATGGCAGATGACAGAGTGCGGCGTCAGTGACAGCTAGCTACGGCTCGAACCCGAGCCAAAACGGAGAAGAGGGAGGGGCGTAGCTCACCACGGGGACGCACGGTGGTCCGGTGAGGGCTTAGCAGAGCAGGGGCGAGGCGGATCGACTCGGGGCAGTGACGATGGCCGGAGAATAAGAGGAGCTCGATGCCGAGGCTGTAGCGCGCCCCAGCTCCAGATGGTGGTCGAGGAAGAAGAGGCGGAGGCCGGCGGAGCTCCTGGACACGCTCCGGGGACGCGGGGACGGCTTCGGCCGCGACGTTCACGGCAGCGAGGCCATGGCGGTGTTCGGGAGAGGTGGCAGAGCGAGGCAGAGAGGGAGAAAAGGGGATAGGGTTCGTCCAGGGGGGCGAGGAGGGGCCAAGTAGTCGCCCCTGGGGCCTGTAGCGGCGCGTTGTCGAGCGGTGAGAGGTGGGGGCAGGCTGCGGGAGTGCGCGCGCGGCGACAGCAGCGTGGGGTGAGTAGGAGGAGGGAGATGACAGGGGAGTTGGGCCGGGCCGGCACTGTGCACTTAGGCCTGGTGCACAGTGGCCTCTTCTTTTTCCTTTTCCTTTTTCTGTTTTTCTTTTTATAGAAAGGGGGTTTTGCATTTAGTTCAGCCACCAAATGACTTTTGAAAAATGTGCAGTTGGGCTCAATAATTAGTGTGCAATATACCTCACTGCCACAAAAAGTTTGGAGGCAACATAATTTCATTAGGATTTTGAATTGAATTTAGAAGAGTCAAAAGGGTGTTGTTGGCCCTGTTTTCTTGATGTTAGAGTCATCTAGGGAATTTAGGTGGTGTTGTTTTCCTGAACATAAATAGTTATGGAATATTTCCAAAATTATGAACTATTTAGTTTCCAAATTTGAACAACTTTTATTTTCACCTCATATTTGAATTTCAATTTGAGTTGGAATTTGAAAAGAGATATGAATCTATAGTGATCAAGCATTGCAAACCAAATTTTCTTAGCTTAATGATGAGGATCACTGTAGCTCATTACATAGGGGTGTTACAATTCTCCTCCTCTAAAAGAAATTCTCGTCCCGAGAATTAAGAGGTAGAAGGGAAAAGATCGGGGTATTCTTCACGAAGACGATCCTCGCGTTCCCAAGTGGCTTCATCTTCAGTATGATTCGACCATTGCACTTTAAGGAACTTGGTTGCCTTCTGACGGGTCCGACGTTCAGCTTGATCCAGAATCCGGATCGGATGCTCCTTATAAGAGAGATCATCTTGTAATTCGAGCACCTCATGATCCACTGCACGGTGCGGATCCTTGAAGCAACGACGAAGTTGCGACACATGGAAGACATCGTGGAGGTGAGAGAACTGCGGCGGCAATTCCAATTTATAAGCCACCTGTCCACGTTTGGCGAGGATGCGGAAGGGCCCAATGTAGCGAGGAGCTAACTTGCCCTTGATCCCAAACTGATGAGTGCCCTTCATAGGAGTGACACGCAGATAGGCTTGCTCACCAGGTTGATAGGTCAATCCCCAGCGTTTACGATCATAATTGCTCTTCTGGCGGTCCTGGGCCGCCTTGAGATTTTCCCGAACAATACGGACTTGTTCTTCAGCTTGTTGGATAATATCCGGACCAATGAGCGGTCGTTCCCCAGTTTCTGACCAATTCAGAGGGGTTCGACACTTACGTCCATATAATACTTCGAAGGGTGCCATCTTCAAGCTAGCTTGATAGCTGTTATTGTACGAGAATTCAGCATACGGGAGAGATTCTTCCCACTTCTTGCCAAATGAGATGACACAAGCACGCAGCATATCTTCAAGCACTTGATTAACTCATGCAACTTGGCCTTGGGACTGGGGGTGATAAGCTGAGCTCCAGGTTATATGAGTTCCCATAGCCTTTTGGAAACTTTCCCAGAACCATGAGGTGAAATTATCGGTAACGAGTAGTTTGATAGCAAGATAATTTGTAACAAGTGACAAGTAGCAATAGTAACAAAGAGTGCAGCAAGGTGGCCCAATCCTTTTTGTAGCAAAGGACAAGCCAGAACGATCTCTTATAATAAGCAAAGCGTTCTCGAGGACACATGGGAATTTCATCTAGTCACTTTCATCATGTTTGTTTGATTCGCGTTCGCTACTTTGATAATTTGATATGTGGGTGGACCGGTGCTTGGGTGCTGTTCTTACTTGAACAAGCCTCCCACTTATGATTACCCCCTCTCGCAAGCATCCGCAACTACGAAAGAAGAATTAAGATAACTCTAACCATAGCATTAAACATATGGATCCAAATCAGCTCCTTACGGAATAGCGCATAAACTAGGGTTCAAGCTTTTGTCACTCTAGCAACCCATCATCTAATTACTACTCCACAATGCATTCCCTTAGGCCCAAAGATGGTGAAGTGTCATGTAGTCGACGTTCACATGACACCACTAAGTGAATCAACAACATACATATCATCAAAATATCAAACGAATACCAAATTCACATGATTACTTATGACAAGACTTCTCCCATGTCCTCAAGAACAAAAGTAACTACTCACAAATCATAATCATGTTCAAGATCAGAGGGGTATTAAATAGCATAATGGATCTGAACATATAATCTTCCACCAAATAAACCAACTAGCGTCAACTACAAGATGTAATAAACACTACTAGCAACCCACAGGTACCAATCTGCGGTTTTGAGACAAAGATTGAATACAAGAGATGAACTAGGGTTTGAGATGAGATGGTGCTGTTGAAGATGTTGATGAAGATTGATCCTCCCACGATGAGAGGATCGTTGGTGATGTCGATGGCGACGATTTCCCCCTCCCGGAGGGAAGTATCCCCGGCAGAATCTATCCGCCGGAGAGCAAAAGTGCTCCTGCCCAAGTTCCGCCTCGAGACAGCGGCGCACCGTCCCGAAAGTCTTCTCTATATTTTTTCTAAGGCAAATGGACTTATATACCAGAAAAAGGGGGCCAGAGGCTGGCCAGGGGCCCCACGAGCCACCAGGGCGCGCCTGGGGGGTGTGGCGCGCCCTGGTGCCTCGTGGGCACCTAGGCACCTGGGTGGCCCCCTCTGGTACTTCTTTGCTCCAGTATTTTTTATTTATTCCAAAATAAATCTCCGTAAAATTTCAGCTCATTTGGAGATGTGCAGAATAGGTATCTCTGACATAGCTTTTTCAGGTCCAGAATTCCAGCTGCCGGCAATCTCCCTCCTTGTGTAAATCTTGCATATTAAGAGAGAAAAGGCATTAGAATTGCTCCATGCTACTTGTAGCTTGCGTTGGTATTTCCCCGAAGAGGAAGGGATGATGCAGCATAGTAGAGATAAGTATTTCCCTCAGTTATGAAACCAAGGTTATTGAACCAGTAGGAGAATCACGCAACACCTCGTTAGCAGCACCTGCACACAAACAACAAATCCTTGCACCCAACGCAAACGAGAGGTTGTCAATCTCTCGGCGGTAAATTGCAAGATTAAATTGTATGTGATAGATAGATAGATTGAAACAAAAATACAAAATAAAATAAATAAAAGAAAATGGCAGCAATATTTTTTGGGTTTTAGTAATATGATTTTGATAGACCCGGGGGCCATAGGTTTCACTAAAGGCTTCTCTCGAGAAAATAGCATACGGTGGGTAGACAAATTACTGTTGGGCAATTGATAGAAAAGCAAATAATCATGACGATATCCAAGGCAATGATCATGTATATAGGCATCACGTCCAAGATTAGTAGACCGACTCCTGCCTGCATCTACTACTATTACTCCACACATCGACCGCTATCCAGCATGCATCTAGTGTATTAAGTCCATAAGAATGGAGTAATGCCTTAAGAACGATGACATGATGTAGACAAGATAAACTCACATATGAATAAACCCCATCTTTTTACCCTTAGTAGCAATGATATATACGTGTCATGTCCCTTTCTGTCACTGGGATTGAGCACCGCAAGATCGAACCCACTACAAAGCACCTCTTCCCATGGCAAGATAAATCAATCTAGTTGGCTAAACCAAATCAATAGATCGAAGAAGAAATACGAGGATATAATAATCATGCATAAAAGAGTGCAGCAAAGACTCAAATAATTTCATGGATAATCTGATCATAAACTCACAATTCATCGGATCCCAACAAACACATCGCAAAAAGTGATTACATCGGATAGAACTCCAAGAACATCGAGGAGAACATTGTATTGAAGATCAAAAAGAGAGAAGAAGCCATCTAGCTACTGCCTATGGACCCGAAGGTCTGTGGTAAACTACCCACGCATCATCGGAAGGGCAGCAAGGTTGATGTAGAACCCCTCCATGATCGATTCCCCCTCCGGCAGATCACCGGAGAAGGACCCCAGATGGGATCTCTCTGGAACAGAAACTTGCGGCGGCGGAAAAAGTATTTCGTGGACTCTCCTGAGGGTTTCTGATTTTTCTGGAATTTATAGTGCTGGAATTAGGTCAAACGGAGCTGGGTGGGCCCCACGAGGTACCAGGGCGCGCCACCCCCCCTGGGGCGCGCCCTGGTGCCTCGTGGCCCACTCCTTCATCTTCTGGCCCTCTCCCGAAGCTTCTAGTGTTTATCTTGTCCAATAAAAAATCTCCAAAAAGTTTCGTGGCATTTGGACTTCGTTTGGTATTGATTTTCTGTAAAACAAAAACAGGGCAGAAAACAGCAACTGGCACTGGGCACTAGGTTAATAGGTTAGTCCCCAAAAATGATATAAAATTGCTATAAATGATTATAAAAACATCCAAGATTGATATTATAACAGCATGGAATAATCAAAAATTATAGATACGTTGGAGAAGTATCAGCATCCCCAAGCTTAAGTCCTGCTCGTCCTCGAGTAGGGAAATGATAAAAACAGAATTTTTGATGTGGAATGTTGCCTAACATATTCATCACATATTCTTTTCTTTTATAGCATGGACATTGGACTTGAATGATTCAAAGCAATAGTCTATAATTTGACATGAAGATATAAATACTCAAGCATGCTAACAAGCAACCATGTCTTTCAAAATATCAACGCTATAGAAAGTTATCCCTAGCCCATTATGCTCAATCATTGATCCATTCATGAAACACACTCAAATATTAGCTACATCCAATGCACAAGTATCACAATAGTGCTCTCTAGTTGGTGCTTTTGTAAGAGAAGATGGAGACTCAAAGTAAAAATAAAAATTGCATAAAAGTAAATAGATAGGCCCTTCGCAGAGGGAAGCAGAGATTTGTCAAATGTGCCAGAGCTCAAAGCTGAAATTAAAGAGATAAAAATATTTTGAGAAGCATGCTTTTCCTGTCAACAAAAACGACTGAGAATTCCCAATATTTTCCATGCTAGACACATCATAGGTGGTTCCCAAACAAAAAGTAAAGTTTATTTCCTTTCCACCATTCTTTCACAATCCATGGCTAGCCGTATCCACGGGTGCCCTCCATACCAACACTTTCCAAGGAATTTTATTGTTATTAATTTGATTTCATTGTGGGACTGGACATCCCTATTACCAACCATTCTCTCGTGCAATGACAAGTGAATAAACACTCATCGTGAGAATAACACACCTAGCATGGAAAATAATGGCCACCCCCTGCCGCTTCATGAGCGGTACGGGCACACAAAACGGAAAATTATTTTGAAAATTTAGAGTTGGCACACGCAAATTTACTTGGAACGGCATTGAAATACCGCATATAGGTAGATATAGTGGACTCAATTGGCACAACTTGGGTTTAAGGAGTTTGGATGCACAAGCAGTATTTCCGCTTAGTACAAATCAAGGCTAGCAAATAGATTGAGAAGCAACCAACCAAAAAAACGAAAACGGTCATAAACATGCATTGAACACAACTAACACCGAATAATGCACCATAAGTAGGATATAATTTCATTGCATAACTATTGACTTAATGTGCATGCATAGGGAATCACAAACCTTAACACTAATATTCTTACTAAATCACAATTACTCACTAACATGACTCACATATTATCATTTCCATATCGCAAAACTATTGCAAGGAATCACACTCATCATATCCAATGATCTATATGAAAGTTTTTATTTATATCCCTCTTGAATATTCATCACTATGGGACCAACTTCATATCTTGTGCAAATTACCGTTACTATCATCAACTCTCAAAAAGATTTAAGTGAAGCATGAGAGTGCAAATATTTCTTCAAAAATTTAATCTTATCAATTCTCAAAATAATATAAGTGAAGCATGAGAGTTCATTTCTTCAAAATTTTAATCTTGTCAATTCTCAAAATAATATAAGTGAAGCATGAGAGTTTATTTCTTCATAATTTAGCCACCACCGTGCTCAAAAA
The DNA here is from genome assembly GCA_039707655.1 of Elymus sibiricus. Taxonomy (NCBI): domain Eukaryota; kingdom Viridiplantae; phylum Streptophyta; class Magnoliopsida; order Poales; family Poaceae; genus Elymus; species Elymus sibiricus. The sequence goes on along the minus strand of CM077666.1, from coordinate 468,029,150 downwards.
GATTTAAGTGAAGCACTAGAGCAACTGCCTAGCTCAAAAAATTTAAGTGAAGCACAAAGAGTATTCTAACAAATGATGATAAACGTGTGGCTCTCTCAAGATAGGTGTGTCCAGCAAAGATGATTGTGACAAACTAAAAAACAAACAAAGCAAAGACTCATATAATACAAGACGCTCCAAGCAAAACTCATATCATGTGACGAATAAAAATATAGCTCCAAGTAAAATTACCGATGGTTGGTAGAAGAAAGAGGGGATGCCTTCCGGGGTATCCCCAAGCTTAGACGCTTGAGTCTTCCTTGAATATTACCTTGGGGTGCCTCGGGCATCCCCAAGCTTAGGTTTTTGCTACTCCTTATTCCTTCATCCATCGTGATCTCACCCAAAACTTGAAAACTTCAATCACACAAAACTCAACAAAACCTTCGTGAGATCCGTTAGTATAACAAAATAAATCACTACTATAAGTACTGTTGCAAACCCATTCATATTTTATTTTTGCATTATACCTACTGTACCCTAACTTCACCATGGCTTATACCCCCCGATACAATCCATAGATTCATCAAAACAAGCAAGTAGTGCATCAAAAACAGAATCTGTCAAAAACAGAACAGTCTGTAGAGATCTGACTTACGGTCATACTTCTGTAACTCCAAAAATTCTAAAAAATTAGGACAACGTGGCCAATTCATATATCAATATTGTGTAAAAAATTCAGATGGTTCTGACGTTACAGAGAAAAACCAAAATTCCAGCACTGGACGCAAAACTTTCTGTTTTCAGACAGCATCCATTATATTATCTTCCAAATCATCCTAAAGGCTTTACTTGGCACAAACACTAATTAAAAACACAAAAACACAATCATACCAGTAGCATGACAGTGAAAACATGCAATAACAGAAAAAAAATTATTTTATTTATTGGGTTGCCTCCCAAGAAGCTCTTTCTTTATAGCCATTAAGATAGGCTTTGAGATTTCAATGATGCTCACATGAAAGATAAGAATTGAAGCACGCAGAGAGCATCATAATACATGTGACAAACACATTTAAGTCTAACATACTTCCTATGCATAGGAATTTTATAAGCAAACAAATTATCAAGACAAGCAATTTCTAGCATATGCAAAGGAGAAGAATAAAACATTGATGATTTCAACATAACGAGAGGTAATTTAGTAACATGAAGATTTCTACAACCATATTTTCTTCTCTCATAATAATTACATGTAGGACCATAATCAAATTCAACAATATAGCTATCATATAAAATATTCTCATCATGATCCACATGCATAAATTTTTTATTATCTTCCAAAATAGTGGGATTATCATCAACGAAAGTTATGACCTCTCCAAACCCACTTTTATCAAAAATTTCATAAGATTGATAATTCTCCAAAGTAGTGGGATCATTATTACCTAAAGTTGACGCTCTTCCAAACCCACTTTTAATAGTGTTGCAAATTTTATTATCAATAATATATTCATCATGAGGCTTAAATAAATTTTCAAGATCATAAAAAGCATTATCACCCCAATCATGATCATTGCAATAAGTAGTGGACATGAAAAAAATTATCATCCCCAAGTGTTGGGGATATAACCTCACGATATGACCCGCCCGTTCCGGGCCGGGTTATCCAGTGGCGTCCCATGGAGAGCTGTGGCAATCAAGACTCCAAGGCCCATCTGGGCGACTCATAAGCGGGCCGGCTTGGAGGTCCAGTACTTGAGGCGGCGGCTTACCTAAGGCGGCGGCTTACCTAAGATAATGAGTAGGAGACAGATTAAGGCACGGGTCATGTTGCGACCTGGACTCTGTTGTAAGCCTGGGGCCTCGACCTGTATATAAAGGCGAGCCCCCGAGGCAGAAAGATCAAGTTACGAGCTCTCGAGTACTAGGTTAGCCAAGTTGCACCCTTGTAATCGAGATCATCATCATCAATAACAATCAAGCAGGACGTAGGCTATTACCTCCACTTCAAGGGGCCGAACCTGGGTAAACCTTTGTCTCTCGATTCCGATCAACCCCGTTCGAGTTACCACCTAGCTGCGATGGCCTCACGACTAAGTCCTTTCACGAGGACATCTGCCGTGACAAAACCACGACAGTTGGCACCCACCGTGGGGCTCTCGCTCGGTGGTGTTGAGTACTTGAAGGGAACTCCCGCAGGGATCGAGGGATACGCGATCGGCCGCATGACCAAGAGTCGCCGCGGCAAGCTTTACATCGACGATTCAGGCTGGGGCCCCGAGGCCGACTCAATCGAGTACGGGTACCGGGTCCCCTTCGGCAAAATCCACGTCTTCATCGGCAAAGCTGGCGGATCTGAACCCGAGCCGGACATCGTCGAGCCGGCCCGGCGCGCGCAACCCGCCCATGCTCAAGCCGGCCAGAAGCACGTCTTCGTCGGTTTCACCCAGGGGGTGGACCTCGCAGATAACTCTGCGTCTGGCGGCGATACCCTCGTCTATTCTGATGGCAAGTCCTCGGTAGGCGAGACCGAGTCGATCCTCCCGCTTTACGCTGGCGGGCTTGGGAGCTACTCCGGCGACCAACCGGCTCAAGACTCCTTCAACACGCCCCCCCGGGCTGCTGTCTATATGGCAGGCTCAGCCCCGGTCCTTACTTCCACGGTGGCCGGCGCCGCGACAGGAACCGGTACCTCAGGGGCCGGCTCAGGCATTGACAGAATTGGCAACCGCCCTGGCGACGCTCCTTGCGACACCGGTGACCGCAGAAAACCAGGCGGAACGCAACACAGAGGTAACCAAGCTCCGCGAGCAGATGGCTAAGGTACAGGCAGATATCAACACCGAAAACACTCGCATGGCGGAGTTGCAGTCTCAAGTCCAGGCCAAGGTAGAGCACCTGAAAGCCGAAGCCTGGCGCATGGGGCTCCGTGAGAGTGCGTCAGAGGCGGTTCATCAGAGGCGCCATATGAGCCGTCTACCGCCCAACTACGAGCCCATGCGTCTGTTTAACACGCCGCAGGATGCACCTATTCAGGGGGCTGGGACAGGCACCCTGGAAGCACCGTTTGTACCCCCGAGCAGAGGCAGGCAGCCGTCGCCAGGTCAACCCCATCAACCGGCTCAGCAGCGCCCGCAGGAGTCGGCCCAGCGGCTCCCGCCGGTTCAGACGCCTCCGCATCGTTTCCTCACGCCGGCGGGTCACTTCACCAACCCTTTGGACAACTTGGTGGCAGCAGCAACCAACCTAGCCGCGCTCCCAATCACGGGAAACTCACCGGTTGAGATCGAAGCCCGGAATTCCATTGAGATATTAAAAATTGCGGTTGCCCAGCAGGCGAACTACTACAGTCGGCAGCGACTCCACTCTACCCCGCTTCCAAGCCGAAGCAGGAGCCGCCACGATGAGTCGCCGGCCGTCTCTAGCAGCGCTCATCGACATTGTGAGCAGCCTCGTGACCCGCCGCGCCTTGGGCCCCTTAACGCCCAGGAGATTGTTGATACGGCTCGGGCTCAACGAGCGGCGGAGGCGGCAAACGCGGCGGGTCAATCGCCGCCTGTCACAACCCAATTGACTTCCAGTAACAGGACCATTGGGATACCGTGTTTGGTGCCAGCTTTGCGCAACGAATGCATGCCCAAGGATTTCAAAGGCCCTCGTAAAGTTCCAAACTACACGGCTGACCTTGAGCCGGCCGCTTGGATTGAGAGCTACGAGATAGCCATGGACATGCTGGATGTCAGCGACGCTGTCTGCGCCAAGTACCTGACGATGATGTTGGAGGGGCCGGCTCGCACATGGTTGAAAAACTTGCCCCCTAACTCTATTAACACCTGGGCGGAGTTGAAGGACCGTTTCATCAAGAACTTCCAGGGAACCTGCAAGCGCCCAATGACGATCGTCGATCTTCAGCACTGCATCCAACGTGAGGGTGAGTCGGCCCATCACTAGACGCGCCGGGTCGCAGACATTATTCACGCCTCTGACAGCATCACGGCGGCTCAGGCAGTGCTGATCCTGGAGAAAAACTGTCACTTCGAGCCCCTCGTGCAGAAGCTTGGCCGGCTTAAGCGGAAGGTTCAGGATATGGGCGAGCTCATGGACGTCCTCACTAGGTATGCCGAGTCAGACACCACGAAGGATCCTAACCCGGACGATGACCTGACTGGCAAGGGAAAGAAAAACAATGGTGGCAAGGGTAACCAACAGAACAATTCAGGGAACAATGGAAACCATGGTAATCAAGGCAATGGCGGGAAGCGTAAGAATCAGGACGGAGGATCAGACTTGGTTGCTAATACCAACACTGGTTACAAACACCCGAGGGGGAATAATTTGGGAAGATCCTACAGTGGCAACAAGCCCCGTAATTTTGAGGAAGCCCTCAAAGGCCCATGCCCAAAACACAGCCTCCCTAATAAGCCGTCAACCCGCTCTTGGGAGAACTGTCACATAATGCAAGCTTTCGGAGAGCAATTCTTTCAGAATCGTCAGGGCGGCGGAGGAGGCAACCCGGGGCAGCCTGGAACTGGCTCGTCCGGTGGCTTTCACAACCCGGGATTCCATGGCCCGGGCGGCTCAGGAGCAGGTTACCAGAGTTCTGGCAACAACGGAGGCAATCAGCATCCGGGGCAAGGAAATCAACAGCATGGCAATCAACATGGCAATCAGTCTGGTTTTCAGAGCAATCCCAAACAGTTGAATAGTGGGCAGTATCACGTGTTCCCGACCCATACTGACAAGTGAGATCGCAAACTCCGGAAACGAGCCGTCAGTGTTGTCGAGCCGGCAGTCCCGGAATATCTACGTTGGTCGGAACAGCCCATTACATGGAGCAGAGAGGACCACCCTCCCCGGGTCGACAGTCCAGGTTGCTTGGCTTTGGTGGTGGCACCTCAAGTCGGCGGCTATTCACTCACAAAGGTGCTCATGGACGGAGGAAGCAGCATAAACATCTTGTACTACGACACTTTCCGACGGATGAATCTGTCTGAAAAACAGCTCCAGTCGTCTTCCACAGTGTTTCACGGGATTGTTCCTGGAAAGTCTGCATATCCTATCGGACGGATCAAGCTGGATGTCGTGTTTGGCACTGATGAAAACTACAGGTGTGAGTCTTTGACCTTTGAGGTGGTCAAAATCAAGAGCCCGTATCACGCCCTGTTTGGGCGGCCGGCTTATGCTTGCTTTATGGCTCGACCTTGCTATGTCTACCTCAAACTCAAGATGCCTGGACCAAAAGGCACTATCACAGTTAATGGGGATCGAAAGATCGCCCTTGAGTGCGAGGAAGGGGATGCAGCCTATGCCGAGACGGCTTGCGCTGCAGAAGAGTTGAAATTTTACACTGCAAATGTTGACCCGGCCGATATGACGCCCTTGAAGAAACCCACCGCAGAGTCTGACCCGCCACTCAAGTTCAAGTCGGCCGAGGACACCAAGCAGGTTGAGTTTGTCCCTGGCGACCCGTCCAAGACGTTCACTATTGGGACTGGTATGGATCCCAAATAGGAAAGCGCGCTCATCGAGTTCATCCGTGAGAATCAGGACATCTTCGCGTGGAAACCTTCTGACATGCCAGGTGTACCGAGAGAACTCGCTGAGCACCACCTTAATGTGGATCCGAAAATGAAGCCTGTTCGACAATTCCTCCGTCGTTTTAACGAGGAGAGACGCAAGGTTATTGGGGAAGAAGTAGCCCGGCTCCTAGCTGCCGGTTTCATCGTTGAAGTTTTTCACCCTCAGTGGTTGGCTAATCCAGTGCTTGTTCTAAAGAAAAACGGCACTTGGCGCATGTGTATTGACTACACAGATCTCAACAGGGCTTGTCCCAAAGACCCGTTTGCCCTTCCTCGCATTGATCAGATCATCGATGCCACGGCGGGTTGTGAGAGTTTGTGCTTCCTGGATGCTTACTCCGGCTATCATCAGATAAAGATGGCCGTCGAGGATTAGGAGAAGGCGGCTTTCATCACACCTTTTGGGGCCTTTTGCTACGTCTCTATGACTTTCGGGCTCAAAAGTGCAGGAGCAACTTATCAGCGGTGTGTCAGAATTGCTTCCACAAGCTGATTGGGCGCAACGTACATGCTTATGTGGATGATATCGTGGTCAAGTCATTGAAGAGGGAGACCTTGCTGGATGATCTCAAGGAAACTTTCGCTAATCTTCGGACTTACCAGATGAAGCTTAACTCGGATAAGTGTGTTTTTGGTATTCCTGCAGGTAAGTTGCTGGGTTTCCTAGTATCGAAGCGAGGTATCGAAGCCAACCCAGACAAGATTAAAGCAATAACCTCGCTTGCGAAACCGGAGAACATCAATGACGTTCAACGGATGGTGGGTCGGATCGCGGCTTTGAGCCGGTTCATAAGCCGCCTTGGCGAAAAGGCGATTCCCCTTTATCAGATGTTGAAAAAGACTGACACTTTTGTCTGGAGTGACGCTGCTGATGCAGCTTTCGAAGCCCTCAAGAAGCAACTGGCCGAGCCGCCTGTTCTCGCTGCTCCCATCGCCAAAGAGCCTATGCTCCTGTACATTGCTGCTAATAACAAAGCGGTAAGTGTTGCAGTTGTTGTCGAGAGGAAAGAGGCGGGGAAAGAATATCCAGTGCAGCGGCCAGTCTATTATGTCATCGAAGTTCTATCTGAGTCCAAGCAGAGGTACCCACATTGGCAGAAACTGGTGTTTGGCGTCTTCATGGCTAGTCGCAAGCTCAGGCATTATTTCCTAGAGCACCCCATTACTGTGGTCAGTTCAGCACCCTTGGGAGACATCATCCAGAACAGGGAAGCTACAGGCCGGGTTGCCAAGTGGGCAATTGAGCTTGGCCCCCACCATCTTAAATATGTCCCTCACATGGCCATCAAATCCCAGGCACTCGTGGATTTCATCAATGATTGGACGGAACTCCAAACTCCAGAGGAGAAGCCAGATAATACATATTGGACTATACATTTTGATGGTTCCAGACAGCTAGAAGGCTCGGTGGCTGGAGTGGTCATATCTTCCCCTCGAGGTGATAAATTTTGTTATGTCCTGAGGATTCTGTTTACTTGTACTAACAATGCAGCTGAATCCATGGTCTTCGGATGGCTAAAGAGATGAATATCAGCCGGGTCAGGTGTTTAGGCGACTCAGATTTGGTCGCTCAGCAAGTTTCAGGAACATGGGACTCCAAGGACCCGCTTATGGCGGCTTATCGGCAAGCAGTAACCAATGTGGCTGGACACTTCAAAGGATATCAAGTTGATCACATCGATCGGCGGCTCAACGAGGCGGCTGATGCATTGTCACGACTCGGCTCTCAATGTAAGCTGGTCCCTCCGAATGTGTTCCTTGACGTGCTCCATAATCCTTCTGTCAAACTGCCTTCCGAGGAAGATCTCGCTATCCCTGACCCGGAGGCACTGTTGGTGGCGGCTCTTCACGCTATCCCGGACTGGACAGTTCCTTATCTGGATTATTTGACTCGAGGCGAGCTCCCTGAAGATGAACTCATGGCTCGTCAGATCGTCCGCCGCTCCAAGTCTATGTCCATTGTTAATGGCGAGTTACATAGGAGGAGCATCACAGGAGTTTTCCAGTGTTGTGTTTCCCCTGATGAAGGGCGAGAGATCCTCAATGAGATTCATTCTGGCGATTGTGGTCATCATGCCGGCTCAAGGTCCTTAGTGGCAAAAGCTTTTCAGCATGGTTTTTACTGGCTTACGGCTCACGCAGATGCTGAGGATATCGTACAAAAGTGTGATGGTTGCCAGAAGTTTGCTTGCCAGGCTCATGTTCCGGCTCAAGAGCTCCGGATGATCCCAATAACTTGGCCTTTTGCAGTCTGGGGGCTTGATATGGTTGGTCCATTTAAACCGTCCAAAGACAAAAAGACCCATCTTTTGGTTGCTGTCGATAAATTTACCAAGTGGGTTGAAGCCGAGCCAATCAGCAATTGTGATGCAGCCACAACAGTCAAGTTCTTGAAAAAGTTGATTTTTCGCATTGGTTATCCCCATAGCATCATCACTGATAATGGCACAAATTTGTCCAAGGGAGCTATGAAGCAGTTTTGTCAAAGAGAGCATACCCGGCTTGATGTTGCATCCGTTGCACACCCTCAGTCCAATGGCCAAGCAGAACGCGCTAACCAGGAGATTTTACGAGGCATTAAGCCTAGGCTTATGGTCCCACTCGAGCGCACGCTGGGTTGTTGGGTCGAAGAGCTCCCTTCCGTCCTTTGGAGCATCCGGACCACTCCTAATAGATCAACAGGCTATACGCCTTTCTTTATGGTCTACGGTGCAGAAGCTGTTTTGCCTAGTGATATTCGTCATGATTCCCCAAGAGTTGCCGCCTACGTCAAAGCAGACAATGAACAAGCTCGTCAAGACTCTCGGGATGCCTTGGAATAGGAACGTGACTTAGCAGCAGCACGATCTGCGATCTATCAGCAAGACCTACGTCGCTATCACAACCGTCGGGTTCGCAGCCGTACTTTCCAAGAGGGCGACTTAGTGCTCCGTTTGATTCAAGAACAGGCGGGTATGCACAAGCTCTCCTCTCCCTGGGAAGGGCCTTTTGTCGTCAGCAAGAATCTCAACAACGGTTCATATTACCTGATGGACATACGTGAACGCAACAAGTCACGCACATCGGAGGAAGAGACCAGCAGGCCCTTGAATATTGCTCACCTCCGTCCTTACTATACTTAGAGCCACTGGCTCAATTTTGCTTGTACATACCTTTGTATATATTATGATCAATAAACATAAGCCGGCATCCCCGAAACTCGGGGCCTCTGTCGTTTCATCTCAAATATTGTGCATGAGTCTTTTCGTTTTTGATCATTGGTCACTTGGGGGCTTCCAACTCACCGAGTTTAGCTATCTCACCCTCTTGACCCGGCAAATGACGCCACATTATCTTGGTTAAACCTGCCTGTCTGCTTGATGCTACCCCGATTAGGTGACCCGGTGTACTCTTGACAAGTCAATCATCTCTATGACCCTGAACTTGTCTTGGTTAAAGCATCGGATGTCACGTGAGAGCCGGCTTACAGAGAGCGAGGACAAACCATGGGCTATCACACCAGCTTCATTGAAGCAAGACTCGAGCCTCGAAAGCCGGTCTATATTGTCGTGCCTCGAAAGCCGACTTAACATTGATATCTATTCACAATTTTTGTTCAATTTTTTACAGGGGTTATCTTCGTTTCCTTTGGCCAAAAGACAGATGCCTATTGACCATGAGTCAACAAAAATCATAGCAGCTTATTTCAGACTGGTGCTAACCACAAGCCGGACAGCTATTAAGCGCCTCGGGTTTTTTCTAAACCTGTGTTATGCACAGAAGGATAGGCTCTTGATGGTTCACACAAATATGACTCGCCACACTGTTACTCAAGGAAGCCAGGTTGGCGGGTTAGTATACAGATATCAAAACATGTCCAGTGCACGATGGCCCTGCAGAATAGCACAAGTGTTTTCCTACTTCTATTACAAACCCCACCTGGGGGCTGAGAGCTTGTGGTTTTGCATATCATTAGCACAATTGACACTAATAGAATTTATAGTAACATCATTGCAATCATGCTTTTCATTCAAGGGGCTATCAAGTATGGGTGTTATAGCAATAATTTCATTTTTAACATAAGGAACTATAGCAAGTTCATCTCTATAAGCATCTTTAATATTGGCATCGTAGCCATAAGAATAACAAGCATCATGTTCATCAAGAGGGGATATTTCAATCGAATCATCGGACTCATGATTATCTATAGATTCGTGTGTATCATTATTCTCTTCCAAAGCAGTAGACATTCTCTCAATAAATTCACTAACATAGGCATTAGATGCATAATTTTCATAGCAATACTTAAGTATGGCAAAAATTTCAGATTTGTGGAAAGTAATATCATACTTTTCAATCAAAGAAGCAACTTCATAAGCACCCTTAAAAGCAACAAATTCTTCAATTTGTTCGATATCATAGTAATTATAAACACCCTTGGCATAAGAAGACAAGATTTCATTATCATTAAACTAACATAGGTAGGGAAGGTGTTTTTTAGTGTTCTTAGAGCAACAAGTAAAATCATAAATTTCACATAGATTCCAAGCATAACATAGCAAACTATTTATTTGATGCCATAGGAGTCTCCCTTTTTCAGACAAACGGTGACGCACAAAATGAGCATGCTCCTTTAAGGATTTTCCCTCAACTAAACTAGTTGGGGTTTCAGCACGAGCATAAATGGATCGAAGACGATTCAAGTGGTAAACTTTAAATGGGTCAATAGTATCTTATATTTTTGCTTTTAGTTTCTGTTCTTGTGTGTTCGATATGAAGGCAATAAAAGCAAGCAAGTAAAGAAGCAAACAAGAAAAAGGCAAACGAAAAATATTTTTGTATTTTTTGTAAAAATGTTTTAGAAGTGGGGGAGATGAAAACGAGAGGCAAATGGAAAATAAAGTAAATGCAAGGAGATGAGAGTTTATGCAAAGGTACTTGATAGATGTTGATGATGTCTCCCCGGCAACGGCGCCAGAAATTCTTCCTGCTACTTGTAGCTTGCGTTGGTAATTCCCCGAAGAGGAAGGGATGATGCAGCACAGTAAAGATAAGTATTTTCCTCAGTTATGAAACCAAGGTTATCGAACCAGTAGGAGAATCACGCAACACCTCGTTAGCAGCACCTGCACACAAACAACAAATCCTTGCACCCAACGCAAACGAGAGGTTGTCAATCTCTCAGCGGTAAATTGCAAGATTAAATTGTATGTGATAGATAGATAGATTGAAACAAAAATACAAAATAAAATAAATAAAAGAAAATGGCAGCAATATTTTTAGGGTTTTAGTAATATGATTTTGATAGACCCGGGGGCCATAGGTTTCACTAAAGGCTTCTCTCGAGAAAATAGCATACGGTGGGTAGACAAATTACTGTTGGGCAATTGATAGAAAAGCAAATAATCATGACGATATCCAAGGCAATGATCATGTATATAGGCATCACGTCCAAGATTAGTAGACCGACTCCTGCCTGCATCTACTACTATTACTCCACACATCGACCGCTATCCAGCATGCATCTAGTGTATTAAGTCCATAAGAATGGAGTAATGCCTTAAGAACGATGACATGATGTAGACAAGATAAACTCACGTATGAATAAACCCCATCTTTTTACCCTTAGTAGCAATGATACATACGTGTCATGTCCCTTTCTGTCACTGGGATTGAGCACCGCAAGATCGAACCCACTACAAAGCACCTCTTCCCATGGCAAGATAAATCAATCTAGTTGGCTAAACCAAATCAATAGATCGAAGAAGAAATACGAGGCTATAATAATCATGCATAAAAGAGTGCAACAAAGACTCAAATAATTTCATGGATAATCTGATCATAAACTCACAATTCATCGGATCCCAACAAACACATCGCAAAAAGTGATTACATTGGATAGAACTCCAAGAACATCGAGGAGAACATTGTATTGAAGATCAAAAAGAGAGAAGAAGCCATCTTGCTACTGCCTATGGACCCGAAGGTCTGTGGTAAACTACCCACGCATCATCGGAAGGGCAGCAAGGTTGATGTAGAACCCCTCCATGATCGATTCCCCCTCCGGCAGATCACCGGAGAAGGACCCCAGATGGGATCTCTCTGGAACAGAAACTTGCGGCGGCGGAAAAAGTATTTCGTGGACTCTCCTGAGGGTTTCTGATTTTTCTGGAATTTATAGTGCTGGAATTAGGTCAAACGGAGCTGGGTGGGCCCCACGAGGTACCAGGGCGCGCCACCCCCCCTGGGGCGCGCCCTGGTGCCTCGTGGCCCACTCCTTCATCTTCTGGCCCTCTCCCGAAGCTTCTAGTGTTTATCTTGTCCAATAAAAAATCTCCAAAAAGTTTCGTGGCATTTGGACTTCGTTTGGTATTGATTTTCTGTAAAACAAAAACAGGGCAGAAAACAGCAACTGGCACTGGGCACTAGGTTAATAGGTTAGTCCCCAAAAATGATATAAAATTGCTATAAATGATTATAAAAACATCCAAGATTGATATTATAACAGCAAGGAACAATCAAAAAGTATAGATACGTTGGAGACGTATCACTCCACAAAGTGTTATATTGATTAAAAACACTATAAATAACAGTAGCAAAACATGATGCAAAATGGACGTATCAACTCCCCCAAGCTTAGACCTCGTTTGTCCTCAAGCGAAAGCCGATATTGATAATCATGTCCACATGTTTAGAGAGAGAGAGGTGTCGATAAAAACAAAATACGGACATAGTAGCATCATGATCATTATTATAACAGCAATATTTATTATCATAAAACTTTTGATGAGCAAGTAACAATTCATCACAACAATGAAGTATAATGCATAAACTTTCTTGAAAACTAACAAACTATGTTCTCAGTCAACAATGCAATTTCAATTCATCATATTTTCAGGAAGGGTCTCATGTAGGAGCTTTTTAGCAAGTCCACATACTCAACCATCATTTAGTCTTCTATGATTGCTAACACTCACAACATATATATGGAGCAAAAAGTTTCAGCCAGACACATAGAAAGATAGGGGCTTATAGTTTCGCCTCCCAACTTATTCACCTCAAGGGTGATGTCAACAATAATAACTCATGATCACTCATATCCAACTGGATATATATGCCTAGATCTTTCCCCACCACATGATGCTTGCAAAAGAGAAAAATAAAAAGGAATAGAGGAGAACACTATTGACTCTTGCATAAAAAGTAAATACATAAAAGTAAAAGATAGGCCCTTCGCAGAGGGAAGCAGAGGTTGTCATGCGCTTTTTGTTTGATGGATGCACAAGCTCTTAATGCAAAGGAACGTCACTTTATATTTCCCCTTGTGATAGCAACCTTTATTATGCAGTCTGTCGCTTTTATTTCTTTACCATCACAAGTTCGCACAAAACTTATTTTCCCTTACCATAAAAGTTCAGACATATTTAGAGGCAATTTTTTATTGCTTTTTGCACCGATGTCAACTTACTTGAAGGATCTTATTCAATCCATAGGTAGATATAGTGGACTCTCATGACATGAAACTGGGTTTAAGGGTTTTGGATGCACAAGTAGTATCTCTACTTGGTGCGGATTTTTGGCTAGCAAAGATATTGGGCAAGCACCACATGTTGGAGGATCTATAACAATATAACTTCTATGTGAATATGAGCAAACATAATTCATTACGTTGTCTTCCTTGTCCAACGTCAACAATTTGACATAAAATATTTAATGGGTGCTCACAATCATAAAAGATGTCCAAGATAGTATATTTGCATGTGAATCTTCTCTTCCCTATTAATTTTTTCATGAATTGCATCATTGACTAATGCTATGTTTGTTAACTTCCAATAAATTTTACCACTTATACTTTTCTTTATGTAATGTCATTACTTTCCATAAGATTAGCATATGATCTTTTTCATTATTTTCATTGCTATGTTTGAAACATAAAAATAAAGAAGCAAAAACTCAAACTACTCTTTATTATATAACTCTCAACTCAATTACATAGACAGATAGATCACGAAAATAGCACTCGAAAATAGATCATACTAAACTTTTATTCACTAGATCACGAAATAACTAAGGATCGAACTAAAAATAGGTAAAGATAATAAAAGTGATGGTGATACGATACCGGGGCACCTCCCCCAAGCTTGGCACAAGCCAAGGGGAGTGCCCATACCCATGTACTCAAGTTTCCTTCTTCGGTGATGGTGGTGGTGATGAAGTGGTGGGCTTGTCCTTCAGTTTCCGCTTGAGAACATAGTTTTCTTCCTTCAACTTGCTAATTTCTTGCTCAAGCTCCACTATCTTCTCACACAATACATTCTTGTTTTCCTGTAGAAGACGGAAAGGGATAAATTGGATCTTAGATTTGTTTGCTGTGTTTGGGAGGCTCGACTTCTTGAACTCCACATGCATATCTCCCGGTTGAGGTAGAGGGGCATCTTCTTCATCCGAGCTCGCATCTTCCGTTCCCTTCATGTTGGCATCTCGCTCCTCCTCCGCGGACCATCCATAGGGGTCTATATCGCCATAGATCCTTGGATTTGTAACATAGTGTGATATGAAGCTCTCTCCATCTGAGTCTTGAGACGACATACTTTCGGATCTGTCAGAAAAATAGCACGAAACAAGAACAGAGGAGATTTCTGTGATACGGTGGTCAAAACATTCGGGAGTATATATAAAGAATTTTTATCTTGCAAAACAAGTAATCCAGGAGAAAATGGAGTCAGGAAGGCTCACAAGGGGCCCACGAGCCACCAGGGCGCGCCTGGGGGGGTGGCGCGCCCTGGTGCCTCGTGGGCACCAGGTGGGTCCCCTCGGCTGTTTCTTTTTTTTATATTTTTTCTAATATTCCAAAACTGACAGAAAGTATTTTTATGGAATTTTTTGAGTCGGTTTACTTACCGTATCACGTACCTCTTCTTTTTCAGGGTTCTGGAGTGTTCTGGAAGGTCTCTCTTATGTATTCCTCCGGTGTAATTGTTTCAATAACATTAGTTTCAACATTAATGGGAGTACCTGAAATATAGTGCTTAATTCTTTGCCCATTCACCACTCTCGGATTAGTGCCTTCGGAGTTGTTTATTTTGATGGCTCCAGAGCGATAAACTTCTTCGATGATATACGACCCTTCCCATTTGGAGAGAAGTTTTCCTGCAAAGAACCTCAAACGAGAATTGTACAATAGAACATATTCACCCACTTTGAATTCCGTTTTTGAATTCTTTTATCATGCCATCTTTTAACTTTTTCCTTAAACAATTTGGCATTTTCATAAGCTTGGGTTCTCCATTCATCTAGTGAGCTAATATCAAATAACCTCTTTTCACCGGCAAGTTTAAAATCATAATTGAGTTCTTTAATTGCCCAATATGCTTTATGTTCTAACTCAAGAGGTAAATGGCATGCTTTTCCATAAACCATTTTATAAGGAGACATACCCATAGGATTTTTATAAGCAGTTCTATAAGCCCATAATGCATCGTCAAGTTTCTTAGACCAATTCTTTCTAGATCTATTGACGGTTTTCTGCAAAATTAATTTTATTTCTCTATTGCTCAATTCAACTTGACCACTGGTTTGAGGGTGATAGGGAGATGCAATTCTATGGTTGACATCATATTTAGCAAGCAATTTACGGAATGCACCATGAATAAAATGTGAACCACCATCAGTCATTAAATATCTAGGGACTCCGAACCTTGGGAAAATAACTTCTTTAAGCATTTTAATAGAAGTGTTATGATCAACACTACTAGTTGGAATAGCTTCTACCCACTTAGTAACGTAATCAACAGCAACTAGAATATGTGTATACCCATTGGATTTAGGAAAAGGTCCCATATAATCAAATCCCCAAACATCAAATGGTTCAATAGCAAGTGAATAATTCATAGGCATTTCCTGACATTTACCAACATTACCAATTCTTTGACATTCATCACAAGATAGGATAAACTTACGAGCATCCTTGAAAAGAGTAGGCAAATAAAAACCAGATTGTAATACCTTGTGTGCAGTTCTGTCTCCCGCATGGTGTCCTCCGTAAGCCTCGGAATGACACTTCCGTAGGATTTGTTCCTGTTCATGCTCAGGTGTACAATGTCTAATAATACCATCTACTCCTTCTTTATAAAGATGTGGGTCATCCCAGAAGTAATGTCTTAAATCAAAGAAGAACTTTTTCTTTTGTTGGTATGTGAAACTAGGTGGTATAAATTTAGCAACAATATAATTAGCATAGTCCGCATACCAAGGAGCATTACGAGAAGCATTTATCACAGCTAATTGTTCATCAGGAAAATCATCATTAATAGGAAGTGGGTCATCAAGAACATTTTCCATTCTAGACAAATTATCTACTACGGGATTCTCAGCTCCCTTTCTATCAATAATATGCAAGTCAAATTCTTGTAGCAATAAACCCACCTAATGAGTCTAGGTTTAGCATCTTTCTTTTCCATAAGATATTTAATAGCAGCATGATCGGTGTGAACAGTTACCTTAGAATCAACTATGTAAGATCTGAATTTATCACATGCAAACACAACTGCTAGAAATTCTTTCTCATTAGTAGCATAATTTCTTTGGGCATTGTCTAGAGTTTTACTAGCATAATGGATAACATTTAATTTCTTATCAACTCTCTGTCCTAGAACAGCACCAACAGCATAATCACTAGCATCACACATAATTTCAAAAGGCAAGTTCCAGTCAGGTGGTTGAACAATAGGTGCAGTGGTTAAGGCTTTCTTAAGTGTTTCAAAGGCTTCTAGACAATCATCATCAAAAACAAATGGAACATCTTTTTGCAAAAGATTGGTAAGAGGCCTAGAAATTTTAGAGAAGTCTTTAATAAATCTCCTATAGAATCCAGCAAGACCTAGGAAATTTCTTATACCTTTAATATCTTTAGGACATGGCATTTTCTCAATAGCATCAACCTTAGCTTTATCAACTTCAATACCTCTTTCATAAATTTTATGCCCCAAGACAATGCCTTCATTCACCATAAAGTGGCACTTCTCCCAATTCAAGACAAGATTAGTTTCTTCACATCTCTGCAAAACTCGATCGAGGTTGCTTAAGCAATCATCAAAAGAAGTTCCGTAAACGGAAAAATCATCCATGAAAACCTCAACAATATTTTCACAAAAGTCAGAGAATATAGCAGTCATACATCTTTGAAAGGTAGCAGGTGCATTGCATAAACCAAAGGGCATACGTCTATAAGCATAAGTTCCAAAAGGACAAGTAAAGGTGGTTTTCTCTTGATCGGCTGGTGATACAGGTATTTGAGAAAAACCAGCATATCCATCAAGAAAGCAAAAGTGTGTATGTTTAGACAATCTTTCTAACATTTGATCAATAAAAGGTAAGGGGTAATGATCTTTTCTAGTAGCTTTGTTTAATTTTCTAAAATCAATTACCATCCTATAACCAGTTACAATTCTTTGTGGAATGAGTTCATTTTTATCATTAGGAACAACGGTAATACCTCCTTTCTTAGGGACACAATGAACGGGACTTACCCATCTACTATCAGCTATGGGATAGATTATACCTGCTTCCAGAAGTTTTAATATTTTGGTTCTTACCACCTCTTTCATCTTAGGATTTAATCGCCGTTGGTGGTCGACAACTGGTTTAGCATCAGGCTCCATATTAATTTTGTGCTAACATAGAGTGGGACTAATGCCCTTAAGATCATCAAGAGTATATCCAATAGCAGCTCGGTGCTTCCTTAGAGTTTTTAGTAATCTCTTTTCTTCATGCTCTGATAGGTTAGCACTAATAATAACAGGATATATCTTCTTTTCATCAAGGTAAGCATATTTCAATGTATCAGGCAACTACTTCAATTCAAATATAGGATCACCCTTAGGTGGAGGAGGGCCTCCAAGAGTTTCAATAGGCAAATTGTGTTTAAGGATAGGTGATTGATCAAAGAACATTTTATCTATTTCATTTCTTTCATTCATATGCATATCGTTTTCATGGTCTAGCAAATATTGTTCTAACGGATCAGTGGGAGGTACGGCAATAGAAGCGAGACCAATAATTTCATCTTTACTAGGCAATTCTTTATCATGAGGTTGTCTATGAAACTTGGAGAAATTAAACTCATGAGACATACCACCAAAATTAACACTAACAGTTTCTTTAGCGCAATCAATCTTGGCATTAACAGTGTTCAAGAAAGGCCTACCAAATATAATGGGACAAAACTCATCTTGTGGAGAACCGAGGACTAGAAAATCAGTAGGGTATTTTATTTTTCCACACAAGACTTCAACATCTCTAACAATCCCAAGTGGTGTAATGGTATCTCTGTTTGCAAGCTTAATAGTAACATCAATGTCCTCTATTTCAACAGGTGCAATATCATTCATAATTTCTTGATATAAGGTAAACGGAATAGCACTCACACTAGCACCCAAATCACATAAGCCATGATAACAATGATCTCCTATTTTAACAGAGACAACAGGCATGCCTACTACAGGTCGGTTTTTATCTTTAGGATCTGGTTTAGCAATTCTAGTTGCTTCATCACAGAAGTAAATAACATGCCCATCTATATTATCGACCAAGAGATCTTTAACCATAGCAACATTAGGTTCAACTTTAATTTGTTCGGAGGGTCTAGGTGCTCTAATATTACTTTTGTTAACCACAGTTGAAACTTTAGCATGTTCCTTGATCGTAACAGGAAAAGGTGGTTTCTCAATATAAGCAGTAGGCACAACTGGATCAGCATGGTAAACAATTGTTTATTCTTTAAAACTAACGGGTTCCTCAATCTTTTCTTTAAGAGGGGGATGATATTTAAACCATTTCTCCTTAGGGAGATCAACATGAGTAGCAAATGATTCACAAAAGGAAGCTACTATCTCAGAATCAAGTCCATATTTAGTGCTAAACTTACGAAAAGCATCGGTATCCATAAAAAATTTAACACAATTGAACTCAAGTATTATACCTGACTCATTACCTTTGTTGAGTTCCCAATATTTAGAGTTGCGTTTAATTCTTTCCAGAAGATCCCATCTGAATTCAATAGTTTTCTTCATAAAGGAGCCAGTCGAAGAAGAATCGAGCATGGTTTGATTATCATGAGAAAGCCGAGCATAAAAATTCTGTAAGATAATTTTTCTTGAGAGCTCATGATTGGGGCATGTGTACATCATGTACTTAAGCCTCCCCCAAGCTTGAGCGATGCTTTCTCCTTCACGAGGCCAAAAATTATATATATAATTCCGATCACGATGAACCAAATGCATAGGATAAAATTTCTGATGGAATTCCAGTTTCAATCGGTTCCAGTCCCATGTATCAGTATCATCACATAGCCTATACCATGTCAATGCCTTTCCCTCCAAAGATAAAGGGAATACTTTTTCTTAACTCCATCTCCGGATAAACCTGCAAGCTTAAACAATCCACAAATTTCATCCACATAGATCAAGTGCATATCAGGATGTACTGTTCCATCTCCTGCATATGGATTAGCTAGCAGTTTCTCTATCATACCCGGAGGAATCTAATAATAAATATTTTCAGTAGGTGCAGTAGGTTGAGGAGCAACTATTTGTGTTTCCGGTCGAGGTGAAGATACCCCGAACAAACCCCTCAAAGGATTACTTTCCATAGTGACAAGTGACAGTAAATTTCAGCACGTAATATAAATGTTTCCTTACCAAATTCCACTCACCAAAGGCGCTTCACTCCCCGGCAACGGCGCCAGAAAAGAATCTTGATGACCCACAAGTATAGGGGATCAATCATAGTCCTTTCGATAAGTAAGAGTGTCGAACCCAACGAGGAGCAGAAGGAAATGACAAGCGGTTTTCAGCAAGGTATTTTCTGCAAGCACTGAAATTATCGGTAACGAGTAGTTTGATAGCAAGATAATTTGTAACAGGTGACAAGTAGCAATAGTAACAAAGAGTGCAGCAAAGTGGCACAATCCTTTTTGTAGCAAAGGACAAGCCGGAACGATCTCTTATAATAAGCAAAGCGTTCTCGAGGACACATGGGAATTTCATCTAGCCACTTTCATCATGTTTGTTTGATTCGCGTTCGCTACTTTGATAATTTGATATGTGGGTGGACCGGTGCTTGGGTGCTGTTCTTACTTGAACAAGCCTCCCACTTATGATTACCCCCTCTCGCAAGCATCCGCAACTACGAAAGAAGAGTTAAGATAACTCTAACCATAGCATTAAACATATGGATCCAAATCAGCCCCATACGGAATAGCGCATAAACTAGGGTTTAAGCTTCTGTCACTCTAGCAACCCATCATCTAATTACTACTCCACAATGCATTCCCTTAGGCCCAAAGATGGTGAAGTGTCATGTAGTCGACGTTCACATGACAGCACTAAGAGAATCAACAACATACATATCATCAAAATATCGAACGAATACCAAATTCACATGATTACTTATGACAAGACTTCTCCCATGTCCTCAAGAACAAAAGTAACTACTCACAAATCATAATCATGTTCAAGATCAGAGGGGTATTAAATAGCATAATGGATCTGAACATATAATCTTCCACCAAATAAACCAACTAGCGTCAACTACAAGATGTAATCAACACTACTAGCAACCCACAGGTACCAATCTGAGGTTTTGAGACAAAGATTGAATACAAGAGATGAACTAGGGTTTGAGATGAGATGGTGTTGTTGAAGATGTTGATGAAGATTGGTCCTCCCACGATGAGAGGATCGTTGGTGATGTCGATGGCGACGATTTCCCCCTCCCGGAGGGAAGTATCCCCGGTAGAATCTCTCTGCCGGAGAGCAAAAGTGCTCCTGCCCAAGTTCCGCCTTGAGACGGCGGCGTACCGTCCCGAAAGTCTTCTCTATATTTTTTCTAGGGCAAATGGACTTATATACCAGAAAATGGGGGCCAGAGGCTGGCTAGGGGCCCCACGAGCCACCAGGGCGCGCCTGGGGGGTGGCGCGCCCTGGTGCCTCGTGGGCACCTGGGTGGCCCCCTCTGGCACTTCTTTGCTCCAGTATTTTTTATTTATTCCAAAATAAATCTCCGTAAAATTTCAGCTCATTTGGAGTTGTGCAGAATAGGTATCTCTGACATAGCTTTTTCAGGTCCAGAATTCTAGCTGCCGGCAATCTCCCTCCTTGTGTAAATCTTGCATATTAAGAGAGAAAAGGTATTAGAATTGCTCCACAAAGTGTTATATTGATTAAAAACACTATAAATAACAGTAGCAAAACATGATGCAAAATGGACGTATCAACAATCAACAATAATGAATTTATTTGGAAAAAAAAAGTTAATCTAAAAATTACGATTTTTCTATGGTGTTTTTGAAGAGAAGTTATGTCTACTACTGATAAAAGAGCGAGTTAGTGAATCCAACCAATCTCTATCTAAACAGAAACACCAACGCACTAGATCCTCCGGATGATGTGACATCATCACATCAAAAACTCCTTTATTATGGTTAAGCAACAAAATCACACCATCTCGATCTCTACTCATACTAATAAAAGAGCGAGTTTAGTGAATCCAACCAATCATGTACATTCAAACACAAACACCAACGCATTGGATCCTCTGGATGATGTATCACATCAAAACTGCTTTATTACGATAGGCAAGAATCTTAAATCATTGAATGCACTATGGCCAAAGACACATCCCTCACAATGCAAGTCGTCAAACCACTGCTTCATCGCCATACTATTGAATGAGAAGACCATTATTATGATAGGACGAAATTGGAAAAATCTAAACACCACTAGCGCACGACGTTGGCCGCGAAAGCTAGCCACGCCGGGATGAGGATGGAGTTTCCAGACTGTCGGTTCTAAATCCGGCATATCTCATAGTAGGGGTCCTAAGCTAGGCGTCTTGGAGAGATGGTAACATGGACACAGGATTTTACCCAGGTTCGGGCTCTCTCAAAGAGATAATACCCTACGTCCTGCTTTTGATTGTATTCATATGGGGTGTAGTAGAGAGTACATGTATCTACCACGAGATTGTTCTAATGAATATGAGTTGACGTATTGACTAGCCTGGCCTTGGTTTATATAATGCACCGGAGGCCTAGGGTTTTAGAAGAGTCCTCGTCTTGGGCGCCAAGTCTTGTGGAATCTTCCTTGTATATGTCATGGGCTGCCCGAAGTAGCCCATGAGTGAACCGCCATGGGGGTCCTCGGCCCGATCCACCTAGTCGGGAGACGACGTGGTGAGTACCCCCTAGTCCAGGACACCGTCAGTAGCCCCCTGAACTGGTCTTCAAGTTGGGGACGCTCCTCGGTTCTTCCGAGCTGTTCTTTGTCTTCGGTCGTCGGTCTTGAAAATTGGTTCAACAAATATTCGCATCTCTGATCTCGAAGATCGCCGAGGTGTATCCGAAGAGTTGACACGTCGGGCATCCGAGGAGCCCCTTTAGGTTCTTGGCCTTTATCAATGCCTTGTTATTTAACATCACACCTCGGGTTCAAAGTTTTTCCCGTGCGGCGGTGTCTTCTTGCAACCGAGCTCGAACGCCGGAGTACATCCGAGGTGTATTTTTGCAACCGAGATCGAACGCCGGACTACATCCGAGGTGTCTATTTGCAGCCAAGCTCCAACGCCGGTCTGCATCCGAGGTGTCAGGGATTACCTCGGTCTTGAAAAAGTTGAAGGAGTTCAGCCGAGCTTAATGCCGAAAATGTCCTCTATGGAGCCAGCCACTCGCATCCGAGCTTTATGCCTGACTGCTTCTGAGGTGGTGCACCACCTCGGCCTTGGGCCGATTCTTTAAGGATTTTTTTTGGATTGGTGGAATTCTATTCTCTACCGAGATGTATAGCCAGTAGCCCTCAAGGCGCGTGTCAGTCTAAAACCCGAGATGCACCTGAAGGATGACATAAAACCGCTGATCCCAGTAGCCCCTGAGACTCAGGTCGATTCGCGAAATCGGCCTTAGGATCAACTCATAGCTTGGCAGCATACTTAGGAACAGAAACGCGTGGTGCATAGTCCTCGAGACTCAGGTTGGGTGCGGCCGACCAACCCGAGGATCGTAATCTCCTCGGAAACTATTGTGCACTTATATTTTCTGCATTGAATCGTCAATGTAGTAGCCCCTGAGCCTTAATTTGGACACGGGTGGCCGAATTAAGGATCGATATTCGTTTGACACAAAATTCAATTCCGGCTGCTCGGCTGTCTCAACAAGACTGTGCTCTCGACTTTTTAATAGACGACTTGAAGTAAATTAACTTTGTCCAGTATGTGTAATGATTCTATGTATCAAAGTACTTTACATCATTAATGCTCGGATCCGCATTGTACAAACTTTGTTGACCGACTATCGGCTTCAACCTCCTCGGTCAGTAGCCGAGGAGTGTTTTCCCACTTTATAAAGCCGTTATAAGGGCAAAGATTTACGGAAAACAAGGCAATCCGGCCATATGGTTTTATAAACAAAGGTACGCAGAGAGATATGTTATATTACTATTTAACGTAAGAAACATCTTCCAAAGAAAATAGTCCCGCTATCGGTTCCTTTCTTTGGGTTGTCATGCTAAGCAGGATGATGTAACTTCACCTCCGATCTAAGTGGGAGAAAATAGTGAAGATTAATTCGGGGAAAATTCCCGAAGTATTTGGCTTTAAAAAACCGAGATTTTCACTTCCGTCATTGCCGACCAATTATGTTCTTGAGATTGCTAGCTTTCGGCTTCACCCAGTCTGAGGTACTAACCCGGATAACCCACTAGTATCAATCACAGAGGTGCTCCCTTTACCCCCTAGCCGAACAATCGGGAATGTAGGGGGTAAGCATAGGAGCCAGGCAACCCAGCTTGGCCAGATCTCAAGTCAAATTGATGCATATTGTGGCTTTATAACGATTTATGGGAAGGCAGCGCATGTATATTGAATACAAATGCTGAGAATACGTCGGACTATCCAGGAGTCCCAAAGTAACCGCGCCGCAGTGCCTCAAGGAGCCCCTGGTACGGTTTATTGGACTCTTTTATATGTCCGAAGTGTTTTATACCAAAAACTCGAGGTTAGAATTGCACAGTTTTTTCAAAGACGGCCGAGCTGCTTTTCTATTAGTGACCTCGGACAAGCCAAACACTTTTATGAAAGCAAGCTAATCGGCCGATTGAATTTGCGCATGTTTGTGGTAGTCAGCTTTTAAGCTGTATTTTGCAGCTTTATGCTATATGGTATTTTGACTCCATTGTGACTGTTTATAATTTGAAAGTGGCCCATCGTCGGCTTCCACCCCTTTGTAGATGCTACGCAGGGTGTTTCCGCAATAACAAGACAACCCTTAGCCGACGTCTCGGTGCCTGGAGGCGGTTGTGTTAGCGGAGACAAGGCAATCAGATATGCAGGCTTTATAACTTTCACTTAGTCATAGGAGCTTGACTGTGGGGGCAAGTAACTAGCCCCCAGTGTTTGGAGTGTCCGGGCGTGCCGAGGTGCAGCTCGGCAGGGAAGTTGCCGAACTATGGGTCAGAAAAGATTTCCCGAGCCGAATTATTATGCACGGCACCTCGGTCAAGAGGATGTTCCGCCTCCTGGAAAAAATCATAACAAATAGGTTAAAAGCTTCATAAGTTCGAAAACCAAAAAACTTACAAAAAACCTTTACGTCTAGATTAAATCAAGTTTTTTGGTGCCAATCCGAAAATTGGTCTTAAAATTGATTTGTGCTTCTGTCGTGCTTTAACATGATACCTCCGATCTCCAGACTTCAAGCGGGTCAGCCTTCGGCTTCAACCTCCTATCCCGAAGGCGGAGTGTTGATGTCTACTACACAACTTATTCTTGTAGACTCTTGTTAGGCCTTCAAGCGCAGAGTTTTGTAGGACAGTAGCAATTTTCCCTCAAGTGGATGACCTAAGGTTCATCAATCCGTGGGAGGCGTAGAATGAAGATGGTCTCTCTCAAACAACCTTGCAATCAAATACAAGAAATCTCTTGTGTCCCCAACACACCCAGTACAATGGCAAATTGTATAGGTGCACTAGTTCGGCGAAGAGATGGTGATACAAGTGTAGTATGGATAGTAGATATAGGTTTTTGTAATCAGAAAATATAAAAACAGCAAGGTAACAAACTATAAAAGTGAGCACAAACGGTATTGCAATACTTGAAAACAAGGCCTAGGGTTCATACTTTCACTAGTGCGATCTCTCAACAGTGCTAACATAATTGGGTCATATAACAATCCCTCAACGTGCGACAAAGAGTCACTCCAACGTTCCTATTAGCGGAGAACATAAGATAGAAATTGTCGTAGGGTACGAAACCACCTCAAAGTTATCCTTTCCGATCAATCTATTGAGCTATTCCTATAAGTGTCACAAACAGCCCTAGAGTTCGTACTAAAATAACACCATATGATACACATCAACCAACTCTAATATCACCTAGATAGTCCAATGTCACCACAAGTATCCACGAGTTGATTATACGATATGCATCAAACAACTTCATAATCATAATATTCAATCCAACACAAAGAACTTCAAAGAGTGCCCCAAGATTTCTACCGGAGAAAGTAGGACAAAAATGTACATCAACCCCTATGCATAGATTACCCCAATGTCACCTCGGGAATCCGCGAGTTGAGTGCCAAAACATACATCAAGTGAATCAATATAATACCCCATTGTCACCGCGGGTATTCATATGCAAGACATACATCAAGTGTTCTCAAATTCATAAAAGTATTCAATCCGATAATAGTGAAACCTCAAAGGTAAAAACTCAATTCATCACAACAAGATAGAGAGGGAGAAACACCATATGATCCAACTATATTAACAAAGCTCGCGGTACATCAAGATCGTGCCAAATCAAGAACACGAGAGAGAGAGATCAAACACATAGCTACTAGTACATACCCTCAGCCCCGAGGGTGAACTACTCCCTCCTCGGCATGGAGACCGCCGGGATGATGAAGATGGCCTCTGGTGATGATTCCCCCCCTCTGGCAGGGTGCCGGAATGGAGCTCCAGATGAGATCTCTTCAGAACAGAGGCTTGCAGCGGCGTAAAAACTCATCTAGGTTAACTTTCGGGGGTTTCTGAATATATATGATTTTTCAGCGTTAGAATCACGCAAAGAGGTGCCACAGGGGGCCCACGAGGCACCAGGGCGCGCCTGGGGGGGCAGGCGCGCCCAGTGGCTCGTGGGGCCCTTGTGGCTCTTCTGCTGCTCCTCCGAAGCTTCCTGGGTCTGTTTCCTTCCAGAAAAAATTGTCAAAAAGTTTCGCTGCATTTGGACTTCGTTTGATATGGATTTTCTGGAAAACCAAAAACAAGCAGAAAATAGCAACTGGCACTGGGCACTAGGTCAATATGTTAGTCCATGAAAATCATATAAAATCCATATAAAAGTGCACAAAAATCATGCAAAACTATAATAAACATGGCATGAATACTTCATAAATTATAGATATGTTGGAGACGTATCAGCATCCCCAAGCTTAATTCCTGCTCGTCCTCGAGTAGGTAAATGATAAAAGAAATAATTTATGATGTGTGAATGCTAGCATAGTGCATAAGTTTGATCAATGATAATTTCAATCACTTTTCCTAGCATCATAACAGCAACTCTTTCTCATAAAACTCATTATGATAAAGTAGCAATCCATTCACATGTTATGGTTCAAACAATGCATTCTCTTGAAACTTAACAACCTATGTTCTTAGTCACCAAACAATTGCAATTCAACTTATTTTCAACAGAGTCTAAGTAAGAGCTCCACATACTCAATTATCATATAGTCTTCTATGATTGCTAGTACTCAAAGCATATTTTTAGAACAAATGGCATCCATCGAACACAGAGAAAGATAGGGGCTTAATGTTTCGCCTCCCAACTTATTTATCATAGAGATAATTGTCAACAATAATAATTCATGATCAAATATATTTGACTGGCCATATGTGCCTGGATCTTTCCCCGCCACATGATGCTTGCCAACTAAAGAATAATTGAGGTTGAAATGCGAATGAATACTTATTGACTCTTGCATAAAAGGTAAATACATAAAAGTAAATGCATAAAAGTAAAAGATAGGCCCTTCGCAGAGGGAAGCAGAGGTTGTCATGCGCTTTTTATTTTTGGATGCACAAGCTCTTAATGCAAAGGAACGTCACGTTATATTGCCCCTTGTGATAGTACCTTTATTATGCAGTCTGTCGCTTTTATTTCTTTACCATCACAAGTTCGTACAACGCTTATTTTCCCTTGCAATAAAAGATCATACATATTTAGGAGCAATTTTTATTGCTTTTTGCACCGATGACAACTTACTTGAAGGATCTTATTCAACCCATAGGTAGATTTGGTGGACACTCATGGCAAGAAACTGGGTTTAATGGTTTTTGGATGTACAAGTAGTATCTCTACTTAGTACGAATTTTCGGCTAGCAAAAGATCCTAAGCAAGCACCACATGTTAGAGGATCCATAACAATATAACTTCTATGCAAATATACCCAAACATAACTCATTACGTTGTCTTCCTTGTCCAACTTCAATTAATTTGCTCAAGTTTGAAAATAATTAATGGGTATTCACAATCATAAAAGATGTCCAAGATAACATGTCACGCCCAATATGCGGTCCTATCCTCAAAGGACTCGAAAACCCCACTAAGGATAGAAGCGCATATCGGAGACGCTTCGCAAGGTGGATATCATTACAACATACCATGTACTGAATAGATGAGAATACGAGATAAAGGCTTACACTCGCCACAAGCTACAACATGAATACATCAATACATCAATACATAGCAATCATCATACAGAAGAGCAGGATCCGACTACGGATGAAATCAAACAAAAAAGAAGAACGACATCCACCCTGCTAGTCCCAGGCTACCAACCGGGAACCCACCCTATGATCGACGAAGAAGAAGAAGCAGAAGAAGAACTCCAAAAGCAAACATGCATCGCGCTCACGTCAAAACATCGCTTTACCTGTACCTGCATCTGATGTTGTAGTAAACTGTGAGCCACGAGGACTCAGCAATCCCATCACCATGGGTAGCAAGACTATCAAAGCATTAATGGGTATGGAAGGGTAAGGTGGTGAGGTTGCAGCAAGCACTAAGCATTGTATGGTGGCTAACTTACGAGTACAAGAATAAGAAGAGTAAACTACGCATAACGGTCGCAATCTAGTAATGATCAAGAAGTGATCCTGAACACCTACTTACGAGTCAAACATAACCCCACCGTGTTCTCTTCCCGAACTCCCTCGAAAAGAGACGATCACGGTTACGCACGCGGTTGGTGTATTTTAATTAGATTTAGTGTTAAGTTCTCTACAACCGGAGGTTATAAATTTCCAAGTCGCCACATAACCGCGGGCACGGCTTCGCGAAAGATTTAACCCTGCAGGGGTGCTCCAAGTAGTCCATTATAAATTACCACACGCATCCGACGGAACATCCTCACACCATGATAACACGGTGCTTACAATAAGGAATCCCGGTGGACAAGCCATTCGTAAAAGGTAAAACTAAACCAGCAAGACCTCCCGACGTGTCGACGATCCCGATAGGAGCCGCGTATCTCGTTCTCAGGACACGGCGGATGAGCTATGGTTACAACGACCAAGTCCACGAGTTGCCCCGGGCGGCGCCGCAAGCTGCTCTAGTTTGGACCAGCACCATCAGCACTGGCCCACCTGGATTATGTTGAATTAAGAATCCTCGGGTTCATGACGCCCTATGCAAAATTAATTATTAGTTCAGTATTATTATGTTGGCAAATGTTAACACCAAAGTTGGGCCTTGCTGGAGAAGTTTATCCTAAAACGAATGAACAGGGGGGTTCCCATATGCCCCACATGTGTTAGAAGCGCTCATCAAGGAACATAACACCGGTATTACGGAAACTAGGGCGGCATGAGTGGAACAAAACACCAGGCAAAAGGCCGAGCCTTCCACCCATTACCAAGTATATAGATGCATTAATTAAATACGAGATATTGTGATATCCCATGATATCCATGTCCCAACATGGAACAACCTGCAACTGCACCTGCAACTAGCAACGCTATAAGAAAGGGGCTGAGCAAAGCGGTAACATAGCCAAACAACGGTTTGCTGGGATGGTGGAAGGTTAGAGGCTGTTCATGGCATTTTGGGAGGCTGACAAACAAGTGGTAGGTAGCGAGACATAGCGATAGCATCGAGACAACTGCAAGCAAAGATAGTAGTGATATCCAAGGTAATGGTCATCTTGCCTGAAATCCTGCTAGGAAGAAGATCGAATCCATGAAGAAGACGGACAAGCATAGTCGAACGAATCCTCACACTTCGCAACATAACCGGAACTATCCAGAAGAAGCACAACCGGAAAGAAGCAAACAATAGGGTAAACACACAAGCATAATCATGGCATAATGCACAACCGAGTATGATGCATGTCAAGTTTAGGGATGCATGAAATGGCAAAGTGCAACAATTAAAATACTACACATTAAGTGAAGCTCAATATGCAACGAGTTGCATATTGATGAAACTCCACAACAATTACTTAATTCACTCTCGTTTATGTACTCAACAAGATTAAATGTTGTTACACATGGCAGGAGATGAAGCATAATTAATCTACTTATCTAGACAATTTAAATGAGGCCGGAAACAACAAACAACAATTCCGGAAAATCCCCATATGCAAATTTCGAATTTGGTACTGTACTGCCTAAAACACAATTTTAATGTTGTTAAACAGCAAAAGTAAGTGCACCATGTTAATCTACACATTTTTCTACCCCATTTACATATAAAGTTTATTTAATTCGGAGTTACGGTTATTTAGTTAGGAAATAAACCATTTTAGCATGTCATTTTTGCAAATTAATGCAAACAGCAATTTAAATGTTTTTAACATGCATGAGAATGACATATTCAAGTTGTATGCAATTTTATGAAAACATAGGCATATATCAAGATATGAGGCATTTGTCGCCATGGCGAAAAGAAATGGATGCCACGGCGGCGAAAACAGAAATGATGCCACGGCAACATTCCGATGATCCGGCAACTCGTCGAGAAACCGGTGCAAAAGAAACATAGGACGTGCGGAATGTGCAAAAGCAACGGGGAGTGATCCCGGTTACCGGGTGTCCCACGGGTCGATGGCATGGCAACAAGGAACGTGCAAGTATCAATTAGGACATGGAGCGAACACGAGCATCTCATACAACACAACATTCATTCATGGGCGGTCGTCTCGGCGGTTATACCTTCGAATCGTGCATTTGGAGCGGATCAAGTTCGGTAGAGGGAAGTAGACGTTCTCGTGATGTAGTGGAAGTAGTGGTTCTCGTTTGTTTCGGAGAGGAACTTGATGAATCCAAGCCTTTCAGGGTCGACGGTAGTGGTACTCGTTCCGTAGACGAACTTGATGGGTCGCCGATGTCGTGGTACTTGGTGACATGCACGGGGTGGTAGTTGTACACGTTTGTAGACGTCTGGTGTCGTTCGTAGAGGTACTTGGCGCATCGTTTTGGTGTCCTTGGACTTGGCGATCCATGTGGTACTCGTGGTACTTGGCAAAACGCACGGCGGCGGTAGAGGTACACTTGTCGTAGTGGTACTTGGCGAAAACCCCCGAGACAACACTTGACGATCCGGGTACGTGTCTTGGCGGTGTTGGCAACGGCGACAGTCATGTGCAGCGAGGCTACAGGACATGCGAGACTTGGTTTGAACCAAAAGAAGCAGCACAAGGCCTCTGTGCGGTGGTCTTGCCAACGACGGAAAAAGGGGCAGCGGGAACTTGAAGAGCGACGAGGGAGACCAGCGGGGATGAGACGCGACGTCTGGGCTCCCTCCAGATCGGGCGCGAGGGCGATGCGGAGGCGACCGGCGACGGAGATCGAACGGCGGGGGCGTCCTCGAATGGGACGGTGCTGCTGCTTCGGTGGCATCGAGGTGGCGCAGGGGAGGAGGCGCGCGGTTGAGGCCGTGCGGGAGGATGAGCTCGAGCACGGGAGCTCCCCTGGACGTGGACGAGCGAGGAGGCAAGAGGCCTCGGGCTGGCTGCTGTGGGCGAGCGAACGCAGGCGATGCAGGGGGTGAGGAAGGCGCGGGAGCCTCTCTGTGGGGTGGAGCTCGGGTGCTCTGGCGAGCTGCTACTCGTCGCCGGCAGTGACAGGGAACGGGAGGAGAGGTGGTGCTTGGGGCAGAGGAGGACTCGGGCGAGGGTGCGCTGGAACGAGGGGTTGCGGGGCTCTGCTTGCAGGAGGCTGGAAGCGAGGCTGCGGGTGCTCGGGTTCTCTCCCGCTCGGGATCGAGCGAGGAGGGTAGCGGCGCGGAGGAGGTGGTGGCTTGGCGTGGCGTGGCGCAGCGGCGGCGAGGCGCGCGAGGGCAGGGAGCTCGGGGTCGGCCTGGGGGAGCTCCGACGGCGGCTGCTCGCCGGCGCAGCAGTCGGAGACGGGGAGGCGAGGCGGCGGCAGTGGCGAGGAACTCCGGGCGGCGGCGAGCGGGAGGCCGGGCGCGAGCCCTCTCTGTGTGCGAGTGGCGGCGCACGAGGGAGAGAGTGGGGATCGGGCTAGGGTTAAAACAGGGGCGGCTGGGCTGGTGCTCGACCTTGGGCCGGCTGGACTGGGTTGCTCCCACTTTTTCCTTCTTATTAATTCTCCTTAACAGAAAAATAGCAAGAAATAAAAGGAGAGGAAAGAAAAGAAAAGGTACGAGGAAGAATTTGGGGAAGGGGCTAATTTTTTTGGACTCGCAAAAATGAGCTTGACCCAAGAAAATAGGAGTTGGCATGAATGCAAGAATTAAATTCAAATTCACTTGAATTTAATTCAAATGGTTTGAACTAGGACAAGGTTTTAGAAGAGTCCAAAATGTTGGGAATTTTGGTGGAGATTCAATAAATGGGAAAAGTATTTGGGGGAAAGTTTGGAGAACAAACTTGAAGCGGAAAAGGCATGAGATTTATTTGCAAGTGTGTTGATGGGTTATTTCCATGTTAATGGAATATTTTATTATAGCTCCCTAAATATGGAGAGGATATGTTATAAAGAGAAATCACCATGTGAATTCCCTCAATTTAAATAGATCGAAGATCTATACAATTTATTTATTAAGTTGCAAAAAAATTTAATGACATGATGGCATGATGAAATGATGCAATGCAAAAGAAATAACACCGGGCAAACAATATAATAATAATAATAATGGAAAGAATCGGTCTCGGGGTGTCACATAACATTAACTTGCTTAGTTGCTTGAGACTTCTTGAAATATTAACTTGGGATGCCTTGGGCACCCCCAAGCTTAAGCTCTTATGTCTCCTTAATTCCTCTCATATCATGGCTTCTCCTAAATCTTTAAGAGCTTCGTCCACACAAAACTCAACAAGAACTCGTGAGATAAGTTAGTATAAATCAACTCAAAACCTTAACATTCTCTACTGTAGCAAATCACTAAAATTATAATTGAACATTACATACTAAATGCCTCTTCATATTTAATACTCCTATCCACAAATAGAAACATTAAACAAGCAACATATGCAAACAATGCAACTATAACCGAAATCTGTCTAAACAGAACAGTCTGTAAGGGTGAATAAGAATTCATACTTCCCTAACTCCAAAAATTCTGAAAAATTACCACGTGACAGAGAACTCATGCATGCTTACTGTGTAAAAAATTTAGATTTTTATCATGTTCTAACTATTCAGGAATATTCTGGACATAACAGAAAACTTTTTGTTTTCAAACAGCAACACATGAACTTGCAAACTGAGCATGGTAAAGGCTATAATTGGCATTTTATTGAACTAAAAGATTCAAAGCATGATTATTGATAACAACAAGCAAATCTCAACAAAATAAAATGACGCTCCAAGCAAAACACATATCATGTGACGAATAAAAATATAGCTCCAAGTAAGGTTACCGATAATGTTGAAGACGAAAGAGGGGTTGAACCGCACAGAAATTAAAAATTGAAAAAAGTTGAGCTTGAAAGCGACTTAGCTGGTTAATGTGCTCGGCGTTGATGACGTGGTCCGAGCTTGTGGCAGGTCGAGCTCCCAGCCCCCAAGCCGGTCCCGAGGTGCCCGAGCGAAGAGATCAGCTTGATGAAGTGACAGCACAATTTTGTCGATATGTCGAGGCGAAGCCCCCGGTCCAGCCGAGGTGACGAAGCTGGTCGACTGGTGACGCCGAAGTCCCCGGAGTAGGTTTGATGAGGAGATGGTGAAGCCACCGGTCTAGTCGAGGTGTCAAAGCAGGTCGGTAAGGTGACGTTGCAACCCCCATGCCAGCCAAGGTGTCGAAGCAGGTCGGCAAGGTGGACATCTGCTCGAAGAAGCAACAGCGTGGCGATGCCGACGCAGGTCGAAACTTGTGACGCGGTCAATGCCGGCTTGAGAAGTGACCGCGCGGCGATGCTGGCGCGCCCGACCCGTGCAATCCATAAGGTGACGATCATTAGGGAGAGCGGTGCCGAACTCTTGGTCGGCTCGCTGAGGTGATGACCCGAGGTGGTTGTCGTCGGCTCGATGAAGCGACGGCGCAGTCGATGCTGGCGCAGGTCGGCAGCCATGGAGCAACGTGGCCGGGCTGGTTTGACACCGGCGCGACGATGAAGATCGCCTCGGAAAAGGCTTAAAATTTGTGGGCACGTGTTTGAGGACACAATACTTGTAAAAATTTTCCTTAAAAAAGGACCTTCGATAACCCGTTCATGAAAAAAGGTGAACTTGGGTCGGATTCGTTTTCGCGCAGAAAATAGATCAGAAAATT
Source organism: Elymus sibiricus (assembly GCA_039707655.1). Classification (NCBI taxonomy): domain Eukaryota; kingdom Viridiplantae; phylum Streptophyta; class Magnoliopsida; order Poales; family Poaceae; genus Elymus; species Elymus sibiricus. The sequence goes on along the minus strand of CM077666.1, from coordinate 467,995,824 downwards.
GATGCACTCATCGAACGTTTCCCGGAGTTTGAACCGTCGGATCGAGCTGGAATTTTGAGGGGTGATTGATATAGGAATTCCGCAGCCGATGAACGGTGGGATCTTCCAAAGGATGTCCGAGCTAACTCCTGGACTCCTCGCCCCAAACTCATCCAGATTCCCGTCCAGACTCGACAGGGCTCCAGTATATCGGAGATTGCCGTAGATTCCTCCATCGGAACGCGATGAAATTTTACAGGGTTGTTCTAGACTCAATTCCGCACACTTCCACCGAAGTAATCGTCAAAGCGACGCTCGAGGAGACGGGGATGGCTAACACGAATCCGCTGTCCAGAAAAAAATGCATGATCGCGCGATGGCAATGTTGATGTTGAGACCCCGAGCACCATGGACGATTTTTCCATGATCCCGGATGAGATCGGAATTGATGATGATGAAGACATCCGTCCGATCTTGACGATCCGAAGAGAAGCCTAGTCCTCGGTCCAGCCAAGGTGACCAGTCGGGCCGGGTGACGAAGATGTCGACGCTGACGATGTAGCTCGGTTCCGACGCGTAGATCGCGGTGAAGCCGATCTGAATTCCCATCGCACCGCGGCGACTACCCAGCGGGCTCTCAATGAAAGCACCAATGTCGGTTCTAAATCCGGCATATCTCGTAGTAGGGATCCTAAGCTAGGTGTCTTGGAGCGATGGTAACATGGACACAGGATTTTACCCAGGTTCGGGCTCTCTCGAAGAGATAATACCCTACGTCCTGCTTTTGATTGTATTCATATGAGGTGTAGTACAGAGTACATGTATTTACCACGAGATTGTTCTAATGAATATGAGTTGATGTATTGACTAGCCTGGCCTCGATTTATATAATGCACCGGAGGCCTAGGGTTTTAGAAGAGTCCTCGTCTTGGGCGCCAAGTCTTGTGAAATCTTCCTTGTATACGTCATGGGCTGCCCGAAGTGGCCCATGAGTGAACCGCCATGGGGGTCCTCGGCCCGATCCACCTAGCCGGGAGACGACGTGGTGAGTACCCCCTAGTCCAGGACACCGTCACAGACCATAATTAATTATTTCACACTATGTTGCTGGAATACCACTGTCCTCCTAACCATCCAATCACAGGTTGGTTCGCTCTCTCAAAGTTGTTACAAATTCTCTGGAGGATGGCATCCGTGGCACTGTGGTACCCTCCTAGATCTCATCTATGTGTTTGACATATGAGCCATGTTGCTTGGACCATAGTTTAAAAAATCGAACCGGCAACTGAACCAGTGAGGCTGTCGGTTCAGATTTTTACTGGTCGGACCGCCGAATCATCGGTTCATATGCGACAAAAAGGTAATTTTTTCAATTTTGACCTCACATGAAATGAATACACATAAAATTGGATGTAAACCATTAATAAATCACGAAGTGTTATCAGTCTAGTTTTTTTTATTTGGATGATTTGAAGATTGTTCACCACGCCTACCGTGCGGTGTGTTATTAGCCTGTAGTTGGTTATTGAGCCTTTATCATGTCTTGCATGAAGGTCAGGTGCTCAATTCCTTGTTGATGCACATTTTTTTGAATATTTTTCTATTCTTTTACTAAAAGACCGGTAGACCTTAAAAAAGAGGAAAGGGGCCGATTCATGGTTTTTTCAGTCGGACCGCGGGTCCGGTCCGGTTTTAAAAACTATGGCTTGGATAGTGTGCATAGGCCGAGGGAGAGATGTTCTGTTTAATTAAACTAGTATGCTAAGCCATGTACTCCATCCATCCTGAATTAGTTGTCTTATAGTTGTCTAGATACGGATGTATCTAGGGGACGGAATTAGGGCTCCTTTGATTCAAAGGAATTCTATAGGATTTCTGGAGAATTGAAACCCTTAGGAATTTTTCCTATGTTGCCTTTTGATTGATAGGATTGGATTCCATAGGAATTTTTTCTATGAAATCTTTTGTACTACATTTTATAGGAAATCTAACATCCACTCCAACATCTTTTTACAATTTCTTTGTTTTTATGTGGCATCAAACACTCCTTGCTAATTCTATAGGATTAAAGTTGGCATGCCACTCCAATCATATACTTTTCCTATTCTTACATTTTTAAAATCCTGCAAATCAAAGGCCCTTAGTTGTCTTATATTTGTCTAGATACGTAGGGGGCGGAGGTAATATCTAGGATGGTGAAACAAACAACACCCTGATTATCTAGTCACCGTCATCAGCAGAACTACGCAGATAGCAGATAGCAGACAGCAACCAGGATAAATCCAGGAGCTATCAGCAATGTGATTTGTCCTCAATTGAGGAGCTACCAACACAATGTGATATGAACAAGATTTCACAGAACGATGCTGGAAGGAGATAAAAAGAGTTGACTGACATATTGAAATCTTGAGGCTTTCGCCACTCAGGTACAATTATGTTAGCGAAACATCTGTTCGATCAACTGCACAGAAGCAAAGCAACGATGACAACAAAGTTCCCTCTAATCGCTCCTACCAGCCCACACATTGTGATCGTGTGGGGCATTTTTAACTCTAAGGAAAGTTTCCAGAACACAGTGAAGAACAGGCACATCTCATCGCATGGTGACTAAAGCAGCCGCGTCGAAGGGCTTCACTTCTTCCTCTTCTTCGGGGGCTGGAGCGAGTCCTCGTCGTCGTCATCCTCATCATCGTCATTGTCCTGGTCATCATCCTCCTCTTCTACTCCATCTTCATCGTCTTCAGCAGCGACATCATCGTCATCGTCGTCGTCGTCCTCATTGTCATCGTCGTCGTCGTCATCATCATCGTCGTCACCTCCTCCACCCTCCTGCTCCTCGGGTTCTTCATCATCATCCTCGCCATTCTCCTCACCCTCGCCTATTTGTTTCTTCTTGGCGTCACTGGCCTTGGGGTTGTCATACTCCTCTCCTTCCGAGATCTCCTCTTCGCCCTCCGCAAAGTCACCATCCTCATCCCCGTCATCATCTTCGCCATCTTCATCACCAGCATCAGTAGGGGCAGATTCATCACCCCTCTTTCCACCCATCTTGAAGTCTGGCATACCACAGATAATGCCCTGTACAACGACCAGGCAAACATAGTTAAGTCACAATACTAACATCCTCCAGACCAAAGCTTGAAACAAAAAACTGAAAAAAACCACAAGCACAACACAAGAACAAAGGATTAATAAAATGCCCAAAGCTAGTCAATAACAAGGGGTATGGTAGCAGATCATTCGTTTTTCGTAATGGTAAACTCAGCATCTCATATTAGTGAGCAAGAAGAGCATAGATCAAGAAACAACAACTCTGTTTACTATCCTAGAATCGGCTGCTGTGTACTGTTTGTTAGCACTTGGCACTTCATAGCAGGAAAGGAGCAAACCAGCTGAAGATTCAGGCTAGTGTAGCCTGATCTCACTCCTCAGTTCCACACTTATAAAGAGGCTGAACAACCTCAGTAGCATTTACACATAGCTCAGCCAGTTTACCTTCAACCTATCTATCTTCCGAATCTATTTCAGAGTGCCACAGAGATCAAATATTACAGCCTCCATAACCACAATCATGCGTCCACGCAGTTCCACACCTTGTATGCTACTCTGGACCATGTTGTGGTTGGGAGCACAGAAATGACAAAATCATGTGGTGCTCACTTGCAGCGAAGCCCCTTGGCTTTGTGGACAAACATGGACAGTGAGAGGAGAAAGCGACCCTAACACAAATATCTCTGGCCAGAGGACCCCCACCGCAAATAATTACAGAAAAGTCCCTTGTGTCCCTCTCAATGGCGAGCAGACACAGACAGGTGGGACCGTGGGTGCGACAGCTCTCGCGCCAAAGACAGCCTGTCTCACGCTTAAGAAAGTGATTAACCGTAGCATAATACTACACCGCATACCGTCACTTGACTTGACCTAAGCACCTGCTAGCACTGCTGCTTACAGGTTAAGCAACCCACACACTGACGAAGTTTTTTCTTCAGAGAGAGAGAGAGAGCATCTCTGAAGGCATATTCGCGTGGCCTGTGGGGAGCGAATATTCGAACCCGAGTGGCAGGGAGCTGTAATAAAGAAGCAAGCAAGGAGCGGAGGGGCGCAGGGCCCACCCCCACGGAACTGAAGCCCAGAACCGAAAACCGCAGCCTAGAGCGCACCACACGGTTCCGCATCCGGAAAAGTCCAAAACCATATCTCACTCACAACGGTACAAAAGCAGCATGGAACGGCCGTGATATTTTTTTCTTTCATCTTGTATTATAAAAAATACACGCATGCTACTCGAGGGTGAAAAAAGAACTTCAAAGTAGCCAACACAAAAATAGTAGTACTACGACAAAAGCAGGAGAGAGATGTGAATTTTTGTAGCGGGGATTTCCTTTGGTTTTTACCTCGGTGCCGGTGCCGGCGCCGGTGAGCAGGTCGGCGAGGACGTCGTCGTCGCCGCCGGCGGGGTGCATGGCGGTGTCCATCCGATCCGGGCGCGGCTGCAGGGGCTGAACACGTGGGCAGGCAGGAGAGTCAGTCAGAGATGAGGCTTTACTTTTACCGTTAGTTAGCCAGAGGCAGCAGCAGGAAACCTTAAAACCTCCGCCCGCAACATTTTACTTTCCCAACAAGGTTTGGGTCGGCAGAAAAAGGCGATTCTTCTCAGAGATTTTGTTGCACCTAATTCTAGCAAAAATCCACCCTACCCTCCGCTACCAACAGGTCAGAAAAACAGAAGGAAAAAACACATCTTTTTCTGAACAGAGGCTACTACTGCCCCCAGCTAGCTCACAGAACTGCCAGGCAAAGATAAGAGAGAAAACGAGGAAGCAGAGCAAGAGAGTTTCTCTCAGCGAGTGAGAAAATCTGTGCTGAAGCCTGAAGGTTTCAGACTCTGCAGGTGCGTACAAACAAACTGATACTAGCACAATTTGCCATGGCCAAGCAGCACAGAGCCTAGAACAGGTGCCAAAAAAATCTGTTTCAGCAGCTAGGGTTAATTAACAGGAGGAACAAGAGACGTGTGATTATCCTTGATACTGGCAGGAGTAAAAAGTAGTTGAGATGCGTTAATAAAGGCGAGATAAACAAGAGAGGTTAGTTACCTTGTTGTTCTGAGGAGGAAGCAGAGACTAGAACAGGCCACAGATCTGGAGGTGTGGAGGATATATCAGCGCTCTCAACGGGCAGAACTGAACTGGCTAGGCCGACTCCATGGGAGGGAGGAAGGAGAGAAAGAGGATGCTGGAGAGAGAGAAGGGATAGAGGAGCGGGCAGCACGGGCAGGAGGTGGGCAGTGATGTGTGCGCGGAGGGCAGACGCGTAAATTCCTGGCTAACCCGAGGACCCAAGCGAGATTTTGTGCCGCTGGTATGCAGGGATCTGGTGCATGGCAGGAAATCCGTTTGAGAGAGACGGAAGGGATAATCATCATCGGATCAAACGGCCAGCGTGAAGCCAGGCCAGGCCAGATCCCACCGCGCGCGCCGGTCGTCGTCGCCCGCCCGTTGGGAGCGGAGCGGCTGCACCTGCGGGCCCCGGAAGTCATACACATCGCCGGGTCAGGAGCACGTCATCGGCGGATTACGCGTGACGTGTCCCCTCCGCGTCCTTGTACCGCTTCAAACAAAAATGTTTATATTGGAAAAAGCATTGAAGGCCAGCGGCTGGGGTAGGTGAGGGCACAGGCATCGCACATCGGGCAGAAGAGAAATATCTGGGTAACGTCAGGTGGGAGCCCACCCGTTTCCTCACGTAACACGGCAGGTTTAGCAGCGGTAGCACGCGTGCTTAACGCCGTCCATGGTGACAGGAAACGGGTCGAGGCCAAGAAAAAAATACGGATGCAGATTAGCGTTTAGCAGCACCAGGAAAGTACCAGGCCATTTCTCGTTAATAACAAAGGCACCATGTCACTTTGGGAGCTGGATGCTTTTGGATGGATGGCAAGTCGGGGAATAGGATTCTTAACTTCTGCAAGGCAGAAGAAACTTTCGATATCAGCTGATAAACACGCTCGCCTGACCTACCGAGCGCTCTAGGTGCCACCTCAAAAACGCTCTGCCTGTATAACCCAAACCGCAGTCTACTGCACTGCTATGGACAGTCACGAGAGAGCATACCCCCCAAACAAGTTGAAAGAGCAATGGATGTACACTTACCGTATTTAGTGTGGCTTTCAAGTAGAGTACCATTCACGACAACAATCCACGGCCAGCATGGGCTTACCACGTTGAGTAATCGTCGCAGTAAAAATCCATGAGTCGTCAAACTCGAGTTTCCCAGGAAAAACAAGTCACAGCGAACAGCCAAGCCAAAAACTGAAGGAATATGAAAAGAGGAGGTAAGAAGGTAAGAGTTACTAGGATCCACTACTTAATGAAATCAATGGCTCAGATCTATTATATACTTACCTCTCATGTGAGAAGAGAAGGTAAATGATTAATTATAGGCAGGAGGGTCTAATGATGGGTTTTTTTTTTCAAATTAGCAACAGCATCTTTTGCAGCATCACAGAACGCAAGCTTTATTATGACAGTAAGAGTGCGACCATTATGGTAAGTATGGTAAGCAGAAAACAAAGACGCCAAATGCAGCAGAGCCATGCAAGCGACAAACTGTTCACGCTAATGGTAGCTACTAGTACCTCTGTAAAGTCTTATATTTTGATACAGAGGTAGTACTTTAAAAGGATAAGTGAAGCAAGGCAACTAAGATTATGGGCGAAAAGAAACAGGTTTACACAATCGACGAAAGTTTCTTGCTCGTGACTTTCCATTTCAGAGAAGTTTCCTCTGCCCAGCATGGCAATCTATCAAGAGTACCACCACTTCATGACTCAAAAAGACTACAATTCATAGCATCGCACAATGTTCAAAAAAGCGGAAAGCGTAAGCGAAGCGGAAGGCCACAGCTTAGAGTAATGGGCGCTTAAGCCTTTTTTGAAATTGGCTAGAATTTGACAGATTTTGAATAATATACACAAGAAAAATAGGAAACATGGCACATGGGTAATTGAAATAGTATTTAAAATACAGTTCACACCTTAGCAAATACACATCAGGTTCACATAGCAAGCAAAATAACAACTAAAATGCAGTTCAGTTCAAATAGACATAACCTAATAGAGATCATGTTGCCAGAAAATGAAGGAAATAGTTCCTGAACAGAGCCTAATTGTAAGATAAATAGCATATTGCCATTATTGCGCAAACAGGCAAGCAGAAGTAGTTAAAAAACAGCCAAAATCTGGCCTTTTTTTTAAAAAAACGCTTAATCTACCGCTTAGGGCAAAAACGAAGCGATTTGCCATCGCTCAGCGTCGCTTAAAAACGCTTTCTTGAACATTGCCATCGCATGCATCCTGATTTTGCAAATAATATTACTATTTTGTTAAACAAGGCGTGATTTTCACATGCAAACTAACCAGCCTTAGCGAATTTATATTCTAGTACTAGCGAAACATCAGACATTTATGTGTTGATAGAACCATACAAGTATTCATGAGATACTTGCCAGAACCAAAGAGATGCACGCTATCAAGGGCTCAAAGCATAAGCACTGTCAAAACACACTCTGGCAGACCACCAACAGAACAGAAAAAGAATCTACACTTCCTCCATTGGAAAGAAGATTAAACTAATGAAAGGCAGGCAGTAGCTCGCTGATGATTCCCTAACTGGGCCGCTCTAAGCACGTGAATTGAACTTCCACTGTATTGAACTTCCACTGTATTGAACTTCCACACCAATATGGTATGATAAAATTCTCTATTCAAATCTAATTAACTATTTCTGGATCCACCTATTTACGGCCTTAACATCAGATATATAAACTACGGCTTTGTTGTCACAACAAAAATGGAAAGAACGGAAAGTATACCTACCAATGTTCAACAATAGATCTTCAAATACAACAAGTTAAATTGCCTTGCGGCTCAGCGGACAGCAGAGCAACATTTAACTACAGCAATGTCAGCTACAGCGTCTAGGATCGACAACAAGCTGAATAACCAGCAGAGAAAATGCTGGATATCAGATAAGTCTCAATTTCGATTGGAAGGGAATGAATTTTATGATTTTTCTAGAGCTCAAATTGTTCAATCAAACCCGCTATACAAAGCCAACATAACCCGACATTGTTTACCAGTAGATTTCCGGTGATGTTTGGATTGCTTGGTTAAAATCAAGACCATCAGCAAGAACATGGAGGCAAAACGAGCCTAAACTAGGATTGGAAGGGAATGAATTTTATCATTTTTTTAGAGCCCAAATTGTTCAATCAAACCCGCTATACAAAGCCAACAAAACCCGACATTGTTTACCAGTAGATTTCCGGTGATGTTTGGACTGCTTGGTTAAAATCAAGACCATCAGCAAGAACATGGAGGCAAAACGAGCCTAAACTAGGATTGGAAGGGAATGAATTTTATCATTTTTTTAGAGCCCAAATTGTTCAATCAAACCCGCTATACAAAACCAACAAAACCCGACATTGTCTACCAGTAGACTTCTGGTGATTTTGGACTGCTTGGTTAAAATCAAGATCATCAGCAAGACCATGGAGGCAAAACGAACCTAAAATTGAATTGGAAGGGAATGTTTTTTTCCATTTTTTTAGAGCCCAAATTGTTCAATCAAATCCGCTATACAAAGCCAACATAACCCGACATTGTTTACCAGTAGACTTCTGGTGATTTTGGAATGCTTGGTTAAAATCAAGGTCATCAGCAAGAGCATGCGAGACAAAACGAGCATATACTTGGATTGGAAGGGAATGATTTTTTGTCATTTTTCTAGAGCCCAAATTGTTCGATCAAACCAGCTATACAAAGCCAACATAACCCGACAATGTTTACCAGTAGACTTCTGGTGATGTTTGAACTGCTTGGTTAAAATCAAGATCATCAGCAAGAACATGGAGGCAAAACGAGCCTAAACTAGAATAGGAAGGAAATGTTTTTTGTCATTTTTCTAGAGACCAAATTGTTCAATCAAACCAGCTATACAAAACCAACAAAACCCGACATTGTTTACCAGTACACTTCTGGTGATGTTTGGACTGCTTGGTTAAAATCAAGATCATCAGCAAGAACATGGAAGCAAAATGAATGATCAAATCCTTGCAAATAAAATATCAATTGTCATTACAGAATAATTATCTATTTTGCTACTCGTTTGTGGTTAGCTGATCAGCATATATGTAACACAAGCAATTAACACCATCGGAAATTTGATTCGGTTAGTGCGGTACAACAAACAGAAATGCCTACCAAGGCACCTAATTATGGAAGGTCAAGGTATGACTGGTTTCACAAAGAGACTGAACAAGCATGAGTTCTGAGTGCTATGCTCCGATCTTTTATAATAACAATATAGATACTTAGTTTGCACAGAACATGCCTTTAAGAGGTCATGTTCCTTGTGAATTATGATCAGTTGAGAAACTGAACATCAACCAGTTGCTATAAGCGTGCGCATGGATGTGCGCCCAGCCCGCAACCCATGATGTGAGCCCAGTGCTCTGCAGTGGGTGCCTCATGGTTGTCTCTCCTTGACTATAAAGACGCAGCGGCTAACCCCTATTGGTCTAGTTTCTTTTAATTAATTATTATATGATCAGTTGATCACCACCCTTAAATACACACCATTATTTCGAGTGAGCATATAATGGGAAGGGCCCTCCAAACACATTTCTGATGACTAAAGTAAAACACTAGCCACTTTAAGAAGCAACTTCCAAGAGAATAAACTCCCTATAATTGAAGATTTAAAAGGCCACAGCTGTCAAACTCAACCTCAAGCCAGAAATTACCATGATGGATACAAAAGATATGAATATCCCATTCCTCCAAATCCCACTGCAACTGCAACCAGAATGAGATCAAGTGCCCAGAAACCATTCGACATTATAATTAAGACCAGACAACAACCCAAGTAGCCAAATACAGATACTTCAGTACATGAAACCAACTACAGAACTATAAGGTACATGACGAAGTTGCAACTGCAAAACTACATAGTTGGCAATAGAAACAACATAAATACTTCAAGAAAGTTCCTTCTGCAAACACTGCCACAAAGGTATCTGATTCGAAAGCATCTGACAGTAAAACTCAATAGCCCTTCTGCAATACTTTGGCACCAACACAGGTTCAAAATCCATCCGAATGCAAAACCACACGAACGAACCACGACCAGCAGATGCCAAACTAAAACATAGGGAGAATCAATCAGAAGTCTATAGAGCAAAATCACCAACTCAGAAAGAATGCATAGAGATTAAAAGAACTCAAATCAACAGTAGTAAGTGTGTCATTGGAATGGAAGAGGCTGTGAGTTGATATACCTAGTGCTGTCAATAGCCACCCGGAAAACCAGTGCCACCAATCTGGGTGTTGGACACTTGGCCCTGCCCAGCAGCCCCAGCCTGATAACCACCAGCAGCACCAGTGGCCGCTGCAGTAGTGCCCGTTTGGGAAGCTGCTTGGCCGACCTGAAACCCAGCAGAAGTGGGGAACCCAGGTGTCCCCTGAAAACCAGGAGGCCCTCCTTGATATGCTGCAGCTCCCTGAAGACCTGCTGCATTTGGAAAATTGACACCAGCAGCCCCAAACCCTTGTGTCCCAAAACCCTGAGCTCCAAAACCAGGAATGCCAGCTTGCCCCCCGGCGCCCAATGCAGCAGCAGCAAAAGCTGGATTTAGCGATGCAAGCATGGCTGGGTTTTGCATCGCAGCTGCCATCATTGCCAGCATTGCGGTATTGGGCTGCGCAAACGCTTGCTGCTGTGCACCCATCCCCAGCAAGGCAGCTTGCTGGGCGAACCCCATGTCATGAACAGCAGCGGCACCATATGCTGATGGATCATATGGATTAATGGCGGCAATAGAGGGCACGGTCATTTGTGTAGAAGCAGCGGTGGCATTGGCATTGTTAGCACTCGAGTTGGACCCGGATGTGCCCTTTGTCCTCCCATCTATGGCCTTCTGCACATTGAGCATCTTGCCATCAAAATTCCTCATAGGCTCTTCCAGCGCACGGCGAGCACTGTCCACAGACTTGTAAACGAACAGCGCAAACCCCTTCGGCTTGCCGGTGCTCTTGTCAAAGCCCAGCGGCCCCTCTTCAATCTCACCAAACTGCGAGAAGTACTCATAGAGGCGATTTACATCAACATCAGCATGCACGTTGCCGACAAAGATCTTGCGCTGCATGTTGTCAGGCTGCGAGGACGAAGAAGCAGGAGCGTTGTTGGGGGTGCCGGAGCTGGCGTTGGCGTTGGAGCTAGGGTTCTGGGACTGGGAGGCCGGGGGCGCGGGGCCCGAGGCGGCGAGGTGGCAGAAGGCGAGGCGGCCGCCGATCTGGAGCTGGGGGCGGCGGAGGGCGCGGAGCGCCGAGGTCCGGGAGTGGTAGAGGACGAAGCCGTAGCCCTTGGACTTGCCGGACTGCTTGTCCGTGATGACGCGGCAGTCCTCGAGCTCGCCGAAGCGGGAGAAGGCAGAGCGGAGGTCCTCGGGGCCGGCGCCCCAGCCGAGGCCGTGCACGAAGAGCTTCCTGCTGGCGGGGTCGGACTCGGCCGCGCGGCGCACGGCCGCCATGGTCGCGGGGCTCGCCTCGGCGGCCTCGCGGAGCAGCGCGACGAGCTGCTCCCGGGAGAGAGGCTCGAGAAGCTTGGTGACGTCCTCCTCCTCGTAGTCGTAGGCGAGGTCCTCCTCCTCCAGGGTGGCGGCGGCGGCGGCATCCGCGGCCGGCTCCGGGGGGTCGTCGGTGATGGGGTAGTAGATGGTCCCGACACGGGGCTTCTGCTCGGGCTGCTCGTGGTGGGCGGCGGGGTCGGCGCCGGCCGCCGCCGGATCCGCCTTCCGCTTCTTCGGCGCCATGGGGGCGGGGCGGGGGGAGGCGAGCTAGGGTTTTAGGCGCAGGTGCGGGGCGGAGGCGGAGGCGGAGATTGGGATTTCCAGACACGCTGTCACGGGCGAGCCTAGAGGATTGGGGTTGAGCTAATAACGTGTGGGACACCGGGCACCGGCGGCGGCGGCGCGCGGCCCATGAAAACCTGGACCAGCTTGTAGGAGGCCTGTTGGCTTAGGCCATGGAGAGCCCATTCATTCATCATAACTTAGGCTCTGTTTGGATGTCATCATTGTGATGGAAGAACTGAGGGGAGCTCCTATACGGCGCTGTTAGCGCCGATCAGACCTGCTGACGCTCGCAGGGGCGCGAAGCGGGCCGGCCCAGTAAGTCCCGCGTGTGCTGGCATGAAGCAACGCAAAGAAAAAAAATATTATAATCGTTAAAATGTGAGAACTGGGTCTCGAGCTCCAGTCAGCAACAGCAACGTCACGCGCCATAACCACTAGACCATTATCACTATATCGACTACAAGTAGGAAAGTGCTCTATTTGAGCCTTGTTCTAATAAAACAAATAACATAAATTATATACGTAGTATAAATAAATTTTAAAAAATGCAAAAAAAATAAAAATCATGAATTCAAATATGTTCATGGATTTTGAAAAACAAAATCACAAATTTCAAAATAGTTCACGAATTTTAAAAATAAAGTTCATCAATTTTGCAAAAAGTTCATCGAATCTAAAAAAATCATCGATATTGAAAAAAGTTCATTGATTTTTTTAAGAAAATTCATCAAATTTGAAAAACATTCATCAAAATTCACAAAAGTTCATCATAATTTAAAAAAAAGTTCATCGATTTTGAAAAAAGTTCAGCGGATTTGGAAAAAAAAGTTCATCGATTTTGAAAAAAGTTCATCGCATCTAAAACAAGTTCATCGATTTTGAAAAAAAGTTCATCAAAATTTAATAAAAAGTTCACTAATTTGAAAAAAAGTTTATCGATTTTGAAAAAAGTTCATCGATTATATAAAAAGTTCATCAATTTTCAAAAAAAGTTCACAAATATAAAAAAGTTCATCGAATCTAAAAAAAAGTTCATCGAATTCAAAAAAAGTTCATCGGATGTGAAAAAAAGTTCATCGAATATAAAAAAGTTCATCGGATTTGAAAAAAAGTTCATCGGATTCGAAAAAAAGTTCATCGAATTCGAAAAAAGTTCATCAAGTTTGAAAAAAGTTCATCGAATTTCAAAAAAGTTCATCAAATTCGAAAAAAGTTCATCGAATTCGAAAAAAGTTCATCGAATTTGAAAAAAGTTCATCGAGTTTGAAACAAGTTCTTCGAATTTGAAAAAAAAAGTTCATCAAATTTGATGAAAAAAGTTCACGCATTTCCACAAAAACAAAAAAGAAAAGAAGAAAGTAGAAAATAAAAAATACAAATAGGGAAAAACGCTGCTTTTTGTAGCGTTGTAGTATTTAATAAAGAAGAAAAAGAAGTAACCTAGCCACAACAAGGGAGGTGGCGAGTTGGTTACCTCAGCTTGTAATATGCGATGAGGTTCGGAGTTCGAAACTCATTAGACGCATCATTTTTGACGTATTTTTAGAAAAAAAGAATCTAAGATGGGCCGGCCCAGTGCGGCGGGGGGGTGTGCGCCCGTTTGTCAAAACCGAAGAAACGGGCGCAACGGGCGCCGTTTAGGATATTCCTGAGACAATAGCAGAGTTGGACATACTCAAAAAAAAAAGTAGAGTTGGAGTGGAAATAGTAATGGGCTTCAATTCACTCAAAAAGATAAAATGGGCTTTGATTCCAGTTGTTCGGTTGTGAGATGTAATTGCTAGTTGGAATCAAGTCAGGTGGCCAATTCAAATTCCTGTTTGTAAATATAAGAAATGGGCCTGGGAGGAAAATAGCATGCTCCCGCCTTTTTTCGGTTTGTTAAGCTAAGCAAAATTCCAGAATCCCAATTTGTTAGGCACTACGGTCATGTCGCAACTATTTTATGTCGTTGTACTCCGTCGCCATCTTAAATGGTGTTCGTGTAATCTTAACTTCCTTCTTTATTAGCCATGCATATGTGGGCTGTTAGGCGTAAGGGGAAGGAGAGAGCATGCACGTGAAACGTTAACCACAAGCAGGGAGGGGGTACATCTGGCACATGTGGTTTAAATTTACGTGCAAGAAAAAGTGGAAATAACCGTCAGCCGTTAGAAGGGAGGAAAGAGCATGCACGTGAAACGTACACCAAGAACACGAAGGGGGTACATCTGGTACGTGTGGTTCAAATGTATGTGCGAGCAAAAGTGAAAATAACCGCCGCCAGTAGCCTTGATGGTCTCTCCTAGAACATTTGGCCATGAGTTTCCCTTTCCACGTCAAGGCAGGAAGAAAAAAAACATTGGATTCGTTATTCGTTTCCTCTGTAGGTGGTTTCTTTGTTTTCTCTTCTCAGGATGTTCGAAAAGCTATGTAATCTTAAATCGTGTCACAATTATTTTATGTCGTTGTACTCCGGAGCCACCTTAAATGTGCTGATGATCTTAACTTCCTTATTTATTAGCCATGCATGTATGGTCTGTCAACCGTTAGGGGGGAGGAAAGAGCATGCACGTGAAACGGAAACCACAAACACGGTGGGGGTATATCTGGCACGTGTGGTTCAAATGTACGTACGAGAAAAAGTGGAAATAACCGCCGCTAGTAGCCTTGATGGTCTCTCCTAGAACATTTGGCCATGAGTTTCCCTTCCCACGTCAAGGAAGGGAGAGAAAAAAATGTTGGATTCATTATCCGTTTCCTCCATAGGTGGTTTCTTTGTTTTCTATTCTCAGGATGTTCGAAAAGCTATGTAATCTTAAATTGTGTCACAATTATTTTATGTCGTTGTACTCTGCCGCCACCTAAAATGTGCTCATGTAATCTTAACTTCCTTATTTATTAGCCATGCATGTGTGGTATGTCAACCGTTAGGGGGGAGGAAAGAGCATGCACGTGAAACGGAAACCACAAATACGGAGGGGGTACATCTGGCACGTGTGGTTCAAATGTACGTGCGAGCAAAACTGGAAATAACCGCCGCAGTAGCTTTGATGGTTTCTCCTAGAACATTTGGCCATGAGTTTCCCTTTCCACGTCAAGGAAGGGAGAAAAAAACGTTGGATTTGTTATCCGTTTCCTCCATAGGTGGTTTCTTTGTTTTCTATTCTCAGGATGTTCGAAAAGCTATGTAATCTTAAATCATGTCGCAATTATTTTATGTCATTGTACTCCGCCGTGACCTTGAATGTGCTCATGTAATCTTCACTTCCTTATTTATTAGCCATGCATGTGTGGTCTGTCAGCCGTTAGGGGGAGGAAAGAGCATGCACGTCAAATGTAAACCACAAACATGGAGGGGGTACATCTGGCACATGTGGCACGTGTGGTTCAAATGTACGTGCGACCAAAAGTGGAAATAACCGCCGCCAGTAGCCTTGATGGTTTCTCTTAGGACATTTGGCCATGAGTTTCCCTTTCCACGTCAAGGAAGGGAGAAAAAAACGTTGGATTTGTTATCCATTTCCTCCTTAAGTGGTTTCTTTATTGTCCCACCTCAAGCAGCCATCTTGCATTAGGAGGTTCGAAAACCAGAATCAACGTTTTGGAGTGATGTTAGTTTTCATGTCATATATGTATGTTCTCGATGATGATGTTTTGACAATGTAGGCCATGTCGTCATGACTCTATCCTCGTCCTATAGTGTGACATCGTTGCCGACGTAACCAACATCGTTGAGCCTATGGTGTTATTTGCTGTACAAATCGCCAATTGTAGATCTGACACATTGTTGTTCATCGCTTCGTTGTGCTTTCATTGGGATGACATCAATTTTAGTATGAAGTTTGGTTTCACTCATGATTCTTCCGTCTCGTTAAGTTGTGGTCTCGATACAATCCCCTGACATACATCGATAAAACATTAGTTCGATAACCCACTACTGCAGGCGACCGCTAACGCGACACATGAATCAGAGACCCCGCGACCAAATTGTGTGCGATGCATGCATCGCAAACGGTATCGTAATAAAATCGTCGCCAATAAGACGAACTGTGTGCGATGCCGGAGACATAAAAAACGATTCAGATTAGAGACGCGTGTGCGATACGTGGCATACAGTTGATCCATACGAACTGTTTGCGATGAGCCAGAATAACAGAAACGGGTAGCCAGTTCGAGGTGTGTGCGATACACGGCATACAGTTCACTCGGATGAACTGTTTGTGATTACCCAACACAACAGAAACGGGCAGCCAATTCGAGGTGTGTGCGATACACGGCATACAGTTCACTCGGATGAACTGTTTGCGATGATCCAGAAGAACAGAAACGATTCGGCGTAACAAGATGTGTGTGATATCCGGCAAACAGGTCGGTAATCAGAATTGTGTGCGATAATTATAGACAGCGCATACGATTTTTTGTTGTGAATTGTGTGCTCGACAGGGCACACAATTCAAGAAACCAACTGTGGGCGATAATGTAAAAGATCTCTGTCGAATACGTATTGCTAACCGTTTGCGATGAGATTGACAGGGGACACAGATTAATATGAGCCAACGGCAACAGAGATATACAGTCTGCTTAATTTAGTCCTTCTTCTTCTTGTTGTTGGATGGACCCGCGATATCGTCTTGGCGAGGACGCTTCTTGCCGCTGACCGTTGGCTTTTCATCGCCGCCATTGTCGTCATCGTCGTTGATGTCCTCGTCGTCGTCCTCCTCGTTCGAACATTCCTCCTCCTCATCATCATCGTCGTCGTCTTCATCGTCCTCCGACGGGTCCTCGTCTGTCTGGTCGTCGTCCGACGACTCGGGCGGCGGCGTCCCTTCCATGATCCGGATAAAATCGAGGTCAGGGCTCGACGCCGGACTCATGGAAGATGAGCGGGATGATTCCGAGGTTGACCTATCATCGGGCGAAAGACTCCTGGCGGAACTGTCGTCCTCGCTGTCGCTCGACATGGCTGCGGTACGTACACAAAGCGAGATTGCAAAGTGTGTGTAAGTGTGTAGCGCGGCCGGCCGGGACGATGAAGACGGTGGAGTTTGAAGCGGGGTATGAAGAAAAGAGGAATGGCAATTGAAGCGGGGGATTGACGGTTTTTATTGGCGCCTTGGCACGCGGTTAGAATCCTGATATAATCAACCGCAATTATTAGTACTCAGTCGCTCCAAATTCCCGCGGTTGCGCAGTTCTCAATGTGATAATTACACACACAGGTTGGAGCGTCCAAATGTGAAACAAGCAGTTTTCATAGGACAGTTGTCAAGCAATAGATGAGCTCTGCTTATTGATGTAGCCAGTAATAATCAAATAAAACCCCTAATCATCATTACAAACAGCGCATAGAAGATGGCTAATGCGACAACTACAACTACACATGCTAGTTCCTTCTTGTCTCTTGCTTTCATCTGTTGCCTGTGATTGAGTCTTTCTTGCTTCATCGTAGTGATTGTACACTCCAGATCAGTCAGTTTCTTCTTCAGCTTTACGTTATCTTCTGCGAGCTTGGTGATAACACTCTGAGCCCTGCCATGCCATTCATCATCCAACTAGTTAACAAAGGCACAAGCCTCATATCCCTGCCAATGTTAAATATTCAGGATGGGCGGGGGCATTAACTCAACTTAAATGATGAACTTAGCACTAACCTCTAAGGGGCAACTGAGAAACCGTCTGCCAATGTCAAATCCCTCCGTGCATACATGTCGAGCGGGAGTGTGTCCGTGCGCACAACTCAGCTTTTGGTACTTCTCGGTGGCGCAAAACTCGGAGTCGAACTCATGTTGCGGGAGTCTGGAGTCATACTCCGGATCCGGCGGTTGATCGCTTTCCTGGGTGGGGGGCGGGGGTCATTCAGGACGGATTGAGCAGGGAGCTACTTTAATTTGGACATGCTAAAAAAGATCGGGATTGATTGGAACCAGACAAGACGATTCAGATCCGCAATACACTGGCCTTTTGATGACCTTAGGCAAGCGCTCGACGCTGACCGCCGTCGTGGTGGCGCCGCCCATCGCGCTGCTGAGAGCGACGATACGAGCCGGAGCAGCCACACCGAAACCATCAGCACCACTCGTCCGCATTCCCCCAATGTCAGCGCCACGCGAGGGAATTTGGGGGCTATCTAGGGATTTGGGGGAAATGGGGAAACTGTGGGGATCTGATAACGGTCGGGAACTACTTATCGCACTCTGTTGTATACGGCACACGGTTTGTACATATCGTTTGTGTTTGATATTACAACTTCACACACGATTTCCACACGAAACCGTGTGAGAAGACAACGTGCGTGACACACTGTTCCCGTGACATAACCGTATGTGATGTACTACCCGGTACATATGGGGATGCAATAATGGAGTTAATACTGTAAACAGCCGCTCTACGGATACCCGTCAAAAAATAAAAACAGCCCTGGTTTATCAATCCGTGGGAGGCGTAGGATGAAGATGGTCTCTCTCAAACAACCCTGCAACCAAATAACAAAGAGTCTCTTGTGTCCCCAACACACCCAATACAATGGTAAATTGTATAGGTGCACTAGTTCGGCGAAGAGATGGTGATACAAGTGTAGTATGGATAGTAGATATAGGTTTTTGTAGTGCGAACAATAAAAAACAGCAAGGTAGCAAGTAACAAAAGTGAGCATAAACGGTACTGCAATGCTTAGAAACAAGGCCTAGGGTTCATACTTTCACTTGTGCAATCTCTCAGCAATGTTAACATAATTGGATCATATAATCATCCCTCAACGTGCGATAAAGAATCACTCCCAAGTTCCTATTAGCGGAGAACATAAGATAGAAATTGTTTGTAGGGTATGAAACCACCTCAAAGTTATCCTTTCCGATCGATCTATTGAGCTATTCCTATAAGTGTCACAAACAGCCCTAGAGTTCGTACTAAAATAACACCATATGACACACATCAACCAACTCTAATGTCACCTAGATACTCCAATGTCACCACAAGTATCCGTGAGTTGATTATACGATATGCATCAAACAACTTCATAATCATAATATTCAATCCACACAAAGAACTTCAAGGGGCACCCCAAAGTTTCTATCGGAGAAACGATAATGAAAACGTGCATCAACCCCTATGCATAGATTACCCCAATGTCACCTCGGGAATCCGCGAGTTGAGTGCCAAAACATACATCAAGTGAATCAATATAATACCCCATTGTCACCACGGGTATTCATATGCAAGACATACATCAAGTGTTCTCAAATCTGAATATTCAATCCGACAATAACGAAACCTCCACTACTAGAAAAAAGGTTGTTAGTGGCGCACCTATTTTGGCTATTAATGGCGCACTATAGGTGCGCCACTATTATCACGCCATTAGTAACAAATAGTAATGGCGCACCTCTGGTGCGCCATTAGTAATCCAAATACTAGTGGCGCACCATGTGGTGCGCCATTACTATTGCTACAGGTGCGCCACTGGTAACTTTTTTTTTATTGAATTTTTTTTTTGAAATTTGAAGGCGGGAAAATAGTAGTGGCGCACCATGCACTGGTGCACCATTGCTAACTTTTTTCTAAATTCTAGATCCGGATCTGGCACGATTTTTTTTGCGATTTTTTTTGTGATATTTTTTCAAATTTCGTTCTGCTACGTTCTTTGTGCCGGGGAGCTCCACATGTGGCCGGAGAGGAGGTCGCCGGAGAGGAGGGAGGAGAGGAGGGAGGAGGAGGTCGCCGGAGAGGAGGAGGAGGTCGCCGGAGAGGACCGGAGAGGAGGTCGCCTAGGTCGCCGGAGAGGAGGAGGAGGAGGTCACCTAGGTCGCCGGAGAGGAGGAGGAGGAGGTCGCCGGAGAGGACCGGAGAGGAGGTCGCCTAGGTCGCCGGAGAGGAGGAGGAGGAGGTCACCTAGGTCGCCGGAGAGGAGGAGGAGGAGGTCGCCGGAGAGCACCGTGAGGAGGTCGCCAGAGAGGATGTCGCCGGAGAGGAGGTCGCCGGAGAGGAGGAGGGGAGTATGGTGGAGGAGAGGAGGAGATGGAGTGGAGGAGAGGAGGGGAGGAGGAGAAGAATGAAGAGGTAAGGAGGAGAAGGACCCCGCCCAGCCGTATATACGGCATAGTAATGGCGCACCGTGGGCAGGTGTGCCATTACTAACTTTTTTTTATTTTTTTGATATAGTTTGAATTTTGAAGGCGGGAAGATAGTAATGGCGCACCATGGGCAGGTGCGCCATTACTGAGTTTGATTTTTAAATTAGTAATGGCGCACCATGGGCAGGTGCGCCATTACTAACTTTTTTTTTGATTTATTTTGAATTTTGAAGGCAGGAAGATAGTAATGGCGCACCTTGGGCAGGTGCGCCATTACTAACTTTTTTTTATTTTTTTGATTTATTTTGAATTTTGAAGGCGGGAAGATAGTAATGGCGCACCTTGGGCAGGTGCGCCATTACTAACTTTTTTTTTTGATTTATTTTGAATTTTGAAGGCGGGAAGATAGTAATGGCGCACCTTGGGCAGGTGCGCCATTACTAACTTTTTTTTATTTTTTTTATTTATTTTGAATTTTGAAGGCGGGAAGATAGTAATGGCGCACCATGGGCAGGTGCGCCATTACTGAGTTTGATTTTTAAATTAGTAATGGCACACCTAGGTGTGGTGCGCCATTACTATTTTTAAATTTTTTTGAATTTTGAAGGCGGGAAAATAGTAGTGGCGCACTATGTACTGATGCGCCATTGCTAACTTTTTTAAATTTTTTTATTTTTTTGCCTCCAGATCTTAAAAGCATCGTAACTTTTTTTCTGTGGGGTTTTTGAGGATTCTAAAAAATCGATAACGGGCATAGCCCGTTGAATTCGGATGTAACTTTTCGAGTAGATGCTTTTTCATATAAAAAACTTTTTCATCGGAGGTCGTATGCAAAAGTTATGGCCATTTTACCGAAACACGGCGGCCTTTTGCAAAAAAAATCGAAATTCATGTTTGTTAATTTTCCTAACAACTAGAACACATAACACATGGGCATCTATTTTTTTGAATTTTTTTGAATCTTTTATCATTTTCTTTTATTTTTTTTAAACTGAAAAGGCGATCCACGGTGTGTGTGTGTGTGTGTGTGTGTGTGTGTGTGTGTGTGTGGTGGGGTGTGTGTTTGTGTGTGGTGGGGTGTGTGTTTGTGTGTGTGTGAGGTGCGCCATTGCTATATAGCAGTGGCGCACCACATTCATGGTGCGCCATTAATGTCCATATTATCTATAGCCGTTTTTCTAGTAGTGCTCAAAGGGAAAAGATTCGATTCATCACAACAAAGATAGAGAGGGAAGAAATACCATATGATCCAACTATGTTAACAAAGCTCGCGATACATCAAGATCGTGCCAAATCAAGAACACGAGAGAGAGATCAAACACATAGCTACTAGTACATACCCTCAGCCCCGAGGGTGAACTACTCCCTCCTCGTCATGGGGACCGTCGGAATGATGAAGATGGCCTCTGGTGATGATCCCCCCCCTCCGGCAGGGTGCCGAAAAAGGGCTGTAGATTAGATCGTGGAGGTACAGAGGCTTGCGGCGGCGTAAAAACTCATCTAGGTTAACTTTCGGGGGTTTCTGAATATATATGATTTTTCAGCGTTGGAATCACGCAAAGAGGTGCCACAGGGGCCCCACGAGGCACCAGGGCGCGCCTGGGGGGGCAGGTGCGCCCAGGTGGCTCGTGGGGCCCCTGTGGCTCTTCTGCTGCTCCTCCGAAGCTTCCTGGGTCTGTTTCCTTCCAGAAAAATCGTCAAAAAGTTTCGCTGCATTTGGACTTCATTTGATATGGATTTTCTAGAAAACCAAAAACAAGCAGAAAACAGCAACTGACACTGGGCACTAGGTCAATATGTTAGTCCATGAAAATCATATAAAAGCCATATAAAAGTGCACCAAAATCATACAAAACTATAATAAACATGGCATGAATACTTCATAAATTATAGATACGTTGGAGACGTATCATCGGTCGGTGGTGGCGGTGTGATAGGAGGTCAATCCTCGGTCGGCGGCGGGAGATAGGAGGAGATCTCAATCCTCGAGGTCGGCGGCGGCGTGATTGGAGCACATCCCTCGCGGTCGAAGGCGGGATAGTGGAGCTCGAACTTCAGGCGCATGCCCCACTAAGCTTTGCTCATCAACCTTGCTGTCTCAGCGTGCCGCGGCATCGCGCTTCTCTGTCTGCTGGGTGGAGGTCGCCGCGCGGCTAATTAATTAAGGTATTCTTTTCGTTGAGTGGCTTAATTAAGGTATTAAATTCATAAGGGTAGTATACTGTACTCTGCGTGTAAATTGACTGGTCATTAATTTGTGTCATCGCATGGCTAGATAAAACAATATGGAGCGCCCTCCGTAAATTATGAAAATAAAATCTTGTGATTTATGCACGCATCTTTGGGCATCAATTAATCCATTTATTAATGCTTTTTTGAATTACCCCTCGTGTGGTGTAAATGGAACGATCTGAATGGATGAAGGATCGGAGAAGCTCAAAGTTTGCGAGTGGCGTGTGATACGTCTCCAACGTATCTATAATTTTTTTTGTTCCATGCTATTATAGTATCAATCTTGGATGTTTTTATATGCAATTGTATGCAATTATATATCATTTTTTGGGACTAACCTATTAACCCAGTGCCTAGTGCCAGTTGTTGTTTTCTGCTTGTTTTTGGCTTTTCAGAGAAACAGTACCAAATGAAGTCCAAATGCCACGAAACTTTTTGGAGATTTTTTTCTGGACAAAAGAAACCTGGGAAGCTTCGGGAGGAGGCCAGAAGCCCCACAGGGGCTTCACAAGGCACTAGGGCGCGCCCCAGGGGGACGCCGTAGTACCTTGTGGGGCCCACATGACTCCTTTTGACCTAATTCCACTTCTATAAATTTACAAATATTGGAAAACCCCAGAGAGCTAGAAGAGAAAACCTTTCCGCCGCCGCAAGCCTCTGTTCTTCCATGATCCCATCTGGAGGCCTTTTTCGGTACTCTGTCGGAGGGGGAATCGATCACGGAGGGCTTCTACATCAACCTTGCTGCCCTTCCGATGATGTGTGAGTAGTTTACCACAAACCTACGGGTCCATATCTAGTAGCTAGATGGCTTCTTCTCTCTCTTTGATCTTCAATACAATGTTCTCCTCGATGTTCTTGGAGTTCTATCCGATGTAATCTTCTTACTCGGTGTGTTTGTTGGGATCCGATGAATTGTGAGTTTATGATCAGATTATTCATGAGAAATATTTGAGTCTTCTCTGAACTCTTTTATGCATGATTGTTATAGCTTTGTATTTCTCTCCGATCTATCGGTTTAGTTTGGCCTACTAGATTGATTTATCTTGCAATGGGAGAGGTGCTTTGTGATGCGTTCAATCTTGCGGTGCTCAATCCCAGTGACAGAAAGGGACATGACACGTATTTGTATTGTTGCCATTAAGGATAAAAAGATGGGGTTTATTCATATTGCTTGAATTTGCTTCTCTACATCATGTCATCTTGCTTAAGGCGTTACTCTGTTTCATACTTAATACCCTAGATGCATGCTGGATAGCGGTCGATGGGTGGAGTAATAGTAGTAGATGCAGGCAGGAGTCGGTCTACTTGTCTCGGACGTGATGCCTATATACATGATCATTGCCATGAATCCGTCATAATTATTTGCTTTTCTATCAATTGCCCAACAGTAATTTGTTTACCCACCGTATGCTTATGTGCTCAAGAGAGAAGCCTCTAGTGAAAACTATGGTCCCCGGGTCTATCTTTATTATATAAAAAACCTAAAAATACCTTGCTGCAATTTATTTACTTTTATTTTAATTAGTATTTTAGTTTATCTATTTACCTCGATAAGATTTAATCCTTGCAAATAACCGCTAAGAGGATTGACAACCCTCTTATTCGCGTTGGGTGCAAGTGTTTGCTCTTGTGTGTGCAGGTGCGCTTTAACAGAAGTTTGCTTGGTTCTCCTACTGGATTGATAACCTTGGTTTCTTAACTGAGGGAAATACGTATCTCTACTGTACTGCATCTCCCTTCCTCTTCAGGGAATTACCAACGTAGCTCACAAGTAGCCGGAAGAATTTATGGCGCCGTTGCCGGGGAGACATCATCCAAATTACCAAGTACCTTCGCACAAATTATCATTCACTTGCATTTACTTTATTTACCTTTTATTTGCATTTGCCTCTCGTTTTCATCTCCCCCACTTCTAAAATATTTTACAAAAACACAAAAATATTTTTTGCTTGCTTGTTTGCTAGTTTGCTTGCTTTGTCGCGTTGTCTCAAGAAAATACAAAATTGTGTGACTTTTCCAATACCAATAATAATGATTTTATTAGTACTCCTATTGCTCCTCCCGCCACTAGTGCGGAGTCATGTGACATTAATGCTGCCTTGCTTAATCTTGTTATGAAAGAATAATTTTCTGGTAGTCCTAATGAAGATGATGCATCCCATCTAAATACTTTCGTTGAACTTTGTGATATGCAAAAGAAGAAAGATGTGGATAATGATATTGTCAAATTAAAATTATTTCCGTTCTCACTACGAGATCGTGCTAAAACTAGGTTTTCATCCTTGCCTAGAAATAGTATTGATTCTTGGGATAAGTGTAAGGATGCTTTTATTACTAAATATTTTCCTCCCGCTAAGATTATTTCTTTAAGAAATCAAATTATGAATTTTAAGCAACTTGATCATGAACATGTTGCCCAATCTTGAGAGAGAATGAAATTAATGATAAGAAATTGCCCAACTCATGGTTTGAATTTATGGATGATCATACCAAAAAATTATGCGGGACTAAACTTTGTCTCTAGAAATTTGCTAGACTCTGCCGCAGGTGACACTTTCATGGAAATTACATTGGGAGAAGCTACAAAACTTCTTGATAATATTATGGCAAATTATTCTCAATGGCACACCGAACGAACTCCAACTGGTAAGAAGGTAAATTCTGTTGAAGAAATTAATACTTTGAGTGATAAGATGGATGCTTTATTGAAATTGGTTGCTAGTAAAAATGCTCATATTGATCCTAATGATGTGCCATTGTCCACTTTTATTGAGCAAAATAATGATGCTATTGATATGAATTTTGTCTCTAGAAATAATTTCAACAACAATGCTTATAGGGGTAATTTCAATGCTAGACCGTTTCCTGGAAATTCCTCTAATAATTATGGCAATCCTTATGGTAATTCTTATAATAATAATAATAGGATGCCCTCTGATCTTGAAAGTAATATTAAAGAATTTATTGATTCGCAAAAGAATTTCAATGCTATGATAGAAGAAAAATTGAATAGAGTTGATGAAGTGGCTAGGAACATGGATAAAATTGCTCATGATGTGGAAAATCTCAAAACTAAAATTTTGCCATCTAAGCATGATATAAATGAGCTAAGCGAGAATTTCTAGAAAAAGTGATTCCACCCGGTTTCTATCGTAGTAATGATGAAGATATTAAAATGATTGTTGTTACACCTATTGAATCTTTGTTTAATAATATAAAACTTGATGAAAAAGGGACTGAAGAAGAGTCAACTTTAGAAAGAAGGAGTCCCACTTGCTTGGAGGGTGATAATCTTGATCATAAAAATGAAAAAACTGGGTTTGGAGAGGTTAAAACTTTAAATAGTAATACACCCACCACTTTGGATTACAAGGACTTTAATTATGATAGTTGTTCTTTAATTGAGTGTATTTCCTTGTTGCAATCCATGATTAATTCATCAAATGCATATGAACAAAATAAAGCTTTCACTAAACATATTGTAGAAGCCATGATGAAAGCACATGAAGAAAAACTTGAGTTAGAAGTATCAATTCCTAAAAAATTACAAGATGAATGGGAACCCACTATTAAACTAAAAATTAAAGATTATGAATGTAATGCTCTTTGTGATCTTGGTGCTAGCGTTTCCACTATACCAAAGTCTTTGTGTGATGTGCTAGGTCTCATTGATTTGGATCCTTGTTCCGTTAATTTGCATCTTGCGGATTCCACTATTAAAAAGCCATTGGGTAGGATAAATGATGTGCTTATTCTTGCAAATAGAAATTATGTGCACGTGGACTTTATTGTTCTTGACATTGAGTGCAATCCGTCTTGCCCCATAATACTTGGTAGGCCATTTCTTCGAACTATTGGTGCTATTATTGATATGAAAGAAGGCAATATAAGATTTCAATTTTCACTAAAGAAAGGGATGGAACACTTCCCTAGGAAGAGAAATAAAGCACCATATGAATCCATTATGAGGGCCACTTATGAAATCAATTTGAAAGATGACAACACTTGAAACTATGCATTATGCCTAGCTAGGGGCATAAAACAATAGCGCTTGTTGGGAGGCAACCCAATGAATAAAATAATTTTTTTGCTTTTACCTACTGTTTTTGAGTGTTTGCATGATTATAGCTTCTGTTATGATTATGTTTTTATGTTTTAATTAGTGTTTGTGCCAAGTAATGCCTTTGGGATGATTTGGAAGATAGTATAATTGATGATGTTTGGAAAACAGAAAGTTTTGTGTCCAGTGCTGGAATTTTAATTCTGTACTGGAGCATCAGAAAATTCTGAAATTTTTACATAGTATTGGTATATGAATTTCCACGTTGTCCTAATTTTTCAGAATTTTTGGAGTTACAGAAGTACGGATTTAAATTGATCTTTACAGACTGTTCTGTTTTAGACAGATTCTGTTTTTGTTGCATAGTTCGCTTATTTTGATGAATCTATGGATCGTATCGGGGGGTATGAGTCATGGAGAAGTTGGAGTACAGTAGCATTATGCCAATATTAAATATGAATCAATTTACAACAGTACCTAAAGTTTAAGATTTGTTTGTTATACTAACGGATCTCACGAAGGTTCTGTTGAGTTTTGTGTGCTAAAGTTTTCAAGTTTTGGGTGAGACTACGATGGACAAAGGAATAAGGAGTGGCAAGAGCCTAAGCTTGGGGATGCCCAAGGCACCCCAAGGTAATATTCAAGGAAGACTCAAGCGTCTAAGCTTGGGGATGCCCCGGAAGGCATCCCCTCTTTCGTCTACAATCTATCGGTAACTCACTTGGAGCTATATTTTTATTCATAACATGATATGTGTTTTACTTGGAGCGTCTTGTGAAATAGTTTTTTTGCTTTTGTTTGCTTTTTAGTTTGTCACAATCATCTTTGCTGAACACACCTTTTTGAGAGGGACACACATTATTCGTGATTTGTTAGAATACTCTATGTGCTTCACTTATATCTTTTGAGCTAGGCAGTTGCTCTAGTGCTTCACTTAAATCTTTTAGAGCACGGCGGTGATGATATTTTAAAGAAATAGTTGCACTCTCATGCTTCACTTATATCTTTTTGAGAGTCTCATGATAGCAATGGTAATATGCACGGGTTATGAATTTGGTCCTGATATGATAGGTATTCAAGAGGGATATAATAAAAACTTTCATGTAGATCACTGAATATGATAAATTTGATTCCTTGCAATAGTTTTGCGATATTAAGATGGTAATATGTGGGAGGTATTAGTAGATAATTCTGGTTTAGTAAGAATGATTGTGTTAAGGTTTGTGATTCCTGAAGCATGCACGTATGATCTGTCGTTATGCTAAGAAGTTGGAGCATGAATTATTATTGATTGACTTCCTTTGTGTGGTGGTCGGGGGCGCGCGATGGTTAACTCCTACCAACCTCCCCCCTAGGGGCATGCGTAGTAGTACTTTGCTTCGAGGGCTAATAAACTTTCGCAATAAGTATGTGAGTTCTTTATGACTAATGTGAGTCCATGGATTATACGCACTCTCACCCTTCCGCAATTTGCTAGCCTCTTCGGTACCATGCATTACCCTTTCTCACATCGAGAGTTGGTGCAAACTTCGCCGGTGCATCCAAACCCCGTGATATGATACGCTCTATCACACATAAGCCTCTTTATATCTTCCTCAAAACAGCCATCATACCTACCTATCATGGCATTTCCATAGCCATTCCAAGATATATTGCCATGAAACTGCCACCGTTCCGTTTTTATGACACACATCATCATTGTCATATTGCTTTGCATGATCATATAGCTGACATAGTATTTGTGGCTCAGCCACCGTTCATCATTTTATACATGTTACGCTAGCATCATTGCACATCCTGTTACACCGCCAGAGGCATTCATATAGAGTCATATTTTTGTTCTAGTATCGAGTTGTAATTTTGAGTTGTAAGTAAATAGAGGTGTGATGATCATCATTATTAGAGCATTGTCCGAGTGAGGAAAGGATGATGGTGGCTATGATTCCCCCACAAGTCGGGATGAGACTCCGGACGAAAATAAAAAAAACGAAAAAAGAGAAGAAAAAGAAAAGAAAAAGAAAAGAAAAAGAAAAAGAAAAAAATAAATGAGAGAAAAAGAGAGAAGGGGCAATGTTACTATCTTTTTCCACACTTGTGCTTCAGAGTAGCACCATGTTTTTCATATAGAGAGTCTCCTATTTTGTCACTTTCATATACTAGTGGGAATTTTTCATTATAGAACTTGGTTTGTATATTCCGATCATGGGCTTCCTCAAATGCCCGAGGTCTTCATGAGCAAGCAAGTTGGATGCACACCCACTTAGTTTTCATGTTGAGCTTTCATACACTTATAGCTCTTAGTGCATCTGTTGCATGGCAATCCCTACTCCTCGCATTGACATCAATTGATGGGCATCTCCATAGCCCGTTGATTAGCCTCGTTGATGTGAGACTTTCTCCATTTTTGACTTCTCCTACTTATCTCTATCACCATACTCTATTCCACCCATAGTGCTATATCCATGGCTTGTGCTCATGTATTGCGTGGGAGTTGAAAAAGCTGAAGCGCATTAAAAAGTATGAACCAATTGCTTGGCTAAAACCGGGGTTGTTCATGATAAATACTTTGTGTGAAGAAGATGGAGCATGACAGGATTATATGATTTTGTAGGGATAACGTTCTTTAGCATTTTTATTTTGAAAGACATGATTGTTTGCTAGTATGCCTGAGTATTGATGTCTTTATATCAAATTATAGACTATTGCTTTGAATCATTTGGATCTTATTTTTCATACCATAAGAGAGAGATTACATGATGAAACATGATAGGTAGCATTCCACATCAAAAATTCTGTTTTTATCATTTACCTACTCGAGGACGAGCAGGACTTAAGCTTGGGGATGCTTGATACGTCTCCAACGTATCTATAATTTTTTATTGTTCCATGCTATTATAGTATCAATCTTGAATGTTTTTATATGCAATTGTATGCAATTATATATCATTTTTTTGGACTAACCTATTAACCCAGTGCCTAGTGCCAGTTGTTGTTTTCTGCTTGTTTTTAGCTTTTCAGAGAAACAGTACCAAATGAAGTCCAAATGCCACGAAACTTTTTGGAGATTTTTTTCTGTACAAAAGAAACCTGGGAAGCTTCGGGAGGAGGCCAGAAGCCCCATGGGGGCTTCACAAGGCACTAGGGCACGCCCGGGGGGGGGGCGCCGTAGTACCTTGTGGGGCCCACGTGACTCCTTTTGACCTAATTCCAGTTCTATAAATTCACAAAAATTGGGAAACCCCCAGAGAGCCAAAAGAGAAAACCTTTCCGCCGCTGCAAGCCTCTGTTGTTCCACGATCTCATCTGGAGGCCTTTTCCGGTACTCTGCCGGAGGGGGAATCGATCACGGAGGGCTTCTACATCAACCTTGCTGCCCTTCCGATGATGTGTGAGTAGTTTACCATAGACCTACGGGTCCATAGCTAGTAGCTAGATGGCTTCTTCTCTCTCTTTGATCTTCAATACAATGTTCTCCTCGATGTTCTTGGAGTTCTATCTGATGTAATCTTCTTTTGCGGTGTGTTTGTTGGGATCCGATGAATTGTGAGTTTATGATCAGATTATTCATCAGAAATATTTGAGTCTTCTCTGAACACTTTTATGCATGATTGTTATAGCTTTGTATTTTTTTCTCCGATCTATCGGTCTAGTTTGGCCTACTAGATTGATTTATCTTGCAATGGGAGAGGTGCTTTGTGATGGGTTCAATCTTGTGGTGCTCAATCCCAGTGACAGAAAGGGACATGACACATATTTGTATTGTTGCCATTAAGGATAAAAAGATGGGGTTTATTCATATTGCTTGAATTTGCTTCTCTACATCATGTCATCTTGCTTAAGGCGTTACTCTGTTTCATACTTAATACCCTAGATGCATGCTGGATAGCGGTCGATGGGTGGAGTAATAGTAGTAGATGCAGGCAGGAGTCGGTCTACTTGTCTCAGACGTGATGCCTATATACATGATCATTGCCATGAATCCGTCATAATTATTTGCTTTTCTATCAATTGCCCAACAGTAATTTGTCTACCCACCGTATGTTTATGTGCTCAAGAGAGAAGCCTCTAGTGAAAACTATGGTCCCCGGGTCTATCTTTATCATATAAAAAACCTAAAAATACCTTGCTGCAATTTATTTACTTTTATTTTAATTAGTAGTTTAGTTTATCTATTTAGCTCGATAAGATTTAATCCTTGCAAATAACCGCGAAGAGGATTGACAACCCTCTTATTTGCGTTGGGTGCAAGTGTTTGCTCTTGTGTGTGCAGGTGCGCTTAACAGAGTTTTGCTTGGTTCTCCTACTGGATTGATAACCTTGGTTCTTAACTAAGGGAAATACTTATCTCTACTGTACTGCATCATCCTCTCCTCTTCGGGGAAATACCAACGCAGACTACAAGTAGCAGGAAGAATTTCTGGCGCCGTTGCCGGGGAGACATCATCAAAATTACCAAGTACCTTCTCACAAATTATCATTCACTTGCATTTACTTTATTTGCCTTTCGTTTGCATTTGCCTCTCGTTTTCATCTCCCCCACTTCTAAAACAATTTTACAAAAACACAA
The DNA here is from genome assembly GCA_039707655.1 of Elymus sibiricus. Taxonomy (NCBI): domain Eukaryota; kingdom Viridiplantae; phylum Streptophyta; class Magnoliopsida; order Poales; family Poaceae; genus Elymus; species Elymus sibiricus. Next base: position 467,965,019 of record CM077666.1, on the reverse strand, counting down.
AAATATTTTATTTGCTTGCTTGCTTTTATTGCCATGTCAACACTCAAGAACAGTAAGTAAAACAAAAATTTAAGATACTATGGATCACCTTAAGGTTTTCTACTTGGATCATCTTTGATCCATTTGTGCTCGTGCTGAAACCCCAACTAGTTTAGTTGAGGGAAAATCATTAGATGAGCATGCTCATTTTGTGCATCACTGTTTGTCTCAAAAAGGGAGACTCTTATGGAATCAAATAAATTGTTTGCTATGCTATGCTTGGAATCTATGTGAAATTTATGATTTTACTTGTTGCTCTAAGAACCCTAAAAAACACCTTCCTTACCTACGTGAGTTTAATGATAATGAAATCTTATCTTCTTATGCCAAGGGTGTTTATAATTACTATGATATCGAACAAATTGAAGAATTTGTTGCTTTTAAGGGTGCTTATGAAGTTGCTTCTTTAATTGAAAAGTATGATATTACTCTCTACAAATCTGAAAATTTTGACATACTTAAATATTGCTATGAAAACTATGCTCCTAATGACTATGTTAGTGAATTCATTGGGAGAATGTCTGCTGCTTTGGAAGAGAATAATGATATGCATGAATCCATAGACAATTGTGATTCCGTTGATTCGATTGAAATATCCCCTCTTGATGAATGTGATGCTTGCTATTCTTATGGCCATGATGCCAATATTAATGATGCTTATAGAGATGAACTTGCGATAGTTCCTGATGTTAAAAATGAAATTATTGCTATAGCAGCCATACTTAATAGCTCCTTGAATGAAAAGCATGATTGCAATGATGTTATTATAAATTCTATTAATGTCAAATGTGCTAATGATATGCAAAGCTACAAGCTTGGGGATGAAAATTTTGTTATGTGCACTACTTATTGCAATGATCATGATTGGGGTGATGATGCTTCTTGTGATCTTGAAAATTTACTTAAGCCTCATGATGAATATGTTATTGATAATAAGATTTGCAATACTATTAAAAGTGGGTTTGGAAGAGTGTCAACTTTAGGTAATAATGATTCCACTACTTTGGAGAGTGTTCAATCTTATGAATTTTTTGATGAAAGTGGGTTTGGAGAGGTCATGACTTTAGTTGATGATAATCCCACTATTTTGGAAGATTATAAAAAATTTATGCATATGGATCATAGAGAGAACACTATTTATGATAACTATATTGTTGAGTTTGATTATGATCCTACATGTAATTATTATGAGAGAGGAAAATATGGTTATAGAAATCTTCATGTTACTAAATTGCCTCTCGTGATGTTGAAATTATTCAAGCTTCATTCTTCCTATTTGCATATGCTAGAGATTGCTTGTCTTAATAATTTGTTCTCCTATAAAATGCGTATGCATATGAAGTATTTTAGACTTAAGTGTGCTTTTCATATGCTTCATGATGCTCTCTTTGTGTTTCTATTATTATCTTTCATGAGAGCATCATTGAAATCTCAAGCCTATCTTAATGGCTATAAAGAAAGAGCTTGTTGGGAGACAACCCAATGGATAAAATAAGTTTTTGAGTGTTCGCATGATCATAGATTCAGTTATGATTATGTTTTTATGTTTTAATTAGTGTTTGTTCCAAGTAATGCCTTTGGTATGATTTGGAAGATAGTATAATTGATGCTGTTTGGAAAACAGAAAGTTTTGCGTCCAGTGCTGGAATTTTAATTCTGTACTGGAGCGTCAAAAAAATCTGAAATTTTTAAACAGTATTGGTATATGAATTTCCCACGTTGTCCTAAGTTTTCAGAATTTTTGGAGTTACAGAAGTACGGATTTTAAATAGATCTTTACAGACTGTTATGTATTAGACAGATTCTGTTTTTGTTGCATAGTTTGCTTATTTTGATGAATCTATGGATCGTATCGGGGGGTATGAGTCATGGAGAAGTTGGAGTATAGTAGCATTCTGCAAATATTAAATATGAATCAATTTACAACAGTACCTAAAGTTTAAGATTTGTTTGTTATACTAACGGATCTCACGAGGTTTCTATTGAGTTTTGTGTGCTGAGGTTTTCAAGTTTTGGGTGAGACTACGATGGACAAAGGAATAAGGAGTGGCAAGAGCCTAAGCTTGGGGATTCCCAAGGCACCCCAAGGTAATATTCAAGGAAGACTCAAGCGTCTAAGCTTGGGCATGCCCCGGAAGGCATCCCCTCTTTCGTCTACAATCTATCGGTAACTCACTTGGAGCTATATTTTTATTCATAACATGATATGTGTTTTACTTGTAGCGTCTTGTGAAATAGTTTGTTTGCTTTTTTATTTTGTCACAATCATCTTCGCTGAGCACACCTTTTTGAGAGGGACACACATTATTCGTAATTTGTTAGAATACTCTATGTGCTTCACTTATATCTTTTGAGCTAGGCAGTTGCTCTAGTGCTTCACTTATATCTTTTAGAGCACGGCGGTGATGATATTTTAAAGAAATAGTTGCACTCTCATGCTTCACTTATATCTTTTTGAGAGTCTCATGATAGCAATGGTAATATGCACGGGTTATGAATTTGGTCCTGATATGATAGGTATTCAAGAGGGATATAATAAAAACTTTCATGTAGATCACTGAATATGATAAATTTGATTCCTTGCAATAGTTTTGCGATATTAAGATGGTAATATGTGGGAGGTATTAGTAGATAATTGTGGTTTAGTAAGAATAATTGTGTTAAGGTTTGTGATTCCAGAAGCATGCACGTATGGTCTGTCGTTATGCTAAGAAGTTGGAGCATGAATTATTATTGATTGACTTCCTTTGTGTGGCGGTCGGGGGTGCGCGATGGTTAACTCCTACCAACCTCCCCCCTAGGGGCATGCATAGTAGTACTTTGCTTCGAGGGCTAATAAACTTTCGCAATAAGTATGTGAGTTCTTTATGACTAATGTGAGTCCGTGGATTATACGCACTCTCACCTTTCCGCAATTTGCTAGCCTCTTCGGTACCGTGTATTGCCCTTTCTCACATCGAGAGTTGGTGCAAACTTCGCCGGTGCATCCAAACCCCGTGATATGATATGCTCTATCACACATAAGCCTCTTTATATCTTCCTCAAAACAGCCACCATACCTACCTATCATGGCATTTCCATAGCCATTCTGAGATATATTGCCATGCTACTTCCACTGTTTCGTTTTTTATGACACACATCATCATTGTCATATTGCTTTGCATGATCATATAGCTGAGATAGTATTTGTGGCTCAGCCACCGTTTATCATTTTCATACATGTTACGCTTGCATCATTGCACATCCTGGTACACTGCCAGAAGCATTCATATAGAGTCATATTTTTGTTCTAGTATCGAGTTGTAATTTTGAGTTGTAAGTAAATAGAGGTGTGATGATCATCATTATTAAAGCATTGTCCCAGTGAGGAAAGGATGATGGTGGCTATGATTCCCCCACAAGTTGGGATGAGACTCTAGACGGAAATAAAAAAAAATAGAAAAAAAAAGAGGCGAAAAAGAGCCATGAAAAAAAGGGGAAAAAGAAGAAAAAAGGGAAAGAAAAGAAAAAAATAAATGAGAGAAAAAGAGAGAAGGGGCAATTTTACTATCTTTTTCCACACTTGTGCTTCAAAGTAGCACCATGTTTTTCATATAGAGAGTCTCCTATTTTGTCACTTTCATATACTAGTGGGAATTTTTCATTATAGAACTTGCCTTGTATATTCCGATGATGGGCTTCCTCAAATGCCCGAGGTCTTCATGAGCAAGCAAGTTGGATGCACACCCACTTAGTTTTCATGTTGAGCTTTCATACACTTATAGCTCTTAGTGCATCCGTTGCATGGCAATCCCTACTCCTCGCATTGACATCAATTGATGGGCATCTCCATAGCCCGTTGATTAGCCTCGTTGATGTGAGACTTTCTCCATTTTTGACTTCTCCTATTTATCTCTGTCACCATACTCTATTCCACCCATAGTGCTATATCCATGGCTTGCGCTCATGTATTGCGTGGGAGTTGAAAAACCTGAAGCGCGTTAAAAAGTTGAACCAATTGCTTGGCTAAAACCGGGGTTGTTCATGATAAATACTTTGTGTGAAGAAGATGGAGCATGACAGGATTATATGATTTTGTAGGGATAACATTCTTTAGCATTTTTATTTTGAAAGACATGATTGTTTGCTAGTATGCCTAATTATTGATGTCTTTATATCAAATTATAGACTATTGCTTTGAATCATTTGGATCTTATTATTCATACCGTAAGAGAGAGATTAAATGATGAAACATGATAGGTAGCATTCCACATCAAAAATTCTGTTTTATCATTTACCCACTCGAGCACGAGCAGGAATTAAGCTTGGGGATGCTTGATACGTCTCCAACGTATCTATAATTTTTGATTGTTCCATGCTATTATAGTATCAATCTTGGATGTTTTTATATGCAATTGTATGCAATTATATATCATATTTTGGGACTAACCTATTAACCCAGCGCCTAGTGCCAGTTGCTGTTTTCTGCTTGTTTTTGGCTTTTCAGAGAAACAGTACCAAATGAAGTCCAAATGCCACGGAACTTTTTGGAGATTTTTTTCTAGATAAAAGAAACCTGGGAAGCTTCGGGAGGATGCCAGAAGCCACATGGGGGCTTCACAAGGCACTAGGGCGCGCCCTAGGGGGGCGCGCCGTAGTACCTTGTGGGACCCACGTGACTCCTTTTGACCTAATTCCACTTCTATAAATTCACAAATATTGGAAAACCTTTCCGCCGCCGCAAGCATCTGTTCTTCCACGATCCCATCTGGAGGCCTTTTCCGGTACTCTGCCGGAGGGGGAATCGATCACGGAGGGCTTCTACATCAACCTTGCTGCCCTTCCGATGAGGTGTGAGTAGTTTACCACAGACCTACGGGTCCATAGCTAGTAGCTAGATGGCCTCTTTTCTCTCTTTGATCTTCAATACAATGTTCTCCTCGATGTTCTTGGAGTTCTATCCGATGTAATCTTCTTTTGCGGTGTGTTTGTTGGGATCCGATGAATTGTGAGTTTATGATCAGATTATTCATGAGAAATATTTGAGTCTTCTCTGAACTCTTTAATGCATGATTGTTATAGCTTTGTATTTCTCTCCGATCTATCGGTTTAGTTTGGCCTACTAGATTGATTTATCTTGCAATGGGAGAGGTGCTTTGTGATGTGTTCAATCTTGCGGTGCTCAATCCCAGTGACAGAAAGGGACATGACACGTATTTGTATTGTTCCCATTAAGAATAAAAAAGATGGGGTTTATTCATATTGCTTGAGTTTGCTTCTCTACATCATGTCATCTTGCTTAAGGCGTTACTCTGTTTCATACTTAATACCCTAGATGCATGCTGGATAGCGGTCGATGGGTGGAGTAATAGTAGTAGATGCAGGCAGGAGTCGGTCTACTTGTCTCGGACGTGATGCCTATATACATGATCATTGCCATGAATCCATCATAATTATTTGCTTTTCTATCAATTGCCCAACAGTAATTTGTCTACCCACCGTATGTTTATGTGCTCAAGAGAGAAGCCTCTAGTGAAAACTATGGTCCCCGGGTCTATCTTTATCATATAAAAAACCTAATAATATCTTGCTGCAATTTATTTACTTTTATTTTAATTAGTAGTTTAGTTTATCTATTTATCTCGATAAGATTTAATCCTTGCAAATAACCGCTAGGAGGAGTGACAACCCTCTTATTTGCGTTGGGTGCAAGTGTTTGCTCTTGTGTGTGCAGGTGCTCTTAACGGAATTTTGCTTGGTTCTCCTACTGGATTTATAACCTTGGTTCTAAACTAAGGGAAATACTTATCTCTACTGTACTGCATCATCCTGTCCTCTTCGGTGAAATACCAACCCAGACTACAAGTAGCAGCACTACAGTAGAGATAAGTATTTCCCTCAGTTATGAAACCAAGGTTATCAATCCAGTAGGAGAATCACGCAACGACTCGTTAGCAGTACCTGCACACAAAACAAGAAATCCTCACACCCAACGCGAACAAGGGGTTGTCAATCCCTTGGCGGTTAATTGCAAGATTAAATTGTATGGTGATAGATAGATAGATCGAACAAAAATACAAAATAAAAAAAATAAAGTAAAATTGCAGCAAGGTATTTTTAGGATTTTCATCATATGATAAAGGTAGACCCGGGGGGGCATAGTTTTCACTAGAGGCTTCTCTCTTGAAAATAACATACGGTGGGGGAACAAATTACTGTTGGGCAATTGATAGAAAAGCAAATAATCATGACGATATCCAAGGCGATGATCATGTATATAGGCATTACGTCCGAGACAAGTAGACCGAAATGATTTTGCATCTACTACTATTACTCCACACGTCGACCGCTATCCAGCATGCATCTAGAGTATTAAGTTCATAAAGAACGGAGTAACGCCTTAAGCAAGATGACATGATGTAGACAAAGTAAACTCACGCATGAATAAACCCCATATTTTTACCCTTAATAGCAACGATACATATGTGTCATGTGTAACATCCCCATGTATTAAGCACAGTGATCATCTGCTAATCATGCCAAGTCATCATTAATTACAATGCTTGATCACATTAGAATCATATCTCATTTCAAATTCCAATTCAAATTGGGAGTTCAAATTTAAAGTGAAATTAAAAGTTGTTCCAATTTGGAAACAAAAATGTTCATTAAATAGCAAATAATCCATAACTGATTATGTTAGGAAAGACAACATCACCTAAAACCCCTAGATGAGTCTAACATCCTAAAACAGTACCAAACAGCAATATTTAATCCCATTTTATTTAATAAAATTGCAAATGAAATCATATTGTCTCCAAACCAATTTCTGGTAGTAGTTAATATTGCACTGTAATTATGTGGCTAAGCCACCTATTTTACAAAAGTGAAATGGAAGCCACACATTTTGCAAAACAGAAATAAAAACAGAAATCAGAGAAAAGAAAAAGAAAAAGGAAACGGGCTACTGTGCACTTGGGCTTCCAGTGCACAGTGCAAATTGGCCCAGCCCAGCGAGGCCTTCTCCTTCCTCTTGCTAGGCAGAAGCCATGGCGCGGCCGAAGCGTGCGCGCCGTCCATCCGTCGATCCGTCGCGCTGTCGACCATCCCGTGGCTGCCCCGCGTGGATAAGACCTCCCCGCGACCCCCTGGCGAAACCCTAGCCCGCCATCCCCTCTCCCTCGCTCGTCTTCTTCCTCCCCCGCAAACGCCCAACGCCGTCGACATGGCCGAGCTCGCCGGCATGGCCACAGACCTCCCCGACGCCTGAGACCGAGCCCATCCGCTCCGCCTGCCTCTTCTGCTTCTTCTCCGACCACGGGATCGAGCCGAGCGCCTCTCATTCGACCGGAACAAGCTTGTCTTCAACCTTCGGATCGCCGGCGTTCGTCGACGATTCCAGTGACGTCGAGCCTTCCCCGCGCACACCTTGCTCACCTGCAGGCTCCCGGTGAGCCCGTGCTTCTTTCCCCTCCCTCTCGCGCGCGAATCCATCCCTGTAGCCGCCTCTGTCATCGCCGTCCGAAACCAGCTCCGCCGCATAGCTCGCCGCCGTCGCCGTAGTCATCGTCATGGCCGCCCGAGCGCATGGACGTGCTCAGGACCTCATGGCGATGCCGTCTGCGTCCTCAAAACCCGCTGCCGTGCCGCGTAGCTCTGAACCTGACGACGCCCGAACTCCGGCGACCGCCACGGTGCTCGCCGTCGTCGATATGGGCCACCCCAGCCGTTGCCACCGCCACCATTCGACGCGCCGTCGACGGCACGTTCGAACGCGCCCTCCCGCGCGCGATTTGGTGCTCTGTGGACGAAACCCGACGACCTCCCATGCGTGCCGCCGCGCGATTTGGTCGCCGGCGCTGTTCCGGCAACGGCGCCGCCGACGCCGACGTGGCAGCGCCCTGTGCCGCTGACCGCTGGGCCCTACAGGTCCCAGTTGACTAGGTTGACCCAGTCAACTGCTGACTGGGCTGGCCCAGCCACTAACATGCGGGTCCCACATGTAATAAAATGATTTTATAAATAAATAAAATGTTAATTAAATTAATTACTAATTAGTCACTGACAGTAGGCCCCACTGCCTAATTAATCTTTAATTAGTTTAAATAAATCCTAATTAACTACTGCGACACTGACCAGTGGGACCCACTGGTCAGGTTTGACTTTGGCCAGTCAGAGTTGACCGCTGACGTCATCTTTTCGTCATGCTGGCGTCATATACTACTGTTTTGGATAATTCGAATTAAATAATTTCAGAAATTCCAGAAAATGTTTAAAACTTTGAAAAATCATATAAAATAAACAGTAACTCGGATGAAAATAATTTATATATGAAAAACGATCATAAAAATATGACGAATTCGAATATGCCACCCACATACCTGTCAGCCCTCTCTAACATGATGAACATGGAACTTTTCCCTCTGTTTCATCTGTCCGATAATTGCCCGGAGCTGGTAAAACACCTCCAGATGTTTCCCGCTCTGACTAACTTGCGTAGTACTGCATTAGGGCACCCCCTCGAATAACGTGTTGCCATGCCTAGCATCTGTGTGCATTTGTTTGCTTTATATTTACTGTTTCTTCCCCCTCTTCTCTCCGGTAGACCCCGAGACCGACGCTGCCCCTGTGATCGACTACGTCCCCGACGACCCTTCCTCCTTTTCAGCAGAGCTTCCAGGCAAGCAAACCCCCTTGGTCATTCCTATATCGCCTATTCCTTCTCCCTCCTGCTTGCATTAGATTTTGCTACTGTAATTGATTGCTCCTATTCTGATGCATAGCCTGCTTTTGTAACCTGCTGTTGATACTTTACCTGTCATCCTAAACTGCTTAGTGTAGGTTGGTTAGTGATCCATCAGTGACCCCTCACCCTTGTCCCTGTTGCTCCACGTTGTTACCAGTACCTCGATCATTGAGATCAAGGTGCAGTTACCGTCACATCACCGCACACCCCCTTAGTTGTACGACTCTGCAGGGCTACTATCGAGTGCCGAGGGTGATACCTCGAATTGCACTCCTGATGATATCTCTGTAGTATAGCACATCGGTGGTGATTGCAGAGGGTGATTCCTATCTCTCCCCTTCCCGATGATGACTCTGTCGTGCAACTCCTTTAAGTAGGGACCATCGAGGGTGATTCCTCCTGGTTCTCCTTAACGGATTACATCGAGTAGGAATCCATCGAGGGTGATTCCTCGGATTTCCCCCTTGATGTCATGGCCACACGGTTACCTTGGTTTTTACCTCTGTCCCTTGTTAAAGTTGGGTCGACCCCGAGGGGTACCCGCGAGAGGTATGAAGTCGGGTTGACCCAAGGGTACCCGCGAGATAATTACGAGGCGCGGACGGGCAGGCAGAGACCGACCTAGAGAGGGATGGGCCTGGCCCTTGTTGCACTTCCTCGAGACGGGACGACAGGAGTACTGATCGTCACCGCGAGCTCCTAATAATTTGCTAACGGATTTGGGTATTTGATCCGAGTTGGCCACTGGCCTATACGCACTACCACCACGCGGGATAATGGTTTATGGGGCCCTCGGCGCCGTATGTATCAGCCGAAAGCTCTGTCAGATGTCCAGTTTAGCATTGTGGCCGGGTCGGATCGTGCCGTTGGCGCTGGTATCCACCCTGCACAACAATGACCCGGAGTGCACAGGGCGATGGCCCAAGACCCCTGAGCGCTTAGGATGTAGACCGACGGGGACCTCTCTGCTGAGCTCTAGGTAGGGCTGCGGTGTGTCGATCAGCCGAGGCCGGGCATGACCCAGGAAAATGTGTCCGGCCAGAGTTAATCGAGCGTGTTGGGTAACAGTAGTGCACCCCTGCAGGGAAGATTATCTATTCGAATAGCCGTGTCCACGGTAACAGGATGCTCAGTGTTGTATCCCGATCTAATACAACTTGAACTGAATACATGTTAAAATAATATGTAAGCTCCGGGATTGCTTTCTCGCAGGGAGTCGAGGAAGGATCTCTGGGCTTTGCTATTACATGCTTGATACTTTATATTATGCTAATCTGCACTCTTCTAATGCTGCAAGACGCTGAAGATGCTAGTCTTCGATAGGCTAGGCTTTCCCCCTTCCGTTCCGGCATTTCTGCAGTTTAGTCCAAAGATATAGCCCCATTCCTTTGATACCGATGCATACTTAGTATAGTTCTGATGTCAGTCTTGCGAGTACTTTGGATGAGTACTCACGGTTGCTTTGCTACCTCTTTTTCCCCATATCCGATTGCTGCGACCAGATGATGGATCCCAGGAGTCAGCTGCTCTAGCCGACGACTGCTACTACACTTCCGGTGGAACCTACTACTACGCGGAGACCGACGACCAGGAGTACTTTAGGAGGCTCCCAGGCAGGAGGCCTTGCCTCTTTCGATCAGAGCTGTTGTTTGTTTTTGCCTTCTTAAGGCAACCTTGTTTAGTTATGTTTGTACTCAGATATTGTTGCTTCCGTTGACTCTTGTGTAACTCGAGCTTATGTATTCGAGCCCTCGAGGCCCCTGGCTTGTAATATAAAGCTTGTATTATTTTATTTTGTGTCTAGAGTTGTGTTGTGATATCTTCCCGTGAGTCCCTGGGCTTGATCGTGCGCATTTGCGTGTATGATTAGTGCACGGTCGAGTCAGGGGTGTCGCATCATGTCCCTTTCTGTCACTGGGATTGAGCACCGCAAGATCGAACCCATTACAAAACACCTCTCCCATTGCAAGATAAATCAATCTAGTTGGCCAAACCAAATCAATAGATCGGAGAGAAATACGAAGCTATAACGATCATGCATAAAAGAGTTCAGAGGAAACTCAAATAATATTCATGGATAATCTGATCATAAACTCACAATTCATCGGATCCCAACAAACACACCGCAAAAAGTGATTACATCGGGTAGAACTCCAACAACATCGAGGAGAACATTGTATTGAAGATCAAAAAGAGAGAAGAAGCCATCTAGCTATTAACTATGGACCTGAAGGTATGTGGTAAACTACTCACGCATCATCGGAAGGGCAGCTAGGTTGATGGAGAGCCCCTCCGTGATTGAATCCCCCTCCGACAGAGTGCCAGAAAAGGCCTCCAGATGGGATCTCTCGAGAACAGAAACTTGCGGCAGCGGAAAAAGTATTTCGTGGACTCCTCCGTTGGTTTCCCGATTTTAGAGAATTTATAGAGGTGGAATTAGGTCAAACAGAGCAGAGGTGGGCCCACGAGGCACCAGGGCATGCCCTGGTGGCTCATGTCCACCTCCTCTGTCTTCTGGCCCTCTCCAGAAGCTTCTAGTGTCTCTTATGTCCAGAAATGTGACACCCCGACTTAATCGTGCACTAATCATACACGCAAATGCACACGATCAAGCCTAAGGACTCACGGGAAGATATCACAACACAACTCTAGACACAAAATAAAATAGTACAAGCTTCATATTACAAGCCAGGGGCCTCGAGGGCTCGAATACATCAGCTCGAGTCATACAAGCATCAGCGGAAACAAAAGTATCTGAGTACAGACACAAAGTTAAACAAGGGTGCCTTAAGAAGGCTAGCACAAACAACGACACTGATTGAAAAGGCGAAGGCCTCCTGCCTAGGGCCTCCGAACTACTCCTGGTCGTCGGGGATCTCCACGTCGTAGTAGGCGCCTCCGGGGATCTCCTGCTCATGGGCTCTGTCGCCTGATTGCAGCAATCGGGTATGGGAAAAGAGATAACAAAGCAACCGTGAGTACTCATCCAAAGTACTCGCAAGACTGACATCAAATCTATGCTAAGTATGCATCGGTATCAAAGAAATGGGTCTATATCTTTGGACTACACTGCAGAAATGCCAGAGCAGAGGGGGAAAAGCCTAGCCTAACGAAGACTAGCATCTTGAAGCAATTCTTGCAGCATCAGAAGAGAGTAGAACAAGTATTATATATATATATCATCAATCATATAATAGTAATTCCCTGGGATCCTTCCTCGACTACCCTGCGAGAAAGTGATCCCGAGAACAGTAGTAGCAGTTTATTATTGTAACAATATCCATTTGTAGTTGTAGCAGATCAGGATACAACTCTGAGCGTCCTGTTACCGTGGACACGGCTATTCGAATAGATCACTTCCCTGCAGGGGTGCACTACTGTTACCCAACACGCTCAATTAACTCTGGCCGGACACACTTTTATCGGGTCATGCCTGGCCTCGGCTGATCGACACGACGTAGTCCTACCTAGAGCTCAACAGAGAGGTCCCCGCCGGTCTACATCCTAAGTGCTCAGGGGTCTTGGGCCCATCGCCCTTTGCACTCCGGGTCGTTGAGCACATGGTTAGATCCAGGCACCACCTCTGTCCTGGATGGCGCCGATCCTGCCGTGCCGCAAGGCTGAATTGGACGTCTGACAAAGCCTTCGGCTGTTACATACGACGTAGAGGGCCCCATTAAACCATAATCCCACGTGGTGGTAGTGCGTATAGGCACGTAGCCAACTCAGATCAAATACCCAAATCCATTAGGCGTGTTTAGTAACTCGCAGAGACGAACAGGGTTCCTGTCGCTCCGACTTGGTAATACAAGACGCGCGGGTGCTCTTGGAGCCGACCCGCCTTTAATGTTATTCTCTCGCGGGCACCCTTGGGGCCAGCCCGACTTTAACATCGAGAGCTTTCGGGACTCAGGTCCACCTCTGACTGGATGGTACCACCAGCCCTTCAGCCCCATAACAGTAAAAGAATGTTGTAATGTAAGCATTTCCGCGATCCTCACACAGATTGACCACGGCCCGGTAACAAGCATGGCATACGGACAAGGGTGAAGGGCCACAGATAAATCAATAGCATAGCTAACTAAGCATCATGGGACAACAGGTAGGTATAAACAGCAGGCGACAAAATCAGGCTATGCATCAGAATAGGAGCTATCGGAATAACAACAGAAGCAATTCTAATGCAAGCAGTAGAGAGAAAGAGTAGGCGATATCTGGATGATCAAGGGGGTTTTGCTTGCCTGGAAGCTCTGCTGAGAGGGGGAAGAAGGATTGTCGGTGACGTAGTCGATCACAGGGACATCATCGGTCTCGGAGTCTACCGGAGAGAAGAGGGGGAAGAAACAGTAAATATAAAGGAAACAAATGCACACAGATGCTTGGCATGACAATAGGCTGTGCTAGGGTGCCCTAACGCAGTGCTACACGTGGCAGATGAATCGGGGAATTAACTGGAACGTTTTCCCGGTTTCGGACATCTGTCAGACAGATGGACCGGAGGGGAAAGTTCCATGTTCACATGTTAGAGAGGGCTGACAGGTATGTGGATAGGATATTCGGATTCTACACATTTTTCTGATCATTTTTCATATATAATTTATTTTCATCCGAGTTACGGTTTAATTTATATGATTTTTCAAAGTTTTAATCATTTTCTGAATTACAGATTTATTTTAATTCGAAAAAAATTAAATCCTAATTGCTATGGGTACACAGAAGGTGTACCCACAATGTGCAACAGAGACTGACATGTGGGCCCAGTCAACTGTTGACTGGTCCACGTTGACTGGTCAAAGTGGCCCACTGGACCCACCTGTCATTGACTGGGACCAGCCCAGTCAGCAGGTTTGACTGGTCAGCGGGTCCAGTGGGACCCGCGTGTCAGTGACTCTGATAATTAATAGGGTTTTAATTAACCTAACCAGATAATTAGCGAGGTGGGACCCTATTGACAGTGACTAGACTAATTATTATAGTTATTTAATTTAATTAACTACTACAGTAACCGGGCCCATTTGTCAGTGCCTAATAGCGTGGTAATTAGGTCCTAATGACCTGACGTGCGGGACCCACCGGTGTTTAAACGCCGGCGTGCGCCGGAGTTGCTCCGGCGAGCAACCGACGCGGCGGAGGAGGTCGAAAATGGTCCTCCGGCAACCATTTGAGCGGCGGAAGCTCGCGTTCGAACGGGCGCAGCGTCGCACGTCGAACGAAGCCGGTTGCGCGGGCTGAAATGACCGGGAACGGCGCCGGCGACGAGTGAGGGCGGCGGCGGCGTTCGGGTGACGACGGGGGAGCTAGCTGGGCTACGCGCAAGAGGGGGGACAGGGGTCGAGGAGGACCGGGTGCTCACGGCGATTCTGCAGAGGAGGGCAGCGGGCTCGAGGAGGGCTTGCCGGAGCGAGACGAGGCGGCGGAGCTCCGGCGGGGCAGAGGAGGGAGAAGATGGCGATGCGGGCGCTCCGGTGGCTCCCGGCCCGCGCGTGTGGTTGGAGCCGGTGTAGCGGTCGCGGGCAGAGCTCGTGGACACGGCGGACGAACGCGGGGGCGACGGTGGCCGTGTTAGGGCGCGGCGAACGGCGGCGATGGCGCTCGGGATCTGGCGGAGGAGACAAGGGAGAGAGGGAGGGAGCGACCGAGTGGGGCGAGTGGGAGAGGGGATCGAGGCGTCGGGGAGGCGTGGCGCCCTTATCCCCTCGTCGCGCTGCCGGCGAGGTGGTCGGGCGGCGACCGCGGGCGCTCGGTCGGCGTGGTCGGATGAGCAGTGCAGGGGGGGACGACCCGGGGCGCTGGGCTGGGCCGGCACTGTGCGCATAGAGCCCAGGTACAGTGCCCTTTTCTCTTTTTCTCGTTTTACTTTTCTGTTTTCTGTTTTTATAACTGTTTTGTAAATTGTTAGGCCACTATTACACTTTTTTAAAATATGTGATTTAGCCAAATAAATACAGTGCAATAATTACTACTGCCAAAAAATGGTTTGGAGACCAGATGTTTTTATTTGAAATTTATCTAAATGAAAATGGATTAAACACTTCTGTTTTGGTACTGTTTCATGAAGTTAGAGTCATCTAACTAATTCAATTAATGTTGGTTTTATTCTTATAATTGCCTTGGGAATATTTGCAATGTTATGAACATTTTATTTTTTATTGTTTGACAAAGTTTTATTTCTGCCACAATTTAAATTGGATTCAAATGGAATTTGAATTGAAGTGATCATTAAGCCTTTCCAAAACATGGTGACCTGGCATTTTCATTGATGATCACTGTAGATAATATAGGGGATGTTACAACTCTCCTCCTCTAAAAGAAATTCTCGTCCCGAGAATTAAGAGGCAGGCTGAAAGAGAGTGGGGTATTCTTCACGAAGACGATCTTCGCGTTCCCAAGTGGCTTCATCTTCGGAATGATTTGACCACTGAACTTTAAGGAACTTGATTGCCTTCTGACGGGTTCCATGTTCAGCTTGATCAAGAATGCAGATCGGATACTCTTGATAAGAAAGATCCTCTTGCAGCTCAAGCATTTCATGATCCACTGCTCGGATAGGATCCTTGAAACAACGACGAAGTTGTGACACATGAAAGACATCGTGAACCTGAGAAAGGTTCGACGGTAGTTCCAATTGATATGCCACTTCTCCTCGTCGGGCGAGGATACGGAACGGGCCAATGTAGCGAGGAGCTAACTTGCCCTTGATTCCAAATTGATGAGTGCCCTTCATCGGAGTGACGCGAAGGTAAGCTTGCTCGCCAGGTTGATAGACCATTACCTGATGTTTGCGGTCATAATTGCTCTTCTGACGAGACTGAGCAGCTTTCAAATGTTCACGGACAATGCGGACTTGTTCTTCAGCTTGTTGAATGATGTCCGGTCCAACGAGTGACCGTTCCCCAGTTTCTGACCAATTCAGAGGGGTTGGACACTTACGTCCATACAAAACTTCAAAGGGTGCCATCTTCAAACTAGCCTGATAGCTATTGTTGTATGAGAATTCAGCATATGGGAGAGATTCCTCCCATTTCTTACCAAATGAGATGACACAGGCTCGAAGCATATCTTCAAGCACTTGATTGACTCGTTCAACTTGTCCCTAGGACTGAGGGTGAAAAGCGGTGCTGAAGGCCAGATGAGTTCCCATAGCTTCCTGGAAACTGTTCCAGAATCTTGAGGTAAAGAGGCTGCCACAATCTGAACTGATCTCCAACAGAACACCGTGGAGTGAAACAATTCTGGAAACATACAAGTCTGCTAACTGACTAGCAGTGATTGTCTCCTTGACTGGCCGAAAGTGAGCAACCTTGGAGAATCGGTCAATGACGACAAAGATAGCATCATGACCCTTCTGCGATCTGGGAAAACCAGTAATGAAATCCATTTCGACTCTGTCCCATTTCCATTCAGGAATAGTAAGTGGTTGCAGAAGTCCAGCAGGCCTTTGATGTTCTGCCTTGATGCGACGGCAAACGTCACACTCGGCAACATAGCGAGCAATGTCGTGCTTCATATCAGGCCACCAGTACCGCTGACGAATGTCTTGGTACATTTTGGTGCTACCGGGGTGAATTGACAGAGGTGTATCATGTGCTTCTTTCATGACATCCGAACGAGAGTCCAGATTGTGTTTTCTGGGAACCACTAGGCGGCCTTTAAAGAACAAGGCACCATCATCATCAACATGGTAGAATGAAGAATTCCCCTTGGATAGGTATTTCTTAATCTTCTCGACTTCAGAGTCCTATTTCTGCCTTGTCTTGATGTTGTGCTCGAGATCTGGTTCAACAACCAAGGTATTAAGATATCCTTGGGGAACTATCTCGATGTTCAGCTTTCGAAGCTCTTCATACAGAAGTGGTTGCTGTAGTTGAACCTCAAGTTCACAACAGTAGGATTTACGGCTCAAAGCATCAGCCATCACATTAGCCTTGCCAGGGGTGTATGAAATACCCAAATCATAGTCTGTAATGGCCTCCATCCATCTTTGCTGACGGAGGTTCAGGGATGGTTGAGTGAACAAGTATTTCAAACTTTTATGATCCGTGTAGATCTCGCAACGATTACCAAGTAGGTAATGTCGCCATAACTTCAATGCATAAATAACTGCTGCCAGTTCGAGATCATGCGTTGGATAGTTCTCTTCATGAGGACGTAACTGTCGAGATCCATAAGCAATTACCTTGTGCTCTTGCATTAGGACACAGCCTAATCCTTGACGAGATGCGTCACAGTAAATCACGAAGTCCTTGCGTGAATCTGGAGGAGCAAGCACTGGTGCAGATGTCAGCTTGTCCTTGAGTGTTTGGAAACTTTCCTGACATTTTTCTGTCCACTCAAATTTAACGCCTTTGTGAAGTAGATCAGTCAGAGGCTTGGCAATCTTAGAGAAGTTCTCGACAAAATGGCGGCAATAACTTGCGAGTCCGAGAAAACTTCTGACTTGCTTGACATTCTTCGGAGGAGTCCATTCAAGAATAGCCTGAACTCGTTCTGGGTTAACAGCAATGCCATCTTTGGAAATCACATGACCTAGATAGGTCACTTCAGATAACCAGAACTCACATTTAGAATACTTGGCATACAGTTGATGTTCACGCAGCTTCTCCAGTACAAGCCGAAGATGTTCGGCATGTTCTTCTTCATTCTTGGAAAAAAATAAGGATATCATCCAAATAAACCACGACGAATTTGTCGAGTTAATCCATGAAGATATAGTTCATCAATCGAGAGAAGGTTGCTGGAGCATTGGTTAATCCGAAGGACATGACGGTGTACTCGTATGAACCATAGCGAGTAACAAAGGTTGTCTTCGGAATATCCTCTTTACGAACTCTGATCTGGTGGTATCCTAACCTCAAATCAAGTTTAGAGAATATTGAGGAACCAGCTAGCTGATCATACAGATCGTTGATTCTGGGAAGCGGATACTTGTTCTGAATTGTTGCCTGGTTGATAGGTCGGTAACCTTGGACCAGACGATTCGTACCATCTTTCTTCTTGACAAAGGGAGAAGGTGCTCCCCAAGCAGAGGAACTGGGGCGGATGAAACCCTTTTTAAGTGACTTGTCGATTTCCTCCTTAAGCTCGAGGAGTTCATGCGGCGGCATCTTGTATGGGCGCTTGGCAATAGGAGTGGTGCCTGGTTTCAAGTCGATGACGAATTCGACAGCTCTAACAGGGGGTATTCCGGGAAGTTCTTCTGGAAAGACGTCCGGAAAATCGCGAACGACTGGAACGTTCTCAATTCCTTCAAGAGGTGAAGCATTCAACGCATTCAGAGCATATATCTGGCTCTCGGCATTTTGAACTGTTTGAGCTGAGTAACTGACTATCTGGCCGGAAGGGTGCGTGAGTCGGACTGTTTCAGTGGCGCAGTCAATCAAAGCTTTATGAGGCTTCAACTAGTCCATACCCAGAATGATATCTATGTCGGTAGTCTTGAGGGCAATGAGAGAAACAAGGAACACCAATCCTCCAATCACAATGTGGTTACCGTGGCTTACCATGGTAGTTTGCCATCTAGCCCCGGGTGATTGGATTACTAAAGGGGTGGACATCTCCTCGAAAGGTATATCATGGCTTCGCGCAAAACTTTCGGACATGAAGGAGTGAGATGCTCCAGAATCAAAGAGGACAAAAGCTGGGATTGAATTCACTAGAAGGGCACCCATCACAATTTTGGTGTCCTGTTGAGCTTCTTCAAACTTGACATGGTTGACACGAACAAGTTGACTAGCGAGTGGTCTGGCATCAGCTTTCCTAGAAGGATGTTTTCGACGGCCCTTCTTGCGACCAACAGAAGATCGTGATGTGTTCTAAAGCTGATCCTGGCGACAGTTGATCACAAAGTGTCCTGACTGTCCACACTTGTGGCATAACCCATCATTATGGGGAGTAGCCATAGT
The DNA here is from genome assembly GCA_039707655.1 of Elymus sibiricus. Taxonomy (NCBI): domain Eukaryota; kingdom Viridiplantae; phylum Streptophyta; class Magnoliopsida; order Poales; family Poaceae; genus Elymus; species Elymus sibiricus. The sequence continues at coordinate 467,946,353 of CM077666.1, read as the reverse complement.
ATTGGGCTGTCCACCCTGAATCGCTAGCTGTCTCGGCAGCAGCGGCAGACGAGGTGCAACATAAGACGGCCTTGGTGTTGGAGCTGGTCGGTGATGTACATTGTGCGGAATCTAGACTTGACGTTTCTGAGCAGGCTGACCCGAAGACGAGCCAACGTCACGAGTGCGCTTGAGCGACTCCTGGTACTCAATCAGACCAGTTTCAACCCGGAAAGCTTGACTGACAAGCGTTGCAAAGTCTGCAGCTTCATGAACAACCAAAGCGAGCTTCAGATCAGGATGCAGTCCTTCGCGGAATTTCTCATGTTTGCGTGTGTCGGTGTCGACGTCATCTTCAGCGTAGCGGGATAATTCAAGGAATTTCCTCTGATAAGCATCCACAGTCATTTTGCCCTGTGTGAGTTTGCGGAATTCCTTCTTCTTGTGGTCCATCAGACCTTGAGGAATGTGCCGTGCACGGAAGGCTATCTGAAATTCCTGCCAAGTGGTTATGGTTCCAGCAGGTAGCATGCGCCTGTGGCTTTCCCACCATTGAGCAGCTGGACCCTTCAGGTGAAATGCCGCAAAGGTGACGTAACTGACAGGGGCAACCTTAGCTGTCTCCATCTCAAACAGGATGTCACGAAGCCAATCATCAGCATACATAGGATTGGTGGAGTTGCGGTAAACAGACGGGTTGAGGCGCACCAAATCTTGAAGTGATATCGGACCAGGGTCCTGACGAGCATCATTGCGTTCTAATCGGTTTACCAGACTCTCATTGAGCTGACGGTTCAGTTCAAACGGTTGCATCATTGCGGCAATATAGGGTGGAGGTGGAGGATCGTCAGCCATCCTGCTTAACACAACAGGGGTAGTTTAGCAAGAACAACTGCATGGGTATGGAGTCATACATGATGTATTATGAGCAAGAACAAGAATGCATTAGATACTTATTAGTAGTCATTAAAGACATATAGTTCCATACACGGAGTCGATTACACGCTGTTAGCATGAGTTCGGAAGAGAGAAACAACCTAGACATACTAGGCGGCATGCAAGCACGCGATGGAGGTTACCACAACGGGACATAGCAAAGGCTACGTAAACGTCGGAGAAAACTATTGGAGCAAGGAAGCTGCAAATGACAACGCAGGGTGTCCTCGATAAAAGGATCCCGCGGTCCGTGAGCATTGTGCAGCAGAACCTGGCCCTCAACTTGAAGAAGGGGGGCAAATTCAGAACTCCGGGTGGATGTGATCACGAGAACCTAATGTCAGAGTTAGTAAAATATTTAACCCGAAAAGAAGAGAGATCAGAATCCCAGAGTAAGGAAGAGGAATAAAAGATCCTAATCCCATCCATTGGCGGTGTGGGCCCGTAAGCCACACAGCCATGTCAGTAAAACAGTTTTGAAAGACTAGACTCAACTTCGGCCAAGGAGTTGGAAGGGGGGTTCCTATAGGCAGTCGGCTCTGATACCAACTAGTGACGCCCCGACTTAATCGTGCACTAATCATACACGCAAATGCACACGATCAAGCCTAAGGACTCACGCGAAGATATCACAATACAACTCTAGACACAAAATAAAATAGTACAAGCTTCATATTACAAGCCATGGGCCTCGAGGGCTCGAATACATCAGCTCGAGTCATACAAGCATCAGCGGAAACAAAAGTATCTGAGTACAGACACAAAGTTAAACAAGGGTGCCTTAAAAATGCTAGCACAAACAATGACACTGATCGAAAAGGCGAAGGCCTCCTGCCTAGGGCCTCCAAACTACTCCTGGTCGTCGGGGATCTCCACGTCGTAGTAGGCGCCTCCGGGGATCTCCTGCTCATGGGCTCTGTCGCCTGATTGCAGCAATCGGGTATGGGAAAAGAGATAGCAAAGCAACCGTGAGTACTCATCCAAAGTACTCGCAAGACTGACATCAGATCTATGCTAAGTATGCATCGGTATCAAAGAAATGGGTCTATATCTTTGGACTACATTGCAGAAATGCCAGAGCAGAGGGGGAAAAGCCTAGCCTAACGAAGACTAGCATCTTGAAGCAATTCTTGCAGCATCAGAAGAGAGTAGAACAAGTATTATATATATATCATCAATCATATAATAGTAATGCCCTGGGATCCTTCCTCGACTACCCTGCGAGAAAGTGATCCCGAGAACAGTAGTAGCAGTTTATTATTGTAACAATATCCATTTGTAGTTGTAGCAGATCAGGATACAACTCTGAGCGTCCTGTTACTGTGGACACGGCTATTCGAATAGATCACTTGCCTGCAGGGGTGCACTACTGTTACCCAACACGCTCAATTAACTCTTGCCGGACACACTTTTATCGGGTCATGCCTGGCCTCGGCTGATCGACACGACGTAGTCCTACCTAGAGCTCAACAGAGAGGTCCCCGCCGGTCTACATCCTAAGTGCTCAGGGGTCTTGGGCCCATCGCCCTTTGCACTCCGGGTCGTTGAGCACATGGTTAGATCCAGGCACCACCTCTGTCCTGGATAGCGCCGATCCTGCCGTGCCGCAAGGCTGAATTGGACGTCTGACAAAGCCTTCGGCTGTTACATACGACGTAGAGGGCCCCATTAAACCATAATCCCACGTGGTGGTAGTGCGTATAGGCACGTAGCCAACTCAGATCAAATACCCAAATCCATTAGACGTGTTTAGTAACTCGCAGAGACGAACAGGGTTCCTGTCGCTCCGACTTGGTAATACAAGACGCGCGGGTGCTCTTGGAGCCGACCCGCCTTTAATGTTATTCTCTCGCGGGCACCCTTGGGGCCAGCCCGACTTTAACATCGAGAGCTGTCGGGACTCAGGTCCACCTCTGACTGGATGGTACCACCAGCCCTTCAGCCCCGTAACAGTAAAATAATGTAGTAATGTAAGCATTTCCGCGATCCTCACCCAGAGTGACCACGGCCCGGTAACAAGCATGGCATACGGACAAGGGTGAAGGGCCACAGATGAATCAATAGCATAGCTAACTAAGCATCATGGGACAACAGGTAGGTATAAACAGCAGGCGACAAAATCAGGCTATGCATCAGAATAGGAGCTATCGGAATAACAACAGAAGCAATTCTAATGCAAGAGTAGAGAGAAAGAGTAGGTGATATCTGGATGATCAAGGGGGTTTTGCTTGCCTGGAAGCTCTGCTGAGAGGGGGAAGAAGGATCGTCGGTGACGTAGTCGATCACAGGGACATCATCGGTCTCGGAGTCTACCGGAGAGAAGAGGGGGAAGAAACAGTAAATATAAAGCAAACAAATGCACACAGATGCTTGGCATGACAATCGGCTGTGCTAGGGTGCCCTAACGCAGTGCTACACGTGGCAGATGAAGCGGGGAATTAACTGGAACGTTTTCCCGGTTTCGGACATCTGTCAGACAGATGAACCGGAGGGGAAAGCTCCATGTTCATCATGTTAGAGAGGGCTGACAGGTATGTGGGTAGGATATTCGGATTCTACACATTTTTCTGATCATTTTTCATATATAAATTATTTTCATCTGAGTTACGGTTTAATTTATATGATTTTTCAAAGTTTTAATCATTTTCTGAATTACAGATTTATTTTAATTCGAAAAATATTAAATCCTAATTGCTATGGGTACACAGAAGGTGTACCCACAATGTGCAACAGAGACTGACATGTGGGCCCAGTCAACTGCCCAGTCAGCAGTTGACTGGTCCACGTTGACTGGTCAAAATGGCCCACTGGACCCACCTGTCATTGACTGGGACCAGCCCAGTCAGCAGGTTTGACTGGTCAGCGGGTCCAGTGGGACCCACGTGTCAGTGACTCTGATAATTAACAGGGTTTTAATTAACCTAACCAGATAATTAGCGAGGTGGGACCCTGTTGACAGTGACTAGACTAATTATTAGAGTTATTTAATTTAATTAACTGCTACAGTAACCGGGCCCATTTGTCAGTGCCTAATAGCATGGTAATTAGGTCCTAATGACCTGACGTGCGGGACCCACCGGTGTTTAAACGCCGGCGTGCGCCGGAGTTGCTTCGGCGGGCAACCGACGCGGCGGAGGAGGCCGGAAATGGTCCTCCGGCGACCATTTGAGCGGCGGAAGCTCGTGTTCGAACGGGCGCAGCGTCGCACATCGAACGAAGCCGGTTGCGCGGGCTGAAACGACCGGGAACGGCGCCGGCGACGAGTGAGGGCGGCGGCGGCGTTCGGGTGACGACGGGGGAGCTAGCTGGACTTCGCGCGAGAGGGGGGAGAGGGGTCGAGGAGGACCGGGTGCTCACGGCGGTCCTGCAGAGGAGGGCATCGGGCTCGGGGAGGGCTTGCCGGAGCGAGACGAGGCGGCGGAGCTCCGGCGGGGCAGAGGAGGGAGAAGATGGTGATGCGGGCGCTCCGGTGGCTCCCGGCCCGCACGTGTGATTGGAGCCGGTGTAGCGGTCGCGGGCAGAGCTCTTGGACACGGCGGAAGAACGCGGGGGCGACGGTGGTCGTGGTAGGGCGCGGCGAACGGCGGCGATGGTGCTCGGGATCTGGCGGAGGAGACAGGGGAGAGAGCGAGAGGGAGGGAGCGACCGAGTGGGGCGAGTGGGAGAGGCGATCGAGGCGTCGGGGAGGCATGTCGCCCTTATCCCCTCGTCGCGCTGCCGGCGAGGTGGTCGGGCGGCGACCGCGGGCGCTCGGTCGGCGAGGTCGGATGAGCAGTGTAGGGGGGGGGGGACGACCCGGGGCGCTGGGCTGGGCCGGCACTGTGCGCATAGAGCCCAGGTACATTGCCCTTTTCTCTTTTTCTCGTTTTACTTTTCTGTTTTCTGTTTTTATAACTGTTTTGTAAATTGTTAGGCCACTATTACACTTTTTTAAAATATGTGATTTAGCCAAATAAATACAGTGCAATAATTACTACTGCCAGAAAATGGTTTGGAGACCAGATGTTTTTATTTGAAATTTATCTAAATGAAGATGGATTAAACACTTCTGTTTTGGTATTGTTTCATGAAGTTAGAGTCAGCTAACTAATTCAATTAATGTTGGTTTTATTCTTATAGTTGCCATGGGAATATTTGCAATGTTATGAACATTTTAGTTTTTATTGTTTGACAAAGTTTTATTTCTGCCACAATTTAAATTGGATTCAAATGGAATTTGAAATGAGTTTTGAATTGAAGTGATCATTAAGCCTTTCCAAAACATGGTGACCTGGCATTTTCATTGATGATCACCGTAGATAATACAGGGGATGTTACAACAAAAAAATCTCCAAAAAGTTTTGTGGCCTTTGGACTTCATTTGGTACTGATATTCTGAAAAACCAAAAACAGGCAAAAAAACAGCAACTGGCACTGGGCACTAAGTTAATAGGTTAGTCCCAAAAAATGATATATAATTGCTTGTAAATGTATATAAAACATCCAAGATTGATACTATAATAGCCTGGAACAATCAAAAATTATAGATACGTTGGAGACGTATCAAGCATCCCCAAGCTTAATTCCTGCTCGTCCTAGAGTAGGTAAATGATTAAAACAGAATTTTTGATGTGGAATGCTACCTATCATATTCATCATATACTCTTTTCTTTGTAGCATGGACATTTGGACTTGAATGATTCAAAGCAATAGTCTATAGTTTGACATGAAGACATAAATACTCAAGCATACTAACAAGCAACCATGTCTTTCAAAATATCAACGCTAAAGAAAGTTATCCCTAGCCCATTATGCTCAATCATTGATCCATTCATGAAACACACTCAATATTAGCTACACACAATGCACAAGTATGACAATAGTGCTCTCTAGTTGGTGCTTTGTAAGAGAAGATGGAGACTCAAAATAAAAATAAAAATTGCATTAAAGTAAATAGATAGGCCCTTCGCAGAGGGAAGCAGAGATTTGCAAAGGTGCCAAAGCTCAAGGCATAAATTAAAGAGATAAAATTATTTTGAGAGGCATGCTTTTCCTGTCAACAAAAACGACCGAGAATTCCCAATATCTTCCATGCTAGACACATTATAGGCGGTTCCCAAACAAAAAATAATTTTTATTTCCTTTCCACCATTCTTTCACAATCCATGGCTAGACGTATCCACGGGTGCCCTCCATACCAACACTTTCCAAGGAAATTATTACTATCATCATATTAAAATTTTTCATTTCGGGACTGGGCATCCCTATTACCTGCCACTCTCTCGTGCAATGACAAGTGAATAAACACTCATCATGAGAATAACACACCTAGCATGGAAAATATTGGCCACTCCCTGCCGCTTCATGAGCGGTATGGGCACACAAAACGGAAAATTATTTTGAAAATTTAGAGTTGGCACATGCAAATTTACTTGGAACGGCATGGAAATACCGCATATAGGTAGGTATGGTGGACTCATTTGACACAACTTGGGTCTAAGGAGTTGGATGCACAAGCAGTATTCCCGCTTAGTACAAAATGAAGGCTAGCAAATAGATTGAGAAGCGACCAACCAAAAAGCGAAAACGGTCATAAACTTGCATTGAACATAACTAACACCGAATAATGCACCATAAGTAGGATATAATTTCGTTGCATAACTATTGACTTTATGTGCATGCATAGGGAATCACAAACCTTAACACCAATATTCTTACTAAATCACAATTACTCACTAACATGACTCACATATTATCATCTCCATATCGCAAAACTATTGCAAGGAATCAAACTTATCATATCCAATGATCTTTCATGAAAGTTTTTATTATATCCCTCTTGAATATTCATCACTTTGGGACCAAATTCATATCTTGTGCAAATTACCATTACTATTATCAACTCTCAAAAAGATATAAGTGAAACATGAGAGTGCAAATATTTCTTCAAAATTTATTCTTATCAACTCTCAAAATAATATAAGTGAAGCATGAGAGTTCAAATATTTCTTCAAAATATAGCCACCGCTGTGCTCAAAAAGATTTAAGTGAAGCACTAGAGCAACTGCCTAGCTCAAAAGATTTAAGTGAAGCACATAGAGTATTCTAACAAATCATGATAAACGTGTGGCTCTCTCAAATAGTGTGTTTAGCAAAGATGATTGTGACAAACTAAAAAGCAAACAAAGCAAAGACTCATATAATACACGACGCTCCAAGTAAAACACATATCATGTGATGAATAAAAATATAGCTCCAAGTAAAATTACCGATAGTTGGTAGAAGAAAGAGGGGATGCCTTCCGGGGCATCCCCAAGCTTAGACGCTTGAGTCTTCCTTGAATATTACCTTGGGGTGCCTTGGGCATCCCCAAGCTAGGCTCTTGCCACTTCTTATTCCTTCATCTATCGTGATCTCACCCAAAACTTGAAAACTTCAATCACACAAAACTCAACAAAACCTTCGTGAGATCCGTTAGTATAACAAATAAATCTTTAACATTAAGTACCGTGGTAAATTGATTCATATTTAATATTGGCATAATGCTACTGTACTCCAACTTCTCCATGACTCATACCCCCCCGATACGATCCATAGATTCATCAAAATAAGCAAACTATGCAACAAAAACAGAATCTGTCTAAAACAGAACAATCTGTAAAGATCTATTTAAAATCTATACTTATGTAACTCCAAAAATTCTGAACAATTAGGAAAACGTGGTAAATTCATATACCAATACTGTGTAAAAATTTCAGATTTTTCTGACGCTCCAGTACATAATTAAAATTCCAGCACTGGACGCAAAACTTTCTGTTTTTCAAACAGCATCAATTATACTATCTTCCAAATCATCCCAAAGGCATTACTTGGCACAAACACTAATTAAAACATAAAAACACAATCATAACAGTATTATAATTGTGTAAACACACAAGAATTTATTTTATTCATTGGGTTGTCTCCCAACAAGCAATTTCTTTATAGCCATTAAGATAGGCTTGAGATTTAAATGATGCTCACATGAAAGATAAAAGTTGAAACACAAAGAGAGCATCATAATTCATGTGATAAACACATTTAAGTCTAACATACTTCCTATTCATAGGCATTTTATAAGAGAACAAATTATCAAGACAAGAATAACCTAGCATATGCAAGGAAGGAGAAAGAAACAATAGCAATCTCAACATGAAGAGAGGTAATTTAGTAACATGAAAATTTCTACAACCATATTTTCCTATCTCATAATAATTACATGTAGGATCATATTAAAATTCAACAATATAGCTATCATATAAAATTTTCTCTTCATGATCCACATGCTCAAAAGTCTTATAATCTTCCAAGACAGTGGGATTAACATCAACTAAAGTCATGACCTCTCCAAACCCACTTTTATCAAAAAATTCACATGATTGATAATTCTCCAAAGTGGTGGGATCATTATTACCTAAAGTTGTCACTCTTCCAAACCCACTTTCAATATTATTGCAAACACTATTATCAATAACATATTCATCATGAGGCTTAAATAAATTTTCAAAATCATAAGAAGCATTATCACCCCAATCATGATCATTGCAATAAGTAGTGGACATACCAACATTTTCATCCCCAAGCTCATAGTTTTGCATATTATTAGCATAATTGACATTCATAGAATTTATAATAACATCATCGCAATCATGCTTTTCATTCAAGGAGCTGTCAAGTGTGGGTGCAATATAAATAATTTCATTTTTAACATAAGGAACTATAGCAAGTTCATCTCCATAAGCATCATTAATATTGGCATCATGGCCATAAGAATAGCAAGCATCATGTTCATTAAGAGGGGATATTTCAATCGAATCATTGGAATCATAATTATCTATAGATTCATGCATATCATTATTCTCTTCCAAAGCAGCAGACATTCTCTCAATAAATTCTTTAACATAGGCATTATGAGCATAGTTTTCATAGCAATATTTAAGTATGGCAAAATTTTCAGATTTGTAGAGAGTAACATCATACTTTTCAATCAAAGAAGCAACTTCATAAGCACCCTTAAAAGCAACAAATTCTTCAATTTGTTCGATATCATAGTAACTATAAACACCCTTTTCATAAGAAGATAAGATTTCATTATCATTGAACTCACATAGGTAGGGAAGGTGTTTTTTAGGGTTCTTAGAGCAACATGTAAAATCATAAATTTCACATAGATTCCAAGCATAGCATAGCAAACTATTTATTTGATGCCATAGGAGTCTTCCTTTTTGAGACAAACGGTGACGCACAAAATGAGCATCCTCATCTAATGATTTTCCCTCAACTAAACTAGTTGGGGTTTCAGCACGAGCACAAATGGATCGAAGATGATCCAAGTAGAAAACTTTAAGTGGATCCATAGTATCTTATATTTTTGCTTTTACTTTCTGTTCTTGTGTGTTCGACATGAAGGCAATAAAAGCAAGCAAGCGAGTAAATTTTTTTTTGTGTTTTCGCGATAAAAAAATTTAGAAGTGGGGGAGATGAAAACGAGAGGCAAAGGCAAATAAATAAATGCAAGGAGATGAAGGTTTTATGATGTCTCCCCGGCAATGGTGCCAGAAATTTTTCCTGCTACTTGTGAGCTGCGTTGGGATTTCCCCGAAGAGGAGGGGATGATGCGGCACAGTAGAGATAAGTATTTCCCTCAGTTATGAAACCAAGGTTATCAATCCAGTAGGAGAATCACGCAACAACTCGTTAGCAGTACCTGCACACAAAACAACAAATCCTCGCACCCAACGCCAACAAGGGGTTGTCAATCCCTTGGCGGTTAATTGCAAGATTAAATTGTATGGTGATAGATAGATAGATCGAACAAAAATACAAAATAAAAAAAATAAAGTAAAATTGCAGCAAGGTATTTTTAGGATTTTCAATATATGATAAAGGTAGACCCGGGGGCCATAGTTTTCACTAGAGGCTTCTCTCTTGAAAATAGCATACGGTGGGTGAACAAATTACTGTTGGGCAATTGATAGAAAAGCAAATAATCATGACGATATCCAAGGCGATGATCATGTATATAGGCATCACGTCCGAGACAAGTAGACCGAAACGATTATGCATCTACTACTATTACTCCACACATCGACCGCTATTCAGCATGCATCTAGAGTATTAAGTTCATAAAGAACGGAGTAACGCCTTAAGCAAGATGACATGATGTAGACAAAGTAAACTCACGCATGAATAAACCCCATCTTTTTACCCTTAATAGCAATGATACATACGTGTCATGTCCCTTTCTGTCACTAGGATTGAGCACCGCAAGATTGAACCCATTACAAAGCACCTCTCCCATTGCAAGATAAATCAATCTAGTTGGCCAAACTAAATCAATAGATCTGAGAGAAATACGAAGCTATAACGATCATGCATAAAAGAGTTCAGAGAAAACTCAAATAATATTCATGGATAATCTGATCATAAACTCACAATTCATCGGATCCCAACAAACACACAGCAAAAAGTGATTACATCGGATAGAACGCCAAGAACATCGAGGAGAACATTGTATTGAAGATCAAAAAGAGAGAAGAAGCCATCTAGCTACTAACTATGGACCCGAAGGTATGTGGTAAACTACTCACGCATCATCGGAAGGGCAGCAAGGTTGATGGAGAGCCCCTCCGTGATCGAATCCCCCTCCGGCAGAGTGCCGGAAAAGGCCTCCAGATGGGATCTCTCGAGAACAGAAACTTGCGGCGGCGGAAAAAGTATTTCGTGGACTCCTCTGTTGGTTTCCCGATTTTAGAGAATTTATAGAGGTGGAATTAGGTCAAACGGAGCAGATGTGGGCCCACGAGGCACCAGGGCGCGCCACCCCCCTGGGGCGAGCCCTGGTGGCTCGTGGCCACCTCCTCTGTCTTCTGGCCCTCTCCCGAAGCTTCTAGTGTCTCTTATGTCCAGAAAAAAATCTCCAAAAAGTTTCGTGGCATTTGGACTTCGTTTGGTACTGATATTCTGAAAAACCAAAAACAGGCAAAAAACAGCAACTGGCACTGGGCACTAAGTTAATAGGTTAGTCCCAAAAAATGATATATAATTGCTTGTAAATGTATATAAAACATCCAAGATCGATACTATAATAGCATGGAACAATCAAAAATTATAGATACGTTGGAGACGTATCAACCAGCAACCCTGGAAGGTTCTACAGGAACTCAGGGCCATGTGACATTCTGTCCGAAGCTTTGGCAACAAAAGAGCCCCCTGGCAGTGCAAGGGGTATAGGTGTCAATGTACCGCACAAGAGAGCTTTCACACTCAGCAAAGAAGAGAGGCTCGCCATGAAAAAAGCGAGGAGTGAAAAGAAGAAGGAAGAATTGTATGAAAGGTTGAGAATGGACATGTATCCGAAAGTTCGAATGGAAATTGAGGAGTCAATGATGATGCAGAAGACTCTAACACCGAGAGATAGCCAGCAAACGGGAGGGGAGGCGGGCATGGACGATGCTGCTTATTGTGCGACAACACCACACAAGAGTAGATGTGCATCAGCTGCCCCTAGCGACACTGAGACTGCAGCTGCGCATGATGATGCTATATCTGATCTATCTGGAATGAAAGAAAAACTGAGGGGCGTGCTGACACATTATGAAGGTACATTAAAATGTGCAACCGCCTGGGTTTTGTCCCCCCACTCGGAAGGGGGACTCTTGTTGGACAATGTGCCATTGAAGCCAGGCTGTGTGAAGTGCTACGTGATTGAAGTAAAGCTTGGATTCAATAAATTTGCCCTGAAGAATGTCCTAGGGGACTGTGATGAGGAGAGGACCTTGCAAGAAACACTGTTAAATCATATTCAGTGGCCACGAAAGAAAATAGACTTCATAGATGAGATCCCTCAAGCCCCGCCAAGAGCAATCAATGTCGCCCTTCAACCGGCGACTCTCTCCTTGCCACAGCAGCTCTCGCGTGCTTCCCCCGAGGAACCTAATATTCGTTATTCGACGGCTGATGCATCAACCTGTGATCAGCCCGCCCGACGTCGTGCCGTACAGGCCATGTCATTGTCCGCCCCTGAGCAGCCAGTGGCAAGGCCTACAACTGCTGAAGACGCACCACCGATTCAGATGCCGGCCACTGAAGCAGCAGGGGAGACACAGCGGCACCGCATGCTCAGCAGACCAACCCGGTGGAACGGACTACTAAGCAGTCAGAAGGTCCGGAACCGCCTGCTCATCAGTCCGTCGGTTTGCAGCTGCGTGATCAGCATATCGATGCATCGGCACTGCCTGCTTAGAAAACCAACGCGTTGGCACAGCCTCCTCAGCACACCGACGTGTTGGCACCACTTGCGCAGAAGCCCGACATAGCTTCACCGCCTGGTCAGCAGTCCGACGCCTCCGCTCCTACAGCTCAGCAGTCCGTCACAGCAGCACCGCTAGCTCAGCAGTCCGGCATAGCTAAACCGTCTGCTCAGCAGCCCGTCATATCTTCACTGCCTGCTCAGCAGTCCGTCTATCAACGATCCAGACCTTGTACCAGAAGTGCTTCAAGTACCAAGAGGAAAGCGGCCACGGTCGCACCCGCGAGGAAGCGGCCCCCGAGACCGAGGAAGAATGCGAATGATAGCTTCTTACTAAAAGCACTCATCGCCCAGAACCAAATTACCAGCAAGTTGTTCGAATCGGAGAGTTATACTGGTTCTGACAGCTTGCCCGATGAAGAAGTCGAAAGGATACTTGCTAAAAATAAAGCAGACGTACTTGTAGCATGCAAGTACGTCCATGGCCAGCCATTTCTTGTTGACGAATACTTAAAGGAGTGCAGTTCCAGTTGTCGCAAGTTACATAAATATTGCATGGATGAAATGTCAGAAGGTCATAAGGTTATGTTAGTCCACTACGATAGTAATCATTTTGGTCACGATCAAGGATCCATCAGTGTGGAATTCAAGGACTTTCATCTCTTCAACTTCGATGTGCTCGATATGACTCTTGTTAAATGCTTGATGTTGTAAGTACTTCACCAACTCTGATCAACTTCTCCATACAAGGCTGTAATCGAAAAAAAGCTAACTGTATTGTATTCCTCTAAGGGGATTGATCACGCAAAGAAAAATGGAGCGAGTGTATTTCATAGATCCTCACGTAGCAAATGACATATTATTACATGGTGGCACAGATAATCGGGAGTGAGCCATTGGCAAGGTCATTAGTATCTTGTGTCGCATGCCCTGTCGGTTCTAAATCCGGCATATCTCATAGTAGGGGTCCTAAGCTAGGCGTCTTGGAGCGATGGTAACATGGACACAGGATTTTACCCAGGTTCGGGCTCTCTCGAAGAGATAATACCCTACGTCCTGTTTTTCATTGTATTGATATGGGAATAGTACAGAGTACATGTATCTACCACGAGATTGTTCTAATGAATATTAGATCCTCTATTGACTAGCCTGGCCTCGGTTTATATATGCACCGGAGGCCTAGGGTTTAGAAGAGTCCTCGTCTTGTGCACCAAGTCTTGTGGAATCTTCCTTGTATACGTCATGGGCTGCCCGAAGTGGCCCATGAGTGAACCGCCATGGGGGTCCTCGGCCCGACCCACAGGTCGGGAGACGACGTGGTGAGTACCCCCTAGTCCAGGACACCGTCAGTAGCCCCCTGAACCGATCTTCAAGTTGGGGACGCTCCTCGGTTCTTCTGAGTTGTTCTTTGTCTTCGGTCGTCGGTCTTGAAAACTGGTTCAACAAATATTCACATCTCCGATCTCGAGGATCGCCGAGGTGTAACCGAAGAGTTGACACGTCGGGCATCCGAGGAGTCCCTTTAGGTTCTTGGACTTTATCAATGCCTTGTTCTTTTTTACGCCATACCTCGGGTTCAAAGTTTTTCCCGTGCGGCGGTGTCCTCTTGCATCCGGGCTCCAACGCTGTACTGCATCCGAGGTGTCTTTTGCAGCCGAGCTCCAATGCCGGTCTACATCCGAGGTACATTTTAGCAGCCGAGCTCCAACGCCAGTCTGTATCCGAGCTCCAGCACCGGACTGCATCCGAGGTGCCTTCTTGCAGCCGAGCTCCAACGCCGGACTGCATCCGAGGAGGCATAGAGTACCTCATCTTTGAAAAAGTTTGAAGGAGGTTATCCGAGCTTAACGCCAAAAAAGTTCTCAATGGAGCCAGCCACTCGCAGCCGAGCTTTATGCCGAACTGCTTCCGAGGTGGTGCACCACCTCGGACTTGGGCTGATTTTTTGCAAATATTTTTTCCGATTGGTGCAATTTATTCTCTGCCGAGATATATAGCCAGTAGCCCTCAAGGTGTGTGCCGGCCTAAAATCCGGGATGCACCTAAAGGAAAACATAAAACCGCTGATCCCAGTAGCCCCTGAGACTCAGGTCGATTCACGAAATCGGCCTGAGGATCAACTCCTAGCTCGGCAGCATACTTAGGAATGGAAACGCGGTGTGCATAGTCCTCGAGACTCAGGTTGGGTGCGGCCGACCAACCTGAGGATCATAATCTCCTCGGAAACTGTTTCGCACTTTGTAAATTGTCTGCATTGAATCGTCGATGCAGTAGCCCCCGAGCCACTGGTCGGGTGGCAACACCAGATCAGGGGATCGATGTAACCTGTTAATGGCTTTTAAGTGAGAAGCGCGAAGCCCAGTAGCCCTCGAGCCTTAATTTGCGCAAGGGTGGCCGGACTAAGGATCGATATCCGGAGTAAATTGACTTCAATCACAATTTATGTGTAATGATTCTATGTATCAAGTACTTTAGATCATTAATGCTTGGATCCGCATTGTACAAAACTTTGTTGACCGACCATCGGCTTCAACCTCCTCGGCCAGTAGCCGGGGAGTGTTTGTCCTACTTTATATAGCCTTTATAAGGGCAAAGATTTACGGAAAACAAGGCAATCCGGCCATACGGTTTTATAAACAAAGGTACGCGGAGAGATATGTTATATTACTATTTAACGTAAGAAACATCTTCTGGGAAAAATAGGTCCTTTATAGGTTCTTTTTCGCAGGTTATCATGCTAACCATAATTATGTAACTTCACCTCCGATCTAAGTGGGAGAAAATAGTGAAGATTAATTCAGGGAAAATTCCCGAAGTATTTGGCTTTAAAAAACCAAGATTTTCACTTCCGTCGTTGCCGACCAATTATGTTCTTGAGATTGCTAGCTTTCGGCTTTACGCAGTCTGAGGTACTAACCCGGATAACCCGGTAGTATCAATCACAGAGGTGCTCCCTTTACCCCCTAGCTGAAAAATCGGGAACGTAGGAGGCAAGCACAGGAGCCAGGCAACCCAGTTTGGCCAGATCTCAAGTCAAATTGATGCATATTGTGGCTTTATAACGATTTATGGGAAGGCAACGTTCGTATATTAAATACAAATGCCGAGGATATGTTGGGCTCTCCAGGAGTCCCAAAGTAACCGCGCCGAGGTGCCTCAAGGAGCCCCTTGTACGGTTTATTGGACTCTTTTATATGTCCGACGTGATTTATACCAAAAACTCGAGGTTAGAATTGCACAGTTTTTTCAAAGACAACCGAACTACCTTTCTATTAGTGACCTCGGACAAGCCGAACACTTTTATGAAAGCAAGCTGATCGGCCGATTGAATTTGCGCATGTTTGTGGTAGTCAGCTTTTAAGCTGTATTTTGCAGCTTTATGCTATATGTTATTTTGACTCCGTTGCGACTGTTTATAATTTGAAAGTGGCCCATCGTCGGCTTCCACCCCTTTGTAGATGCTACGCAGGGTGTTTCCGCAATAACAAGACAACACTTAGCCGACATCTCGGTGCCCGGAGACGGTTGTGTTAGCGGAAACGAGGCAATCAGATATGTAGGCTTTATAACTTTCACTTAGTCATAGGAGCTTGACTGTGGGGGCAAGTAACTAGCCCCCAGTGTTTGGAGTGTTTGGAGTGTTCGGGCGTGCCGAGGTGCAGCTCGGCAGGGAACTTGCCGAACTACGGGTCAGAAAAGATTTCCCGAGCCAAATTATTATGCACGGCACCTCGGCTTCAACATGATACATCCGATCTCCAGACTTCAAGTGGGTCAGCCTTCGGCTTCAACCTCCTATCCCGAAGGCGGAGTGCTTCTCAGGCCAGTTTAGCGAACTAAACTCGAGTGGCTTTAGAGAGAAACCAGGCTACCCGGCTATTGACCACACACTCGCGTCGGAAAAAGGAGTAGTAGAAAAAAACTTTGCAACGACTAAGAAGAAAACACTTATTATAAAACGGCTCATATAAATTTAAGAGCCCCCAGTTAACATGGGAAAGGGAGTGTTTTTAACAAACAGAGTCTTTAACAAACTAAGTGTTTAACTAATAACTTGTCTATTTAACACAAAAGTATAACGCTTGGTTGAACCAAAAAAAAATTAAAAATTGAAAAAAGTTAAGCATGAAAGCGACTTAGCTGGTTAATGTGCTCGGTGTTGATGACGTAGTTTGGGCTTGCAACGGGTCGAGATCCCAGCCCCCAAGCCGGTCCTGGGGTGGCCGAGCGAAGAGCTCGGCTGATGAAGTGGCAGCACAAAACTGCCGATGTGCCGGGGCGAAGCCCCTGGTCCAGCCGAGGAGACAGAGTAGGTCGGGGTGACGCCGGAGTAGGTCGATGAAGCGATGGCGAAGCCCCCGGTCCGGCCGAGGTGTCCGAGCGAAGAGCTCGGCTTGATGAAGTGGTAGTACAACACTGCCGATATGTTGAGGCGAAGCCCCCAGTCCGGCCGAACTGACGAAGCTGGTCGGCTGGTGACGCCGAAGTCCCCGGAGTAGGTTGATAAAGAGATGGCGAAGCCTCCGGTCTAGCCGAGGTGACGGAGCAGGTCGGTAAGGTGACGTTGCAGCCCTATGCCACCCGAGATGTCGAAACGGGTCGGCGTGGTGGACATCGGCTTGAAGAAGCAACGGCGCGGCGATGCCGACGCAGGTCGAAACTTGTGACGCGGTCAATGCCAGCTTGAGAAGTGACCGCGCGGCGATGCTGTCGCGCCCGACCCGTACAATCCGTAAGGTGACGATGTTATCTTGACGATCATTAGGGAGAGCGGTGCCGAACTCTTGGTCGGCTTGCCGAGGTGAATATCCGAGGTGGTTGTCATTGGCTCGATGGAGTGACGGCGCAGTCGATGCTGGCACAGGTCGGCAGCCGTGGAGCAACATGGTCGGGCCGGTTTGATATCGGCGCAAAGGAGAAGATCACCTCGGAAAAGATTCAAAATTGGTGGCACGTGTTTGAAAAAACACACAATACCCTAAGAAAAATTCCTCCAAAAAGGATGTCCAATACCCCGTTCATGAAGAAAGATGAACTCGGGTCGGATTCGTTTTCGCGCAGAAAACAGATCCGAAAATTGATGCACTCATCGGACGTTTCCTGGAGTTTGAACGGTCGGATCCAGCTGAAATTTTGAGGGGTGATTAATATAGGAATTCTGCAGCCGATGAACGGTGGGATCTTCCAAAGGATGTCCGAGCTATCTCCTGAACTCCTCGCCCCAAACTCATCCAGATTATTGTCCAGACTCAACAGGGCTCCGGTATATCGGAGATTGCCAGAGATTCCTCCATCGGAACGCGATGAAATTTTACAGGGTTGTTCTAGACTCAATTCCGCACAATTCCACCGAAGCAATCGTCAAAGCGACGCTCGAGGAGACGGGGACGGCGAACACGAATCCGCTGTCTAGAAAAAAACTGCATGATCGCTCGAGGGCAATGTTGACGTTGAGCCCCCGAGAACCATGGACGATTTTTCCATGATCCCGGATGAGATCGGAGTTGATGATGATGAAGACATCCGTCCGATCTTGAGGATCCGAAGAGAAGCCTAGTCCTTGGCCTAGCCAAGGTGACCAGTCGAGCCGGCGACGAAAATGCCGACGTTGACGATGTAGCTCGGTTCCGATGCGTAGATCGCGGTGGAGCCAATCTGAATTCCCATCGCACCGTGGCGACTACCCAGCGGGCTCTCAATGAAAGCACGAATGTCGGTTCTAAATCCGGCATATCTCGTAGTAGGGGTCCTAAGCTAGGCGTCTTGGAGCGATGGTAACATGGACACAGGATTTTACCCAGGTTCGGGCTCTCTCGAAGAGATAATACCCTACGTCCTGCTTTTCATTGTATTGATATGGGAATAGTACAAAGTACATGCATCTACCACGAAATTGTTCTAATGAATATTAGATCCTCTATTGACTAGTCTGGCCTCGGTTTATATATGCACCGGAGGCCTAGGGTTTAGAAGAGTTCTCGTCTTGTGCGCCAAGTCTTGTGGAATATTCCTTGTATACGTCATGGGCTGCCCGAAGTGGCCCATGAGTGAACCGCCATGGGGGTCCTCGGCCCGACCCACAGGTCGGGAGACGACGTGGTGAGTACCCCCTAGTCCAGGACACCGTCATGCCCCATGCAGAATTCTTTCTCTGGCCATATCATGAAGGGTAAGTCAAATAAACAACCACACATACATTGACCGTCTTTCACATTTCATCATAGTTCATAAGTTCATGGTTTTCTTAATCTATAGCATTCACTGGATCTTGGTAGTCATTGCTCTAAACCAGAACAGAGTTTACTACCTGGATTCTCTCAGAGATTCAATAAAGCCTCAGGATCTGACGCATCTTCAGCAATTCATGAATAGGTATTGAATTCTATGATGTTAAAATTTGCATTCATATCTGGTTCAAGAACTGAGTATGTGGAAATTCATTGCAGTGTATTGGCATCGTGCATAACTAAACGAGGGAACCAGTTCAAGAGTGCACTACCTCTGCAGCACGAGATCGTTTATCCGGTAAGACACCGAAATCCGTTATTTTCGGAAAATGTATCCAAAAGTTTGCAAATACCTTTTATTACGCTAGTCTAATGTTCAAGTTTCTAAATAAACCCTTTTCTATTTCTCTCCAAAGAAAAAAATATATCTTACACCGGTTAGGTTGCTCCTAACAAGGCAAATACATGACTAATTTTGTACAAAAAAATTCAGTGTCCTCAGCAACAACCAGGGACCAACCTTTGTGGATACTATGTCTGCAGACACATGATCTCCATCTTCAAATCTACTGATTGCTGTAACTATGCACGCAATTTAGCACCAGTAAGTCTGTATCTTAATTAATATCTTCTACTCCACTCGTATGGCACATTCTGATCTAAAAATTCTGTAGCTCATCTTTGAACCGATGACCCCTGAATCGCTCCCCACTGGTGAATTGATGGAGGTTAGGAGATTTATCAGCAACTTCTTCCTGAATTACTACATCAATCCCACTGGTGATAATGAAGATTTCAGCATGGTTGTTCCTGAAACAATGAGTAAACATTCAACACGAGTTAGCCGCTAAACATATACGCATGGATGCATTGTTTTCCATGTGATGAGGTCTTCGTATTTCGTACACTATGATTATGTACTGCATTTGTCGATAAATCAATTGAATTTAGCTAGCATTTGTTCAATTGCATATTGTTGCGAATTCTGATGAATGTTTGTCCTGTGGACACTATTTGTTTAATTGTATATTGTGGCGAATTTGCTTTTTGCAGGGCAATTCAAATGTGCTATTTTTGCTTTAACTTGGCCATTGATGCGCACACGGTTCGACTAAATGAGGGTGTGCGATCCAGAACGGAAAGCACACGTCACTCATAGCGCAACCGTCGGTGATACACAACAAATCGCAGACGATTTGCAGCACTTCTACGTGTGCGTAGGGGCTCCTGAACCGTTTGTGATAGCACATTATCGCACACGAGAGCTTCGAGGAAACCATGCCCAATGCAAAATACAATCCCACTCGTAAATTGTTCAGGAAACATGTGCGATGATGTCATGCATGGCAGACGATTGCCATATAATACTCGTGTGCGATGGGCCACATATCGCGCACAGTTTCTATGATGGCCCGTGTGCCTTAGGTACTATTTCGCAAACGGTCCAATGTGAAACACCGTTTGGTTTCCTGCTCAATTAGAAACGTTTGACTCCTGAGAAACGTGGGCGATATGTTCGTGCATCGCATACGATTACATTTGGGGACGCATCTGCATCAGCGCTCCCTATCGCTGATAATTTCTGGGTCATGTGGGAAGGACCCCCCTATCGCACACACAGGCAAGGCGACGGTTTGAAACTCCGTCGTGGAAAGGGGTTAAAAATCGTTTGTACAGCAGCTCGCTGTACCAGTGACCTCTCTTGTAAGGGGTATGTCTGTAGACAAAATGTGTCCAGTTTTCAGGAATTGAGGTGAGTGACTCGCATGAGACTTTTCAAAACCTTCAAGGTTAGTATAGTGTGTGTATGCTATATCTTTTGAAGTTCTCTCTCCAGAGGTTTAGAGAAATGTCCAGACACGAAAGACGAAACTTGATATGAGACTTTGGATGCCTTCTCTAGCTTTTGATTTTATCATGGATATTTGTTATTCATGTGTGTGGTTTGGTGTATTAGATTGATGTGTGTTGTTTCATTAAGAATAAACATGGATCATTCGCCAGAAAAAAAGGAACCACCAGAGACGAGCTAATTTTAGAAGTGGTTCTAAATTTGTCTACTTTTTTACATTCTATGTTTTATGTTATTCTCGATTGATTTTGCCATTAAAATCTCATGTCGGCAACAGGGGTGAAGCACTGAAGCCTATGTAAGACATCGACACCATGGCAAGTTGGTTGTGAATACTATCGTCAAGTACATAAGTGAATAAATTACTTCCGGTTGTCAGCTAAGATCAACGACAAATTACTTTTATGTTCTCGCTGATGACAGCAATGGCTGCACCTTCAGAAGGTAAGGTGTCAAAGGAGAGAAAGGTTAAGAAGTCAAAGTCCATCCATCCACTTATGTACTTGACGATAGTATTCGTATGTACTTATTGTTGTTTTTCGGATAAATATGTATTGTTGTCTAGACAACTTTTACTTCCATTCTCACACAATCAACCTTATAGCATGGTACATATGATGAATTATGCTCTTTGGATTGCCAAAACAAATCAGCGGAAACTTATTTAAAAAACATATAGAACGGGTCCTCCTCTCTTTGATCAAGGATGTTACTCCAAAACACTTTAGGTAGAAAGGGTGTAATAACTAAGAAAAGCAAAATATCTGTACCCAGATTTAGGCCAAACTAAAACCCAACAATACAGCGCCAAGTCAAACCCTGAGATGCACAAGGGGGTCGAATAATGCAGATGGATAGTCAAAAGCACAAGGAATCTACTCATGAGCTGCACCGGTCAATGGCCACAGGCTATATAGTGAGCCAAAAGGTGCATGGACGACCGGAGGCCAGCCATGGTGACGCACATAGTGTCCTTCTCCACGAGGTGAGGTGTTTTCTGTCTGTACCGGCTCGCGAGCACAGGGGGGAGCCTACCTACATCGCCTTGTGCCTGTCCAAATAATAATGAAAATAACGTGAGGTGGAGAGGACTCCATTTTGATTGCTGGATGGATGGATACACATTGTCTACGCGAATTATTGGCCTGAGTGGGACAAAGGTAGGCGGAGGGTGTATATTCGGAGCATTTGCCGCCGAGCCCCCACCATTTCACACTTTCCTGGGGCAAATGGAACCTCCATTTCACTGTCCTTCTGAATGAAAAACAAAAACACACTTCTTTTTCAGGGAAGAAAAAAGCAAAGATTCCATTGATGTTACTCACACACAAAAAAAGATTCCATTGATGTTTTGAGCTTTTGACCCTAAAGAACACAGTGAATTGTTCAGATAAAATAATGAGGTATATATACAAACATCTATCAGGTTGTGTAAAAAAAACAAGCGTTTGGTTCTTTGAAAGATGCTAATGTTAGCTAGACTCTGAAGCAAATGAATCCACTGGCTGTTGATCCAATAATTGTTTGTCGTCCAGCTCCTCCATTCTGATCTCTAACCGACCAAGGTCACCACCATTGGCAGCATGTTCATGCATGCTGGACCGTCCGTCCACGTTGTTAATGCTGCCCATAATAGTTTACAAGCACGAGCACACCTAACAGATCAGATATACATGCATGCCTGCTTGCTCCAAGAGTTCAGCTTACCAAAAACTCTAGAAGTACTCTTTGATTAATATATAAACGCACACGCAACAGTGAAGTCAAAAGTTTGGCTTCCTTAGCTCGATAGGCAAGAAATGCGTGTCCCTCCTCCGGAGATATGCATGCTAGCTACGCATCAAGTCTTTGGCTCTGACGAACTTGCTCATTGTGTCAATCTTCTCTGGTTGGATGTTCACACAATCTTAATTAATCAAGATGTTAGCAGATGCGCACACTAGAAGGTGTAGTGTTCGCACACCTTCTTGCAATCACAAAACAAGAAAGTATAGCCACTCTACTGACGTTGGCCAGTACACTTTTTGTGAGAGGATCAGAGGAGTATATGCCTGTCACTGCTGAATTGTACGTCTTGTGTAGTGTTACATGTCAATCAGTCTGGCCATCGTGTAGGAGTACACGTACGCACATGGCCTTGACACTTGACTAGGACTACTCCTCGCACGCTACACATGGGAAATTGGGAATAGCTCGATCGTGTCGACCATCAAGAGTTTTTCCTTCCTTGCAAATGCAAAAGAAATGAAAAGAGACATGCACCATTCGTTGGCGGTCCGTTCGCAGCGCATCACCAAAAGCATCCATCCCGTCGAAACCAAAAGTGGATGGAGGGGGTGAGCGGTGAGCCTCACACCTCGCACAACACAAAGAAGAAGAAGAAGAAGAAGAAGAAGAAGAAGAAGTTGAAGAAAAGGAGAGGTAGAGGGGGATCACCTCATGCAGGAGCATATGCTGGTGTAATTGGATCGCAAGTTGCCATGGCTCACGCACGTATGTACGACGATCATTCAGCAACTTGGAGAGATTGCTAGTGGGCAGCTAGCACCGAGGAATCGCGTCCCGCGACCCATGGCGCAAGCCAATAGTCAAGTTCTCCATCTACTAGTTCTCTACACAAAATATCACGACAAGTTGCATGCGCTTTGCGCCCTACATCATTCATCATCAGCTTAATTAGGCCACATCTACTCACTCATCAAGATCCACTCTCGCTTTGGGATCCAGAATGTATGTTTATGTTTAACCTTCGCTTTCTTGCAATTGAATAGCTTATCACCACCGTGCTCCAGCCTCTTTTTGCCTGGTTCTTTTGATCCTAAGAAACAACCAACCACGACAAGCGCACACAAAGGTAGGTAGCATGCAATGCATATAGGCAAAATTGGCATGTACATATGTAGATAGATATAGGGGCCAAGCGCACCACACTGCTCACGCGAGAATCTTAGTCACTCGCCATTACTTGCTTGCTTCGGTGCACACTTGGTGAAGTGAAATATACCGCCTCCGTTACAAAATAATTGAAGTTCTGGGTTTGTCATAAGTCAATCTTGTTTAAGTTTAACCAAGTATGTAGAAAAATATATTAACATTTAGGACACAAAATTAGTCTCATGGCATTATTTATGAAAAAAATATGAAATGTATTTTTGTACTATGTGTATTTGGTGTGGTAGATCTTATCACTTTTTTCAATAGAGTTGGTCAAACTTAAGCTAATTTAACTTAGGACAAATCTAGAATTTCAGTTATTTTGAAACGGTGGGAGTATGAAACATATGTGCAAAGCATGGCGAGCCAGACAGACAACCTCTTCTTTAGTTGCTTTCGCTAGTGCTCTGCCAGCAAATTTGGTATATAGGTATTTTTCTCCTTGCTTCGTCCCAAGTTTTCTTCACGTCATGGACCTCATGGTGCTTTGGCTATATTTACATGTATACCAATTTGATCTTGTGACCATACCAAACTGATCATCCTCCTTTTCCAAAAAATACCAAATCGATCAAAATAGTGACAATTATCTGTTACCACTTTTCGAGATCAAACCGACCAAACTATGCTTCCAAGTCAAGTGGTAGTTCACAACTTAATTGGAATATTAAACTAAGATGCTACTAGGTCAAGTGGTTCAACTTAACTCAAATGTGCCTTTGTTTCTTGTCATCCTTTTTTGTGGTACCGGTTGGTGGCCAAATAGAACGTGCTTTCTTTAGGCCTAGATATTTTTGGCAAAGTGATAACATAAAACAAAAAATATCGTTTATTTGAAAGGATGTTCTTTGCAGCCGAAGAGAACAAGGGGGCTTTGTGTTCAAGAGATCAATGTATTTTAGATAAGATGGTATTTACGCTATGTATGGCGTGCCCGTCAACTACAAATCGTCTGCAGCGACTTCGTCAATCTCAAGATTTGTCAGTTCGGTCTCTCGGAGGTGCTCACAGGGATAGGGTGTGCATGTGTGCATTCATAGGGGTGGCTGTGCGTGCATTTTCGATAAAGGGAATATATTAATACCAAGATGATACCAAATCAACAACATAATGTCGAGAGCAAGTCTAGACATCAAGGATGCACACAGTCAAAAAGAGAGAGAAAAAACGAAAAAAAAAACAACAAAGGCCATGTCGAAGAGCTTTCTAATGCACGAGTTCTCAATATGTCTTATGCTCTATTGGAAAAGGCAACGGGTAGGTGGTGCTTACACACCCTTAGGCGCTATGCGATGGCAAAACGCCTTGTCCAGGACATAAGCAGAAGTCTGAGGGAGGAGAGCGCAAGCAAGAAATAGTCCACTTCAGCAAGAGATCTTTCCATATCATATTGACAAACTAAATGTGCTATTTCAATGGACAGTAGGTGACAGTTTACTCATTTTCACGCTCCAATTTGAATGGCTATATGCATATGATGATACCCCAAATACACCTATAGTTAAAATTGTATGGCTACCTAATTTGCATCACTTATGGCGCTTAAGCATCGCCTAGGCACTAAGCGAAGGCCGGCCGTCTCGCCTACGCCTAGCATTTTTTTTTAACCTTGGTCTTATGCCTTACTATTTTTGTCTTTTGTTTCGTTCGCGAGACTTGATAAACTAAGACCTCGTGATAATTGATTGTGTGCAGAGTCAAGGATAGTTACTCCTCCCATAAAAAACACAATTTGGGCTAAGTTGAACTCTAGGGCGTGGGCATCTAATTTTGACTAAATTGAAGACTCAAGTTCTAGCAAAGTCGTGATATTAACTATACAAGAGAGCTCCCTCAATCCCCACTAGAAACCCTAGCTTCCATCGGTCCCCTCCTCCTCCACCTGGATCTTGTGAAGTTATGTCTTTTCGGGATTTTCTGGCCGGATCTGAGGTTGTCGTCTAGCCCTCTTCATTGCATCCTTCTTCGGGGCGATGATCTGTTTCTCAGATCGTTGTCTTTCGCAACTTTTGGCTTCGATGGTTGACTACGTCAATAACGTTTACCCGACTCCGATGTTTTTTTAAGTTTCAGAGAATGGCATCGAGCTTTGCTCATTGCGCACGGCCGACGAGCGCGGGAGGAAGACGAGAAAGTATCACATGAAAACCACTCACTCGATGAAAACATGAAAACTAATACATGGGGTCGTTGGATTTGCAATCTAAGGGTTCCTTCACCCACCAACCCATTCCGTACATTTCACAAAAAAAATCCAGGTCCTTTGTGCAAAATAATAACCAGCCTCGCGGGTGCTTGTATGCAAAAATGCAAGGTTCAATCAACATCCCACATTTTAGATCCAACGGCCGATGTTTGGGTTTTCCACCGAGTTATTGGTTTCCACATGATACTTTATTGGACCAAGACGGCGTTTGGTTTGGACTTGTTGTAAAAAAATTTCAAAAAATATGTACCTGGAAATCTAGCATGTGGAACTGAGTCATCAAAAAAAAAAAACGCTGGAATATTTCTCTCTTCGAGAGTAAGTAACTGAACCTTTTTTTCGACTGAAAATGAGTAACTGAAACTTTCTTCTCCCACAGCCGCCGTCGCTGGCTGCGGAGGAAACCCAATCCCACTTCCCACCGCTGCAAATTCTCCATCCGTCAGGCAATTAATTACCTCTCGCGATCAATCTACAGTTTTACCTGCACTTCCAGACTCAGCGTCCCAAATCAATCTGACGTACGGCAGGCTATAAATCTCCCCTGAAATCGTACACAAACATGATGAACACCGAAAAGGGCGGGACGGGCAAAAGGGCAAGAACGAGGACGACGGAAAAGAAGGGGAGCAAGGCCGGCCGATCGAAGCCCCAAAAGGAATGTTCCGGCGATCAATGGCGTTGCTCTCGGCGGAAAAACAAAACAGAGAAATGCAGCGGGACAGCGACGCCCACGAACACGAACAGCTCCGCTTCAATAACAATACCAGCGGCTGCCATCAGCGAGGGGCCCCCGTCTTAAGGTAATGTTTTCTTGTTAATTGGTTTTGGATGCACAGCAACGGAGACTGCATCATCGTCATCGCCCGCTTAGCTTAATGAATCACACCGCCACTAACTAATTCGATTGATTAATCGTTCCGCCATTGCTGCGTACGCTAGTGCTTTTATCTTATCTTCTTCTTCCTTTAGGTTGGGCGTCGAAAGGTTCCCCGTCTTTTGGCGCCTTTATGGCAAAGCGGGAATTCTTCGTCGTCACGCACCACCCTTACGCCATTCATTCATTCATCGACAAAAGAAGTGGTGAGTAGGTGCATGCACGCCCCCACCACGCACATAATCTATCTATGTGTACGTGTGTGCAGTGTGCACACACATATATTACTTCTTCGATCGTCTCCGTTTCTTAATCAGGAGTTTTTGGAGAGCAGTGTATTCCCTTCTTGCTTTTGGGCAAAGATTATATGTGGACGCAATGATTGCCTGGTGATGGGACTGCGAAAACCGGGCAAAATTTCCAACTAATTTCTGTAGAGGTTTATA
The DNA here is from genome assembly GCA_039707655.1 of Elymus sibiricus. NCBI lineage: Eukaryota > Viridiplantae > Streptophyta > Magnoliopsida > Poales > Poaceae > Elymus > Elymus sibiricus. Next base: position 467,919,627 of record CM077666.1, on the reverse strand, counting down.
TGTGATTGTACTCGACTGAATTTTATGGTACTACTTCGATCTGTGTTGATGTGATAGGCATGGCTACTGCTCAATTATGCAGGGAATCAAGAGCTCCGAGATATCCGAAGACTGGCTAAGTGATGAGTATGATTTGTTCTTCTTGATCAAGAACGAAACCGTCGAGAAGACACGGGTGATCAAAGAAACATGTCGATGCACCAGCAAATGATTAATCAGCTATGGCTAGGAGAAATGATGACATGTAGCAGAGGAGAAGGAGGTGTCAAGCAGGCTTCTTTTTTGAGGAGGTTTAGAGGTTTGGTGATCAGGAGGGGTGCCCCAGAAATGGCAAGTTCCACCATGTACACAATTAGGTGAATCTCTAGTGATGATGTCCCTCAATTGCATCATGGAATCTAACATGACCCCCATTATAGGGTCATCGCTCATCACAAGATGTGTGTATTACTTAAATCTTCCTTGCCTTAATCAGGCCCCACCGCACCCAAATCCCACCCTAACACATTGAGTTACTGATTGAAGTTCAGTTTAGTGGTTAACAATTTGACATGACCCTAGTGCTGCAAGCCTGTAAGTAGCTCTCTCTGGATACCTGTGGGCTGTGGGTAAAACAACCCGACAGAAATTTAGAGGTTTTAGCTTGTGGGAGTCTCTTCTGCCAAATCAAGTCTCTTTTGCACTGTAATTAGCACTTTGTGGGTAAAATCTAAAATGTTACCCTGTCTGCTGAGTCTTGTGGCAAGCAACTTTCTGCCTAAGAGCATCTCCAACAGGCGCGCAATCGCTCCGCGCGCTAAAAGTAGTTTACAGCGCCGAAATAGCGCTTTTGCGCGCCGCGTGCGGCAGCGGCTTCACCAGCCGCCCAAAAAATATACAGCGCCAGCGGGCGCGGCAAAATAGAGCGCGCGCGCCCAGCCGGCGGCACAAACACCTATATATATGATCTCAAACATTCAAAATATGCAATTTCACACAAATAAAGATGCTCTCAAACATCAATGAGAAACATAGCATAGTTCAAAATACGCAAAGTTCACACAAAACGAATTAAATATCAACAATCATTCTTCATCTTCTTCCTCCGCTTTTGCGTCCTCTTCTTCCTCCGTCTCTTCTTCGGAGTCTTCATCTTCTTTTTTGTCATCTTCATTGGAAACTCGGGCGGTGTTGCCACTATCAACAAAGGCATCATGCGAAGGCATGTGAGGCACACCGGAAGCTCCCATGCCATCCATGCCTCCCATGAGAGACGCAAAACTCATGCCACCCATGCCACCCATGCCTCCCATGCTTGTTCCCATGCCTCTCATTGTAGCTCCCATAGGTGCTCCCATTCCTCCGATGCCATCCATGAAAGCTTCCATGCTTCCGATGCCACCCATGAAAGCTCCCATGCCTCCCATGGAAGCTCCGATGCCACCCATGGAAGCTCCCATGCCTCCCATGGAAGCTCCGATGCCACCCATGGAACCTCCCATGCCTCCCATGGAAGCTCCGATGCCACCCATGGAACCTCCCATGCCTCCCATGGAAGCTCCGATGCCACCCATGGAACCTCCCATGCCTCCCATGGAACCTCTCATGCCTCCCATGGAAGCTCCAATGCCTCCAATGCCTCCCATGCCTTCCATGCCTCCCATGCACATCATTCTTTTTTGCATCAAGACTTGATCACGGCAAAGGTTGACGTACTCCTTTTGCCTCTCATCGAAGTTGGATGTGTCCATGAAGAACAAGTGCTTCTCCCATTCCAACAATCTTGCTTGCTCCTCCATGGCCAATTTTTTCTCCTCCAATGCCACTTTCCTCTCCTCGGCCGCCACCCTCCTCTCCTCCGCCGCCGACTCTTGGCTCCTTGCCATCTTCCTCTCCTCATTTGCTTCCTTTCTTGCCTTCACAATAGCCTCCATGGCACTCTTTATCTCTTCATCTCCTCCCTTCTTCTTCTTTTCTTTCTTCTCTCCATCCGGTCTTTTTGGCTTGGAGTAGTGATGGAAATATGCCCTAGAGGTAATAATAAAGTTGTTATTATTTTATATTTCCTTATTCATGATAAAGGTTTGTTATTCATGCTAGAATTGTATTGACCGGAAACTTAAATACATGTGTAAATACATAAACAAATACTGTGTCCCTAGTGAGCCTCTACTAGACTAGCTCGTTGATCAAAGATGGTTAAGGTTTCCTAACCATAGACATGAGTTGTCATTTGATAACGGGATCACATCATTAGGAGAATGATGTGATGGACAAGACCCATCTGTTAGCTTAGCATATGATCGTTCTGTTTATTGCTACTGCTTTCTTGAATGTCAAATACATGTTCCTCCGACCATGAGATCATGCAACTCCCGGATACCGGAGGAATACCTTGTGTGCTATCAAACGTCACAACGTAATTGGGTGATCATAAAGATGCTCTACAGGTATCTCCGAAGGTGTCCGTTGAGTTGGCATGGATCGAGACTGGGATTTGTCACTCCGTGTTTCGAAGAGGTATCTCTGGGCCCTCTCAGTAATGCACATCATAAGAAGCTTGCAAGCAAAATGACTAAGGAGTTAGTTACGGGATGATGTATTACGGAACGAGTAAAGAGACTTGCCGGTAACGAGATTGAACTAGGTATGGAGATACCGACGATCGAATCTCGGGCAAGTAACATACCGACGGACAAAGGGAATTACGTATGTTGTCATTGCGGTTCGACCGATAAGATCTTCGTGGAATATGTAGGAACCAATATGAGCATCCAGGTTCCGCTATTGGTTATTGACCGGAGAGGCGTCTCAGTCATGTCTACATCATTCCCGAACCCGCAGGGTCCGCACGCTTAACGTTCGTTGACGATATAGTGTTATATGAGTTATGTGAAATGGTAACCGAATATTGTTCGGAGTCCCGGATGAGATCCCGGATGTCACGAGGAGTCTCGGAATGGTCGAGAGGTAAAGATTTATATATGGGAAGTCATATTTTGGGTTCCGGAAAAAGGTGCAGTTTTTTCGGTATTGTACCGGGAAGCTTCCAGAAGGTTCCGGAGGATTCCGGAGGGGTCCGGAAGTCCACAAGTGGGTCCACCACGTCCCAAAGGGCTGGCATGGGCTAAGGGGAGGCGCCCTGGCCTTATTGGGCCAGGCGCACCAAGTCCTCAAAAGCCCACGCAGCTAGGGAAGGAAAAAGGGAGAGTCCTAGTAGGAATAGGACTGGACTTTGAAGTCCAAGTCCACGTGTGTACTCTTCACGGTTACTGTTCACGTGGCACTATTCCTTCTACTCCAAGCCCCTACACATATATAAATAGAGGAGAGGGGGCGCCCCAAAGGAGAGAACAACATTGTCTTAGCCGTGTGCGGCGCCCCCCTCTACAGTTCCGTCCCTCGGTCATATTTTCGCAGTGCTTGGGCGAAGCCCTGCGGAGATAGCATCACCATCACCGTCACCACGCTGTCGTGCTGCCGGAAATCATCCACTACCTCGCCGTCTTGCTGGATCAAGAAGTCGAGGATGTCACCAAGCTGAACGTGTGCTGAACGCGGAGGTGCCGTACGTTCGGTACTCGGTCGGTTGGATCGTGAAGTTGTTCGACGACATCAACCGCGTTGTTCTAACGCTTCCGCTTACGGTCTACGAGGGTACGTAGACACACTCCCCCTCTCGTAGCTATGCATCTTCATGGATAGATCTTGCGTGTGCGTAGAAATTTTTTGTTTTCCATGCAACGTTCCCCAAAAGCGGCATCATGAGCCAGGTCTATGCGTAGATGATATGCACGAGTAGAACACAAAGAGTTGTGGGCGGTGATCGTCATACTGCTTACCACCAACGTCTTATTTTGATTCGGCGGTATTGTAAGATGAAGCGGCCCGGACCAACCTTACATGTCCACGTACATGAGACCGGTTCCACCGACAGACATGCAACTTGTTTTGCATAAAGGTGGCTGGCGGGTGTCTGTTTCTCCTACTTTAGTTGAATCGAATTTGACTGCGGCCGGTCCTTGTTGAAGGTTAAAACAGCAAACTTGATAAATCACCGTTGTGGTTTTGTGCCGTAGGTAAGAACGGTTCTTGCTAGAAGCCCGTAGCAGCCACGTAAAACTTGCAACAACAAAGTAGAGGACGTCTAACTTGTTTTTGCAGGGTATGCTGTGATGTGATATGGTCAAGACATGATGTGATATACGTTATTGTATGAGATGATCATGTTTTGTAATTTATCGGCAACCGGCAGGAGCCTTATGGTTGTCTCTTTATTGTATGAAATGCAAGCGCCATGTAATTGCTTTACTTTATCGCTATGCGTTAGCAATAGTTGTAGAAGCAATAGTTGGCGAGACGACCACGACGCAACGATGGAGATCAAGGTGTCGAGCCGGTGACGATGGAGATCATGACGATGCTTTGGAGATGGAGATCAAAAGCACAAGATGATGGCCATATCATGTCACATATTTTGATTGCATGTGATGTTTATCCTTTATGCATCTTATTTTGCTTAGAACGACGGTAGCATTATAAGATGATCCCTTCACTAAATTTCAAGATAAAAGTGTTCTCCCCGAGTATGCACCGTTGCTAAAGTTCGTCGTTTAGAAGCACCTCGTGATGATCGGGTGTGATAGATTCTACGTTCACATACAACGGGTGTAAGCCAGTTTTACACAAGCAGAATACTTGGGTTAAACTTGACGAGCCTAGCATGTACAGACATGGTCTCGGAACACTGGAGACCGAAAGGTCGAACATGAGTCATATAGTAGATATGATCAACATGGAGATGTTCACCATTGATGACTATCCCATCTCACGTGATGATCGGACATGGGCTAGTTGATTTGGATCATGTATCACTTAGTTAACTTGAGGGATGTTAATTTAAGTGGGAGTTCATTAGTAATTTGATTAATTGAACTTAATTTATCATGAACTTAGTCCTGATAGTCTTTGCAAATTATGTTGTAGATCAATAGCTCGCGTTGTAGCTCCCCTGTTTTTGATACGTTCCTAGAGAAAGCTTAATTGAAAGATGATGGTAGCAATTACACGGACTGGGTCCGTAACTTGAGGATTATCCTCATTGCTGCACAGAATGATTATGTCCTTGATGCACCGCTAGGTGATGGACCTGCTGCAGGAGTTGCTGCAGACGTTGTGAACGCCTGGCAGGCTCGATCTGATGACTACTCGATAGTTCAGTGTGCCATGCTCTACGGCTTAGAACCGGGACTACAAAAGCATTTTGAACGCCATAGAGCATATGAGATGTTTCAGGAGCTAAAATTGATATTTCAAGCTAATGCCCGGGTTGAGAGATATGAAGTCTCCAACAAGTTCTTCAACTATAAGATGGAGGAGAACAATTCTATCAGTGAACACATACTCAGAATGTCTGGATACCACAACCACTTGACTCAGCTGGGAATTGATCTTCCAGTTGAGAGTGTTATTGACAGAGTTCTTCAGTCACTGCCACCAAGCTATAAAGGCTTCGTGATGAACTATAATATGCAAGGGATGGAGAAGACAATTCCCGAGCTCTTCGCGATGCTGAAATCGGCGGAGGTAGAAATCAAGAAGGAGCATCAAGTGTTGATGGTTAATAAGACCACTAGTTTCAAGAGAAAGGGCAAGGGAAAGAAGGGGAACTTCAAGAAGAACGGCAAGCAAGTTGCCGCTCCCACGAAGAAACCCAAAGCTGGACCCAGGCCTGAAACAGAGTGCTTCTACTGCAAAGGGACTGGTCACTGGAAGCGGAACTGCCCCAAGTATTTGGCGGATAAGAAGGATGGCAAAGTGAGCAAAGGTATATTTGATATACATGTTATTGATGTGTTCCTCACTAATGCTCGCAGTAGCGCCTGGGTATTTGATACTAGTTCGGTTGCTCATATTTGTAACTCGAAACAGGAGCTACGGAATAAGCGAAGATTGGCTAAGGACGAGGTGACGACGCGCGTCGGGAATGGTTCCAAGGTTGATGTGATCGCCGTCGGCACGCTACCTCTACATCTACCTTCGGGATAGTTTTAGACCTCAATAATTGTTATTTGGTGCCAGCGTTGAGCATGAACATTATATCTGGATCTTGTTTATTGCGAGACGGTTATTCATTTAAGTCAGAGAATAATGGTTGTTCTATTTATATGAGTAACATCTTTTATGGTCACGCACCTTTTGTGAATGGTCTATTCTTGTTGAATCTCGATCGTAGTGATACACATATTCATAATATTGATGCCAAAAGATGCAAAGTTGATAATGATAGTGCAACATACTTGTGGCACTGCCGTTTAGGTCATATTGGTCTAAAGCGCGGAAGAAACTCCATGCGGATGGACTTTTGGAATCTCTTGATTATGAATCATTTGATACTTGCGAACCATGCCTCATGGGCAAGATGACTAAAACTCTGTTCTCCAGAACAATGGAGCGAGCTACTGATTTGTTGGAAATAATACATACCGATGTATGCGGTCCGATGAATGTTGAAGCACACGACGGGTATCGTTATTTTCTAACCTTCACAGATTATTTGAGTAGATATGGGTATATCTACTTGATGAAACACAAGTCTGAAACATTTGAAAAGTTCAAAGAATTTCAGAGTGAAGTAGAGAATCATCGTAACAAGAAAATAAAGTTTCTACGATCTGATCGCGGAGGCGAATATTTGAGTTACGAGTTTGGCCTTCATTTAAGAAAATGTGGAATTGTTTCACAACTCACGCCACCTGGAACACCACAGCGTAATGGTGTGTCCGAACGTCGTAACCGTACTTTATTGGATATGGTGCGTTCTATGATGTCTCTTACCGATTTGCTACTATCGTTTTGGGGTTATGCATTAGAGACAGCTGCATTCACGTTAAATAGGGCACCGTCTAAATCCGTTGAGACGACACCATATGAACTATGGTTTGGCAAGAAACCTAAGCTGTTGTTTCTTAAAGTTTGGGGATGCGATGCTTATGTGAAAAAGCTTCAACCTGATAAGCTCGAACCCAAAGCGGAGAAGTGCGTCTTCATAGGATACCCTAAAGAAACAATTGGGTACACCTTCTACCCCAGATCCGAAGGCAAGGTCTTTGTTGCCAAGAATGGGTCCTTTCTAGAGAAGGAGTTTCTCTCGAAAGAAGTGAGTGGGAGGAAAGTAGAACTTGATGAGGTAATTGTACCTTCTCTCGAATTGGAAAGTAGCTCATCAGAGAAAATCGTTCCCATGATGCCTACACCAATAAGAGAGGAAGATAATGGTGAAGATCATGAAACTTCAGATCAAGTTACTACTGAACCTCGTAGGTCGACCAGAGTACGTTCCGCACCAGAGTGGTACGGTAATCCTGTTCTAGAAGTCATGTTGTTAGACAACAGCGAACCTACGAACTATGAAGAAGCTATGATGAGCCCAGATTCCGACAAATGGCTTGAGGCCATGAAATCTGAGATAGGATCCATGTATGAGAACAAAGTATGGACTTTGGTGGACTTGCCCGATGATCGGCAAGCCATTGAGAATAAATGGATTTTAAGAGGAAGACAAACGCTGATGGTAATATCACTGTCTACAAAGCTCGACTTGTCGCGAAAGGTTTTCGACAAGTTCAAGGGGTTGACTACGATGAGACTTTCTCACCCGTAGCGATGCTTAAGTCTGTTCGAATCATGTTAGCAATTGCCGCATTTTATGATCTGGCAAATGGATGTCAAAACTGCATTCCTTAATGGTTTTCTCAAAGAAGAGTTGTATATGATGCAACCAGAAGGTTTTGTCGATCCTAAGGGTGCTAACAAAGTGTGCAAGCTCCAGCAATCCATCTATGGACTGGTGCAAGCATCTCGGAGTTGGAATATACGCTTTGATGAGGTGATCAAAGCATATGGTTTTGTACAGACTTACGGTGAAGCCTGTATTTACAAGAAAGTGAGTGGGAGCTCTGTAGCATTTCTAATATTATATGTGGATGACATATTGTTGATTGGAAATGATATAGAATTTATGGATGGCATAAAAGGATACTTGAATGAAAGACCTTGGTGAAGCTGCTTATATATTGGGCATCAAGATCTATAGAGATAGATCAAGACGCTTGATAAGACTTTCAATGAGTACATACCTTGACAAGATTTTGAAGGAGTTCAAAATGGATCAGTCAAAGAAGGAGTTCTTGCCTGTATTGTAAGGTGTAAAGTTGAGTAAGACTCAAAGCTCGACCACGGCAGAAGATAGAGAGAGAATGAAAGTCATTCCCTATGCCTCAGCCATAGGTTCTATAATGTATGCCATGCTGTGTACCACACCTAATGTGTGCCTTGCCACGTGTCTGGCAAAGGGGGTATAAGAGTGACCCAGGAGTGGATCACTGGACAGCGGTCAAAATTATCCTTAGTAACTAAAAGACTAAGGAAATGTTTCTCGATTATGGAGGTGATAAAGAGTTCGTCGTAAAGGGTTACGTCGATGCAAGCTTTGACACCAATCTCGATATCTCTGAGTAGCAAACCGGATACGTATAATGGAGCAGTCATTTGGAATAGCTCCAAGTAAAGCGTGATAGCAGCATCTACAGTATGACATAAGGATTTGCAAAGTACACATGGGTCTGAATATTGCAGACCCATTGACTAAAATTCTCTCTCACGAGCAAAACATGATCACACCTTAGAACTCTTTGAGTGTTAATCACATGGTGATGTGAACTAGATTATTGACTCTAGTAAACTCTTGGGTGTTAATCACATGGCGATGTGAACTAGATTATTGACTCTAGTGCAAGTGGGAGACTGCTGGAAATATGCCCTAGAGGCAATAATAAAGTTGTTATTATTTTATATTTCCTTATTCATGATAAAGGTTTATTATTCATGATAGAATTGTATTGACCGGAAACTTAAATACATGTGTGAATACATAAACAAATACCGTGTCCCTAGTGAGCCTCTACTAGACTAGCTCATTGATCAAAGATGGTTAAGGTTTCCTAACCATAGACATGAGTTGTCATTTGATAACGGGATCACATCATTAGGAGAATGATGTGATGGACAAGACCCATCTGTTAGCTTAGCATATGATCGTTCTGTTTATTGCTACTGCTTTCTTGAATGTCAAATACATGTTCCTCCGACCATGAGATCATGCAACTCCCGGATACCGGAGGAATACCTTGTGTGCTATCAAACGTCACAACGTAATTGGGTGATCATAAAGATGCTCTATAGGTATCTCCGAAGGTGTCCGTTGAGTTGGCATGGATCGAGACTGGGATTTGTCACTCCGTGTTTCGAAGAGGTATCTCTGGGCCCTCTCGGTAATGCACATCATAAGAAGCTTGCAAGAAAAATGACTAAGGAGTTAGTTACGGGATGATGTATTACGGAACGAGTAAAGAGACTTGCCGGTAACGAGATTGAACTAGGTATGGAGATACCGACGATCGAATCTCGAGCAAGTAACATACCGACGGACAAAGGGAATTACGTATGTTGTCATTGCGGTTCGACCGATAAGATCTTCGTGGAATATGTAGGAACCAATATGAGCATCCAGGTTCCGCTATTTGTTATTGACCGGAGAGGCGTCTCAGTCATGTCTACATCATTCCCGAACCCGTAGGGTCCGCACGCTTAACGTTCGTTGACGATATAGTGTTATATGAGTTATGTGAAATGGTAACCGAATATTGTTCGGAGTCCCGGATGAGATCCCGGACGTCACGAGGAGTCTCGGAATGGTCGAGAGGTAAAGATTTATATATGGGAAGTCATATTTTGGGTTCCGGAAAAAGGTGCAGTTTTTTCGGTATTGTACCGGGAAGCTTCCAGAAGGTTCCGGAGGATTCCGGAGGGGTCCGGAAGTCCACAAGTGGGTCCACCACGTCCCAAAGGGCTGGCATGGGCTAAGGGGAGGCGCCCTGGCCTTATTGGGCCAGGCGCACCAAGTCCTCAAAAGCCCACGCAGCTAGGGAAGGAAAAAGGGAGAGTCCTAGTAGGAATAGGACTGGACTTTGAAGTCCAAGTCCACGTGTGTACTATTCACAGTTACTGTTCACGTGGCACTATTCCTTCTACTCCAAGCCCCTACACATATATAAATAGAGGAGAGGGGGCGCCCCAAAGGAGAGAACAACATTGTCTTAGCCGTGTGCGGCGCCCCCCTCCACAGTTCCGTCCCTCGGTCATATTTTCGCAGTGCTTGGGCGAAGCCCTTCGGAGATAGCATCACCATCACCGTCACCACGCCGTCGTGCTGCCGGAAATCATCCACTACCTCGCCGTCTTGCTGGATCAAGAAGTCGAGGACGTCACCGAGCTGAACGTGTGCTGAACGCGGAGGTGCCGTACGTTCGGTACTCGGTCGGTTGGATCGTGAAGTTGTTCGACGACATCAACCGCGTTGTTCTAACGCTTCCGCTTACGGTCTACGAGGGTACGTAGACACACTCCCCCTCTCGTAGCTATGCATCTCCATGGATAGATCTTGCGTGTGCGTAGAAATTTTTTGTTTTCCATGCAACGTTCCCCAACAAGTAGGCAACCGAGTTTGGTGTAGGGCTCCTCTTGCCGCCATCACTTAATGCTTCATCATCATCCAAATCAATAGTTGCATTGTTTTTGTCTTCATATTTTTTCCATTTCTCCTCATCCTTCAACACCTCGTAGCAATGGGCAACACAAATGCTCTCCCTTTCTTCACCTTGCCTTTCTTGGTCTTCTTCTCTTCTCCTCTAAACAAGTTTTGTGCAATATTGAGCTACAAACAAAAGAACAAATTATCACTACAAAACACAAAAGATGAAGAATGAACATAGAAGAAATGATGAGCATGGGATGCATGGGAGGCATGGGAAATGGCACTCACCCTATCTCTTTCATTTGTGCCACTTGGGTTTATGCTGTCAACCGCCGTCATTGCCGCCGCCCACCTTTGACAATCTTTGTTGATCGTCGACCACCGGGAGCGAAGAGATCTTTCGGTGCGCTCAATTCCACTCGTGTTGTGTGTGTCAAAGAACTCCTTCATCCGAAGCCAATATGTATCTTTGGTTTGGTCGGTTCCAACCGTGGCATCCATGGACACATTCAACCATGTGTTGCAAATCAAGACATCTTCCTCCATAGTGTAGTTGGAAGCCCTTCCTCTCGGTGCATCGATCAAACCCTCACCCTCCTCATCTACTTCATAGTCTTCATCCACTTCATTGGTATGAGACCAATTGTTGGAGCCAACACCCATAGTCGACATATATGCCTCATCGTTGAAACTACAAAGTAGCATGACAAAAGAAACTAATCAATCTATCATATGTGCACATTTGTCAACAACAACAAAACCAAAAACAAAAATTATACCTTGTTGGCATTTCATCGATAACTATGTGTGCATCGACCACCGGCGGAACAAATTGCGAGGTTTCCGGCGCTTCGGGCGGCGGAGGCGCGGCCGGCCTCACTCCCGCCTTCTTCTTCATCACCGCCTTCCTCTTCTTTGGAGCCGGAGGCACGGTCGCCGTCGCGGGCGCGGTGGCCGCCACGGGTCGTTTGGAGGCGGAGCTCCGTTGCTTCGCGGCGGGCGGCGGCGCGACGCCACCCTGCGCGCTCGTCCGGGGCGGCATGAAGAGCCCGTGCGCGAGGCTTGCGTTGGGAGCGGCGGCGCCGGCGGCGGCGGAGGCAGAGGTGAAGCCCGCGCTAGGGTTTGCGGCGGCGGAGAGGTCGCGCGTGTAGGGGTGTCGGGGGGATGTGCGTGCGGCTGTCCATGGCAGCTGGTCGCCGGCGGCGGCGCGGGCGGGCGAGGGCGGGACGCGGGCGGGCGAGGCGGGGCGGTTGGTCTCTTTCGCGCGCGTTTTCGTTCGGTCGCGCGCGCGGTAGCGGGCGCCCGAAATAACCAGCGCGCGATGCCGTTCTTCTCCGCGCGCGGGATGGTTTTCAGCGCGCGAGCGTTTTTTGCGCGTCTGCTGGAGCGCCGGTTTCGGTCCCGCGCGCGCTAAAAAGTCGTTTTATTGGGCGCGCCGCTTATTTAGCGCCTCTGTTGGAGATGCTCTAATCAGTAGTGAACTAGTGACAATGAATCTGGTGTACTACTCCCTCCGTCCGGAAATACTTGTCCTACATCCATTTGTAGGACAAGTATTTCCGGACGGAGGGAGTATTATTTAACCTCATCTTTGCTTGGTGGTTTTCTAGTATGATGTTCTAGGAAGCTTCTTGATGCCATGCCTTTCCATGGCAGTTCCAATCACCTGTGCAACCTGAAATTATTGAGCCGCCAATGTGTCGATCCGTCCGAGTAACCAAGTGTGTATGTGTGTGTGCCTGAAATAAAAACACAGGCTTAAAAAAGCTCTCAAGCTTCTTTTTACATCTGAAAGTTACCATCTTTCCCCTCTGTCAGAATCATGAGCACACTTTCCCTGGGCTGGCTGGTTAGGTGATTGATGATGTGTGCGCTGAAGTAATCTAAGTGTCCCAGTGTGCAAGCAACTCTGCACATAGCCAACTAGTCTACGGAAAGAATAATTAGTGCATCCTTAAGCATGAGAGAGGAGGCCCAGGTGATAATATTAGATACTCATGGGCTCTTTATACTTTGGCTCCCCCTTTCCAACAGAAGGCAGCCGGCTCGGCTCTTTGCCTCTTTATATAACGCCGCATCACTCCATCTGCCCAACTTGGTGCCCTCTCGAGCTCGGCTAGACCACATCTGTGGAGGACTCTCCTTGTGTTCCGCAGCTCGCCGTTCGAGTTTGTCGCTGCGGGTTTGGAGGCCATCCTCCTCTGTCGACGACGGGAAGACCGCAACCGGGTACTGAATTTCTCAGCCTTCTTTGTCCGTTGATTTTGCTTGCTTGTTTGCTCCTTGAGTATGCTTCTGATATAGTCAAGATCAAGCTCAGTCCTACTTCTTGGCTGCTATTCTTGTGGGCTATGATTAATGATAAGTAAGGTCTTCTTATCCAAAACTGATAAGTAAGGTCTCTGTTGGAGTTATTGTCTTACTGGTTAGAGAAAAACATCATAGTGCAGCCTGCAAATACATGGCTTGTGTATCATCCAGTTCTTGCTGTAGTGGAAGAAAGACATGATATTCCTCTCTTGGTGCTCGGGCAGATTTCAGCTTCTCATCAACAGTTGTACCGTCTAATCCATGCTTATAATAATTTAAAGCTATCCTAGTCTTGTCTAATTTGTTGCTTCTTTTGCTCACTCTGAATGGGACTGCAAATTGCTAGTACAATGGTACAGAAGTAACCATATTCGCTTCTCCAATAACTCTGGAATAGCTCTCCTAAACCATACGTTGGTGGGAATCTTTACATAGCCGGAATAAAGTGGCTCGAACAATTGATCAAATTTCTATATGTTATCTCTCAAAGAAACGTATCCTCGTCAGAGTATTTTTCTATGACCATATCTTCCTCCATGTTCCTGCAGCACTAGACAACCTTAGAAACCGCATAACTTTCAGTACTCGTGAATCACACGACCCTAAACCCTATTCCCCTTCCCCTTTTTGGTAAATGAATTCTTGTTCTCCATCTGACAGATATGAGCTGGTGATCAATTCAGGTATATTTATCTCAATAAAGGGTGATCAAACCAAATAGCATGATATAAGGGCACAATGGAGCTCTACCCTGGATACCTTGAAGACCACTTCAACGTCCACAAGCTTAGGTGCGTATCTATTTCTCTTGATCCGTTCCTCTTAATTTCTCCTACAGAGTTTTTCCATCTGATTCTCCTCTGTGAATTCATGAATAGTATAGTCACAACTGTTGCATTAATAGTCTGTCTGAACTCTGTAATAGAAAAACTAGGTGGCAGGCAGAGAGGAGACTTAGCAGCTAGTATCGCATATAATTAATTAACGCGCACTCGCACCGCAATTTGCATTAGATTTGATACTGGTTGATGATGATGCAAACTCATCAACGGTCTCCGGTGGGAGCTAGCAAGTGGGCTGGTGCATCCTCCAAAGTGAGATCATGTCAGTTTAATAATAGTATTAACAAAGCAAAGCAAAGCAAAGCATAGACTAGACTAAGCACCGTCGACAGGAGAAAAGAATCGCCACGGTTAGGATCGAAATGGTGCGTCAAGCTAGAGAGATGCCTTGTGCCAATTCTTCTCTGAAAGTATAATACAGGAGAGGGAGATGCCCTGCTTTGTTCCTCCGCCTAACAGCCGTAGAAACCCCGTGCCGCGCCACGGCAGCCGTTTTCTGCACAGGCCGCGTCAACGATCGATGCGAGTCCTGTGAAGGCCTGCACACCTTGGGTTTGGGAGCACTGGAAAGGAAAAAAGAAGAAGAAAGAATCAGCATGTGTTACTTAGGATCGAAATGGCACATCGAACTAGCTAGAGGGAGATACCCTTGTGCCGATTCTCCGAAGGCATAAGGGGGAGGCGAGATGCTCCCTTCTGCTTTGTTCCTCCCTCCGCCTAACGCCGACCATAGAAACACATGTCGGACAAAGGTTTCAGAATAGCTTCGGCCGAATAGCTGTTTGGGTGATGGGTGATGTCCTGAATTTGGGCTCAAGGGAGGCCATAACAGGTTAGTCTGAATTTGCGCTGTTTCTGAAGAGTGATCGGTGCTGGTCTTGTGAGGACTGAGAGCCATGGGCTTGGCATCTGGCCTGGTGGGGATGCTCATAGATAGTTGACTCTGTGATGACACGACACGTACGACGAGGCCGGCCATGCATGGTGTCGTTGATTTTTGTCAAAATGGTGCGGGGTGCACTGGGAGAAGATGAGAAGAAAGGGGGCGCGTCACCAACCCAGCCACGGCCAGGAGATGTCAAGGCGGAGGTGATCGTTGCCACTCGGGCTGCGGCACTGCTCCTTGCTCTGAACCCTAAAGCAGTGAGCAGTGAGCCGGTGAGTGAGTGCGTCGCCATTCGTTCAGCACCAACTCACTGACTGACAGCCCAATCAGCAATCTTGCCGTCGTCTTCCCGGGACACGTGTTGGGTTTTAGCATCATATGTATGCTGCAGGGAACCTCGGGTGCACGTGAGGACGGCGGAGCCGGGCCGGCGAACCTGGACGCGTCACGGTGGCCGGTGGGGTTCGCTGGCCGGGCATGGAGATAGATAGATAGATAGATACCTCTTTGCGTCGTGTGCTGGAGTGGTGGACAGGCCTAACTTGAGCCTCGCCTTTTGCCGCGAAAGCCAGGGGAGGAGAAGAGGGCCCCGCTCCCGCGCCAATTATTGATTGATTGATTCCTCCTTTTCCTTCTTTCTTCCCGTGTGTGCGCGCACAGTAGCAGCAGCAGTAAAAAATCCTCCACTACTCGTGGAGCTCCTGCATGCCAGGCAGAGATCCACGTGACGTCAGCGGTGATGAAATCGATCGCCGTCGGCGTCGCCGCTCTCGGCACGTAAGTGAAGCAAACCCTTGGCAAGTGGCGTCGTTGTATTTGTCCTGTGGCGCATCTGGGTGAGGCCAAAGCCACCGCAAACCGCCTTTGCAAACGCCAAAAGCCAAGACACAACAAAAGGGGCCGGGGCCGGCCGGACTCCCTACCGTCGCGCTGTCATCCTGGCATCCAGGCCCCCCCCCCCCCCCCCCCCCCCGCTCCAGCCCGAGTGGCCGTCCACTCCCCGGCTCAAATTCCCTCGCGTGTGTCTGCATTTCGTTCCATGGTGCGCCGTCACCAGCAGCATATATCATCTGTTGCGTACGCTGTCAGCTCGGCCGGCGCTGCTGTCTGTGGTGCTCGGCTCACTCGGAGAGCAGTGCGGCTGCCACCTACCTACCCAGTCCCTAGCAGCAGCAGCAAGCAGTAGCTTTGTGCTGTACCCGTGCACATTCCGTTGCAACCACAGTTCCCCTGCTTGCGAGCCGTACGCGTGTGCTGATTCTTCTTCTGGTTCTTCAGCGGCACCGGCGGCGCCTCCCCGCCGGAGTACATGACCTCGGCGCAGTACGCGCCGGCGCCCCTCAGGATGGGGATGTACGAGCGCGCCCCGCCGGTGCTGGGCATGTGGAGCAGCGAGCCCTACAAGGTCGACAGCGGCGGCCAGGCCACCAGCGGGTCCAGCATCATGGAGCCCGACGCCAAGTTCGATCACCCAGGGGTCAGTCAGCCACCGAATCTCCGCTTGTTCACCCTTCCTCTGCCATTTTCGTACTCATTTTGGCGTGGTCTCTCTCTGCAGCTAGACCAAGATCCACAGATGGACGAACTGGAGACGGCGGGCGACGCCGATCAGGAAACTAGCAAGCCCCCAGACAAGGTGACCATCAATCACTCCATCACATCTTAAACTGCATGCTACTGCATACTTAGTCTTTCTTAAATGTGCTAGACAGTGGAGATTACTGTTCTCCAAAGTACAATCAGCTTCAGTTGTCCATTTCCCAGGCTAGGCTAATCTGATTTTGGGTCTTACAAGAGGAAAAAGACATTGTTCCACCTATAAATAAATTACTAATACGAGATGATTTTATTCAGGTCTCGAGAAGACTTGCACAGAACAGAGAGGCAGCTCGGAAAAGTCGCCTAAGAAAGAAGGTACCTCAAGCTTGTAACATTCTGGTTGTCATTGATCATCAATTTATCATGCTAGATTGAACGTTACATCGGAAGCCATGGCATGATTCGCACCAGTGACTGACTGACTGACGCCATTGTTGTCTTCCTTCTTCCACCGCAGGCCTACATCCAGCAGCTAGAGTCGAGCCGGATAAAGCTGGCGCAGCTGGAGCAAGAGCTGCAGCGTGCCAGGCAGCAGCAGGGCGTGTACGGGGGGAGCAACCCGGGGGCGAGCCTGCAGCGTCATCACGGGGGCTTGGCCGGCCTCGGGTTCGCCGCCGCGGGGCAGATGATGGACCCCGGCGTGGCGGCGTTCGAGATCGACTACGGCCACTGGGTGGACGAGCAGAAGCGGCTCACGGAGGAGCTGCGGAGCGCGCTGCAGCAGGGGCAGGGCACGTCGGAGCTGGAGCTGCAGTTGATGGTGGAGGCCGGGCTCGCCCACTACGACCTCCTCTTCCGGATCAAGGGCGCCGCCGCGCTGTCCGACGTCTTCTGCGTCATGTCCGGGCTCTGGAGGTCCCCCGCCGAGCGCTTCTTCCTCTGGATCGGCGGCTTCCGGCCCTCCGAGGTCCTCAAGGTGCGTACTAGTATTCTTATTCAGTCAGCCAGAGGTCGGAATGATGATCGCCGTTGTTATCGTCGTCGTCGGGGGGTTGGCCGGTTGAGTAATGCTGCGTGCGTGCGTGTGTGGCTGGCAGATCTTGAGCCCGCAGTTGCAGCCGATGACGGAGCCGCAGTCGGGGTTGGTGTACGGGCTGCAGCTGACGTCGGCGCAGGCGGAGGACGCGCTGTCGCAGGGCATGCAGAAGCTGCAGCAGACGCTGGCCGAGTCCCTCACGGACCCCTTCGCCGCCCCCGACGCCTACATGGTCGGCGCCGTGGAGAAGCTCAAGGGCCTCGTCGGCTTCGTGCAGCAGGTACCAATTACCCACTACGGCACTACCCAGCCGATCAGCGCCGCCGTCGACCCATCCATGCTCTGAAACTCTGAAGATTTACTTACCGGCTTACCGCATGCATTGTCGTCGTCGGTGTTGCAGGCGGACCATCTCCGGCTGGAGACGCTGCAGAACATGAACAGGATCCTGACGACGCGGCAGGCGGCCAAGGGCCTGCTCGTGCTGGGGGACTACTTCCAGCGCCTCCGCGCGCTCAGCACGCTCTGGGCGGCCCGCCCGCGCGAGTCGGCCATAAGCTAAACTGTACTCACGTAGCAATGGCGGAAGCAGAGAAAGATCCATGGCGCAGAAGAAGTTAGTACGTACGTAGTAATCCGTCTGCTGGCCAGCGGAGGACGAAGAGATCCATCTCGCTGGGTCCAAGGGAGAAGAGGTAGGCATTCAGAGCCGCGCCGTAGGTACGTGCGTGCTCGCATGTTTTCCAGACGATGACAGAGTAAACCAGGGTAATTAAGGTCGATCAGGTGGCCGGATCAAGGGATCGAGGATGTGTAAATACATGTTTTGGTGTGATGACGATGGTGTAGCGATGAAATTGCTATAAGAAAACAAGGAGAAGTTGTAGCGCTCGTGATCCGGTATATATCATGTAACTGTTTGTGATTAGGGTTGATCGTATTGTATACGGAGGAAATGTTTTGCTAAAGCACATCTAGATTTGTTCTAAGTATTGCACATCTAAGTCCTATGCCATTGATTTTAGGTGAAGATTTGTATGGGTATTTATTTTTTTATGTTTGATTGAGTCATTTAAATGTGAAATAACTAAGGCACATCTAGATGTGCCCTAGACAGACTCATGGAGGAAAGTGAACTAGCCGGTTCACTTTTGTTTCTGAATAATGTAGGAGCTTGTATCCCCAATTTCATTTTGGTAGAGTCATGTTGTGCCCCCAATTTATATTGAAAGGAGGGGGTATGAGGAGAGGGGAGGAGCCGTGCCCAGGGCGTGGCCAAAATTATTGCCAAAGTGATGGCTATGATACTAGCGCCTTTCATGAACGACCTTCATATCACTCAAAAAAATGAACAACCTTCATGGAGACCCAAAGTGTTCATAATAACTTTATGTATGTCTGGAATTATGCGACGTGATTGTAAAGAACAAAAACTCATTCCCCCCTTCGAGAGTTGGATACTAAGAAAGCTTTTGACTCGGTTAGATAGGAGTATTTACTGGACCTAATGCATAGAAGAGGGTTCCCACCAAGGTTTATGAATTGGTTGGTGACTCTTTTTTCACACTTCATCCTCCCGTACCCTTGTTAGTGTGTTCCCGAAAACCCGATTCAACATGGCAAAGGGTTCGCATCAGGGAAAATACTTTCGCCTTTGCCATTGAGTATCGACTCCCTCCAACAGGTTTAGATTTGGGGACAACTATGGGGATTTTCATAGATTGAGAGGTCAGAGTGTGAACGTTCGCACCTCGCTCTATGTCGACGACGCGACGACCTTGATCACATCTATTAAAGAGGATCTTAGTATGCTTGCAAACATTCTACAGAGCTTTGGCGATGTCATTCGGCTTGTTACCAATGTGCATAAGAGTTCATTGGCCCCCATCAAATGCTCTTATATTAACTTAGATGTCATCTTTTGCGTTCGGTTGACTTTCAACACTTCATGGACAAGATTGCGGGCAAGGTTATGTGTGGACATGGGAAATTTAAGACGATGGCAGAAAGGGGCACATTTATTAGATTGGTAATTACGTCTCAATCCATCTACCACCTCGCATCGCTTGTGTTACTTGAAGGTACCTTCAAGTCAGTTACCAAATTACAATGAGCTCTCCTCTGGGTCGGATCCAATAAGGTGTTAGGAGCAAAATGTAAGTGGGACTTTGTATGTCGACAGACCGCTATGGGTGGTTTCAGCATCCTGGACATGGACAATTTTGAGTGAGCATTGCGACTCCGATGGTCGTGGCTTGCTTTTGGGTCACCCTTGCAGCGTAAAAGACATGGATCTATTTTTTGACTTGACCATAGTCACCACTGGCAACATATAAATTGCTTCCTTCTTGCACTCACCTTGGCTTGGGGGCTGCAAATCAAAAAATGCAGCTCGGTCCATCTTTGCAATATCCAAGCGCAAAAAACATAACGGTGCAAAAAGCTTCAGAGCATGAGCATTGGGTTGCGAACCTAAATTTAAATCTTGGCCTCACATTTAAATGCATCGTTGAAAATTTTGAGCTATGGGTCCCTATCAAAGAAACACACTTTCATGATGAGGCTCATGATGCCATGGCGTGGAACCTTACACCTCGGGCGTATATTTTGCATCACCCGCCTGCCACACACACCATGGTACCATGGGAAACTCCTTAATGTAGCTGACATTTTGGAATAATTGGGCGCCCCCTGAAGCTCAAGTTCTTCGCTTGACTCATCTTTGCAAGAGCAATGTGGAGGAAGCATGGGCTCCAATGTAAATGATGACCTTACTATGGCTTGTGTTAATTGTGCTAAAGGGAGCCCAAAATGGTGGCGTGTATTCTCTTCAACTATACTAGATACACGCGATGCATTTGGAACAATATTAAGGTGTGGTTTAGGCTTGTTGAGTTGCACGGGGGGTTGGCGGAACAATATTAAGGGTGTATGATCAGGGCGGAGAGCGGGGCGGTTGGCGAGGGACTCCTCCTTGGTGGTTCATGGGTAAGTAAGGTGTGAAGGAGAGAGGACGCCATGGCAAAGGTGAGGTGGGCGTCATCCTGTTTTAAATGAGAGGGCTCCAGCGAGAAATGTTCCGCTATGATGGGAAACCAAACGGGAATGGGACGGTCTAACAAGAAAAGGGAAGGGAGCGTTATGAGGTGGGTTTTTGTGTTGGGACCGCACCTTGAAGATAACATCACGGATAGCTCGGACTGTCCAGACGGTTGAATTTTGAGGAGCCCGCTGGGCGCTCGTTTGATGCCTGAACGCGCTGGAATATATGAAGGAGAAATGAGCTTCGACCTTGGAGATAATCTTAATCACTTATCATTCATTTATATGCATTGTAGACCATAACAATGCACGGCCGTTCTACTAGTTCGGATAGCTTTCAACTCGATTCAAGATTGGTGGCACCCCCGCATCAATGTAAACGGAAACTCGAGGAAGGGGATTGCTTCCCTCGTCATGATCCCGACGTGGGAAATTTGAATGAAAGAATGCATGGGATTTCAGGAATGTCTCATCCATGCCTTTGTATAGATTTTAGCTAGTGCACCTTTGTATAGATTTTCTCTTAGCTTAATTACTAGGTATTTTTCCTTCTCCACTTAGTCATCGTAAAAAAAAAACACTAATGAATGAGCACAGTGTTGCATTTCATAATAAAAAAGCGCGTACCAAAACTACCATCGATTAGCCGTAGAAGTACAATGAAACAAATTTGGTTCACCCATAAAATGAAAAAAAAAAGCACTGCCGTTTCTTACCTCTTTTGTGGTTGGATGCATCAGTTGCACGTAATGACAGGATTGTTGCTCGTAAGAAGAAAAGAATTTAATAGATTGCTGAAGGGAAAAAATAACAAAAAGAATCCGGTTTTGATGAATGAGCACAGTGTTGCATTTCATTAAAAAAAACGTACCAAAACTACCACAAATTAGCCGTAGAAGTACAATGAAACAAATTTGGTTCACCCATAAAAAGAAAAAAGAAAAAAAAAAAAGCACTGCCGTTTCTTACCTCTTTTGTGGTTGGATACATCAGTTGCAGGTAATGACAGGATTGTTGCTTGTAAGAAGAAAACAATTTAATAGAGTGCTGAAGGGGAAAAATAACGGAAAGAAAAAGCAAGGGGAAAAATAACAAAAAGAAACCGGTTTTGTTCAGGGGTATTGAACCCTACGTGAATCGAACACGCAACCTTCTGATCTGGAGTCAGACGCGCTACCATTGCGCCAAGGATCCGGTTGGTGTTGTACTAAGTACCGTCACTTACTTATACAATGTTTCAAGCGTTCTTCAGTTGTATATACATGGTACGTCAAGCGGAGGGTAATCTTTGCACGAAAATACTACTCCCTCCGTCCCTAATATAAGATCATTTTTACACTATGATAGTGTCAAAAATGATCTTATTTTGGAACGGAGGGAGTACATCTACGGTGGTTTCGGGCTTTGGGCAAGGTATACACCCGAAAAAAAAGAAAAATGCATACACAGGTATACTAACCGATTAGTTGGGGCCGTCTGTTAGAGCATCTCCAACAGATGCCCCAAATAAACCGCGCGCGCCAAAAAGTGGGCTTTTAGCGCGCGCGCGCCCGCGCGGCGCGCTCCTGCAGGCACGGGAAAAAACGGCGCAGGAAAAAAGCTGCCGCGCGCGCGTCGTCGCGCGCGCGCTATATAAACAGCGCTGTCCACGCGCCCACTCCACCGCCTCGGCTTGCCACGCGCCCTCTCCTCCGCTCTGCCTCGCCACGCGCCCGCTCCGCCGCTCTCTTTCTCGCCTCATTTCTCGCCTCGCCGCCGCCGCGCCACCATGCCGCCGCGCCGCCGGGGAAGTTCGGGCTACCGCGGCGTCTGCGCGCGTCCGTCCGGCGTCTTCTACGCCGAGATTCGCTCCGGCGAAACGCGCCTCGGCCTCGGCACGTTCGAGACCGCCCACGAGGCCGCCCCCGCGTACGACGCGGCGGCGTGGCGCCTCCGACGGCCTCGTCGGGAGATGAACTTCCCCGACGTGCTGACGCGGGAGTGGGCGATTGAGCTCGCGCCTCCGCCGCGGCTGGTCACCGACGAGGAACGCCGCCAAAACCGGAGGCGGGAGCGCCGCCTCGGCATCGCCGAGATGGACGAGGAGGCTATGGCGGCGTGGCGCCAGCGCTTCCCGCAGGACGTCGTCAACGAGCAGGAGTTTTACGCGCAGAGGAGGGCGGAGCGAGCCGCCTATCGCGAGGACAGGCATATGCGGAAGGCGGCCGCGCTCTTCAACATCGAGCTCGGACAAGCGTCGAGCTGGGACCCCAACGATGAGCGGTGGGAGGACGCCTTCCTTTCATCGTCGGAGTCGTGGGAGGACACCACCGACTCGGAGGACGACGACGACGACGAGTAGTTTGGCCGCGAGCCTTTTGTATCGTTTTTTATCTATGCTATGAACTATTTTTTTATGCTTTATTTTATCTATGTTTATGCTCTTTAACTATGTTTTATCTATGCTATGATGAACTATGTTGGTTGTTTGAAATATGAAATGTGTCTGTTTTTTGTACGCGCGCTGTATTTTAGCGCGCCTGCCGAAGCGCTACAGCGGCGCGCTAAAATTTGCAGCCTCTGGTGAAGGAACTGCCTACTCGCGCGCTAAAACAGTCGTTGCACGCGCTGTATAAATTTTTTAGCGCGCCGCGCCTGCGCGCGTCTGTTGGAGATGCTCTTAGATGCGTGGGAAATCACGAAAACTTGGGATGCATCCATTTCCACTCTCGTCCATGCCAAGAACTGAACCTGATTATTCCCTGCATTTCTCATACTAAAATTTAGCTGTTGGTTGGCTCGTCACCATCCACGGGACCATCGCCCGCCGGCCAACAGTTCAGTCGACCAGTGAAGCAACTCTCTCTAGGATAACCATTAACTAATCCAGCAGCTCCTGTTCCACTCCAGTTGTAGCCAAGCCTGCCCGGACGTACTGACGCGCACAGTCTCGGACTCAGAGTGCAGAGGACGACAGGCAGAGCTCATGAGGGTCACGCGTGCGCGGTGGGTCGTCGACGGGGGCGCGAGCGAAAGCAAGCAGAGTAAATGAGCGCGGCTTCATTCAAGGCAACGGCAGGCTCCCGCTCTGCGCGCACGCAGGCCCCGCGTGCTCACGACCAAGAGCTCACCTCCGTCCGATCGGTGACCTCACGCCCGTCGGCGCAGGCCAGGCTCGCCGTGAAATGAAAATTCAAACGAGCGAACGCTCGACAGTTTCCCCGCCGCGCGCCGAGGCCGTGGCCGTGGCGGCGTGCCCATGTCCGTGCACCATAAATGAAGGCCCTGCCTGCGCGTATCCGCGCCAGGAGGAGGCGAACCGCTTAATGGCGTGTCTCTCTCGCCTGCCAAAAGCCCCGGCGCAGCACTGCAGGGCCGGGGGTCACTGAAACCATGTGAGCCGCTCGTCGGGGATCATGTGACGCACAATCAAAGATCCCCGCGGCTGCCGCTGCGTGCATGCGCTGCGCGCGCGCGTCCCACATCAATGGCCGCACCCGGCGCGGGTATATATATGCGCGGGGCGCGTCCTCCGTGTACTCCCCAACGTCTGGCGTATGACGTCGCGTCGCACAGCCTCATTGACATAGCAGGCAGCTCTTGCGTGTCACCGCGCACCGAGCACCGGCTCAAGCTCTCGCACACGCACATTCTCGGGATGATGAAGAGGCACGGTCTCGCCGCCCGAGCTCACCGCGTTCATCCCCTTCTTCTCCTCCTCGCAGCCGTCTTGCTGCTCGCTGCCACGGCTGATGGCATCAGACCGGGCCCCGGTAAGTTCAACCGCATGATCTCCATGTGCAATGCCATCTTCTTCGCACGGGAATCTGACGCTAACTTGCATCTGGTGCTGGCAGATGATGCTGATGCGAAACCGGCAGTGCAGCGTGCACGGCCGGGGCAGGCGCCTGGTGCACCCGCGGCGGAGGAGAAGGATGGGTCGGGGTTCCTGCAGGAGGAGGTGTACGGGACGGGGTCGAGCCTGCCGGACTGTACGCACGCGTGCGGCGCCTGCAAGCCGTGCAACCGCGTGATGGTCAGCTTCAAGTGCTCCATCGCCGAGCCCTGCCCCATGGTCTACCGCTGCATGTGCAAGGGCAAGTGCTACCCCGTCCCCTCCAGCTAGCTCAGCTCAGATGATTTCCCACGCGCACGCACACGGCTGATGCAGAGGCAGATGCAGATGCAGATGGTGCAGAGTAATATGCCGATCTAGTTATATGGGAATTTTTATGCTGGTGTTCGATCACCATGATATAATGGCATCTCTTTTGTAAATTATGGCCTCCGGGGCTAGCTAGCTAGCTAGCTAATCCGTGCACTGAGAAGGTTTCTCAGCTAGTGGTTTTGGAGCACATGAAACACTTGTTATATCTACCAAATCTTTTGTTGATTGTTGGTTTTAAGATAGTAACCCCCTCATGCGAATCGATTTATATCTACAAAATCTTTGGCGCACACTAAGTTGCACTTTTTGGAAACGTATGAACAAAAATATCAATCGACTCAGACATAGATGAACCCTAAAAATAGTTGTCTGTCTTCTATGGTTCTACGTAAGTCTTTTCTTTTTGCTAACTGTAAATTTCTGCAGGATAATACCAAAAACAATGTCAGTAGTATTCGAGAAAGTAGTTTGTTAAGCTGCAAACCTGCACCAAACATTGCAGACGAAAAACTACCTTCGGCAATTTTTTCTTCCAAAAAACATTGTAGGGGTGACGTGTGGACCCCAAACTTCAGATAAAAATAATTATCGATTCATGTGTTGTGAAAAAGAGAGGATGCCCTTTCTAACATAAAGTCTTATAAACCATACTCTTCCCACGAAGTAAATAATTTTTCTTTCAAAACTTAGACTGTACGGATTTTGATGTGGGTCATACATAAGCACGTAACTATTTATAACCTGGCTTGATTCTATATACGGAAGGAAAAGGTACATTTTGGCCCTTCAAATTTTGGCAAAGTCTAAGTTTGGTCTCTACTTCAACACTATAAATATTGGTCCCGCAAGTGTCAAACCATTTGGATTTGACCCCTTAAAGCAGTTTTGATGATGTCAATCCCCCGATTTACAAATCGTTTGCTAGTAATAAAGAAAATTGAAGCAAAATAAAAATTACAAAACTCTCAAATTTGGGGGAAAATATAAAATTCCAGTAAAGTTATTATGAATTTTGTAAATTCACGACAATTAGGAATATTCTAGAAAACCCATGGAACTCTATTAAACTACTAAGTTTTTCTTTTTACAATAATCCTTGTACATGTTAGGTTGTTTTTTGTGGTTTCTTTATATTTTTCTTGATATACTTTATATTGCCCTTCAAGCTCATTATTTGCCTTACACTATATTTTTCCTTCTAAATACTCATTTACATTTTGATATTTATTTTCCTGAAATTCATTTTGTATTAGTTTCCTTTATTAACTTTCAACCTTTTTCTTTCAAAAACAGACTTACCTATAAAAAACTATCTCCCCCCCCCCCCCCCCCCTTATTTTCTCGTCAATTTTTTATTTTGAACCGTCATTATGGAAACACTTTCAATTTGGCAAATGGGATCGAGATGGTTTTGACACTAAGTCAAGAGACCAAGTATGGTTGGTTGACCAAAAGTAACAATAACATATATTGATCCAATATTAAAATAAGATTGACATTTTGTAGCGAAAGTGATGACCGCTTGGTGTTACTTATATAGCTGCCAACAATTGGTATGCCATTTCAAGTCATCGGTGATGCCTATACATTTTTCTCTAATTATCATTTGATGGTGATGTTTCTTAATCTTACCAACTGATAATGCATTACCAAGAATTTTTCCTGGTTCCATGAAAAATGGCCATGCAGATCTATTTACTAGCATGCCTATATCCTGCCGGTGAACCTCGTGTCATCCAGATTAAGAAGCACAACCATCCAAAAGCCTCTAAAAAACCTCGACGCACCCACTAAATCATCTAAAAAGGCAGAGATGTTCCCAACGACCAGGAATATTCTAGAAAACCATGCAAATTGATAGATTACTACCCGTTTTAATAAGAAATCTCATATATTACTATAGTTTTTTGTGTGACTATTTTTTCTTCTAAATCCTTGTTAATCTTTCTGTTTTTCTTCACCTCATAAAATTCATTACCCTGGATGGCTAGATCTTTCTTGTAAATCTTCATTTGTATTTTTCATAGGTCATATAATTTTCCCAATAAAAATAATTTTCTTATTTGTTTTCCTTTTGGTTGTTGTAAGATATCCCCCATTCCATCTATAACCAATTGAGTTACCAAAAATAAAAATTGAAACTATCCTCCTCCCTGGTTTTTTATTTTCCTGTCAAATTATTATGTCAACTTGACTACTACTTATGTTAAATCACATTAGACTATCATTAAAACCACTTTTAATGCGGTGAAAGTATCAAATTTAGACATTACCCTTGAGGGACCACAAGTTACTGATACTGAAGTCAGTGGACCAAGTATCGTTGGTATACCAAAAGTAATGAAAAGTACATGATCCTATACTAGAAACAAGGGTTGACGGTTTTATAGCAAGAGTGGTGGCCGTTTGGGGCTACTCATATATGTACCAACAACTGAGACAACGTTTCAAGTCATCCACGATGCATAGACAGTTGTCTTTAACTATCATTTGCACATGTCGATTCCTAATCTTACCGAATTATACACAATACAATCACCATATTTCTTGGCTCCACAAAACAAAAGATGCACACATTTTTTTTGGGTGTGAAACATAGCATGACACGTCGCTTGACACTAAAAGAATAAATCCGTTAAATTTTGAAATAAATTCATGAAAGTGCGAGCAACCATGCCGCAAGGAACCCGACCAACCGAGCCATGATGATATCACAACACGTCTATTCATTAGATTGCCTACATATGTCGCACTCTAGTCGCGCTCACATACACATTTAAGGAATTCCAAAGAGACAGAGGGGAGCATGCATCTGCATGCATGATCCAATCAAGCCGGTCATACTAATCCATTTTACACACGGAGACGCCCGGTCATACAACTCCTAATAAGTAAGGAAGCCGAATCTGGAGTGGGCTGACCATGCATCATATATATTCTGCCGGCGAACCTCGTGCCATCCGGATTAAGAAACGCAGCCATCCAAAAACGTCGCGTCGTTTCAATTATCTTTACGAATTCAAAATTGACAAAATGACCAATCAACCACAACATCCCCAATCCAAAGAACATGGCACCCTCCATCATCCACCTTTCCACCACCACTAAACTAATGCTCCAATCAGCCAATGGCACCCACTAAACCCTCTTGAAAACCCACGACGCACCCACTAAAAACCTCTAAAAAGCCACAATGACCTCGAGGCTCGATGGTGAGCACAACACACGGAAAAGAACAAGATTGTGAGACATGTTTGGGTGCGGCGAGCGTGTGCACGTAGAGGCAAAAAAAAAAGGAGGGCCGAGAACACCGCGCCAGCGCTGACGCTGTCCCCGCTTTGCAGCCACAGCGGCCACAGATACGGGGTGGATTCCCTCCGCCCTCGCGCGGCCGTAAACCCTGCCTCTCCCACCCCCTATCCCCCAGCCCCCAGCGCCCAAACCCCCGCCCCCTTCCCTCCTCCTCCTCTCGCTCGCCGCCGCTGCTCCGCTCCCCTGCTCGCGTCTCCCTCGCAGGCCCCGAAGGGACGGCGGCTTGTTGATGCTCGCGCGCGCCGCCGCCTGCCCATAGCCGCGGTTGCCCAACACGGCGCCGTGCGGCTTCGGTTGCGGCGGCGGGGGAGCGGGAGGGCTCGGCGGAGGAGGCGGGGGCAGGCTGAGGTGGCTCGTCGACTCCCTGGCCATGGCCGCGCCGGCGCCCGTGCCCGCGCAGCTCCGGAGGTGCCCCTGCTCCGCGCCCCTCTGGGCGCCCTCCCCCATCCACCGCCGCCACCGCCGCGCCTCGCCCTTCGTCGGCGGCAGGAGGTAGTACCCCTCGCCCTCGCCCTCGCCCCCCTGTTCCCGTAGCATTTTTTGTTTTTAATTACTGCTGCTGCCTGTTTAATTAATTATTCCTGTAAAGCTCGCGCTTATTGGCCGTATGCTTGTGCGATGGTGCCATGGTGGTGGGTGTCAATCATACATTTATTGTTGGGTAGTACGCGATGCTTAGGGTGATTGGATTGGGTGTTGCTTTAGGTTAGGCCGATGCTGGTGCTGACGGCGACGCATTGCTGGTTGTGTGGTGTTTCTGCTGGAAGGGTAGTGTACCAACCAATGCGGAGATGACCGAGACAGTGAGCTACCATTTGGTGCTCCTTGTTGTACATATTTTTTGTAGCATGTATCGGTTTGAATTGAACTATTGCATTGCATCTGTCCCCCTGGGGTGATGTTTGAGCTATTTGAGCTGTTGCATCCTCCCCTCTGGGCTGACATTCGAGCTATTCAGTTTGATGCATTGTTTTGCTGTTCTGTCCCTAACTTCAGAAATGATTATGGTTGGCAGGCAGGGATACTCTCATAGTCCAGGCCTTGGAATCAAAGACAATAGTGCCCTCAGACCCGGAGTATATCTCAACTTCAATGTGCAGAGCAGTGCTAAAGAATGGCTAGAGGAGAGCAAGAGGATATGTTCTATCAAAACCACCAATACTGTCATGAACAATGTTTATAATGGTTCTGCTCTGCGATCAGGAAATTTCCATCATGATCCCTTGGAAGATTGCAAGACCTCCAACCAGTCTTCATTGTACAGTGTAAGAGAAAGAATGGCTCCTAACTCTCTTGCAAATAGACACGCCAATATGGAGTTGGCAAAGCAACATGTGATGAGTCCCACTGCAGGTGCTGTGTCAGCACTGACCAGTGTTGTTGATTATGACATCAAACCGCTAAACAGGTCTAGTAGCTCTGAAGTGGAAATCCAATGGCCTAATGGTTCCAAAATTGACGCTTCTCTGCCAAATATTCATCAAGTCAAAAAGGGCCTGCAGTTTGATGGCAAGGCTGATGGTTATGATGAAGTTGAGCATGAATGCACAGCCAAAACTGTGGTTAATGATGACATCAAACTGCCAAACAGGCCAAATGACTCTGAGGTGGAGATGCATTGGCCTAATGGCTCCGAGATTGATGATTCTCTGGTAAATACTGGTAAAGTCAAAAAGAGCCCTAAGATTCGTAAAGTCAAGAAGAGCCCTCAGTTTAATGATTTGGCTATAGATGGTTATAATGAAGCTGAGCATGAATGCACAGCCAAGACAGCGATACAGCCTCCTCCAGCTAAAGCCCCCTTGTCCGAGGAGGCTAAAGATGCACGGAAGGCTCTTGCTGCCATCTACGACAAAGTTCTTGTGGTCGACACTGTCGAATCAGCTAGGAGCGTTGTTCAGCTACTTACCACAAAGTACAAGAGCTTTATTCATGCATGTGACACAGAGGTAAAGCATAAAGACCACTCGTGACTGCATTGGTTATGTTCACGTTTATCTGTAATTACTTGTTGCCTAATATTAACATTTTCAACTGGACACTAGATACTAGTTTTACCTGAAACTGCACCCCTTTACTATGTGGTGTCATGGTTCTACATATGATTACACACCCCACGCCAGCTATTTCAGATGCAGTTATGCTATTCTTAGTTCTCACTATCTATGCCAAACGAAGGGCAAAAGTCATAGGTGTCCTCATTAATCGTAAACGGCATGAGTTGGTCCCCAGTCACCTTGATTCAGTTATATATAATAATACAGGAAACTGAGCTATGTTGAAAAGTTCTTGCATTTTGAGCTCATCCTGGTTTCTAGCTAGCATCATAATTCATGAGAGCACAATGCTATGCAGGTGTCAAATATTGATGTTAAACAAGAGACACCAGTTGGCCATGGAGATGTCACATGCTTTAGCATCTATTCTGCCAGTTCTGATGCTGAAGCTGATTTTGGAAATGGTAAAACATGCATTTGGGTGGATGTACTGGATGGTGGAAGGGATGTCCTCATGGAGTTTGTTCCCTTTTTTGAAGATTCAGCGATCCGGAAGGTGCATCTTTCTTGCTTGCTTTTTTTTTCTGGCGCAAGAAGATGCATTTGGGCTTGTTTGCTCTCCTTTTATACGCCTAATGCTTTACAAATGGAGAAAATAACAAGATTATTATCGCAAGTAGGCAATTACAGAAGAGATGTGTGATTGCATCATGACTGTTTAAGCTAAATGCACAGATCCTTTTGTTGAATATTAAATGTGCTTCCTCACTCTGGACTGATGTTACTGTCTTTTATTGTTCGTAGCTAACCTTACTACTTATATGAACTTATATGATTACACATCTACATTGTTAGCTTCTTCTTGAGTTTTCTAAAGCAAATGTCTCGTTTTCCTCATCTAGGTATGGCACAACTATAGTTTCGATAAACATGTAATTGAGAACTATGGAATCAAAGTTGCTGGATTTCATGCCGATACAATGCATCTCGCACGGCTTTGGGACTCTTCAAGAAGACTTGATGGAGGATATTCACTCGAAGGACTCACAAATGATAGCAGAGTCATGGGTGTGGTCCCAAAGGAACTACAAAAGATTGGAAAGAGATCAATGAAAACCATCTTTGGCAGGAAAAAGATTAAAAAAGATGGCTCCGAAGGAAAAATTACTACCATAGAGTCTGTTGAGATTTTGCAAAGAGAGGACAGAGAGCTGTGGATCAGCTATTCTTCTTTAGATTCAATGAGTACCTTGAGGCTTTATGAAAGCTTGAAAAGTAAGCTTGAAAAAAAGCACTGGACTTTTGATGGTTGCCCCAGAGGTTCATTGTATGATTTCTACGAGGAGTACTGGCGTCCATTTGGCGCCATTCTTGTAAAAATGGAAACAGCTGGAATGCTTGTTGACCGTGCTTACCTGTCAGAGATTGAAAAAGTTGCTGTTGCACAGCGAAAAGTAGCTGCAGATAAATTTCAGAAATGGGCATCTAAATATTGCCCTGATGCAAAGTACATGAATGTTAATAGTGATACCCAAATTCGCCAACTCTTCTTTGGTGGCATAGAAAATAGGTACAATGATCACCCTGTTCTTGTCTCTTTGTTAATATATTGATTTTGATGTATAAATAATTCTACAATTTCTCTGAAAATATCTGACATAAGGATCTTTGTCAGGACGTAGTTAAATTAGGCACTGACCCATTGTTTAGTCAATTTATTCATGTAGACATGTTTATCATCTCACATGTGTTTGAACTCCGATTAGGTATGAACCATGTGCCTTTAAAATCACTGGGAAGAAAAAGAGATAGAAGTGTGACTTGCTGTGTCTACCTTTTGTGTGTAGATTTTTTTTTTGCATGCAACTCTTGTTCTTACTAAATCATTCTGCAGACGTAACCCTGGTGAATTTTTGCCAAAGAGTAGAACTTTGAAAGTTCCAAATGATGTCAACACGGTTACAGAGGGCAAGAAGGCTCCAAAGTATCGCACAATTGAAATTTGCAGTATTGTGGAAGGTCTAAAACCTGAGATATTCACTGCAAGCGGCTGGCCTTCAGTCAGTGGGGATGCTTTGAGAAGTTTGGCTGGGAAACTGAAAACTGATCTTGTTTACACAACAGAGGATGCAGATGACGATGAATATGTCAGTGATTCAGAAATTTCTGTGGATGACGTAGAAGACACTACCTCGTATGGCACTGCATACAAAGCATTTGGAGGTGGAAAGGAAGGAAAGGAAGCATGTTATGCCATTGCAGCTCTCTGCGAGATCTGCTCTATTGATTCATTGATATCAAACTTTATTCTTCCCTTACAGGTGAGGTGGCTCCACTTACTGTAATGTGGATTGCTGTAGTTGTCCCTCTTCAGTGACAATGTGTGCCAGTTTGGTTCTAGTGGCTACTGTCATCTTACTTGTCTGTCTGGTTGTTAATGATAAATATCTTTCTTGTCCTCACAGGGAAATCGTATATCCTGTAAGGAGGGGAGGATCCACTGTTCCTTAAATATCAACACCGAAACTGGACGTTTGTCAGCAAGGGCGCCAAATTTACAGGTTACTACTGTCTTTTGCATTTTTGTCAGGGGAGTTTTTGCATGCCTGTGTTATATAATGTCGTTCTCGAGGTCAAGATTTAGTCTGAATGTTTACAGTCTGTCTGCATATTTACAATATGGAAGTAAACTTTCAGAATAGGGCCTCAATATGTGATAGTTATAGGATGTATGGCTGTGTAGTTCAAATTGTGTTAGTTTCTGATACTCCAGTGTGCGCTATTGAGCGAGCACTGCAAGGTTAGCAAAGTTCTGATGTTGTTAATTATCGAGGTCTGATACGCAGATGGATGACCATGCACATATTTGAAGTTTACACCTGCTGCAATTGTTTAGAGAATTTTTTTCATGATGATTAGTGTGTCCATTCAGGCACCCCTCAAGTAACTAACACTTGCTAAATAAAAACTACCCAATCAAGCTAGCTCTGTGGTCATTGGGCCCTTTTTATTAATTAATGGAGCTGTGTCAAAAGTAAGCACGTGTAAGCTGATCATGTTGCATCATTTGATGTCATATCTAAGAGATGGTTTTAGATGCTGTAAATTCTGGGGCAGTTATTGTAGATGTTGGCAGTATTTACAATAGATCACCCAAATAACTTACTGAACTCTTGATAATTCCTTCACGGCAGAATCAACCTGCACTTGAAAAGGATCGGTACAAAATCCGCCAAGCTTTTGTTGCAGCTCCAGGGAACTCTCTTATTGTTGCTGATTATGGTCAGGTATGCTAGTATCACTCAAAAAAGATCACCAAACGTTTTTAAACTGATCCAGTTAAAAAGACATACTTCTGTTCCCTGTAGCTGGAGCTCAGGATCCTGGCACATCTTGCTAATTGTAGAAGTATGTTAGATGCCTTCAAAGCTGGCGGTGATTTCCATTCCAGGACAGCCATGAATATGTACCAGCATATTCGTGAGGCTGTTGAAGAAAAGAGAGCACTTCTTGAGTGGGATCCCCAACCCGGTCAAGAGAAACCCCCGGTGCCATTGTTGAAGGTACTCCAGTTTCAATAATATTTCTAAAAGTTACAGTGCTACCATTTAAGAAAAGAACACTTTTCAACCTTAACTCTAAAACTGTCTAAAACTGTTTTCAAGTCTGGAAAGTAAACTTTTGCTAGAATTCAGGATTGAGAAGTGGACTGTTCGCTTGTCTTAAGATTAATGATGATCAGGCATCCATATTTTTTATTTGTTTTCCTTCCCTCTTTCACTTTCCGTATCATTCAGTAGTAGTCTGATTACCCTCCTTCAATGGAGAATCAGAATCCATAACTCATATCCTGTGGAGTTTACTGTAATTAGCATCACCTTTAGGATTTATACTTTGTGATTGCTCAATTCCATTATTAATATTAAATTGGTGTACGTCTATGTGAACACTCTTAATGATTGCTCTGTTTTTAGATGTCATGTCTCTGTCTTACACTATTCCTTATGCTTTGTTCACTTTCCTATTTAGGGGTTGTACAAGTGTGACATCTGTTTGGATCCCGAATTTAGCTTTAGTTTTAGTTACAAATAGATGGTGTTTTATGCATCATCTGTTTTGCACCTCCTTTTCTTCTTTTTGCATTGTATCAAATTAAATACCTCGAACTGTGTTAACTTTAATCTGTTTCAGTTCACACGATGCTCTATTTAATGTTGTCATTTCTACGGATCTGGATACAGAAAGTGTAAAGCTTCGACTACTTGTCTGGATTTGAACAGAGTTTGATGTCTTGTGATTTAGGATGCATTTGGTGCTGAGAGGAGGAAAGCTAAGATGCTCAATTTCTCCATTGCATACGGAAAAACAGCTGCTGGGCTTGCTCGGGATTGGAAGGTACAAATTTGACAAACATACCTCTCAGTTAATAGCAAGAAATTAAACTTCAGTTCATGCACCAGCTTATTAGAGCCTTAGACTACTGGGTTCATACTGACCAAACTAGAAACCTTAAATAGTGACTAGTCATGTTCACTAGATTCACTGTTGAAACTCCTCACATTTCAACGATTTTAATAGTTATCTCATTAACATAATGCAGCTATAAATTATCTCTCATTAATGGAACAGAACCGTAGTCTTTTCCTTGTAGCTTTCCTAAGGGTATTGTGCAAGTTTTTATCTGTCATTGCCTTTGCAGGTCTCAAAAAGGGAAGCAGAGGATACACTGGATCTCTGGTACAGCGACAGAAAAGAAGTTTCGGCATGGCAAAGGGAACAGAAAGAATTAGCATATGAGAAGTCTGAAGTTTATACTTTGCTTGGACGATCGCGTCGTTTCCCCAACATTGCTTCTGTATCCTCTAAACAATGGAAGCACATCGAGCGTGCTGCCATCAATGCTCCTGTACAGGTAAGTATTGTCTAGATTGCAAATTAAAAAAAATTCAAGCTTGATTTAACTGAAATTGTATTTCATTTAACATCACAGGGCAGTGCAGCAGATGTTGCGATGTGTGCAATGATTGAGATAGAAAGGAATACCCGTCTTAAGGAGCTCGGTTGGACCCTCCTGTTGCAGGTATATATAATAATGCATGAACTTTCATAGTACTGGAGGGTTTTCATCAGTTTGTTTTCCTTTGATACTAAAAATAATAATATGTATGGTATATGTTATGCCTATGCCACTTCACTGTTGGTATTTCGTCTAGTCAAACTGGGATGCATTTGATGATCTCAAAATAGGTGTCTGTTCTCAAGATTGGTTGACTGCGAGAACATGCCGCACCTAGTTCCAATTCTTGCCTCTTATCTGGCAGCTGTTGTTTTTTTCCTTCTCAAATGCAATATCTAGAATTGACAGATTCATCTTTCAGGTGCACGATGAGGTGATACTGGAAGGACCTTCGGAGTCGGCTGACGTGGCCAAGGCAATAGTGGTTGAGTGCATGTCTAAGCCCTTCTATGGCACCAACATCCTGTCGGTTGACCTGGCGGTTGATGCAAAATGTGCACAGAACTGGTATGCGGCCAAGTAGACTCCCAGCATCGTTACCCCTCCGTCGACTCCCCAACATGGCGTAGTTGCGCCCCAGATGCGCACATACTCCAGCCAATTTTGGTCCGTCTTGAGCTGGTGTCAACTGCTGCATACGAGCAGGGCATGCATAAGGCTCATCCTGCCATGGCAGCAGAGACGTGAGGTTAGCAGCGAAGGCATTGTAACTACCACTTAGGCTGGATAGCTGGACTCCACACCCTTCCTAGTAGGAACTCTGAATCGACCTAGAGGGATTGTAGTTAAGATTGGCATGCATTTTGTGCATAAGATTCCTGCAGTGTGCTAATGTATTAGGTTAGATGACATATTCTGCTGATGTGGACACGATCATGGTGATATGTCTTTGTTCTGATCAATCGAGAAACGCTGTTCATGACGAGCTTTCTCTCTAGGATCTCATCTTTTTGATGGCAATTGCCAGATCCAACTAGCTTTGCAGCATAGTGAATCATGTTTGAAGATGGTAACTCTCCCTCTCCGGTTCCGGTAGACTCCTGTGTTATGCCACATTCAGTATCTTAAACCTGGCCGGCTGACCGGTGTCTGGGATGGTAGATGCAAACGATGGAATTTGAAAATTCAGATGAACGCCAGTTAAATAGTTGCATAATTGTAAGTCGGCCTATGTTCAAACTCCACACAAAATGCAGAACGATGGATCAGACATGTATTATATCAGAGTGAAACGTTGATGTTAATGAAATGGCTGGGCACAAGTTCTGCCCTAAACATGGTGGCAGAACGAAATGGTGATAACAGTCAGACACCCTGTTTTATGTTCTGCCCTTCACTCGAGCTTGAGGATACAGCTCGAGGAGTTCAGGCACATCTCCCTTGTATTTGAGAATGTACCTCTCCACAAAAATGGCCTCCGGCAGTCTCACTACGCTCACCATGTTCGTCTTCCCGATGTCCACGCCCTTGGACCGCAGGGCCTCGACGACGCGGCACCGCGGCGCCATCCGCTCGTCGAGGCTCAGCGTCAGCAGCAGGGGGTTCCTGACGATGCCCCCGGCGCTGCACCCGACGGTGGCCCGCAGGAACTCCACCTTGCGCCGCAGCAGCGCATCGGGGGCGAACAGGAAGCACGGCGCGCGCCGGAACATGCCGGCGAACTCCTCGTCCGTGCACCCGAGGGCGCGCGTCACGGCCGCCTTCTTGGCCCGGAAGGGGCGGTCGCCCACGTTGTGGAGCGCGAAGAGGCACCACGTGTACATCCCGGGGCTGGGCGGCACCCCGCCGCAGGCCTCCTCCACGCGGCCGACCAGCGCCCGGAGCTTGTCCGGCGACTGCATGATGAGCGTCGGCCGCAGCCGGACGGCGGCCGTGAGGCGGCCCTCCGGCACGCCGAGGCGGCGGAGCGCGGCGAGGTTCCGCAGGAGCAGGTCGACCGAGTACTTGAGCAGCCACGTCTTGGCCAGCCATTTCATCAGCAAGGTGGTGGACCCGAGGAGGTCGAGCCAGAAGAGGACCCGCGGGAGCAGGTTGGAGTGGACGCCGTAGGTGAGCGCCGCCGGGAAGAGCGCGAAGAGCCGCGCAGCGTCGGCGCGGCGTAGGCCGAGCGCGCGCACGGCGGTGAACTTGGGGGAGAGCGTGGCGTCCACGTCGCTGAGGAGCAGCGCCGGCTTCCGGGCCACGATCGCGCGCGCCTGCGCCTTGCCCAGGCCCTGCGAGCGGAGGAAGGCGAGGACGGCGTCGGGCCTCTCCGCGGAGCTCAGGTGCGCGAACCGAGGGGCGGCCTTGGCGGCCGCCGCCGGCGAGAGGCCGCAGGTGGAGACTAGGTACTCGGCCATGAAGTGCGGCGGCTCCTTTTCCCGGGTGGAGAAGAGGCGGAGGTGGCCGGGGCTGGGGAGTGGGAGGAGCCGGGGCAGGAACGGAACCGGCGCGAGGCGGCGGGCGAGGCGCCGCAGCGCCATGGGTGGGGGCGGAGGACGGGGGGACACACGGGGCAGTACTAGCCTGGCAGTGGGCTACCCGAGAGATCTGATAACCCCTCCATTCCACAACGGAGTGCGCCCGCGTTTTCCGAGATCTAAATTTGACCATAAATTTAACCAACGATCAGTGGTATAATTTTTGCTCCCGTCACGGTCGGTCTCGTTGGTTAAATTTATGGTCAAACTTAGATCCCGGGAAGCGCAGGCGCACTACATTATGGAATGAAGGAAGTATAATGTACTCCCGAAATATAAAATCGTTTACACGAAAATTGCCTTTGGAGCTCGGTCTCCATGGAGGCCAACAAATTCAAATTTCAAATTTCATCAAAATTCATATTTTTACATTTTAAAAAATTCTGAAAAAATACAGATATACATGAAGGCATAACACACATGTGTATAAATTTTCAAGGCAAAATACGTTGAAATGAGGGCTGTGCAAAAAAGACAAATCTGGGACTTTTTAACACATGATACTATTCATCCTCCCAGACCATGATTTTGTCTTTTTTGTACAGGTCGCATTTCAACGTATTTTATCCTGAAATTTTACACACATACACATGACATCCTTGTTTACTTGCACAATTTTTTTTTCAGATTTTTCTGAAACCAAAGAGTTTGAATTTTGATTTTTTCAAAAAAACGGCCTCCATGGAGGCCGAGAGCCAAACACCATTCTCATCGTTTACATCACTATATATTTTAGTGATCTAAATGATCTTATGATTTTTTAGTGATATAAATGATCTTATATTTCTTTATAAAAAGAGTAATTTGTTAAAAAAATATCTGATATAATGTAATGACTTTTAAAAACAATATCGATAAAACCATACGCCCAGCGATGCGATTCCTACGTTTCTTTCAGGGCATGAGCTATGGTGGCATCAGTTTAGTGTTGCCCTATAATTCACCTAGGAATTAAAAATCTAAAACCACCGTATAATTTTTTATTACCCAATGCAAGCTACCATCAGCTGTGGCCTACGCAGCGTCAGGAATTTCCATGCAGCCGAGAAAGTGGCTGGTAGACGCGATCAGCCAGGCCCCCATCTCTCACCTTTCCTTCCCCTTCTCCTTAACTTTTTTTCACTTTCTAAACTGAAAAGGCTGTCTCGCCTCTGCACTACCACCGTGGCATCCGAACCTAGTTGACCTGCGGGGCAGCAGGTTTAGGGCCACGCGATGGCCATGCCCTTAGTGGTGCGATGTTGTTCAGCTTGAAAATCTTGGCCTGCCGAGATGGTTTGCTATATATTAGCGAAAGAAAAAGGCTATCAGTCTGTCATCATTGAAACAAACTGCCTCAATGCTAAATGCCTGTGGGAGGCCCGTAAAAAAGGAGAGCCTGTGGGAGGCAAGGAGTGAAGGACGACCGATGGGTGTTCACATTCTGATGGAGATGCAGGACGAGGTATCTAGCTTTCAGGGGTTTGAGCTTCGGTATGTTAGCTGAATTGCAAATAGTGTAGCTCATTGTTGCGCTAAAGAAGCTCCATGCATAGGAGATGTTGCCACATACTCTTTTGTAATCCCTGGCTTCATGAGTGATATTTTGCACTCTGATAGGCTGCCGCTGATTGAATAAATTCTGGAGAGCGGAGCTTAAAAAAAAAAGACTTTAGAAACGGAATTGCCTCACGTATGACGAAAGCTGGTCCGACTTTGGTACGGTAGTTTTCAAAATGGTTTCTTTACAAACCATTACGCCCAGCGATCCGTACCTAATGTTTGTTAATTTAAAGTTGGGCATATGTATGTACAACAAAAAATGGGGCCCCGTTCTCCTTATCTCTTTCTCTTATGTATGGAAGGATTAACTGCATTACTTAATAAAACAAAGAGGAAGGCAAATTGGAAGGGGTAAAAGTATATAGAGATGCACCGACTATCACAAATCTTTTATTCGCAGATGATTCCTTAATTCTTATGAAGGTAAACACAACCAATGCGGAAGGGCTAAAGGAGGTTCTGGACTCTTTCTGTTCAGCTTCTGGACAGAAGGTTAGTGTTGATAATTCTAGTGTTTTCTTTAGCCCAAACACTAGAGTGGAGATAAAGGAGCAAATATATACTATTTTGAGCATCATGGCCGAAGCTTTATTTGATACTTATCTAGGACTTCCGACCACTGTTTTGCCTAGATAAGAATGATTGTTTTCAATTCTTGGTTGATCGTGTGATGAAGAGAATTTTGGGTTGGAAGGAAAGGCAGCTATTAGCAGGAGGCAAAGAAGGGTTACTTAAATTAGTTGTCTAGGCTGTACCATCATACGCCATGCCGGTCTTCAACATTCCAAAACAAATTTGTAAAGGAATTACAGACGCGATGTCACGTCACTGGTGGGGAGACAGTGACACCCAGAGGAAAGTGCACTGGTTTGCTTGGTGGAAATTATATCTACCAAAGAAAGAGGGATGTATGAGATTTAGAGATATCCATTGTTTTAACTTTGCTTTGCTCGCGAAACAGGCATGGAGATTAATTGACAACCATGATTCACTACGTGCTCGTGTGCTGAAGGCAAAGTATTACCTGGACGGTGACCTTCTAAACTCAACTTTAAAAAAGAGGTCATCTTTTACGTGGCAGAGCATCATGGTAGGGGTGCAAACATTGAGAAAGGGCCATATTTGAGAGTTGGAGATTGAAACCAAATTAATGTATGGGAGGGTGAGTGGATCCCCAATTCACCAACAAGGCAGGTTATCACGGCCCGTGGAGGGAATCTCCTATTATGAGCATGGGATGAGGACCTGATTAAACAAACCTTTTGGCCTGTTGACGTTGCACGTATGTTGGCCGTTCCACTTCCGATGCATGATGTTGGAATTGATCATAGCCTGGAACTTAAGTAAGAATGGTCGTTTCTCCGTAAGGTCTACATACTATGCATAATGTCGTGCTCAGTATAGCCACAAAATATCAAGCGATGAGAGCGTTGGTACATCAAGAAACACACCTGTATGAGAGAAGGTATGGAGTTTGCGTTGCCCTTCAAAGGTCAAGATATTTCTTTGCCGAACCTTGTTAGGCTACCTACCTTGTCAGGTCAATTTGGCAAACAGACACATCAATCACTACTAGAAATCCCCATATTTCCAACGGTGAAATCTAATAGCCGATGGGCCGTCGGTTATTATAGTAATAGCCGACGGTAGTTGCAATGGTCAACGGTTAGTGCCAACTCACAAGTATTAACACTAATACCCGACGGTATACTAGAATGCCCGACGGTGAAAATCCACCCCTCGGGTATCCAACTTAATGCCCGACAGTTCATTGTAAAGCCCGATGGTTTTTCCTACACCCACAAGGATTACATGTAATGCCCGACGGGTTTCCCAACACCACGGGGATTACATGTAATGACCGACGGTTAATTGTAATGCCCGACGGTTTTTGGTACACCCTCGGGGATTATATGTAATACCTGACGGTTTTTGCTACACTCACGGGGATTACATGTAATGCCCGCCGGTTAAACTTAATTGCCGAAGGTGAAAACAAAACTCTCACCTATGAGTGAAAATGGCCGACGGCACATGTGTGCCTCTAGGTTATTTGAGAAAATACTCGACGGCATATAGTAATAACCGACGGTTAACTTTCCCTCTCGATGATATGTTTCAATGGACATCGACAAATGTAGAATGACCGGTGTTATATTCCAGATAATTTCGTATAAGAAGATTCCAAGAACTAAGATATAGCATTGCTATTGTAAGTGCATTATGTTGTTTTTCACAATTAATATATAGGATGTTTAAAAAATTGGTACAGGACAATACAAATATGATGGTTAAAAAAATTGCACTTACAAAAGTACCATAAGGACAGAGCCATTGAGAGTCGAGAAGAAGTCGTTGTCCCTGACACGATTTATCTTCCCTTAGTAGTGTGCTCAACGTAGTATTGTATACAATGTTTTTTTTTCCGATAAAGGGCGATTTTATTATCTCAAAATGTAGCATCAAGCGGATACAAAGCATTATGAGTAACACCCGGCCTCTGCATAACTAGGATGCACACAGCCAAATCCAGAAGTCTGACAAAAATTCTTGAAATAGAAACCGACAAATCGGCAACAGTAGAGTCCTATAGACCGACACTATGCCTATGTCGAAGGGGGTGGTGGATCGATTCGTTGGTTATACTGCCACCCATGTTGGGAAAAAACCTCCGTAGCCATCTGCTCCAATCGCGTACACACCGCCATGAACAGCGGTTGGTACTCCGGCCGTTATAGTATAGACCACATACGTAGCGAGTGCGTACATCGGAAAATAACCTACAGAGGAGAAGCATTTTTGTCATTAAAAACCAAATCATTTCTACATAGCCAAAGCGACCAAATTACGGCATACGCTCCCACCCTTATTAGCGGTTTGAAACTATTTGAAATACCGTCCAACCAATGACCAAATATATTGGCAACACTTGTGGGCGGATACAAATTTGACGCTATTTGGATGACCGATCATGTAGAACGTGCAAATTTGCATTGGAAAAAGAGGTGTTTGATTGTCTCGTCATGAGCACAAAAGCAACATTTCTTACTCCCTGGCCAGTTGCGGCGTGCAAGGTTGTCTTTGGTTAGCACAACTCCCCTACGAAGATACCATATAAAGATTTTAACTTTTAGTGAAATCTTTGACTTCCAAATTTTCTTATTATTACTCACTGGTATACCTCAGAATGCGTAAGCGCACGGTACATAGAGTCTACTGTGAAAGACCTCGATGTTGTGAGGTTCCAGTGAAACACATCCCGGCCTTCTGTCAGGTTAATCGTATCCAGTCGGGATAAAAGATTATGCCATGACATAAGTCGGAGGCCAATCAAATCCCGCCTGAACGAAATATTCGGCGGGGAAGAACTAAGCACCTGCGCAATAGTACTACTCTTCTCGCGAGCAATGGTGTACAAGGCTGGGTATTGTTCTCGGAGACTGGCATTGCCTAGCCATATGTCTTCCCAGAAACGAACCTCTGACCCATCTTTTATCGCGAAAGACCCAAAGCGAAAGAGATGTTTCTTTGCCGCCATTAGGCCAGCCCAAAAGTGTGAGTCACCAGGTTTCCAATAGGCCTGAGACACCGCCTTTTGGCCTAGATACTTGTTGCGCATCATAGTTTGCCAAACACCATCCTCAGTAAGAAGTTTGAACAACCATTTACTAAGTAGGGCCTCATTCTTGACCTGCAGGTCATGAATTCCAAGGCCACCTTGGTCTTTCGGCCTACAAACCACGCTCCATTTGGCCAGCCTGTATTTTTTTTTCACCGTCTCCTTGCCAAAAGAATCTAGATCTAAAATAGTCCAGTCTTTGCAGGACCCCTTTTGGGAGTTGGAAGAAAGAAAGCATATAGAGAACCATGTTTGTGAGGACAGAGTTAATCAAAACCAGTCGTCCTCCCACTGAGAGCAACTTGCCTTTCCAACTGGTCAGTCGTTTCTCTAGACGCTCCTCAACATGCTTCCACTCCGCAATGGTGAGATGCCGATAGTGAATTGGTATTCCCAGATATTTTATCGGGAATTGCCCATGTGCGCAACCAAACAGGCCAGCATAATCGGTAGCTGCCTCAACGGCTTCTCCAAAGCAGAAAAGCTCGCTTTTATGGTAGTTAATTTTGAAACCCGACATTTGCTCAAATGCTGAAAGCAAGAGTTTCAGGTTTCGAGCCTTGTCCAGGTCATGTTCCATAAAAAGAATTGTGTCATCAGCATATTGCAGAATAGAGAGGCCACCATCCACAAGGTGTGGCACTACTCCTGCAATCTGGCCGTCCTGCTTGGCGCGCTCGATCAGAATAGCCAACATGTCAGCAACAATGTTAAATAACATTGGGGACATGGGATCACCCTGTCGTAGTCCTTTTTTTGTCTGAAAGTAATGACCTACATCATCATTGACTTTGATGGCCACACTACCTCCAGTTACAAAATTTTGGATCCACTGGCGCCATTTATCGGAGAAACCTTTCATCCTTAGGGCCTGTTGGAGAAAAGACCACTTGACCTTGTCATATGCTTTTTCAAAGTCAATTTTGAATACCACTCCACTCATGTTTTTTCGGTGCATCTCGTGGACGGTCTCATGCAGGATTACTACACCATCTAGTATATTCCTTCCTTGCATGAAGGCCGTTTGAGATGGCCGGACAACATGGTCAGCTATCGAGTTTAACCTATTCGTAGCCACTTTGGTGAAAATCTTGAAGCTGACATTAAGGAGGCATATGGGTCTGAACTGCTGGATCCGTTCGGCCTCCTTAATTTTTGGCAACAAAACAATCTCGCCAAAATTTAGCCTGAATAGGTCAAGTCGATCGGCATGAAGACACTTAAACAACTCCAAAAGGTCAGTCTTGATGATATCCCAGAAATTCTGATAGAATTCTGCGGGGAAACCATCAGGGCCTGGAGCTTTGTTGTGTTCCATTTGGAACACCTCCGCTCTCACCTCCTCTTCTGAGAAAGGTGCCGTGAGGATATCGTTCTCTTCCGCCGTGACTTGTGGAATATCATCTGTTCGAGCCTCGTCAAGGGTGACATTCCCTTCATCTGGCGCCCCGAACAGAGATTTGCAGTAGCTAGTGATATACGCGCCTGGACCAGTTCATGCGCGCGAGCAGCAGCAGCTACGGGTAGTCCCGTTGCTGCCATATTCACGTCCGGATCCGCTGCCTTTATTGATCTCTGCACGGACTGCATGGGAACCGCCGAACTAGTTTGAGCATCCGATGTCGTATTTTCACCAACAGCTTGGACATTTTTAGACCTCTTGCTAGCATCTCTGTCAGGCATATCCTCATCCCGGTTAGCGCCGTCCTCGTGGCCATCATCATGGTTTTCCCAAATTCGTGGGATAAAGTCAACATCCGGGACGTAGTCCTCCTCCTCCAGAACAAACCGAAGCGAATAGCCATTAAATTTAACATAGACATCCGAGGAGACCGAAGCATCAACAGACCCATCTTTTTTGGAGAAAATATTCAAAGAATGTACGGCCACCTGAATTCGCACAATACCATGCCGGTGCAAAGAAACCAAATCAACATCTTGCGTGACTCCTATAACTGATCCAACCGCCCACAAACCGAGGAAATGGCGGAGAGGTGGTGGAACGCCAGTGACGTGAACCCATACAGGCTACAAAGGAAGAACGGATGTGACCTCCTCAGCTAT
Organism: Elymus sibiricus; assembly: GCA_039707655.1. Taxonomy (NCBI): domain Eukaryota; kingdom Viridiplantae; phylum Streptophyta; class Magnoliopsida; order Poales; family Poaceae; genus Elymus; species Elymus sibiricus. Next base: position 467,875,242 of record CM077666.1, on the reverse strand, counting down.
CCATTCACTGAATGCAACCTTCACGTCGTGTGATTTGACATTGTACTCAAAAGCTGCCACACGTTTCAAAATCTCAAGGGACGGGAAACAAACTAGGAAAGCATTGTCTCCATGCGGCACGACTTCCCACTTCCAAGATGACTGGACCGAGGCGATCTTAGCGACCTCTACCTCCACCTCAGCAGCGCACAAAGAACCACCAGAGATCGTGACCAGAGCAGTCGGCAGTGTTAGTGGTGCTAGATGTTCCTTGAAAAGCGAGTCAGGTAGCTGCACGAACATAGCGTTTACAAGACCGCATCCACCGAGCGACGCAATGGGCCTTGGTTGCTTGAGCACAGGACATCGGTGCACAGGGTGCTTGTAATTGTCGCAAATATGACAATAGTGTATCACAGTGCAGGCCTTGGAGAGATGATCATCTGAACGACATTTGAAGCACCAAAGGCCGGTTTTCTTTCCTTTCGGACCCTGTCCAGCGGCGTCCGTCGAGGCCGCAACCACCGGAGCAATGTTGGTAGCCTCAGGAGTCAGCGTTGCAGGGGCGGCGCCGATAACCGGTGGAGGCGGGAGCAGCGGCGGAGGTCGCGTAGCCGGAGGGACGGCACCCGAAGCACCGGCGGTAGCGGCATCACGGCGTCCCCCCTTGCGCTTGTATTTGTTGCGGCGGGCAGGAGCCGCGGGCGCTAGTTGATTGGTGGCCCCGAAGACAGCAGGCGCCGACAGCGGTGCTGCAGCCCGTGGGACGGATGGTGCGATGTACGCCGGTGGTACGCCAAAGCGAAGCGGACCGGCGGCAGCCCCAAAACCGGCTGAGATCATCGGGTTCGTCGTTGCTGTCCCGGCCGGCGTGGGTCCCTTAGCGTTGTTGTATACAATGTTTAGGTCTAGGTTGACTTGTCATCGTGTGGCACACAATGTCTTGCCGTGGAGTGCATGCATGCCCACGTCTGAGTAGTGGCTGGTGGCTCTTGACGCTCGCGGTTCTGGTGGTACTGGTTGCCGACCAGTTGCTGTAAAGTGTGTCACGAATCTTTCAATATGCTCGGCGGGTTCCTACTCTAGAGGTGCTTCGCTCCTCCTGCGTGCTTCCAAGGTCGTTGCGGTGGAAAACATGGAGCAAAGAAAGTTGGATTTTAGACTGGGATAGAGCTCATATCTGGTGATTTCTTTGGAGCGGCTACGGCGTCTGCTATGGTAATCTGCAGCCCGGCTCCACCACAACACCACATCTGTTGGCCCAAGCAAGGCGGCCATTCTTCTTCCTCGCGGCCAAGGAAGTAAAGGAGGCATCACTGCTTCTTCAGGGAGTCCGCGACCGGAATCACGGAGGCCTTGCCATCCCGAGTGGTATCGTCTCCTGCGAATGTGCGCTATGCATGTACAATATTGGACCCGGTAGTGTTTTCTGTCACCGTTCTATATGGTAAAACCATGTACCAGGTTGCTATTTTTTAAGTTATGGGCCATTCTATAACTTGTTGTGTACGTACCTCCACGTTTTTATTAAATGTAGCTTCATGTATTTTAAAGTGGTGAAGTATTAATTAATATCTTGGTGCTGTCTAGAAGGACCCCGACCTTCATGTATTTTACTAAATGCAAATGTGTCGTGAAGTATTAATTAATACCTTGAATTATAACGAGGATGAGTGTTGTATTTTAAAGTTAAGAAAGTGTCATGCTATGCATACGATCCTATACGTACGTATGATCCTTTGTCCGAAGCAGTGCGACCATTCTTTTTCCTCCTAACCAAGAAAGTAAAAGGGAGGCATCGCTCTTTCTACAAAGAGTCTGCCACATGGAGTCAGAGAGGCCTTACCGTTTCAAAGTGGTGCCGTCCCCTGCGAAGGTAAGGCTATACTTGTACAATATGAACCCGTTCGTATTTTTCATCACCATTTTAGGGTCCTTAGTAAACACCTACGGATCGTCATGAAGTACTAATACTATCGTGAATTATAACAAGCATGAGTTCCGTATTTCAAAATTAAAAAAAGTCATGATATACATACGATTCTTTACGTGCAATCCTTGTCCGACACAACAAATCAACCGTTCAGCGGTGGAACCAAATACAACACACCAATGGATCATCCAACGTGTTTCAACACGCGTGCAGAATGATGGGTGTACCTTAGATGTGTTTCAGCATGAAGGAAACCTACATGGAAGGGCAACTGCCCGAGAACTATCGCGTGAAGAGTTGAATGCAGCAAGGTTGTACATTTTGACCAACTGCTATGATAGATTTCGAGAGTAAGTGATGAATAATTTGCACTTTTACTATTGTAGTGTGCAAGATGTTTAGATGTTTATATTCATACGTGGATTTGCAGAGCATTTGAGGATGAAAAATATGCGATGCATCCCAATTTGACATCGGAGGGCCTTGATCAAATGATGGCATCAGGATTTGTGGAATGGTTTGAGATTGCTGTAAGCAAATTTTAATTAGCCTTATATGCTCTCCATTCAACTACTACTATGGTTAATAATCTGAGTATTTTTCCACTTCATTGTAGTGCAAAGGAGATCATAATTCTGACGAGGACTTGTGGAATTTAGCTAATGGATGCAGCTCTAGAGCCTATTCCTATAGCTCCTATGATGTGAATGGCTTTCGCTTTAGATCAGAGGTATCTGAGAAAAAATGTAGAAGGTTGAAAACAGTGAACACAGGAGTTTGTTTGTCTTCCTTCATCTCAGAGACTCAACATCTTGAGTATTATGGTGTCATTGAGGAAATAATCAAATTATCCTTCACAGCTGGTAGAAAAATTGAGATGGTACTCTTCAAATGTCGTTGGTTTGATCCGATCAAAGGTGTGAAGCCAAATGCAAAATTAGGTTTGGTGGAGATACAGTGGTCTTCAAGGCTTCGTAATTTTGAACCATTTGCCATGGCTCACCAAGCTACACAAGCTTATTACTTGAAGTATGCATCCTCCAGGAGAGATCTTCGTGATTGGAGGGTTGTGTACACGATTCAGCCAAGCAGCAGCTTGAGTAACCTTGATGACTGCGCAAATGACCCATCTAATACAGATGAATATTTCCAAGAAGTTAGTCAGCTGGGTAGTTTTTCTGTAGATGTTGGCAAATTTGTTGATGAGTCTGCTGAGCCAAGAAAGGAGTCAGATGATGTGGTGCTTGATCCCTCTGAAATTGAAATAATAGAAAATCAAGACATTAATGATGAGGGAGAAGAATCTTCAGAAGATGAATTAGAAGAGAGTACCGATGAGGAAGAAGAAGATTTACCACAAGAGGAAGGAGAAGAAGAGACATATGAGACCGAAGATGAGGATGATGCAATAGAGCATGACTCGGAATATGACGATGATGATTACTGAACATTTATAGCTTTTGCACTTGTCATTTTGTTTCTTGGTACCAATAAATATTATATAGTGACACAACTAGTGAATAATATAGTATGTTTACTATTGGTAGTAATACATATTGTCTAGTGATTTAGTGACACAACTATTGAACAATATACTATGGTTGATAGTATTTCCAGTTTAGTTGTTACATAATGTTTCATGTCCTTTTCTTCTTCTACTTGCATGCGTTTTGTTATCATTTACTTGCTATTTTTATCCAACTAATAAGCATGCATTTGTCACTATGTAAACAGGATGGGCCGCTTACATCATAGGCGTTTGTCAATGCTTAGGCTGAACAGGTCTTCTTCTAGTGTCTCAGTAGGAAACAATGGATCAACTCAGTCAACGGCATAGGCTAAAAAAGCTAGAACACCAAGAACTAGGACTTCAGCCGGTCTCAGACTAGAGGAAATTGACCGACCGCTTATAGTTCCCAAAGGCGTGTAAGTATTAAATATTCCAACTGCTTTACTTGTTGGAGCAATATTCATGTGCTAACTATCCCTGATCTTTAATAACAGGTTATGGGAAAGGCACCCATACACCGCTCGTGATCCATCAACGGTGCAAGGTGCCTTAGTGCGGCAGATGTATCCACCGCCAATTGGTCCAAAAAATGACCAGAAACCGGTATTGTGTTGGGAGGACTACAAGTGGTCCCCTGGCCCAGAAGTAAGAACAGCAGCTTCCAAAATTGTGGAAGAATTTTGGGTAAGTATATGCACACACACACACACATATATATATATATATATATATGCATTGTTTCTATAAATGATTTGAGAATTTTGAATCAGTTCTATGGTTACTAGTACTTAGAATTCTGAAACAGAGGTGAACATATTATGTTTGGAAATAAGACTGGTGGATGGGTGGTAGTTACAATTCTTTATTTTGCTCACAACCATGAAAAATCTACTTGGTTTATCTATGGAATGTTGCAAGCTTTGATGATTGTGCATATGCTCATTTTCACAAATGCACAAGTAACTAACAAAAATATTTTGGGATGGTTTTTGGCAGTGGCGTTTCAAGTGTGACCCATTGGAGCAAGAGAAGGCAGATGGTGTTTTGGAGGAGAACTTGACTAGGAAAGTGAAGCAGATGCTGCATGAGGAAAAGGCGGCAGCCATCAAAAGATTAATGAAGAAGGGACAATTGCCTACAGAACTAACAGAAGTGGATGAGGACGGTAACCGCTGGCCAACTAAGGAAGCTTTAATTTCTGCAAAGAAAGTTGACTTTGGTACCGATGTTGGTTGGCGTCTACTATGTGAGCACTGGAGTAGTGCTGAATTTAGAGGGTTATCTTTAAAAAACAAGAGGAACAGACTTGCTAATGGGGACACAGTCTTCCATTGCAGTGGTGCAAGAAATGCTGTCGCCACACGTCAATTTCTGGTACTCTATCTTCGTCAAACATCTTTCTGCTTATGTTCAATAGGAAAGTTTCATTTACATTGGATGATGTTTCACACTCTTGAAATGCAGACACTCAAAACAGGGAAAGACCCTGGAATTTCCGGTGCTTGGCTTCACACGCACAATTTGCATCGAGGGACCGATGAAGAGAAGATTTGTAGTCAAAGAACTGCTGATCGTTGGGTTAGTAAAATCTTGCGGCTTAGCTCATTTTAATCATCATGAGAACTATGTGCACAACACTGTAGTTTACATTAATTTTAAATTTGAAAAGGAGGATTTTGATAAGGCAATGAAAAATGCTCATGGAGAAAATTGGGAAGAGGAGCACCCAGATTTAGATGGACAAATCATCTATGAAGCAGCAGGTAGAATGCCACATGGCAGGCTGGGAATTGCTAATGAGTTATTTAGCAAAGCAGAGAAGGTGAAGTTTAAGTCTAAAAGGGTGATGGCCTCACAACCGGTGCGGTCTGCTAGGGAGGACCGTCTAGAAAGAGAGAACAAACATTTGAAGCGGGAGAACAAGCGTCTTCGAGGCATTGAGCTTGTTGTGCAGGTAATCTTTCCTTCTCTTATAAATTGGAGTCTGAGTGGATAGGGTTGTGCTGACATGCTGATGTTTATAGTCGTTGGCTAAGAAAGGGGGAGTGGACTTTGATGGCATAATGCAATCAGCTGCGGCTGACTTGGTAAGTTTAACCCATCTTGATGGTAGGCTTGCAGCAATGGAACTATTAAGTGATGTGTCTTCTGTGTATGATACACAGTCTACATCAGATTCTGAAGGCGGATTTCGTAGGGGACGAGGTGATGTGCATCAAAACGAACCTGAAAAGGTTAGTTCATTGTCGTCGTGCCTGCAAGTCTGGGGATGACCTCCCCCTTGTTCCACCATTTTTGTTTTCTCTTTGCACATTAGCACATTTAGACCATATCAAGAAAGAATTTGTGTGTGCAAGTTAGGTGCAGGATTTTGGGTCATGGATAGTAGTAGCAGAGGCAGCAGATCCTTCATATATTTTAATTGCAGATTTGTGAAAATAAATGCATGGTTAACTATATGGGCACATTCCTCCAAAGGATTATATCACCTAAGAGAAATTACTGCTAATGCATGTAAATACTTGATGGTTGATAGAACAAGTTTATCTGCACATATATGAAAAAAATGCAGTGAAGACCACTCTTGATAGCCTACAATTGCCATGGTTGTTTCTCTGTACATATGCCTTGTTTGCGTGCATATCTAAATTTGTTCTCATTTCTTATGTGCAAAACTAGATAAACTGAAGCATGTTAATTCGAAAATCATCAATAGGCAAACATATGACAGTATGAACAATAGTTTATTTGTAATTTGTGTAGAATATATTCAGGTCGCAGGGACAGAATTAGTACACAGGAAAGACTTTAGCTAACCATCCGGAATATTTTTCTTAGGAATACTCTTCCTTTTTACCTAAGCATTGTTGAACCATGATTGTTGGTGAAGCCTCTGTACAGACGCATTTCAATTATAATACATATACATGCAAGGATTACCTTGGGACACATGCAGCTAGTATATGCTTTTGATTGTTGTTTGAAACAAGATCACATGCACATCTGTACAAATGTACTTTACAAACTTATTACTGGGAGCTAAACTGACGCTTGCTATCCCTTAAAGATCAGCCATACACACTCATGATCACTTTAAATTGCTAGTTTCAGGATTCCAATTAGCTCTATGCTAGGAACTGTATGTGAAGTATAAGAAAAAAAAAATCCTCTAATAAATATTGTATGTGCAGTATAATCTAAAACATTGTTGGTGTAAATTTTATTTGAGCTTTTGCCATTAAAACTATTTGAATGGAAATTTATATTAACCTCTTTTTGTATATGTCATTCTTAATTAGTTATATGCCCGAACTAGCCAATAGTGTTCTGTTAGTTTACTCGTTCGGCTGTGTCATGAGACTGCAAAATGTAAACGCTGCTGATAGTGGGGTTGCCGATAGATATCCACTGTACTTGGACAGTGTTCTCCTGCTGATTCATGTTTCCTGTGAAAATCTCATGTGAAGGATCAAAAGGAGAATCGGCAATCATATTGTTAGATAGTCATACTGTTAAATGGCAGCTAGCAGCTTACCTGTCAATTAGAAAAATTAAGTTTGGTCCCTGTAGGTCACTTGAATTTCAGCTAAATTATACTGACAACTAGTTTTGTCATTACTGAGGGGACTGGAGGCAGTACCAGTCATGGAAATGATGACGAGGATGACTACTATGGCAACGAGGGAGATGATAACTATGGCGAGGGTGATCTATATGGTGATGAGCCATATGATGACTATGGTGATGAGGGATATAATGACTATGAAGATGAGGGATATAATGACTATGGCAATGATAATGATGATTGGCCATAAAAGTCTAATGATCTTCAAGTCATGCCAAAATGAAGTTATGTTAGATGTTTGAAACACTTTATCTTATGGACAATTTTTGTCTTAGTGGACAATTTATCTTCGCAAAATGTGACCTATCTCAGTTATTATTTTGTTTTGAATTCGACATTTGATACTTATGGTTAATGCAATTCGGATGCAACTCAATACCTTGTGCTTGTGAGTATGAGATGTATTTGAAATGCCAATATTCTGAAATATTGCTATTGTACGTGTAAACACCCCTCGGTGAAAGCAATATATGAGGGGTGAGTAATGCCCTATGGTGGAACAAATGTCTCGGTTACATAGTATGCCATTGGGGACTTTAGACCGTTGGTGAATTCATAAATTGACGGTGTTTGCTCACCCCTCGACTAACAGGTTTCCTGAAGGGTTGTATGCACCGTCGGCCATCTAACTAGCTGACGGTTTGGTTCTCCTCATGGGTATAACTAAGTCCGGAGGGTCGAATGTACCGTCGATTATTATGAAAACCGACGAGGATCAATACCCGTTGGACAGTAAATGCCCGACCAGGAACCATCGGATATAAATGTCGTCGGGCTAAGATGAGCCAGCAGGTCACAATAACATGCCCGACGGCTCACCGTCGGCTTACTACCGTAGGTGACAATATTACCCGACCGTACCGTCGGCCATTACTGTAATGGCCGACGAAGCAAGGCCGACGGGAGATGGCCGACAGTGTACCGTCGGTTTTAGTAATAGTTGACGGTGATAAAAAATATCCGACGGTGATTGGACCCTCGGTTATAATGAAATATCTAGTAGTGAATGTCACCCACCAATGCCCGAGATGTGATCCCGGTGCTGAGGATATCAAATTAACGTTTGCCTTTTGAATGCCCCAAAGTGAGAGCATGGAGACTCTTGGGTGTCGGAGATGATATTGAAAATCCTTTACTTGTGGATCTGGCAGGTGACGCAGTGCTTGAGTTCCTACTAATGCAGCTGGCAGAAGAGTTTGTGGTGCTTGGTTTGGGTAATTTCACTGAAGTAAGCGCTGTCGGTTCATGGTATCTATGGTGGGAAAGGAGAAAGTTAGTGCATCAAGAACATGTGCAACAACCGAATCGTATTGCGATGGCTATTAGAGCTCTAGTAGCAAACTTCTCTGTAGCCAGTAACCCAAAAGCAAAGATCAATCGCCATGGGTGGATTAAACGAAAACAAGACTACGTCAAATTGAATGTCGATGGATCCTTTGATCCCGACTTCTTCAAGGGTCCTATGGACATATTCTTAGAGATGCAACTGGTAAATTTATTGGCGCTCGAAACGGAACACTTGAGTGGTGTGGATATGCTCTTATGGCGGAAGCAACGGCCTTACAATTTGGTCTAAATCTTGCTCCTATGCTAGGGTGTAACCGGCTGGAAATTAACTGGACAATGTTGAGGTGATCGAGATGATGAATAATGGCGGGCGATCCTATGGAGCTACAGCTGCAATATTTTATGATTGCTACCATAGCGCGTGCGACTTCCCTCATGTTATTTTCGAGCATACTCCTAGAGAAGCTAATCTTGTGGTTCATGAGCTAGCCAGTCGAGCTAGGCGTAGGTTGTATAGTGCGTGGATGGAAGAACCACTTGATGATATTATTACCATGCAATAAAGAGTGTTATATGTCAAAAAAATTGGGCCCCCGTTATAAGAGTTAATTACTTCCTGCATCCTCATAGGCTGGCTCTGAGAGGTAATGGTCACTGCAATGAGACGACCTACTGTGGAAAGGGCATCTGCTGCACCATTTTCAATGCCCTTCTTGTAGTGAAACTAGAGTTTCAACCCCACAAGCTTTGTCGTTTTTTCTTCTAAAGATCAAATGTCAACACCCGATCTCCCAACTAACAAAGACTCTGATGATCTATTTTCATCACAAAAAGACATCTATGTAAATAGGCTCTCCGTTTTTCCACCGCCATCATGATAGCCAAAAGTTCTTTTCACATAAAAAGATCTCTTAATTTTTAATGCCCAATACCTTGGGGCACCTCCAAGACGCACCCCTAAAACGGACACACTATTTGTTCGTGGACATGGACGCGGGAGCCGGCCATCCAACCGCGTCCCCTAAGCGTCTACTCAGGTCTGACCAATTTCATTTTAAATGAATAGAAATATGAGAGAAATTTAAAGTGCGGTGTTGATAGCACTCAATCACAACCAAAAAGAGGGGGATGTTCATAGTTTCTACATGCGTCCTATCAAAAAGTACCAGTCCGACAATTCGTGCAAAACCCCACATTTTTGCCCTACCATACCGGCTATCCGAGCCTCCTCGCTCACTCTGCCGGCGCCTCGTCCTCACCACCCGCCTCCTTCTCGTCTACCTCTATCTCGGCCGTCAAGCGCTTCAACATCTTGACATGGATTTTAGTGGAGAGGATGGAGACAACGCGAATCGCTCCAAATGCGCGGGCTTCGCCTTGGTTTTGGGTGGACCGAGGGTGTCAGAGTCCTATGTGGCAGATGTCCGGACTACCGTAAAGCCCCCTAGTTTGCTTTCATTTTGTGGGAAAGCGTACACCGGGACAAATCCGTGGACAAATGCGGGGCAACGTTGGATGACTTGTAGCGTCTAGACAGCTCGGTCTGGACGTTTGCGGGCGATTTGAGGGTCTGCGTTGGAGATGCCCTTACCGTAGAAAGCCACGGGGTGTCCATTCTGTGCTAAGATAAATCATATACCAGTAGCACACACATCAGTCTAAGTCACAAAATGTTGCTAAAAGCCAGGCAATACTAGCACATGCTTAGTTGTCATAGCTTGTTTCAATTCTTCAAAAGCCAGTTGTGCATGAGCATTCCAAGTGAAAGAATTTTTGTTCAATAATGTAGTTAGTGGCTGATACGTCCATTTTGCATCAAGTTTTCCTACTATTATTTATTATGTTTTGGGTCATTATTTCACTTTATGATGCAATCCTAATGGCCTTTCTCTCTTATTTTGCAAGTTTTAGCCAACAACTGGAATTCTGGACCTGAAAAGGCTACAACAGAGATAGATATTCTCCACAGCTCCAAATGACCTGAAAATTTATGGAGAATTATTTTGGAATATATGAAAAATATTGGCCGAAGAAATACCAGGAGGGGGGCCACCAGAGAGCCACGAGCTCAGGGGGCGCGCCACCCTAGGGCGCGCCTACTGAGCTCGTGGGCCCTTCTGCAGGTCTCCAGGGCCCATCTTCTCCTATAAGATGCTATTTTCCCTAGAAAAAATTAGAAGAAGACTTTCGGGATGAAGCGCCACCGTCTCGAGGCAGAACCTGGGCAGGAGCACTTTTGCTCTCTGGCGGAGCGATTCTGCCGGGGATACTTCCCTCCGGGAGGGGGAAATCGAAGCTATCGACATCACCAACGATCCTCTCATCATGGGAGGACCAATCTTCATCAACATCTTCATCAGCACCATCTCCTCTCAAACCCTAGTTCATCTCTTGTATTCAATCTTTGTCCCAAAACCTCAGATTGGTAGTAGTGTTGATTACATCTCGTAGTTGATGCTAGTTGGTTTATTTGGTGGAAGATTATATGTTCAGATCCTCAAGCATATTCAATACCCCTCTGATCTTGAACATGAATATGATTTGTGAGTAGTTACTTTTGTTCTTGAGGACATGAGAGAAGTCTTGTTATAAGGGCCAGTTCTTTTGGTGGCTTTTTTGGGCTTCTAGAATAAGCTGCCCCCTACCCAGCTTATTCTAGAAGCCCAACCAAAAATATATTTTTAGAAGCCTACTAGTCAAGTCTCGATTAATCGGCTTCTAAATAAATAAATTTGGTTGCGCTTCTAGAATAAGCTGGGTAGGGGGCAGCTTATTCCAGCTTATTCTAGAAGCCAGCAAAAGAACTGGCCCTAAGTAATCATGTGAAGTTGATATTCGTTCGATATTTTGATGATATGTATGTTATTCTTCCTTTAGTGGTGTCATGTGAACGTCGACTACATGACACTTCACCATACTTGGGCCTAAGGGAAGGCATTGGGGAGTAATAAGTAGATGATGGGTTGCGAGAGTGACAGAAGCTTAAACCCTAGTTTATGCGTTATTCCGTAAGGGGCTGATTTGGATCCATATGTTTTATGCTATGGTTAGATTTATCTTAATTCGTCTTTCGTAGTTGCGGATGCTTGCGAGAGGGGGTAATCATAAGAGGGTTTCTTGTTCAAGTAAGAACAACGCTCTAGCACTGGTCCACCCACATATCAAATTATCAAAGTAGCGAACGCGAATCAACTAAACATGATGAACGTGACTAGACGACAATTCCCATGTGTCCTCGAGAACGCTTTGCTTATTATAAGAGAACGTTCCGGCTTGTCCTTTGCTATAAAAAGGATTGGACCACCTTGCTGCACGTTGGTTACTATTGTTACTTATTACTTGTTACGAATTACCTTGCTACAAAACTATATGTTACCACTACTTTCAGTACTTGCAGAGAATACCTTGCTGAAAACCACTTATCATTTCCTTCTGCTCCTCGTTGGGTTTGACACTCTTACTTATCGAAAGGACTACGATTGATTCCCTATACTTGTGGGTCATCAAGATTCTTTTCTGGTGCCGTTTCCGGGGAGTTAAGTGACTTTGGTAAGGAAACATTTTTATTACGTGCTGAAATTTACCATCACTTGTCACTATGGAAAACAGTCCTTTGAGGGGCTTGTTCGGGGTATCTTCACCTTGACCAGAAGCAATAAGAGTTGCCCCTCAACCTACTGAACCTACTGAAAATATTTATTATGAAATTCCTTCGGGTATGTTAGAGAAACTGCTAGCTAATCCTTATGCAGGAGATGGAACAGTACATCCTGATATGCACTTGATCTATATAGATGAAATTTGTGGATTGTTTAAGCTTGCAGATTTATATGAGGATGGAGTTAAGAAGAAAGTATTCCCTTTATCTTTGGGGGGAAAGACATTGACATGGTATAGGCTATTGGATGATACTGGAACATGGGATTGGAACCGGTTAAAGCTGAAATTTCACCAAAAAATTTATCCTATGCATTTTGTTCATCGTGATCGGAATTATATATATATAATTCTTGGCCTCGTGAAGGAGAAAGTATCACTCAAGCTTGGGGGAGGCTTAAATATATGATGCACACATGCCCCAATCATGAGCTCTCAAGGGAAATAATTATACAAAACTTTTATGCTCGGCTTTCTCATAATGATCAATCCATGCTCGATACTTCTTCTACTGGTTCCTTTATGAAGAAAACTATTGAATTCAAATGGGATCTTCTGGAAAAATTAAACGTAACTCTGAAGATTGGGAAATCGACAAAGGTAAAGAGTCAGGTATAAATCTTGAGTTTGATTGTGTTAAATCTTTTATGGAAACCGATGCTTTTCATAAGTTTAGTACTAATTACGGATTTGACTCTGAGATAGTAGCTACCTTTTGTGAATCATTTGCTGCTCATGTTGATCTCCCTAAGGAGAAGTGGTTTAAATTTCATCCACCTATTGAAGAAAATTGTGAGGAACCTGTTATAGTTAAAGATGAGACAATCATTTATAATGTTGATCCAGTTGTAGTACTCAGACCCAACTATTTGGGATAACTAACATAGTAGTACTCATACCATTCCATATCTTATATGGTGTTATTTCAACAGATTTGATGGCGCTCCTTTTTCAGTGTAAAATCCACAGTCTCTAAAGCATCACATTAAAAAGTATATTTATAAGCCTTGGCAGTTGAGTTGTCAATTCAATCACACCTGAGAAGTCACTTCCTTGCAGTAATTTATTAGTAGCACAGTAATATGATAGCAATGATAATAGCAGTAGTAATAGTAGTAACAGTTTTGTAGCAATTGGAACATCAGCAGTAATAGTAACTTGAGCAAAGACAATATTATAAAAAGCGTAGGCATGGACTAGCGATGGATATTTGGATGAAATTCATTATATAACTGTCACAACCTAGAGCGATACACAATAGCTCCAATTTATCAATCATATGTAGGCATGTATTCCGTATATAGTCATATGTGCTTACGGTAAGAACTTGCATGACATCGTCCTACCCTCCCGTGGTAGCGGGGTCCTAATGGAAACTAAGGGAATTAAGGCGCTCCTTTTAATAAAGAACGGGAAAAAAGTATTAACACATAGTGAATACATGAACTCCTCAAATTACAGTCATTCCCGGAGAGTATTCCAATTATTGTCAACTTGGGGTCTATGGTCCAGAACAATAACAGGTGCATATAACTTGCAGATAGGATCAAGAACTCAAATATATTCATGAAAACATAATAGGTTCATATATGAAATCATGACACTCGGGCCCTAGTGACAAGCATTTAGCATAGCAAAGTCATAGCAACATCAATCTCAGAACAGAGTGGATACTAGGGATCAAGCCCTAACAAATTGATACGATTACATAAGAAATCTCATCCATCTCCATCTACCTCCAGTATGCCTACAATGGAATTACTCACTCCAAGTGGTGTGCATCATGAAATTGTTGATGGAGAAGAGTTGATGATGACGATGGCGATGAATCCCCCTCTCCAGAGCCCCGAATGGACTCCAGATCAGGCCTCCCAATGAAGAACAGGAGGTGGAGGCGGTTCTGTATTGTAAAATGCAATGAAACTTTCTCTCTGATTTTTTCTCTGGAAGACAGTATATGTAGGCTTGGAATTAGGTCAGACGGCCACCCGTGGGGCCCATAAGGCAGCATGGCGCACCCTGGGGGGTGGGTGCGCGCCCTGCCTTGTGGCCGGCTGGTGGCCTCCTCCAGTAGATCTTTGCACTAGTACTTTTTATATATTCCACAAAACATCCCCGTGAAGTTTCGTCCAATTCTGAGAAATTATATTTCTGTACAAAAAACAACACCAATATAGTTCTGGTGAAAACAACGTTAGTCCGGGTTATTTTCATTCAAAACATGCAAATTAGAGTCCAAAACAAGAGCAAAAGTGTTTGAAAAAGTAGATACGTTGGAGACGTATCAGTCCCTGACTCAAAGCCGGCTCCGAGGTTGGTACTACACCATCATCCTGGGTTGAGATTAATTCTAAGGCCAGAAAGGGTGTGTCGGTGCAATCTTCGACCTGGTCTGACACCCAACTCGAAAACACGAGTTCACCACGGGAATCCGCGGTGTACTCCAGGTTCCCGAATCTAACAATTCAGCCCAGAGCGAAGGTTTTGATCTGGACGAGGTGGCCAATCGAATCTACATGGAGGGTGATACTTCTGAAGACAAAGAGCTGTCCTGGGTAGAAGGTCAAGCCACAACCGACACTATCGTCGATCTGGAGGCGAGCCATCGAGCTGCCTTGACTACGCAGAGGGACCTGCATGGGACACCAATGACAGTGCTAAATCCAGCAGACCTCGGGTAGGAGGTCTCGATCTGGTAGTCTTGGCATGATGGTAATAGGACACAAGGGGACATCGATGTTTACCCAGGTTCGGGCCTTCTCTAAGAGGTAAACCCTATGTCCTGCTTTGTTTGTATTGATGTGGATGGGGTACAAAGCACACGTGATCTACCGCGAGATCGTATGAGAATGTATCTGTCCTCTACAACCCTAGTGCCTAGGTTTATATAGATATCGGGGTGCCTAGGGTTACAGATCAGTCGGTTGCATCTAGGGGCAAATACGCCATGGACTACCTCAAAATCTTGGGGTGCACGCCAAGTCTTCTGATCATACCTTCTTGACATTCTTGGGCCAAACGAACGAGGCCCACCAGTTGATGAGCTTCGGGGGGGAGGGGGAGGGGGGGGGGGGGGTGCTCGGCCTAGCCCAAAGGACCAGCAACCGACATGCCGTGCACCCCCTAATCCGGGACTCTGTCACGCGCCGCCCGCTGCAGGCCCGCTGCATGCGCCCCGCCTACGTCCATTAAACTGGCGCGTCAGCAGTGAAACCTACTCCAACACCTGTATGAAACACCTCGCCACTTGGCGCCTAGCATCTTCCCACTATTTAAACGTGGCTAGGCGCCGGGCTAGAACTGCACCACACCTCGCTCTCCATCTCCTCCTTGCACCACACCAGCCATGGCCTCCAGCTCCAAAGGTCTATGGGATGGCCTCTCCGGTGAGCAGAAGAAGGAGTTTGTCGGCATTGCATCCGGATGGGTGGCCAGCCGGTATCCGGCTGGCCTGCTGGCGAGCTCTCTGGGGTAACAACTCGCCGCTCCAGGCCGGAACCAGGGGCGAGACGCTGCCTCCAGGCTGGCACACGATGGAGCAAATCGCCGCTCCAGGCCGGCGTGCGGAGGTGCCAGTCGCCGCTCCAGACCGGCGCGCGGTGGAGCCACTCGCCGCTCGAGGTCGGCGTGCGGTGGAGCAACTCGCCCGCGCATCCGCCGCAAGCGTTGTCGGTACCGCGTCCTGTAGGCAGAGAAAGAAGCCGCCTTCGCGGAAATCAACGAGGCGGACGATGAAGTTTACGGGCGGGACGACGGAGGCGGCACGTCTGCCGCGGCCGCCAAAGCGAGGAATAGTAGACCATGGTAGGCCGCCGCCGCTTAGGTCCCATGAAGGCTACCGCCACCGTGCTGCCGGGCTACACAGCCGGTGACTTGCCCGCTTCATGGGAGCGTAGGCCACGATGACTGTCTTCCCCCGCCCCAAAAACAACACTGATCCATGCTTCGTGGCGGCGGAGGGAGGCTACTCTTCCCCTCCCGCTGAAGCATATCCCTCTGGGGCTCATGGCAGTCCGATGAACGGGCTGCTAGACATAGGGAAGACATGTCGTGGGAATGAAGATCCGTCGCGGTCGGCAATAGACTAGGATGGCCTAGTCTGCTATAGTTTAGTTAAAATATATCCGAAATGTAAATGTTTTCATCCGGTTTATATGAAAATCATCGGGTTTGCATGAGTTTTGTCCAGTTAGTCGAAATGTGGATTGAATTGTATGCGGCTACGGTTTGATGCCGCATCAGTGTCCGCGGACTAATCCCCTCGATCCACAGACGGATACGATGTCCGATTTGGGGTCAGCGTCAGAGATGCCCTTATGATGTGCAATTGCAGTCAATGTTGTGCCGTGTACCAACAAGTCATAAGGGCATCTCTATGAATTGTATACAGCAGAAGCAACCTGCCCAATCTGCCCAATCTGTTCATATACCCTGAAATATTGACTGCACTTGCACGTCACCAGACCATTTCATGAAAACGCTCACGGAACCTCTCCAGGCTCCAACATCCCAGCTCTCCATACACATTGATAATGAAAAATTCCTTCTAGAGACCCATCCTAGCTCTCCATACACATTGATCATGAAAAATTCCTTCTACAGACCCAACATTTAAAGAGCCTAAACCAACATTTTGCAGATCATTTTGCACAACACTGACATACATGAAAGGATACCCAAAAAACAGAGTCTAAACCAACATTTTGCAGATGACTAATAGTTCCAATACATAAACGGATGCAAAAGGACAGACTGAGGCAGCCACGGATCTCACCTCTCGTCGTCGTACGAGGAGATCACGTTCCACTCGTACCACCCAACTGACTGGCCGGAATTGATCCAATCGTCCACGCACGAATCAACAATGCGGATCAATTTGTCGAACTCCTCCGCCACACCCCTGAAGTGGGCCACCTTCTCCGGCTCTGTTGGGGACGTGATGATGGTGATGAAGGGCTTCGGGGGGTCAGGGACCCCGCCCAAGTCCATATCAAGGATAAACCCGGCGGCCGGCATCTTAAAGTGGTAAAGGGCATCAAGCAGTGGACGCTCCCGGACAAACCCCTCCTTGCACTCGGCAATCATGAACCGGCAGTCTTTTACAAGGCGAATGTTGTGGTCTGTCGTGGACTCGATGACTGGATGCGGTGGACGGCAGCCGGCGAGCTCATTGACCACCACTGGGAGAACACGCCCAACCACCTGGATGCACCTCTCAGCGGCTTCTGCCGCAACCTTCAGGTTGTCGGGGTGTCCGAAGAGCGCGTAGTTGTTGATGGTGCCAATCTTCTCAGCACTCTTGGCGAATTCCTACAATCAGAAAAGAAGGCATGCATTGACACAGATTACAGAAGGCAACGAACAAGAAGCGCAAGATACAAAGAGAGCTGCAAGGTAACAGTCGAGTCGATACGGAGGCAATCACATACATGAGCATAGAAGGCCTTGACGTCTTCCGCCGGGGCGCCCTGCGGGAGGGGTCAATGGTCGCTCCAGCGGTTGGCGCCCTCCTCCGGCAACGCGAGCGCCATGAAGCCATCCCTGCGCGAGCTGTTGGTGGTGTTGGCTTGGAGGAAGTCCCAGCCGCCCGTAGCGCCCTCCGGCACCATGAACGCGACGACGCCGCTCCCACGCGAGGTTTTGGTGGTGCGGGACGAGCCCGATTCCCGACCACCGCCGCCGTACCAGCGCCCCTGGGAGCGTCGCCCCACCAACCCGCCGGCTCCGCGAGCGCGACGAGCCCGATCCCGCACAAGGTCTTGGTCTTGTTGGCTGGGAGGAGGCCCCAACCTCCCACCGGCAGCGTGAGTGCCAGGACGTCCCCGCGTGATGTCTCGTGGTGTTGGCCGGGAGAAGGCTCCAGCCGCCCATGGCTTCCACCAGCAACGCGACAGAGCCGGTCCAAGTCATTTTTGGGCCCGGGGCGATATTAAACAATTATTTTTATACCAAACATTCATACTTATTTTAAACTAAGTGTACCATATAACAATTTTAATTAATATAATTTTCTATTACTTAGACACATAACAATGTTTCCAAATAATAGTTATATTATTCGTTGTTATACAATTGTAATGTACATCATTGAAATATTTGATTCTGCCAAATTTAAATTGCACAAGGTACCAAAAATTATCTTTCTTGTTCAAAAAATCATTCGACTTAATGTCCTAATATTGCATAAATTGTATAGTGTATTGACATATATTTGTATATCTATGTGTGTGTGTCCATATATCTTTTAATATCATTGATTGTCGCGGTAGAGATTTCTAAATCATAAATATTTTAGTAGTGGTTTCTACTGGATATTAGGCAACCATATTCGTAGAAACTTCTAGACCATATCAAATGTGACATGCAAGTTGGGTTCAGTAATAGAATCATCGAAGAACCAAATATGTTCTTGATTGTACTTTTGCATATGATTCAATTATCTGACATGCTCATCTAGTAATTTAGTTTGATATGCTGCAAATGCGATCTCCTACCCGTTTCTCAAATGAAAAATTATGTATTGGTCTAAAAATTAAATATAATTATCATAAATTTCATTATTATACTAAAACATCCATCGTAAAGAGAGACTAGCGCGTATCTAATGTCAACTTTGCTAGTCGGGTTGGTTTGCCTTCCCGTGGTATAATAAACTATTAGTATGTGGTGTGAACTTGCGCTCCTGCAAATTGACGATCTATTTAATGCATTTAATAATCTTTCAAATGTAGTTTATCATTGTATAGTGTTTACTAGTATAATTTGTATTTGGGGCCCTCCCCTCTTGGGGCCTGGGGCGGTCGCTCATTTTGCCCGACTTATGGGCCAGCCCTGCAACGCGAGTGCAAAGAGGCTGTTCCCGCGCGAGCCGTTAGTGATGTCGGCCTGGAGGAAGCCCCAGCCGCCCGTAGCGCCCTTCGGCACCGCGACCGCGCCGAGGCCGTTCCCATGCGACGCCTCCATCATCTTGGACGGGAGAAGATCCATGGTGCCCTCCGGCACCGCGAGCGCGACGAGGCTGATCCCGCGCGAGCTGTTGGTGGTGTTGGCTGGCAGGAGGCCCGAGCCGCCCGTGGCGCCCTCAGGCACCATGAGCGTGACGACGCTGCTCTCGCGCGAGGTCTTGGTGGTGTTGGTCGGGAGGAGGCTCCAGCCGCACGTAGCGCCCATCGACAACGCGAGCCCGACAAGGCCGTTCCCGCGCGACGCCTCCATCGCCTTGGACGGGAGGAGATCCATGGCGCCCTCCAGCAGCGCGAGCGCGACGAGGCTGATCCCGCGCGAGCTACCAGTGGTGTTGGCCGGCAGGAGGCCCCAGCCGCCCGTGGCGCCTGATACGTCTCCAACGTATCTATAATTTTTGATTGTTCCATGCTATTATAGTATCAATCTTGGATGTTTTATATGCAATTATATATCATTTTTTGGGACTAAACTATTAACCTAGTGCCCAGTGCTAGTTGCTGTTTTTTGCCTGTTTTTGCCTTTTCAGAAAATCATTATCAAACGGAGTCCAAACGAAGAAAAAACTTTAGATTAATTTTTTCTGGACCAGAAGGGACCCTAGAAGCTTCGGGAGAAGACCAGACGAATCACGAGGGAGCGACAAGCCCGGAGGGCGCGCCCAGGGGGGTAGGCGCGCCTCCCAGACTTGTGGGCCCCTCGTGGCACATCTTGACCTAATTCCAGCGCTATAAATTCCCAAATATTCCCAATATACCAGAGAGACAGACGAGAAAACTTTTTCGCCGCCGCAAGCCTCTGTTCTTCCGCGATCCCATCTGGAGGCCTTTTCCAGTACTCTGCCGGAGGGGGAATCAATCACGGAGGGCTTCTACATCAACCTTGCTGCCCTTCCGATGATGTGTGAGTAGTTTACCACAGACCTACGGGTCCATAGCTAGTAGCTAGATGGCTTCTTCTCTCTCTTTGATCTTCAATACAATGTTCTCCTCGATCTCCTTGGAGTTCTATTCGATGTAATCTTCTTTTGCGGTGTGTTTGTTGGGATCCGATGAATTGTGGGTTTATGATCAGATTATTCATGAGAAATATTTGAGTCTTTCCTGAACTTATTTATGCATGATTGTCGGTGTAAAAACCGGCTGACCTTGGGGTAGGGGGTCCCGAGCTGTGGATCTTGGATCAATGGTAACAGAGACGAAGGAGACAATGTTTACCCAGGTTCGGGCCCTCTCTATGGAGGTAAAACCCTACGTCCTGCTTTTGCTTATATTGATGATGGAGTATCGAGTACATGCTTGATCTACCTCGAGATCGTAAGTAGAAGTCTAACCCTAGGGCTAGATGAATGGTAATTGTGATTCCGTGTCCTCTACAGGCTAAACCCTCCGGCTTATATACACATCAGGCAGGGGTATCTAGGGTTACATAGTCGGTATCTTGGGATGCGCATGGAGGCGGCAAGAGATATCTTGGGGTACACTCCAAGTCTTCGGCAGATGCAGTCTTGATCATCTCACGGCCTCCGGAGTCCATCTGGATGAGAACAGGGCCTTCAGGCCCAGCCCGAGGACTATGGACCGACTAGGTTGGTACCCCCTAGTCCAGGACACCGTCAGTAGCCCCCGAACTGGTCTTCTATGCCGAGGACGACACTCCTGCCTTTGATAACTTCGGATCCGGAGTCCTTGGCTCGACAGACGAGTTCCTTCTTCCTGTTGATACTTATCTTTTTATTCAAAGCCGTCGCAAATCACTCCTCGAAGTGGTGGCATCCCTCGCCCGGATCCCAAACATGACCCATATCCAAGGTCATGGGATTACTTAGCCTCAAAGGCCTGCCATATAGATGTGAACAGTGCTTTCTGGCCTGACAACTTTTTCGAAGCGGCACCACCCATGACCCGGCGAGCAGTTACTGCTTACTTGAATCGCGGCCCGAGGCAGTCTTTTTTACTAGCACGTCTTGTCGAAATGGAGATCGTGCCCACTTTTTAAGGGATATCATCAAGATTTTGTTTCTCCCTATACGCACAACGGCATCTTTTGCGGATTAATGGTGATTTCTACGGCGTGGCCAGAGGGACTCTTGGCCTTTTTACCTGCTGATATAAGGGCGAGAGGGTAACAACAGGGAGAGTACACTCCCTTGCTTCCCCGCCTATTGCCTCCCAAGCTCCATCGCTCAGATCCATTCCCGAGCTCTCCCACTTCCGCAACGCTCTCCTCCCTCATCATTGGCAGAGCCCAACCTCAAAGGGCACTGGGGCAGCTCCTCCATGACGGAGGGCACCATCCTGGAGCTATGAAGCGCGGGGTATATCCCCACGGAGGCCCGCACTCGAGCGCCGACTCCGGGGCAGCGCATCCCTACTCCCGACGCCGGGGAGAGGGTTGTCATCACCCCCACCTCATCAGAGGCCTGGGGTTCCCGCTGCACCCTTTCATGCTCGGGATCTTGTTCTTCTATGGGCTAGATTTCCACCATCTAGCCCCGAATTCCATCCTTCACCCCGCCTCCTTCATCACCGTCTGCGAGGCCTTCCTCCGCATCGAGCCGCACTTCGGGCTATGGCTGAAGATCTTCGGCGTCAAGCCGAAGTCCAGCGACTCCGAGCTCTCTGAGTGCGGGGGCGCAATGATCAGCAAGAACCAGAAGGCGGTCTGGTTCAAGGGCACCTTCATCGAGACGGTCAAGGAGTGGCAGCGCGAGTGGTTCTATATCACCGAACCACTTGCTAATGGCTAGGCCAGGGTCGAGTTCTCCGCCGGCCCCCCAAAGAAGCTCACATCCTGGAAGAAGAAGGATTGGGGGAACCCAGCCGAAGTGAAGGTACAGATCCAGAAGATCAAATTCTGGATCACACATAGGAACATCAAGCTGATAGACATGGTGAACGTCATGCTCCACCACCGCATCCTGCCACTCCAATCCCGGGCTACGCCGATGTGGGCGTACAAGCCCGTGGACGCGGTTCCCGTCCACCACTTCTTCCGCTCCACCCCGGCAGGGATGTGGAAGCTGCTGTTTAAGCTGTCCAAGGACGGTTTTCCTGAGGCAGGGAGGGACCTCGGTTTTGAAACCGGCCATGACGCCCCCGAGGTAAATTTTCACACATAGTTTTACACTTTGTGTTTCCTGGCACATTACAGATTTTGACTAACCAGTTTTCCCATCATTTGCAGAAGTGGATTCCCAAGGCACAGCGGATGCTGTGCCCGGCGCCGCTGCCCAAGGGGGAAAGGACTCCTGAGCTTGTGGCCCTCCTCACCGAGGAGCCACATGTAGTGATCCCCAAGGAGTCCAGACCTTCGAGGGGTAGAGCGGGTCGCCGAGGTCGGGAGACCTCGGTCACTCGATTCGAAGGAACCCATGCCTCCTCCACCGATGGAGACGAGGAGGGGGTCGAGGGGGAAGGGCTATCTTCCCCTAAAGGGAAGAGAGCGGCGTCCGAGGACGCCGAAGAGGAGGTGCGGCCGAAGAAGCTGCGCAAGGCCCCCGCTGATCTGGTCCCGTCGGAGAAGCTCCTCTTCCCCGATGAGCCGGAACAAGACCTCCTCACACTAGGGAGGAAGAAACCGGCGCCCCGGAGGTGCGTAATTACTACTTTATTTGGGTTTTTGTCAGCTTATTTCCTTGACATGAGGCTTACGGGGAATACTTCATCAGCCCACCCGGGGCCCGCCTCAGCGGTGACTCCTCGGGCGGTCTGCCTCCATCGAGCAGTGAGACGCCTGAGCGCGCCCAGACTCCCCCCAGCCCTTGAGGGCCTGGGGGAAGTGTCATCCAATCCGGCCCCTCCGGTTGACGCACCGGGGGCCGGAGTAATGGTTGTCATGGCCGAGGTTGAACCCTCGGCCGCACCGGGCCAAGGGGAACCTGCTCCCAAGATCCCCAAGGAAGGGTTGGGCCAGAGCTCGGCCCAGCCCGATCAGTCTCCGGCGCTAGCACCGCAGCCAGAGAACTTCGTTCCCAGCACTTCGGTGGTGGGTTCAGAGGTTGCCCCACCTCCGCCTTCCGCCACAGAGCGGGTTAGCGCGGGGTGGCCTGAAGAGATGGAGGCGGCCTTAACGGTTTCCTCCATCGCAGAGGAGCACCGTGCCTTAATTGGCGCGGCGCTTCAAGGCTTTCGGTCGGCGGAAGCCGGAATGCGCGAGGTCTTCAAGGGCCTCATGAGGAGCTTCGAGGTACGTTTTTGCACCTTTCCCTTAATGTGTTTATGTAGCAGGCTTGTGTCCGAAGTCTTGTAGTCTAGCGAGGTGTTTTATAAGAGTGTAGTTAGCCAGTAGCCCCCGGGCCCAAGGCTGATTTTGAAAAAACCGGCCTTGGGGTCGATGCTTGAGCATGCTAGTAGCCCCCAAGACTCTGGTGTTTCTTCAAAAAGACTGCCCAGAGGGTCTTAAATTGGAAAGCTAGGTACTAAGGCAAATGTTTGCAGGTATCGACCTCGGCTCCGAACTCCGCCTCCGAGGAGGTGGCGGAGATGAACAGGAAGCTGCAGAGGTTCGAGGAGGACCTCGATCGAATCAACAAGCAGCTCGAGCTATCTCAAGGTAAACTTCAATGAGTTATAATTGTGCTTATTTTGCTCGGAAAAAGGTTCAAAGCTGACGCCGAGCTGTTTTATATGACAGCTGCCACGGCGGAGCTTGAGGCACTCAAGGCCAAGCTGGTGAAAGCTTGGCAGGAGGCCGAGCAGCAGAAGGCTGCGGCCTCAAAGGCCAAAGGGGAGCTGGCTGCCAAAATGGTGGGAAGGGAGAAGGACCAGGCACGAGTCCTGGAAGTGGAGGAGACCCTCGAGGGTGTCTACAAGGAACGCGACACCCTTCAAGAGAAAGAGAAGGTGCCGAGCACCGAGCTTGACAAGCTGCACCAAGCGCACGCCGATGTCCAGTCCCAGGCTCGTGCAGATCGCGAGGCGCTTCAGCAAGTGAAGCAGATTGCTGCTGGTAAGCCGTTTTTGCTTCAATGTGTTTTCAGCTGCCAGGGGTTCGTCGAACTCACCCAGCTATGGCGATCCGCAGAGATCTTCGAGGATCTTTCGCGGAGTGCAGCGGACGCCGGCCGCTTCTACGGCGCGCAGGAGGGCCATACCGCGGAGAGGGTGTTCTGGCTACAATTCCAGGCGCCCTCACATCCGGAGCTGCTAAACAATCAGATGAAGCAGCTCATGGAGCTCCTGCGCATGGCGAGGCCAGTGCTCCAAGACCTCTGTGCCAACCTTTGGCCGACGGATGCCCTGCCAACCAGCTTCTTTGGGTTCTTCGCCCGTCTGTACGAGGCCGCCCCCCAGTTGCTGCGCTGGAAGCGTTCGGCATGCCTGGAAGGTGCTCGGCGGGCGTATGCCCTCGTGAAT
This sequence comes from Elymus sibiricus, assembly GCA_039707655.1. Taxonomy (NCBI): domain Eukaryota; kingdom Viridiplantae; phylum Streptophyta; class Magnoliopsida; order Poales; family Poaceae; genus Elymus; species Elymus sibiricus. Next base: position 467,850,931 of record CM077666.1, on the reverse strand, counting down.
ACACACTTCCCGTGTGTTGAACTGGCGATCGTGGTAGCCCGGCTCCCCGAAGGGAAGAATCGGACCATGGAGTAGCACATGGCTAAGGCGATGGACGGAGCCCAGATTACCGAGGCGGAGTGCCCGAAGGAAGAGATGTATTTTTAAACTTGTACTTCGGTATGCCGAAGTGTAGTTCGGATGTAAAAAACTTTATCCTTTATTTTGCAATGCATGCGGCTTTATTTTCCGATGTATGCTTGCTTGCGTATATATTTGTGTGTGTTTTTTTGACTCCTGTGTGACCGTATGTGACTGAAAGTGACCAGTCGTTGGCTTCAGCCCCTTTGTACAAAGTACAACGGGGGTTTCCGAGGCAATCATGACACTTAGCCGACGTCTCGGTGCCTGAAGGCGGTCCATGCTCATGGAAACAAGGCAATCAGACTATAGCGGCTTTATTGCTTTCACTTAGTCATATGAGCTTAACTGTGGGGGCTGATGACGAGCCCCCGGTCTTGAAGTGGATTGGCTATTTTAGCCGAGGTCGATGCCGATAATCACTTCGGCTAATTTAATGAAAAGCCCTTCGTTTGACACAGGTATCCTCTAGCGGTACTTTCCTGGACGTTGTCTTCGGATGGCCGACCAGTTTACGCTTACAAGAACAGTCAGTTTTCGGCTTTCTCCACTGAGGCGCTTTGCCATTCGAGCTGGCAGCGCAATCGTAGTGGTTCTCCCTTTACACCCTTAGCCGAAAAAAGGTCGGAACGTAAGGGGTAAGCATAGGAGCCGGGCAACCCAACTATTGACCGAAATTGAGGTTCGAAACTGATTCATATAATGCAGCATCCAAGACGCCGAATAAACACTTCAGACTTGTAGGGGGCATGAGATCAAAAAGCGAAGCCCAAGGTAGTTTTAAACAGTTGTATCGTAAATGTATGCTTTTGGCTCAAAGGCAATGATCATAATGAAATGCGTAATGACCTCGATGGGTGCATTTTTATTAAATGCGGTCAAACCGTACATGCCGAGCTTTAACAAAAGGAACTTGTAAAAGATACAACTTGAAAGGAAAAAAGCAAAGGAGTAAAAAACAGGGCGGATGTGCTGATGGGTTTATTCACCCAAGCCCGTCGCTGTCGCACGTCTGTGTCTCCGTGCTATTGATCAGCCTGCCTTCGTTGAAAGTGAAAGATGTGTGGGCTGTCCGCGACCTCGGCCTCTTATTTGCTTGATGCTTTTTATTGGTTGAGTCCTTTGAAAGGGTATGCGGCTGCCGTTTGAATGGTTTAAGCCATGTGGACATGCTGCTTCTGCTTGGGCCTTTTACAGTGCCCTACTGGTATGCAAGTCCGAAGTGGGTTGCCGCTCAGTCGAGCTGATAGCAGCGCGTAGTGTACTTCGGCTCCTCGGCCGCCCATGGAATTTTTAGTGCGAAATTGTGCACCCTGGGGCCATAATGTCCTTCCAAGGGGAGGCAAGCGAGGAGCCCACGCCCCTATTTAGAGGGGATGGTGGCCTGGCCGAGGTCGGCTCGAGCGGCCCGTACGCGCTTTGAGGAGCTGGGCTTGTGGCGAGATGCCTCCTCGGTTGCCTGTACCTCGGCTGCGAAAGCCGCGGTTTGTTCCTCTGTTCGGAGAGAACGTTCGGTGTTGCCATTGACTGTAATTACACCATTTGGTCCTGGCATTTTCATCTTTAAGTATGCATAATGCGGTACTGCATTGAAGCGGGTGAATGCGGTGCGGCCGAGCAGCGCGTGGTATCCACTCCGAAAAGAAACAATATCGAAGATTAACTCTTCACTTCGGAAGTTCTCGGGTGATCCGAAGACTACTTCTAGTGTTACTGTTCCCGTGTAGCGAGCCTCGACACCGGGTATAACACCTTTAAAGGTGGTGGCGCTGGGTTTGATCCTAGATGAGTCTATGCCCATTTTCCTGATCGTGTCCGCATAGATTAAATTGAGGCTACTGCCTCCGTCCATATGGACGCGCGTCAGATGGAACCCGTCGACGATCGGATCCAGGACCAAGGCAGCGCAGCCCCCATGTCGGATGGTTGGGTGATCGTGTTTATCGAATGTGATCGGGCAAGCCAACCACGGGTTGAACTTCGGGGCGACGGGCTCTAAGGCGTAAATGTCCCGAAGTTCTCGTTTCCTCTCCTTCTTAGGAATGTGGGTTACGTAAATCATGTTTACGTCCTTCACCTCAGGAGGGAATTGCCTCTGGTTTCCATTATTGGATCGGCGAGGTTCATCCTTGTCCTCGCTGCGAGGTTGGGTTTTACTTTGACCCTCCGCGCTATCTTTCCGGCCTGCTTGAAGACCCAGCAGTTCCGGTTGGTGTGGTTTGCGAGCTTGTCCGAGGTGCCATGGATTTGACATGGCCTATCGAGGATCTTATCGAGCTGGCTGGGTCCGTCTTTGCTCCCTTTAAAGGGTCTCTTTTTCTGATAGGATCTAGGTCTGTTGAACCCTGCATTTACAGCGATATCCTCGGGATCGCTCCCACCGTTTTTATGCCTGCGCTTATTTTTGTTGCGTCGCGGCTTTCCATTGGCGTCGCGTGTTTCTGAAGTGCCGGCCTCACCGTTGTGAGTACTGCGGGCCAGCCAGCTGTCCTCTCCTATGCAAAAGTGGGTCATGAGTGAGGTGAGGGCCGCCATGGTCCTCGGTTTATCTTGTCCGAGCTGGTCTGCAGGCCACTCATCTCGGATGCTATGTCGGAAAGCGGCAATGGCCTCGGCGTCGGGGCAGTCCATAATTTGGTTCTTTTTAGTTAAGAACCTGTTCCAGAACTTCCTTGCTGACTCGCCGGGCTGTTGAATGACGTGGCTAAGGTCATCGGCATCCGGAGGTCGGATGTATGTGCCCTGAAAATTGGCCCTGAAGGCATCCTCAAGCGCTTCCCAACTTCCAATGGAATGAGGAGGTGGGCTATTGAGCCAATGCCTCGCCGGCCCCTTTAATTTGAGCGGTAGATATTTAATGGCGTGGAGGTCATCTCCATGCGCCATGTGGATGTGGAGAAGAAAATCCTCGATCCACACCGCTGGGTCAGTAGTACCATCGTATGACTCGATGTTGATGGCTTTAAACCCGTCGGGGAACTGATGTTCCATTACCCTGTCTGTGAAACAGATTGGGTGGGCCCGCGTATAGGCTTGCTCCCGAGTTCGGCCATTCCTGTCCATCCAGGCGTCGTAGCCATCGAGCCCGGCTGGTGCCCGTCCTCTTGATCCATATATGGACCGCGGCGGTGCCCGGTTTACCTCTATCCGGCGTCGCATGTCATAAGGCTCGATGTAGTCGACGGGGTCCTTGCCGTAATGACGTGTCATCGTTTGGGTGCGTAAATTCTCCCGCTCTGGCCTGTCGCGCCCTCTAGGGGGTCGATCGGGTTCATCAGCCCGTCCGCATGTTAAAAGCACATCGTCGAACTCTGGCAGCAAACACCTGCGTGGGTAGGATTTAGGCGCGCCGCGGCACCGTTCTTTGAAGTCCTACTCGGCTGAGAGTATTTCAATCCATTTGTCATTCAGCGCGTCTTGGCTTGCCTGCAACTGCTGCTGCTTCCTTTTCATACTTAGGGCGGTGGCCACGAGGCATCGTCAGAACCGCTCTTGCTCGAAGGGGTCCTCGGGGACTATAAAGTCCTCGGTGCCGAGGCTCTCATCCTCCTCGGATGGAGGTAAGTAGTTGTCGTCTGCCCCTTCAAAGAGGTCATCGGGATCGTCATCCTCTGTGGGGGTGTGTGGGCGCTCTGGGGAGGCTTGAAATCCTCTCCCAGGTTGTCTGCATTATCCGCCGCCTCGTCGGTATTGTTGGTGGTGGCATCATGCCCGCTGGGGTCTCCATTAGTCCCTCTTGGGCGTCTCCGCTGACGTCTAGGCGGGTTTTTGGGGGTGTCCACCATGTATACATCGTAGGTGGAAGTCGCAGTCCACTTGCCGGTGTTGACCAGCGGTGTGGCGGTTTCTGCAAGGCCGTCGACATCCTTGTCCATGTTGGTGGCTTCATCGTAGTCCAACACGTCGGTTAAATCATCGACCGTGGCGACTAGATGGGTGATGGGTGGTATATAAATTTCCCGATCATCGGCTTTAAGTCCGATCTTGTCATAGATCAAGGTTTGGCTATTGGAGATTGATAAGCTTTGGATGCGATCTAGCATCTCATTTAAGTGAGATAGCTCTTCGGAGTCCATGGCCTGGCTATAAGCCGGGCTGACTTGAAGCACGACTGGTAGATCGTCTGATGCGTTATTAGCCTTGTGCGGAGCCAGGGTTGGTTCCGAATCCGCCATCCGAGGCGGCTCTAGATCCGACGTAGTATCCGAAGTGATGATTGGAGTGGCGTCGTGGCTTGATGCCAGGAAGAGGCTGTCCGTGGTGGAGGTACCCGACCTCTCCGCAGGGTCCTGTAGGGGAAAGGGATTTGAGCCGACGTCCTCGAATGAGGTTGGTTCTGAGACCGTGCCCTCGCTGTCCGCTAGGCCCTCAACCCGGCCTGACGTCCAACCGGTAAGGACGAGTTCTCCGCGTGAATCCGCGGTGTACTCCAGGCCTCCGAAGGTTATGACGTGATCTAGAGAGTAATTCTCAACAGAGGCCAGATGGCCTGAGGAGTCGGCGCAAAAGACCATGCCGCCGAACACAAAGAGCTGGCCGGGGACGAAGATGTCCCCGTAGCCGGAGCCGCAGTTGATCTGTAGGTGAGCCATCGATCCTTTATTGACCCCACAGCGGAAATCTCAATGAAAGCACCAGTGTCGGTGTAAAAACCGCCTGACCTCGGGGTAGGGGGTCCCGAGCTGTGGATCTCGGAACAATGGTAACAGAGATGAAGGAGACAATATTTACCCAGGTTTGGGCCCTCTCTATGGAGGTAAAACCCTACGTCCTGCTTTTGCTTATATTGATGATGGAGTATCAAGTACAGGCTTGATCTACCTCGAGATCGTAAGTAGAAGTCTAACCCTAGGGCTAGATGAATGGTAATTGTGATTCCGTGTCCTCTACAGGCTAAACCCTCCGGCTTATATACACGCTAGGCAGGGGTATCTAGGGTTACATAGTCGGTATCTTGGGATGCGCATGGAGGCGGCACGAGATATCTTGGGGTACACTCCAAGTCTTCGGCAGATGCAGTCTTGATCATCTCATGGCCTCCGGAGTCCATCTGTATGAGAATAGGGCCTTCAGGCCCAGCCCGAGGACTATGGGCCGACTAGGTTGGTACCCCCTAGTCCAGGACACCGTCAATGATTGTTATAGCTTTGTATTTCTCGCCGATCTATCCGTTTGGTTTGGCCAACTAGATTGATTTATCTTGTAATAGGAGAGGTGCTTTGTGATGGGTTCAATCTTGCGGTGTTCTATATCCCAGTGACAGAAAGGGCCAAGACACGTATTTGTATTGTTTCCATTAAGGATAAAAAGATGGGGTTTAATCATATTGCTTGAGTTTACTTTGTCTACATCATGTCATCTTGCTTAAGGCGTTACTCTGTTTTCATTAACTTAATACCCTAGATGCATGTTGGATAGCGGTCGATGGGTGGAGTAATAGTAGTAGATGCAGGCAGGAGTCGGTCTACTTGTCTCGGACATGATGCCTATATACATGATCATTGCCTTGAATATCGTCATAACTATGCGCTTTTTTATGAATTGCCCAACAGTAATTTGTTTACCCACCGTATGCTATGCGTTCGAGAGAGAAGCCTCTAGTGAAAACTATGGCCCCCGGGTCTACTTCTATCATATATTAAAATCCAAAAATACCTTGCTGCAATTTTATTTCCTTTCTTTTATTTTGCAATTTACTTTTCTATCTATCACTATCAGAATTAATCCTTGAAAGTAACCGCCAAGGGGATTGACAACCCTCTTGTTTGCGTTGGGTGCAATTGTTTGCTTTTGTGTGTGTAGGTGCTGCTAACGAGGTTCTGTGTGGTTCTCCTACTGGATTGATAACCTTGGTTCTTAACTCAGGGAAATACTTATCTCTATTGTACTGCATCATCCTCTCCTCTTCAGGGAAATCCCAACGCAGTTCACAAGTACCAGCGCCCTCTAGCACCACGAGGGCGATGACGCTGCTTTCGCTTGAGGTCTTGGTGGTGTTGGCCGGGAGGAGGCCCAAGCCACCAGTGGCGCCCTCCGGCAGCGCGAGCGCGACGAGGCTGATCCCGCGCGAGCTGTCGGTGGTGTTGGCCGGCAGGAGGCCCCAGCCGCCTGTGGCGCCCTCAGGCACCGCGAGCACGACGACGCCGCTCCCGCGCGAGGTCTTGGTGGTGTTGGCCGGGAGGAGGCTCCAGCCGCACGTAGCGCCCATCGACAACGCAAGCCCGACGAGGTTGTTCCCGCGCGACGCCTCCATTGCCTTGGGCGGGAGGAGATCCATGGCGCCCTCCGGCAGCGCGAGCGCGACGAGGCTGATCCCACGCGAGCTGTCAGCGGTGTTGGCCGACAGGTGGCCCCAGCTGCCCGTGGCGCCCTCAGGCACCGCGAGCGCGACGACGCCGCTCCCGCACGAGGTCTTGGTGGTGTTGGCCGGGAGGAGGCTCCAGCCGCACGTAGCGCCCATCGACAACGCGAGCCCGACGAGGCCGTTGCCGTGCGACGCCTCCAACGCATTGGACGGGAGGAGATCCATGGCGCCTTCCGACAACGCGAGCGCGACGAGGTTGATCCCGCGCGAGCTGTCAGTGGTGTTGGCTGGCAGGAGGCCCCAGCCGCCCGTGGCGCCCTCCGGCACCGCGAGCGCGATGACGCCGCTGCCGCTTGAGGTCTTGGTGGTGTTGGCCGGGAGAAGGCCCCAGCCACCCATGGCGCCCTCTGGCACCGCGAGAGCGACGAGGCCGCTCCCGCGTGAGATCACCGGGAGGAGGCCCGAGACCTTGCTGTCCTCCGGCGCCGGAGCGGGAGGTGGGGTTGCCGAGGGGTAGGAGCACGGCCCCGGCAGCGGTGGCGGCGGACGAGAAAAAGAGACACGCCATGGCTGTGGCCTGGGGTTTTTGCGCTAGGGTCTCCGGAAGTTGGTGGGAGGACGGAGGGGTTGGGGGCTAGGATAGGAATGGGGCGCGTTGGGTGATATAGAGGGAGGTAGGGAGGGAAGACGGTGTGGGGTGGGGGAGGACGGCGTGTGCGTGGCCGCGCTCTCTCCCTCTCTGCAGGCGATTGGGTAGTGCGCGTGTCAGAGTTCTTTCTTGCCTCGGAAGAAACTTGGTCTCGTTTCAAATTCCATGTCCTCCCGTGCGTGCTCCTCCCTACATGATCTAGCAGTCGCTCGAAGCTTACAGATGTGTGAGGGCCACTGTCAGCGGCACACATATATCACTCTCCCTCCCAAAATGGAAAAATGATTAAAACCTAAACCAAACTGCATAAGCGCCCGGTCAAGGGCATCCATCCATCCATCCCATGCATGCAAATGCAAGCGATGGGGTTTCTGGTCGCTGACAGGGGACCCTACTTTTGCCTCAAGCAGACTATCGTCTTTTTCTTGGGTGTTGAGAAAAAAATTCAATTCAGTTCAAAATTTGGGCTGTTTGGATTATGACTATCTTTGCCATATATTGCCACATTATTTTTGCCACACTTGTCTTACTTGAGTTGCTCAAATTCTTAGCCACACTTTGGCTTGCCTTAGAGAATCTTGCCACACTTTTTATGTCTATGACATGTGGGGTCTACTGCTCATAAAAAAAATTCTTGCCTTAGATGTGGCTAGAACCAAACAACCACCTAACTTGGTCAAACTTGCCTAAGATGAGGTGTAGCAAAGTGTGGCAAGGTATGGCTAGGAACCAAACAGCCCTGCCTCGCACAACGCATGCATACTGTCTCCGTACATGATCCAGCAGTCTCGGGAAGGTTCCAGATGCCGCAGGGCCCACCTGTCAATAGCACATAATATTTCCCTCTTTCCCGCCCAAAACAAGAGAGAGGATCGGTGTGAGAGTCGTCAAAAATATAATATATAAAAAGGGTAAAAAACAAAGACCAGACTGCCCCCAGTCAAAAGGTTTAGGGCATCGGTGTGGTCTTTGTCGCTGACAGCGGACCCTATCATACCTAGGAGACGCTTGGACTCCTGCCTCTCCTGGGGGCTAATTTTCGTGTTTTGACCCTTTGCGCGAAGTTTAGCCAGATTTGACCCCGGTTTGAAATTTTTTCGGGATCTGACCCTTTTCACTACCGCTGGGGATGTTGGCAGTATGGTAGAACAGGCTACCGCCGGAGGCCACGGCGGTAGCCCACTCATCCACGTCAGCTATCATAAACGGCACCAGTCTCCTGCCGTCCACCCTACCGCCAGAGTCCTCGGCGGTTGGCTATGCAACCCTACCGCCGGATACCCTGGCGGTAGGTTCCCAATAGTTATAACCCGCGGGGGGCCGGGGCGGGGGGCCCACCCACGAACCCCAGCCCCCATCTTCTCCCCTGCGCCGCTGAAGAACAGAGAGGCGCCTCCTCTCATCCCCTCCACTCCCCCTCCGATCTCCTTCATTTCTTCACCGTTTTTGCGGATCGAGATGGCTCCACGACGAGAGAAGTAAGCTCTGTCAATCCCTCCAATTAGTTTTCGTCGATACGTTTTCGATTTGACGCATTATTTGGCACAAGATGAACCCTATGTTTGTGTAGTTTTGAATTTTTGTTAATCCTAGGTTTGTGTAGTTTGGTTCAATATGATGTATGTGTGGCTGAAAATGAACTATGGTTCATTATGTATTAACTAGTATGAAGATGAACCCTAGTTCATATTTATAGTATTTTTTTAAAATATTTCAATGATGTTTGGTTAATATGATTGATGTGGTGAATGATGTAGTCCGTGGTTGGTTTCCCTTAATGGAAATCGGAAGGGGGGAAGCCCTTCTTTGTTTCAAAAAAAATTGATGATGTGGTTGAATATGATTGAGTTTTGGATAAATGATTCATATGCATGTAGTAGAATGGTTGAATATGATATGATGGTGAATATGATATGATGTGGTTGAATATGATATGATTGAGTTTTTTTTACAATTGTTGAATATGATATGATTGATATTGGTTGAACGGTTGAATATGATACATTTGATGAATATAATATGATGGATGAATAATTATGATTCATTATAGATATGATGGATAGTTGTTTCAATATAAATTTTTTAGTTTGATTCAATACGATTCATTTACATATTCATTTTCTGTAGTTAGTACTATATATTAGTGGATTATATGTTCATAACTAAATGTTGTTGTTTTAGGAGGGCCCCCCTTGGTCCGGCGGTCGGCACTAATTACACGATGCTTGACCCGGCATTCGATAATGGTCATCGCGCCCGTTACATCGAGAATGGAGTGGTAATAACAATGATCAACGTCTTGCATAAATTTTTTGGCTTTCTAAAAGTTAGTTACTAACTATTTTTGTGTACACTTTGACAGATCCTTCCGCCATTACGTATGAGGGGCCACGCAAAGGTCGCTCAGATGCAGTACGACCACCGCTACGAGCCGTATTTCAGGAGATCCGGGCTGTTGGGTTTCGTGCTCCAGTTCAAGCGTGTGCCGCCGACGCTTGTCCACACAGCTCTCACATTGTTGGTGGACCGTTGGCGGCCCGAGACGCACTCTTTTCATCTCCCATGTGGTGAGATGACGGTGACCCTCGAGGACTTCGCCATGATCACGGCCCTACCGCTTCAGGGCCATGCTCTCATTGGGCGCGTGGAGAAGAAGAACTGGCCGGACAGGGTTAACGCCCTCATCGGCGGCTTCCCTCCCATGAAGCATAACTGAAAATCCGATGTACCACTGCCCTGGCTCCTGACCCACCGGGCCGTATGCCCGGAAGATGCGGATGCGAGGACTCTGGAGCAGTATGCGAGGGCCTACTTGTGGTTTCTTCTCACAGAGGTCGTGTTTCCAGACTGCTCGGGGGACACTGCCCTATGGATGTATCTCGACTTCCTGGCCGACTGGGATGCAGGGTACAGCTGGGGGTCTGCTAGCCTCGCGTACCTATACCGCTCGGTAAGAGAGATATCTCAACATTCGTGTATGGACGTATGTGTGAGATGCTTTAAATTGTGTCATCTGACCATCAATTGTTGTTTGTAGCTGGACGAGGAAACGCAGAGGACGGAAGAGAAGTCCGGAATGTGCGGATGTGTCTGGGCCCTCTCGATTTGGAGTTGGGAGCGGCTGCCGGTGGGTCGTCCAGAGAAACTGAGTCGGACTCCATGGACGGAGTATGGCGACAGTGCTCGATACCCTACCGTCGCGTACTCTTGGGACAAGGTTAAAATCTTCTCAGGCAAGGGCAGTGCGTTGAACAAGGCCTTCACCAACGAGCTGGACAACCTGACATCTTATCAGGTATACCAACGAGTGAGCTAGTTTTTTATTGTAACCACTTTCACGGTTGCTTACCAGTCTTTCTATAGGTTAACTGGTGGTCATACCACAATAGAGATTGGGGTTTCGAGCTAAATGAGATGTGCTCTCGGGACCACGTTGTCTACCGGTGCATTGTCCCAATGATATGCGTGTACGCCGTCGAATGGCACCTACCACAACGCGTGGCCACGCAATTTATCGTATTGCAACACACACCACCGGCACGCCCCCACGACACCGGTGGTTTCGACCTTCACTGGTATGGGCTGCCATCTCTTTTACCGTGTTTTCATTCAGTTTGACGTTCTTATGGTCTTTTATGTTTTATTGTTTGTTATGCCCTCTACAAGAAGAGTAGGCAGCATTGCCACTCCATATCAGACTGGGGAAAAGAGCACGAGACTTATGTGAAAATGTGGAACGAGAGGAGGTTCCGCAAAGACGGGAAGAGGTCAGGGATTGACTGGAATGTGTACGAGAGCCACATGAATTGGTATGACAATGGCATCAAGTTCCGTCTGCGCCTGAGGCCACAGTGGACGGCCGCGGACATCGCATCACTGCAGGAGGAGGAGGACTCTGAGGATGAAGCCTACAGGAAAAGCCTCAGAGATATGCAATGTGATTTCAGGGAGTATGCACCCCTGATGAACAGAGTGGTAAGTTTTGTTCCATTGTTTCGAGCCGGCAATTGGATGATGCTGACATGGTCATTCTCGCTAACTTATTCATGATCCTTACATTTGCAGGCTTCGGAGCTGAACAAAAACATTTTCGATGGCTCGAATGCGCTAAGTTGTGACCCCGGGACCGTGGAGGGTGACGATAAGCTGAGGGAAGCGATGAAGGTAACTTTGAGCCTCATAGCATTCTGTTCGAGCAACCACAAATTTGATCCATGCCATGTTCTTATTTATTTGTAACCCTAAACCTGATCCAAGCCATTTTCTTCTATATTTGTTATTGCACAAGATCATTAACCGTTGCCGCAAGCTAGCGGGCATGCTTGGGTGTGCTGCCTCGGTTGACGTGCATGCTCCTAGTGGGTCGACACGTGCCCTCGCTTCATCGAGCCACGCCGGTGGAGGTTCCTCTAGCCATGCCGCCTCGTCGTCTCGCATTGTTGAGGAGGCCGAGGGAGAAGATGATCAGGAAAAAGAGGATGAGGAAGAAGAGGAAGGAGGTGACGACGAAGGAGGTGATGAGGAGGAGTACGACGACGAAGACGGACCTCCACCCACTCAGCCAACCCAGGAAAACAGGGGGAAACAGCCGAAGAAGGATTGGAAGAGTCCGTCCCTGATAACCCACAAGTATAGGGGATCGCAACAGTTTTCGAGGGTAGAGTATTCAACCCAAATTTATTGATTCGACACAAGGGGAGCCAAAGAATATTCACAAGTATTAGGAGTTGAGTTGTCAATGCAACCACACCTGGAGACTAAATATCTCCAGCAGAGTGATCAGTAGCACAGTAATATGGTAGTTTGATATCAATAGCAATAATAGTAAAAGTAACAGTAGCAGCAATAGTTTTGTAGCAATTGTGACAGTAATAGCAACAGTAGTAACTTAGCAAAGAACAATATGTGAAAAGCTCATAGGCATTGGATCGGTGATTATGTTGGATAACATTCATCATGTAACAGTCATAACCTAGGGTGACACAGAACTAGCTCCAATTCATCAATGTAATGTAGGCATGTATTCCGTATATAGTCATACGTGCTTGCGATAAGAACTTGCATGACATATTTTGTCCTACCCTCCCGTCGCAGCGGGGTCCATAAGGAAACTAAGGGATATTAAGGCCTCCTTTTAATAGAGAACCGGAACAAAGCATTAACACATAGTGAATACATGAACTCCTCAAACTACGGTAATCACCGGAAAGAATCCCAATTATTGTCACCTTGGGGTATGCGGATCATAACACATAGCAGGTGCGTATAACTTGCAAGATCGGATCAAGAACACAAATATATTCATGAAAACATAAAGGGTTCAGATCTGAAATCATGGCACTCGGGCCCTAGTGACAAGCATTAAGCATAGCATAGTCATAGCAACATCAATCTCAGAACATAGTGGATACTAGGGATCAAGCCCTAACAAAACTAACTCGATTACATGATAAATCTCATCCAACCCATCACCGTCCAGCAAGCCTACGAAGGAATTACTGACTCCCGGCGGTGAGCATCATGAAATTGGTGATGGAGGATGGTTGATGATGACGATGACGGAAGATCCCCCTCTCCGGAGCCCCGAGCGGACTCCAGATCTGGCCTCCCGATAAAGAACAGGAGGTGGCAGCGGCTCCGTATCGTAGAACATAATGAAACTTCCTCTCTTATTTTTTTTCTCTGGAATTGTGAATTTATAGGCTTGAGATTAGGGTCAGCGGAGCCACGTGGGCCCCACAAGCCACCAGGGCGCGCCGGGGGGGGGGGGGTGGTGGCGCGCCCTGGTGCCTCGTGGGCAGCAGGTGGCCCCCTCCAGTGGATCTTGGCTCCAGTATTTTTTATTTATTCCATAAAAAATCTCCAAAAAGTTTCGTCCAATTCCGAGAACTTTTATTTCTGCACAAAAAACAACACCATGGTAGTTCTGCTGAAAACAGCGTCAGTCCGGGTTAGTTTCATTCAAATCATGCAAATTAGAGTCCAAAACAAGAGCAAAAGTGTTTGGAAAAGTAGATACGATGGAGACATATCAACTCCCCCAAGCTTAACTCATTGCTTGTCCTCAAGCAATTCAGTTGACAAACTGAAAGTGATAAAGAAAAACTTTTACGAACTCTTTTGTTCTTGTATCTATATATATGCTTAAATAATACCCAGGTTTTCAGCAAAGATCATAACTAACCATGCAAATGATAACTCTTAGAACTTTTATTCACTCATATGAATGGCATAATTAACTAGCGAGCAATAATAAAATATCTCAAATGCCAATACTTTGTCAAAACAATCATGATATAATATGATAACATGGTATCTCGCTAGCCCTTTCTGAGACCGTAAAACATAAATGCAGAGCACCTCCAAAGTTCAAGCAGTGACTAAACATTGTAATTCATAGTAGAACAGATCCAGTCATGATGCACACAACATTAACTATACACAATGCATGAGAATGACAATAGTGCTCTCAGGACTGGTGCTTATTTGAGAAGGTGGTGACTCAACAGTAAAAGTAAAATAACATAAAGTAAATAGATTGGCCCTTTGCAGAGGGAAGCAGGGATTTGCAGAGGTGCCAGAGCTCAAAGCTTAAATCAAAGATAAATATAATTTTGGGAGGTATGCCTTTCCTGTCAACGTCACGACCGAGAGTTTTCAATATCTTCCATGCTAAACAAATTAGCGGCGGTTCCCAAGCGGTAAAGTAAAGTTTATTCCCCCTCCACCAACAAACACAAGCCATGGCTAGCCAAATCCTCGGGTGCCCTCCATACCAACAACTTTCCGGGGGAGTTTGTTTTATTATTTTGCAATTTTTATCATGGGACTGGGCATCCCGATTACCAGCCCCTCTCGTGCAAGGACAAGTGAATAAACACTCATCATGAGAATAACCCGCTTAGCATGGAAGATACTGACCGCCCCCTGTCGCTCCATGAGTGGTACGGGCACACAAAACAGATGTTCATTTGAATATTTAGAGGTGGCACATGCAAATTTACTTAGAATGGCAGAGTAATACCGCATATGGGTAGATATAGTGGACTCATCTGGAATAACTTTGGTTTAAGGGTTTTGATGCACAAGCAGTATTCCCGCTTAGTACAGGCGAAGGTTAGCAAATAGGTTGAGAAGCGACCAGCTAGAGAGCGAAAACGATCATAATCACGCATTATGAATAATCAACATTGAATACTAGCATGAGTAGTGTCGGTATAAAAACCGGCAGACCTCGGGGTAGGGGGTCCCGAGTAGTGGATCTCGGATCGATGGTAACAGAGACAATAGAGACGCTGTTTACCCAGGTTCGGGCCCTCTTGATGGAGGTAAAACCCTACGTCCTGCTTCTTTTATATTGATAGAGATGTATCGAGTACAGAGTTGATCTACCTCGAGATCGTAATGTGTCTAACTTCTATGGCTAGGTGAGCAATGTTGCGTTGATGTCCCCTCTACGGGCTAAACCCTATGGCTTATATACACGCCAAGGAGGGTACCTAGGGTTACAATGTCGGTATCTAGGAGTAAGGAGTCTGGACAAATCTTGAAGTGTACTACAAGTCTTCGGTAGAGACAGCGCTGATCACGTCTCCCATGTATAGCCTCCGGAGTCCATCTTGGTCACGCACGGGGGTACCTCGGCCCAACCGAGGAGACGGGTTGGCCCGGTTAGCACCCCCTAATCCAGGACACCGTCAATAGCCCCCGAACTGGTCTTCTATGCCGAGGACGATGGTCGACAGATATTACTTCGGATCCGAAGTCTTTGGCTTGACAGACGAGTTCCACTTTGCATTTCGGATTCTCTTAACAGAACACCGACATCCGTGGTCCAACCGAGCTGGTATCCTGCCCGAGGGGTGTAGATATCTTAGCCTCGAAGGCTGGTCGTACAGGTATGAACAATCCAATCCTGCCTGACAACTTTATCGAAGAGGCTCGCCCCATGATGGGTCGAGCAGTTACTGCCTCAACCTCAAATCGCGGTTCGAGGCAGCCCGTTTACTGGCACGTCCTTTCGAAACAGAGATCGTGCCTGCTTTCTTAGGGATATTATCAAGTTTTTGTTTCCCCCCCATAAATCTCAACGGAATTTTTGATAGTGGCTGCGAATTTATCGGCGCAGCAGGGGGACTCTTGGCCTTTCACAGGCCTATAAGAATCAAAGGGGGAACAGCGCAACAACGTACGCTTCCATTCCTTCCCTACTGCTACGTCGTCCTGCTCCAGCGCCCAGATCCAACTAGCACGCCCGTCTTTTTTGCGAGCTCAGCTTCTCAACCAGCCATGGCCGACACCCTCAAGGGGCACTGGGGCGGCTCCACGGTGACAGTGGCGACTATCGCCGAGCTGCGCGACGCGGGGTATCTAGCCCCCACCATCGCTGCCTGCGCTCTAGAGGCCAACCAGCTAGTGCCCGCTCCCAACGCCGGGGAATGGGTGGTCTTCGTCCCCCACCTCATCCGAGGCCTGGGGTTCCCGCTGCACCCCTTTGTGCGCGGGGTATTGTACTACTATGGGTTAGATTTCCACCATCTGGCCCCTAACTCCGTTCTCCACCTCGCCGCTTTCATAACGGTCTGCGAGGCCTTTCTTCGCTGTGAGCCACACTTCGGCCTGTGGCTGAAACTCTTCGGGATCAAACCGAAGTCAAGTGGCTCAGAGCTCGCGGAGTGCGGAGGGGCCATGATCATCAAGAACCAGGGGGCCACCTGGTTCAAGGGCACCTTCATCGAAACAGTGAAGGAGTGGCAGAGGGAATGGTTCTACATCACCGAGCCCCTCGCTGTTGGTCAAACCGAGGTCCTAACCTTCTCAGCCAGGCCTCCCAGGAAGCTCAAATCCTGGAAGGAGAAGGGCGTTGCTTGGGGAAATCCAGAAGAGGCGGAGACCCTGGTCGATAGGATCCTGTGGTGGTCCACGGTGGGGAAAGTCGAGCTGGCCGACGTCATCAACGTCATGCTCAACTGCCGGATACTGCCTCTCCAACTTCAGGCTACCCCGATGTGGGCACAAAAGCCCGAGGACATGGACACCATCAACACCTTCTTCCGCTCCACCTTGGCAACCATGTGGTCCAAGCTCATGAAGCTAGCCAAGGATAAGATTCCTCCAGCGGGGAAGGACCGCGGCCTCGAACACGGCTACGAGGCCCCCCCGGTAAGTGTTTTCGCCCTTCAATATTTGTTGCTTTGCTCATTGTGCCGAGGAGCTAAGTTTTTACTTGAACTGTCGTGTTTTGACATTTTCCAGAAGTGGTCGGCCTGGGTAAAAGGGGTACGATGCCCAGCCCCACTGCCGGAGCAGCCCCCAACCCCCTGCTCTCGGCCCCAGACGGGGAAGTCCAGTGCTCGGACCAGGGGGACCTCGGTCACCCGGTCAGAAGAGACCCACACCTCTGCCGCTCAAGACGACGGCGCCGAGGAGGCCGAGGAGGAGATTCCCCCTACGAAAGGGAAGAGGTCGACGCTAGAAGACGCCGACGTGGACGTGCCGCCGAAGGGCTCAAAGAGGCCGAGGCGAGCCTCATCCGAGGCCGACAATAAGTCATCGGAGAGGGCCGAGCTCTCCGGTGACTCCGAGGAAGACCCCCTTGCAATGGGGAGGAAGAAACCGACACCACGAGGGTAAGCCAATGCCTCTATCGTTTTTCCTTAAGTCACTTTTCCAGCAAGGGGAATCTTACACAAGTAATGTTTCATGTAGTCCGCCGAGGGTGATCCCCAGCCGTTCTTCAAGTGGGCTGCCATCATCCAGCTTGACTCCAGAGCCCACTGCTTCCTCCCCAAAGCCTGACGGTCTGGGGGAGGCGACATCCACCTTGGTCCCCGAAGTCATCTTGACGGGGGCCGACGAGGTGGTGACCATGGCCGAGGACAACACCTCGGTCCAACAAGATCTGGGGACGGAGCGCCCCGAGGTCATACAAGAACTACTAGGCCAGTCGTTGGCCCAGCCGGAGTCTACCCCGGTTCCACCACAACAGGCGGAGGCCACTCGCGGGGAGACGCCCGAGGTCATCCCTTCGCCCCAGCCTACTGCCCTGGGAAGGGCTGGCGCGGGGTGGACCGAGGAGGTGGAGGAGACCCTGAGGGGTTCTTTCATCAAGGAGGAGCACCGTGCCTTGATGGGCACGACGCTGGAGAGCTACCGGTCCGCAGGGGCCGCCCTGCACAAGGTTTTCAAGAACCTCGTAGCAGGTTTCGAGGTACGCATTCTACGCATTCAGCGTGTTTATTTGAGCTGTTTGTTTTTGCGAGTTCTGTCCGAGGACATAAGAATATAGCCTTCTAAACGGCTTAGTGAGTGAGTAGCCCCCGAGCCCGAAGTCGGTTTCAAGAAACCGGCATCGGGGTCGTTTGATGTAAAAGGAGCTGATAAGTGACCTGGATTATTCCCTTTATAATGAGAATCCATTTTGTTCCAGGTTTCATCCTCGATCCCGGACTCCGTCTCCAAAGAGATGGCGGAGATAAACCGGAAACTGGAGCAGTCTCAAGGTAAGCGAGTTAAACTTGCCTTTGTATTTCGACTAAATACAAGTAATATATATGAAAGAAGGAAGCTAAGGCCGAACTGTATTGACAGCGGAGTTGGAGATGCTCAGGGCCGAGCTCGACAGAGCTCGGAAAGAAGTGCGGCAACAGGAGATTGCTGCCGCCGCGGCCGAGAGGGCACGGGCCGCCGAGAGGGCACGGGCCGCCGAGAAGGCGGCCGGAGAGAAGCACCAGGCAAGGGTGCTAGAGGTCGAGGAGACCCTGAAGGGCGTGTTCGAAGCACGCGACAAACTTCAGGAGGAGGGGCAGTAGATGAAGAAGGAGCTCGAGACGCTGCAGCGTGCCTACTCCGAGCTCAAGACCTCGGCCCGAGCGGACCGCGAGGTGCTCCAGCAAGTGGAGCAAATCGCCTCGGGTAAGAGATTGTTGCTGCAGTGTACGTTTAGCAGCAAATGGTGTGTCGAGCTCACCCAATTATGGCGTTCCGCAGAGGTCTTCGAGGAACTCCCGCAGAGCGCCGAGTATGCGGTGGCATACTTCGGCCAGCTGGCGGGCCACGAGGCGGAGAAAGCCTTCTGGGGTCAATTCCCGGGGTCGCCGTCTGCACAGCTGCTGAATCATCGAGTGAAGCAGCTGGTCGAGCTCTTCCGCATGACAAGACCGGCGCTCCAGGACCTCTGCGTCGCCTTGTGGCCCGCCGAACCCATGCCGAAGAGTTTCTTCAGCCTGACGGCCCGTCTCCAAAATGCCGTGCCTTGCGTCGAGCGTTGGAAGAGGTCTACGTGCTTCGAAGGGGCACGGAGGGCATATGCTTGCGTGAAGACTCACTTCCGCAAGGTTGATGTGGAGACGTGTGCCGCTGGCCCTCCTGCCGACAAGCCGTGGACCGCCGAGCAGTTTTTCACCGAGGTTGAGGCGGGAGCTCGGACCACCGAGGCCATGTGCCTCAAGGACACTCTGTACTTTTAGGTGATACTTCGGAATACCGGAGTAGATGATGTAAAAACATTTATCTCGTGTTTGAATGAAGATGGCTTGAATTTCCATATGTTGTTAGTTTATGATTCGATTATTCCTCCAATATGACTGTTCAAAATGAGAGTGGCCAGTCGTCGGCTTCAGCCCCAGTGTAGGTTATACAGAGGGTGTTCCTTAAAGCATACTGGACCCTTGGCCGACGTCTCGGTACCCGGAGGCGGTCAATGACTTAGAGGAACTAGGCAATCGGACTATAGTGGCTTGACATCTTTCATTTAGTCGTAGGAGTTTGACTGTGGGGGCTGAGGACCAGCCCCCAGCATAGGAAGTGTGCGGCCAACGCGGCCGAGGCCTAGGCCATAGCACACTTCGGCTGGAAGTGAAAGCCCTTTGTTTGACATGGGTGATCTCTATCGTCACATCGCTTGACGCGGTCTCCGGATGGCAGACCAGTTTACGCTTACCTAGATAGTCAGTTTTCGGCTTTCTCCACTGAGGCGCCATGCCAATTAACCTGGCAGCGCAATCGCAGTGGTTCTCCCGTTATGCCCTTAGCCGAATACATCGGAAACGTAAGGGGTACACATAGGAGCCGGGCAACCCAACTATTGACCGAAATCTAGGTTCGAAACTGATGCATATAAGGCCAAAAATCCGGGACACCGAATACATCGGACTTTCATATACAATTGCATCTTGTTAAAGTACTTCATCGTCCCGGAGCTGTGCTCGATAAAGAAATACAATAAAGACCTTGAAAGGGCATGGTTTTCTTTATTTCATAACATCAATCGTGTACATGCCCAGGTGGGACGAGAGTAATTGAAAGAGTACAACGTAAATAGTAAGGAAGGGAGGGAAAAACAGGTCGGATAATTGCTGACGGATTTTAAAGGATCCGGACCGAAGCCTGCCGCACGTCTGCGTTTCCGAACTGTTGACCAGATCATCCCGATTAACGACAAAGGATTTGCAAAGGTCGATGCCCTATCGGCCCTTTTATACACTCGAAGTGTTTGATTGACCGAGTTCCTCAAAGGGAGGTGTTTGCCGGAGTCATTCTGTGGTTAAGGTCACAGAGACGTAAATATGCCCGGCTATTTCTTTTACAGATACCTGCATGTGCAGGGGCTCTAAGCCTCGTCTTCGCGTGATTAATCCGCGCCCGACGTGTGGGTAGTTGTGGTGGCTCCTCGACATCCTAGGGAATTTTGAGTGCGAAGTTATGTACCCTGGGGACGTAGTGCCCGCAGTTGGGGCATGCGAGGAGCCCGCATCCCTATTTCGGGTGCGGGGGTAGCTGGCTGAGGCCGACTTGTGCAGCCCGGGCTCGCTTCAAAGAGCGAGCGGCGCGTTTATCGCTGCGGGCTGCCTCCTCGGACGCTTGGACCTCGGCTGCAAAAGCCGCGGTCTGTTCCTCTGTCCGGAGGGAACGCTCGGTGTTACCATTAACTGTGATAACACCGTTGGGTCCCGGCATTTTGAGCTTGAGGTAGGCGTAATGCGGGACCGCGTTGAAGCGTGCAAAGGCTGTGCGTCCTAGGAGCGCGTGGTATCCACTCCGGAAGGGTACGATGTCGAAGATTAACTCCTCGCTTCTAAAGTTCTCGGGCGAACCGAAGACTACCTCGAGGGTGACTGTCCCGGTACAACGGGCCTCGACGCCCGAAATGACACCTTTAAAGGTGGTAGAGCTCGGCTTTATCCGAGATGAGTCAATGTCCATCTTCCGAACTGTGTCCTCGTAAATGAGGTTAAGACTGCTTCCCCCGTCCATCAGGACGCGTGTTAGATGATAACCATAACCAATAGGGTCCAGGACGAGCGCCGCAGATCCGCCATGCCTTATGCTGGTCGGGTGGTCGTGCTTGTCGAAAGTGATCGGATAAGCCGACCATGGGTTATACTTCGGGGCGACTGGCTCCAACGCGTATACGTCCCGAAGCACACGTTTTCTCTCCCGTTTAGGGATATGGGTGACATAGATCATATTGACCTCTGTTACCTCGTTGGGAAATTTCTTTTGCCCTCCATTATTGGGCTACCGAGGTTCATCCTCGTCGTCGCTGCGGGGTTGGGTTTTATTCTTACTCTCTGCCGCTATCTTGCCGGCTTGTTTGAAGACCCAGCAATTCCTATTAGTGTGTGTTGCTGGTTTTTCCTGAGTACCATGAATCCCGCATGGGCGGTCCAGGAGCCTGTCAAGCTAGCTAGGTCTATCTTTGTTCCCCTTATAGGGTTTTCTTTTCTGCCCGGATTTAGGTCCGGTGAATCCCGCATTGACCGTGGCGTCTTCAGTGTCGCTTCCGCCATTTTTATACCTGCGCTTATTTTTGTTACACTTTGGTTTTCCATTGGCGTCGCTAGTTTCTGAGGTGCCAGCCTCGCCGTTGTGAGTACTTCGGGCTAGCCAGCTATCTTCTCCCGCGCAAAAGCGGGTCATCAGTGAGGTCAGGGCAGCCATAGTTCTCGGCTTGTCTTGGCCGAGTTGTCGAGCCAACCATTCATCTCGAATATTATTTTTAAACGCAGCGATGGCCTCGGCTTCGGAGCAGTCTATGATCTGGTTCTTTTTGGTGAGAAACCTGTTCCAGAACTTCCGAGCTGATTCGCCGGGCTGCTGGGTGACACGGCTGAGGTCATCGGCGTCCGAAGGTCGAACATACGTGCCCTGGAAGTTCGCTCGAAAAGCATATTCTAGGGCTTGCCAACTGCCGATAGAATTAGGTGGGAGGCTGTTGAGCCAATGCCTCGCCGGCCCCTTGAGCTTGAGAGGCAGGTATTTAATGGCATGGAGATCATCTCCTTTGGCCATGTGTATATGTAAGAGAAAATCCTCGATCCAAACTGCTGGGTCCGTGGTGCCATCGTATGAATCTACATGGATGGGTTTAAACCCTTCCGGGAATTGATGTTCCATTACCCTGTCTGTGAAGCAGATTGGGTGAGCCGGACCTCGGGACCGAAGAGCATCTCGTCGGAGGTCGGGAGAAAATCGTGAGTAGGCTTGGTCGCGGGCGCGGCCGTTCCTATCCATCCAGGCATCGTAGCCGTCCGGCCCGGCGGGCGCACGTCCCCTTGACCCCTAGATGGACCGAGGGGGAGCCCGTTTTTCCTCAATACGACGTCTCGCATCGTGAGGATCTATGTAATCCACGGGGTCCTTGCCATGACGGCGTGCAGGTGGCCGTTCCTCGGGGTCTTCTCGTCTTGGCCTGTCCCGGCCTCTAGGGGGCCGATCGAGGTCGTCCGCGAGTTCTTCATCAAATTCTGGTAGGAGGCGCCTGCGTGGGTAAGACTTCGGCGCACTATGGCGTCGGTTCTCCATATTCTGCTCGGTGAAGAGCACTTCAACCCACTTTTCATTTAGCGCGTCGGTATTTTCCTGCAACTGCTGCTGCTTGTGTTTTAAGCTCCGGGCCGTCGCAACAAGGTGTCGCCGGAAGCGTTCTTGTTCGAAGGGGTTCTCGGGGACGATGAAGTCCTCGGTACCAAGGTTGTCGTCCTCCTCGGACTCCGGCATGTAATTGTCGTCGGCCCCTTCGAAGAGGTCATCGGGATCGGAGTCCACAAGAGGTCGGTCTGGTGTGCCGTTCCTTAGTGTGGAGGCTTGAATGTCCTCCTCATTATTATCGGCGTCGCCGTCCTCCTCATTGCCGTTATTGGCTGTTGCGTCATTGCCACTGGGTTCCCCATTATTGCCCCTTCGGCGCCGTCGCCGGCGTCTTGGAGGGGATTTGGGGGTGTCCACCATGTAGACATCATAGGTGGATGTGGCGGTCCACTTGCCCGCGTTGACCGAGGGCAAGGTGTTCTCGATGGGGCCGTCGGCGCCCTCCTCCATATCTGAGGGTTCGCCGTAGTCCAACACGTCGGTTAAATCATCGATCGTGGCGACTAGGTGGGTGGTGAGTGGGATGTAAATTTCCCTATCGTCGGCTTTAAGTCCGATCTGATCGTAGACCGAAGTCTTGCCGTCCGAGATGGACATGCTCTGGATGCGACAAAGCATCTCATCAAGGTGAGATAACTCTTCGGGATCCATGGAAGCGCCGGAGGCAGGGCTGATTCCAAGCACATCCGGTGTGTGACCAGGTGCGTCTTCAGAGCGAAGGAAATCTGAACATACTTTGGAGTTCTGATTCGAAATCAACTCCGGCATCGATATCTCTTCGGGAGTGGGAGCCGGATCTCTTTCCGGACTAGTGGTCAGGGAGAGATCAGCCGGAGTGGCGGCGTCAGTAATCTCAAAAGATGTCAAGACAGAGTTCAGCTCCGGAGTCGAGCCTCCAGAACCGGCCGAGCTTTCGATCAAGCCGGGCGTCCATCCCGATAGGATTAGTTCGCCGCGGGAATCGGCAGTGTACTCAAGGCCACCGAAAGTTACGATCCGTCCTGGGGCGTAGTTCTCGACGGATGTCAGGTGTCCCGTTGAATCGGCGCAGAATACCATGCTGCCGAAGACGAAAAGCTGTCCGGGGACGTAGACGTCCCCAGAGCTGTTGGCATGATTGATCCGTAGATGAGCCATCGACCCTTCTGGTGATCACACAGCGGAACTCTCAATGAAAGCACCAGTGTCGGTGTAAAAACCGGCAGACCTCGGGGTAGGGGGTCCCGAGCTGTGGATTCCGGATCGATGGTAACAGAGACAATAGAGACGATGTTTACCCAGGTTCGGGCCCTCTTGATGGAGGTAAAACCCTACGTCCTGCTTCTTTTATATTGATAGAGATGTATCGAGTACAGAGTTGATCTACCTCGAGATCGTAATGTGTCTAACTTCTATGGCTAGGTGAGCAATGTTGCGTTGATGTCCCCTCTACGGGCTAAACCCTATGGCTTATATACACGCCAAGGAGGGTACCTAGGGTTACAATGTCGGTATCTAGGAGTAAGGCGGCTGGACAAATCTTGAAGTGTACTACAAGTCTTCGGTAGAGACAGCGCCGATCACGTCTCCCACGTATAGCCTCCGGAGTCCATCTTGGTCACGCACGGGGGTACCTCCGCCCAACCGAGGAGACGGGTCGGCCCAGTTAGCACCCCCTAATCCAGGACACCGTCAAGTAGGATATAAACACCATGAACATAAATATTATGGAGGCTATGTTGGTTTTGAATCAACTACATGCGTGAACATGTGCCAAGTCAAGCCACTTGAAACATTCATAGGAGGATACCATATCATCATACTACATCACAATCATTTTAATGCATGTTGACACCCAAGATAAATCATTATCCACTCCTAGCTACTTAAGCATGGCATGAGCAACTATAATCTCTAATTGTCATCATAGACATGTTTAATCATAATATGCTGAATCATGGATACAAAGTTAAACATATTTACAAAAACAAAAACAAGTTGAGTTCATACCCGCTTTTCCTTGCCACAGTCACTTCATCAAATTATCGTCATTATTGCCTTTCACTTGCACGACCGAATGATATGAAAATAATAATAGTGCAAGAGTGCCGTGGACTAAGCTGGAATCTGTAAACATTTTATTCAAAGGAGAAGACAAGGTAACATGGGCTCTTTGTTAGATTAACAATAATGCATACGAGAGCCACTCAACATTTTCATCGTGGTCTTCTCCTTACTACAACTCAACGAAAAGAAAAGAAATTCAGAGAAACACACTGAAATATTTTTGGAGTTTTCAGTTTTTTTTAAGGAAGCAATTTAAAGAAGACAAAACAGAAACGAGAAAAAAAACTATTTACACGGGAAAGCTCCCAACAAGCAAAAGAAGAAAAGGGAAATATTTTTGGGCTTTCTTTTAATACAACAACTAATTAAACTAGAAAGAAAAACCGAAAAGAAGCAAGAAATGTTTTTGGATTTTCTCAAAGTTTTTTCAAACACCCAAGAAGAAAACGAGAAAATAAAACTAACATGGATTATACAATGAAAGAGGATGAACACCGACAACTGAAATGAAATGTGTGATCATGAATATAATGTCGGTGAGAAGTACGTACTCCCCCAAGCTTAGGCAGTTGCCTAGCTTGGTCTACGGCCATCCATAGTAGCCATCCGGTCCCACATGAAAGTGCTGAGGCAGCGGCACCTGAGCATCCCAATCCTGGGCCTCATCCTCTGCCACTGCCAATGCGTTCCGGTAAGCAACGATGTCCGGTGGCATAACAGTATATCCGTTCCTGGCATGGGAATCAAACAAAGCAGGTGCAGGCAACGGAATAATATCACGAGTATCCTCACTAAAAACCAAGTTATAACGAATGTTGTGAGGAGGCTCAGGAGCATCAAGAAAGTGGTGGTCCCTCATAGACTGGTGATCTAGGTAAACTCTGGGCAACATATAATCATGTGGGCGTATGTTAACATTAAAACGTCTCGCTAGGCGAGTAGCATAAATACCACGATGAATTTTACCCTTAGTGCTATTAGTGTGCAGGCGGCATGCAATGATAGCTCCCAAGTTATAAGTGTTGTCATTATGCAGTGCGCGGTGTAAAATGGCAAAGTCGGGTGCACATAGTGCACCCCCTTGCTCTCTAGCAGTCAAGCATTTCCCTATGAATAAAGAATAGTAATGAACAGCTAGAAATTGCAAGCTAGTGGCTCGGGCTTTCGACACGCCCCTTTCCTCTCCCATAGTTAAAGTGTGGAGGAAGCCCTCAAACTCCTCCGGTCGAGGCTCTCTTATTTCCCCATCAAAGGGGATCAAACATATCTCTCAAAACTCAGCAAGCGGTATCTGATGATGTTCATCATATAAATCAAAGCGCATTGCAGGGGGTTTGAGCCTATTCAGGAAATGAAAGTTTTGCACAAAGGAATTTGTAAGGATGTGGTGCTGGTCACACTCATCTACGAGGAAGTCGGTCAATCCGGCATTAGCAACAAATTGCGCGAACTCTTGGTAGAATCCGGCTTCGTTCATGAAGGCATTGTGCGGCCATTTGCACGGTCGGACCTCCGTTCTACACGGGATGTTGAGGTCGCTGTCTGATGAGTTCCCAAGGACTCCCTTGGCGTTCCGCTTAGAGGAACTCCTCCGGAAGAAATTCATTTTCTTAAGAGCAAATTTCTGAAAACTTTTGGGCCACAAAAAGATGTTAACAAAACTTCACAAAATTGATAGCAACTACTCATATGGATGTCTAGAGACTACATCAATCATTCAAACTACTTGGAACTCAAAGAATTCAATATGCAAGCTCATTTTAAGTATCACCAAGAGCAACTAATTATGCAAAATATAATCCACTAGAGCAAAAACTAATTGGAGCAATGGGAGAGTCACATACCAAGGAGCAATCTCCCAAAACAGTTTTGGAAACGGGGCTCCAAGCAAAGAGATCGAAAATCTCAGGTTTGGGAGCAAGAACGCGAGAGAGAGAGCTACCAGGAATTTTTGCTAGAGGTAAGAGACGAAGTGGCCTGAAGGAATAAGTGAGGGGGTCCCTGTGGGGCCCACAAGCCACCAGGGCACGCCAGGGGGGGTGGCGCGCCCTGGTGCCTTGTGGGCACCTGGGGCATCCCCCTGGTATGTTTCTAGTGCCAAAAATTCTTAAACATTCTATAAAAATTCATGTAAAAATTTTAGATCATTCTGAGCACTTTCATTTTTGGGCACCTTTTTTATTGCACGGATAATTCAGAAAATAGGACAATCATGGCATTTTATTGCATTTAACTAAAAATAACAGAAAACAAAAAGTGGGTACAGAAGGTTGTGCTTACTAAATTCATCGACCACATGCCTCTCAAAAAGAATCCATTAATAAGGTTGATCAAGTCTTATTAACAAACCATTTCCGAGTAACATGAAACCGAAGAACCTTCGTAGAACACTAGGTTACCTCAATGGGGATGTGTACCTCCCCAATAATAAGAGTTTCATATTTCTTTTTGACAGTAGGAAGAGGGAACTGAAAACTTCCAATAGTAATTGTCGGAGTTTTTTCAATAACATGAATATCGTTTACTTGAAATTGTTTCTTTGGAAAGTGCACCGTATGTTCATTACCATTGATATGAAAAGTGATCTTGCTTTTGTTGCAATCAATAACAACCCCTGCAGTATTCAAAAAGGGTCTACCAAGGATAATCGACATGTTGTCGTCCTCGGGCATATCAAGTATAATAAAGTCTGTTAGGATAGTAACATTTCCAACTACAACGGGCACATCCTCACAAACACCGATAGGAATGGCAGTTGATTTGTCAGCCATTTGCAATGATATTGCAGTGAGAGTGAGTTTATTCAAATCAAGTCTTTTATATAAAGAGAAGGGCATAACACTAACACCGACTCCTAAATCACACAAAGCAGTTTTGACATAATTTCTTTTAATGGAGCATGGTATAGTTGGTATTCCTGGATCTCCTAGTTTCTTAGGTACTCCATCCTTAAAAGCATAATTTGCAAGCATGGTAGAAATTTCAACTTCAGGTATATTTCTTTTATTTGTGACAATGTCTTTCATATATTTAGCGTAAGGAGGCATTTTCAACATATCAATCAGACGAGTACGCAAAAAGACGGGTCTAAGTATTTCAACAAAGCATTCAAAGTCTTCCTCATCTTTCTTCTTAGATGGTTTAGGAGGAAAGGGCATGTGTTTTTGAACCCATGGTTCCCTTTCTTTACCATGTTTTCTAGCAACGAAGTCTCTTTTATCATAACGTTTGTTTTTAGGAGGTGGGTTATCAAGATCAACAACAGGTTCTATTTCAACATCATTATCAGGTTCTTTATCATTATCTGGCTGAGCATCCACATGAGCATCATCATTATCATTATCATTAGGTGAATGTTCATTACCAGATTGTGTTTCAGCATCGGAAATAGAAACATCATTATTATCCTCAGAGGGTTTTTCTACCTCAGGTTCACTAGAAGTATGCAAAGTCCTATCATTTTTCTTTTTCTTTTTCTTTTTAGATGGACTGGGTGCATCAACATTAATTCTTTAAGAGTTTTGTTCAATTTTCTTAGGGTGACCTTCAGGATAAAGTGGCTCCTGAGTCATTCTACCTCCTCTAGTCATTACTCTAACAGCATGATCATTCATATTGTTATTCATTTCATTGAACAATTCACTTTGAGATTTAGCAACCTGTTCTAACTGGGTTTGAACCATAGATGCATGTTTACCTACACCTTTGACATCATTAGCAATTCTAAACAACAAGTCACTAAAGCGATCAATCATGTAGGCATTTCGTTTCAATTGTTTCATAACATTTGCACTGAAATGATCTTGCTTAATAATATAATTGTCAAATTCATGCAAGCATTGACTAGGAGGTTTGTTATAAGGAATATCACCTTCCTCAAACTTTATAAGAGAATTTACCTCTACCATCTGTGACGGTGTGTCAAGACCATGTATTTCTTCAATAGGTGGCAAATTCTTAACATCTTCAGCTTTAATACCTTTTTCCTTCATACATTTCTTTGCTTCTTCCATATCTTTAGGACTGAGAAATAAAATACCCCTCTTCTTCGGAGTGGGTTTAGGCGGTGGTTCAGAAAGTATCTAATCATTATCATTCTTCAATATATTATTGAATAGTTCCTCAGCTTGTTCAATAGTTCGTTCCCTGAAAACACAACCAGCACAACTATCTAGGTAGTCCCTAGAAGCATCGGTTAGCCCATTATAGAAGATATCAAATATTTCATTTTTCTTAAGAGGATGATCAGGCAAAGCATCAAGTAATTGGAGAAGCCTCCCCCAAGCTTGAGGGAGATTCTCTTCTTCAATTTGCACAAAGTTAAATATTTCCTGTAAAGCAGCTTGTTTCTTATGAGCAGGAAAATATTTTTCAGAGAAGTAATAAATCATATCCTGGGGACTACGCACACAACCAGGAGCAAGAGTATTATACCATATCTTAGCATCACCCTTTAACGAGAAAGGAAATAACTTAAGAATATAGTAGTAGCGAATTTTTCCTCATGAGCGAATAGGGTGGCTATATCATTTAATTTAGTAAGATGTGCCACAACGGTTTCAGTCTCATAGCGATGGAAAGGATCAGATTCAACCAAAGTAATTAACTCAGGATCAACACAGAATTCATAATCCTTATCAGTAACGGATATGGGAGAGGTAGCAAACTTAGGATCATATTTCATTCTCTCCCTCATAGATTTTTCTTTCATTTCAGCAAGCAATTTTATAACCTCATCTCTATCATTACA
This sequence comes from Elymus sibiricus, assembly GCA_039707655.1. Taxonomy (NCBI): domain Eukaryota; kingdom Viridiplantae; phylum Streptophyta; class Magnoliopsida; order Poales; family Poaceae; genus Elymus; species Elymus sibiricus. Next base: position 467,822,191 of record CM077666.1, on the reverse strand, counting down.
AGCAAGAATAGCTCTAGCCGTCTCCCTATCAAAGACATGTTCATCAGGTGATTCAACTCTAGTAGGAGAGCTAGGCATAATAGGTGAATCATAATTCTCAAGAGTTTCAACATTTTTAGCATTCTCAATTTCTTTAGCTTTAGCAAGTTGTTCATCAAGAAATTCACCAAGTGGCACAGTATCATCAAGCAAAGTACTAGCATCATCATAAGTATCATTCATAGCAGAAGTAACATCATCAATAACTTGAGACATATCAGAGTTAATAGCAGGTGGTGGTGTTGCAAGCTTACTCAAAACAGAAGGTGAATCAAGTGCAGAGCTAGATGGCAGTTCCTTACCTCCCCTCGTCTTAAAGGGAACGATCTTGGTCTTAGCGTCTTTCAGATTCTTCATAGTGATCAACAGATATAAATCCCAAGTGACTCAGCAAATAAAGCTATGCTCTCCGGCAACGGCGCCAGAAAAAGGTCTTGATAACCCACAAGTATAGGGGATCGCAACAGTTTTTGAGGGTAGAGTATTCAACCCAAATTTATTGATTCGACACAAGGGGAGCCAAAGAATATTCGCAGGTATTAGCAGTTGAGTTGTCAATTCAACCACACCTGGAGACTAAATATCTACAGCAGAGTGATCAGTAGCACAATAATATGGTAGTTTGATAGCAATAGCAATAATAGTAACAGTAACAGTAGCAGCAATAGTTTTGTAGCAATTGTGACAGTAGTAGCAACAGTAGTAACTTAGCAAAGAACAATATGTGAAAAGCTCGTAGGCATTGGATCGGTGATTATGTTGGATAACATTCATCATGTAACAGTCATAACCTAGGGCGACACAGAACTAGCTCTAATTCATCAATGTAATGTAGGCATGTATTCCGTATATAGTCATACGTGCTTGCGATAAGAACTTGCATGACATCTTTTGTCCTACCCTCCCGTGGCACCGGGGTCCATAAGGAAACTAAGGGATATTAAGGCCTCCTTTTAATAGAGAACCGGAACAAAGCATTAACACATAGTGAATACATGAACTCCTCAAACTACGGTAATCACCGGAAAGAATCCAAATTATTGTCACCTTGGGGTATGCGGACCATAACACATAGCAGGAGCGTATAACTTGCAAGATCGGATCGAGAACACAAATATATTCATGAAAACATAAAGGGTTCAGATCTGAAATCATGACACTCGGGTCCTAGTGACAAGCATTAAGCATAGCAAAGTCATAGCAACATCAATCTCAGAACATAGTGGATACTAGGGATCAAACCCTAACAAAACTAACTCGATTACATGATAAATCTCATCCAACCCATCACCGTACAGCAAGCCTACGAAGGAATTACTCACTCCCGGCGGTGAGCATCATGAAATTGGTGATGGAAGATGGTTGATGATGACGATGACGAAAGACCCCCCCTCTCCGGAGCCCCTAACGGACTCCAGATCTGGCCTCCCGATGAAGAACAGGAGGTGGCGGCAGCTTCGTATCGTAGAACGCAATGAAACTTCCTCTCTTATTTTTTTCTCTGGAATTGTGAATTTATAGGCTTGAGATTAGGGTCAGCGGAGCCACGTGGGCCCCACAAGCCACCAGGGCGCGCCAGGGGGGTGGCGCGCCCTGGTGCCTCGTGGGCAGCAGGTGCCCCCCTCCAGTGGATCTTGGCTTCAGTATTTTTTATTTATTCCATAAAAAATCTCTAAAAAGTTTCGTCCAATTCCGAGAACTTTTATTTATGCACGAAAAACAACACCATGGTAGTTCTGCTGAAAACAGCGTTAGTCCGGATTAGTTTCATTCAAATCATGCAAATTAGAGTCCAAAACAAGAGCAAAAGTGTTTGGAAAAGTAGATACGACGGAGACGTATCAATCCCCGTTTCAGAAAGAGCGCCGTCGTCGCACAAAGAAGCCGGACGAAGCCCGTTCGAAGAGAAACGAGGAGCGTGCCGCCAAGAGGGGGAGGAACTAGTGATATAGTCATGTTGAACTCGCTTAGTTAAAGTAGTTGTGAACGAGAACTTGTTTGCCATGTCGAACTACTCGGTGTTGTCGATTTGCTACGTATTTACTATGTTGAACCTATTTGATATGTCGATTTGCTACCTACCTATTTGCTACCTATAATGTGTGAGATCATCATATTTTCATATGCAAACACTATTTGCTACTGTGTGTTCAACTATCAGTCATATTTGTAATTCAAATGGTCAAATCTGGCTAAACTTAGCGCAAAGGGTCAAAACACGAAAATAGCCCTCTCATGGGGCTGGGACGGAAAAAACTTGGACTCTGGTCGTAGCTGCATCTTCCCTGGCGCTGGCGTGTGGGTCCACGAACCAACTTTGAGATTATTTCTGCTGTGCTCCTTCTAATGGACGTTTTTTTACCATTCCTTTTACTCTCTTTTCCCTTTCATAGTAAGCTTGCACGTGCAACGCACGTCTCGACTGAAAGCATGCTATACTATGAAACATAAATATTTCTATCATAATATAGAATAACTCTCTTGAGAATTTCAAACATGATGCAAGGTGCATAGAATTCCTAATTCCCGAGTCATAAAGACGTGTTGATTGTTTCATGAACCAACATGCCCCTTACCCAATAGGGCGACACCAGGCATTAGTCGGGCGATCACATTCAGCGATCGGCCCCCTTCCCGAGCTGTGCGGTCGAGATGTTTGCGCCGCTGGATTTGCCCTACTACCCTGGCTTCCGTACCCCCTCAGCACCACTTGCTACGCCGCTCCCTAGCAGACGTCGGTCCCCCGTATCACTGCTCGTAGCGCCCCGCTCCGCAGCATCGCCGTAGCCAACGCCGGCCGCCCCAAGGCACCGCTCGCAGCAATGAAACATGGCGTTTGCAGTGCCACCTAGCCCGACTCACACAGCTGTCGTCAGCTCGCTCGCCTTCCTCACAGAACGGCGTCGCTTGGCTCGCAGCAAACCATCAGGCTGTATCGATATCATATCTTTACCACCAAAATAAGACATGAATCATGCTACTCATTACCTACAGGTCCTGACCAATGTAGTTCAATGGCCAGCCCTTCCCCCTGCGACTGTACCAAGCGACGGCCGATACATACCCGTCGACGGACAATGCGGATGCCTGAGCTAGTGGAGCGAGAATAACACTTATTACATGGAGATCCTGAACAATATAGTTCATTTGACATCATTTAGTGTTCATTCTTCCATGGTCAGGTCCTGACCAATGGAGGTATAACAAAATTTGCAATCTATCCATTTTAAATAGCATGCCTCTCCTGTAACTTTCAGAAAACGTACTGGCATGTCCTATGCCCAAATAAGGGTCATTCCAGGTCCACAAACAAATTGATAAATACAGGTAGCCGTTCAAGATTGTAAGTCTAATAGTAGCTCTTAGATGACAAATGACAAAATCTAATAGTGACCAGGATGGACATCCCATCATGCCTCTAATTTGGGGCTCTACTTAGCCTTTGTTTGTTTGGTATGAATTTAGGTGGTCCACTCAAATTTTCATCTAAGCTCAATAAAACTGAGCCATCTATAGCCAGTCTTTCCACGGCCAATAGCAACTTTACACAAAATAGCTCATCATCAACCGACAAAAGCATCAACTACCATCAGCGATGCATGTGAAATCGCATCCCAAGTCCTAAAGGTATATGGCTATTGAATATCAGGAAACAAGAAAGCAGCAAGGCAATGAAAATGGATGGATTCCATGGAAGCATGATCTCTCTGCCCTCCTACCATTGTGAATCTTGATTATGGCAGGGAGAAACTGCTGAGTTGCCTTCTTTGGTTCCCGGGTATAGACACCTGCAGTACACAACTTTCTGTAGCAAAATGTAAAATGTTAACACTGTTCTAAATGGATTTGCTAATAAAACTCAACATTCAAGTAGGTGTGAGTGTGCAAGCCACGCGAAACCATTCTTTCCGCCAATCAACATTATTTCAAAGCAAAAGAGATTGAGAAATGAAAGAACACATCAACGCAGAACCATGGCAGGTTGTCTCTGCATAATGATACTGACAAACTTTGCAAACGCGTATGGAAAAAGTACAGTCGTGAACCATGGTGCATATATATAACAATGTATGAATTAAGATGATGAGCATTACAGCAGGGGGAGGTAATTGACCTTAAATCACTTACATATGAATATGTCTTCTCTAAATGTAGGCCCTGGCTGAGAAGCAAGACGGATCTGGACATTCAGTAACTAAAGCCACAAACTTATCGACCTCTTCATCCTTGAACAACATATTTCTATAAGATAGTAATATATCTGTATATGCACCGAACAAGGCCTGTATGTTGCAACGGAAGAACACTCATGAATGTAATCAACTGAACTAAAAATTTACTAATATGTCTAGCAGCACACACCTCTCCTCCTCGTTCCTCCTCACCACAATTGCATTCCATAGTATGGTTATACATATCCTCAAACATGTAGGAACTAATATTTTTCTTTCTCACGTGCCTGAAGAAATACTTAGATTTACATGCTAGAAAACTAATTGGATGAAAAGTACATTTGTCGCTCATTGTTGTCCTTGTATAAAAAAAGTACGAACAAAGACATAAACTCACCAATCCTTGTTGTCTCTCTTTATATACAGAGCATTTAACCTCTGCCTCACACAGGGTATATATGTCTCAGCATGCGGCATGTACCTTTTGTCAATGTCAACATACTCAAATACGACTTCTATACCAAGTTCCAATGTAACAGGCTGTCAAGAAAAAAGATGCAATATCAAAGGTGAGAATGGCAGTCTATTGGCCAATATATTCTACTATAATAATTAGTCTAAAGGAGAAAAAACGCATAATGTGTGATAAATTAGTACAAAGATAAATAAAATTATAGAAATGTGGAACAAACCTTGACCTTAGGAGTTGCAGCAACCATAATCCTTTTACCAGTTTCATAGCTCCCAATTAATGCAACCTGATAGTTTATCCATCCCTTCACCTGGTGACCTCTTGGACTTAAGTAGAGATGATTTCTGAAACAAAATGTGAGATGTTTAATCTGGCCCTCACCGAAACACACTTCTGTACTTTCTCTTGCAAAATATGTATTCAAATAGCTTGCATAGAAAGTGGTGTCAAGAAAGGGCCAACTTAATCAAATGGCCTTGCTGCATATAATTGATAACCTTCAAGGTATTTGGAAGTCCATATTTCTTTTATGAAAAATCGTAATAAAGTTCTTTATTTTTGAAGGCCAAATACACTCCCTGAACTCAGAATCTGCATGGAGTTCCAGCAGAAGGCAAAAGCACGAAAGCTGCCTCTAAAAGACTCCAGCTTGAAGGGTCAATAAGAAAGGATTTCCTCTTGCGTCATAACAGAGAACCTGCTGGGCTGGATGCAGAACTTGAATGCCTTTTTCCATCTGCATAACACATTGCAGTTTATGAGAAACCGCAAAAAAATTATATCACCCAAGAGAGGCATGAGCTAGCGCACCTTTGCAACCGAAAACGATAGATGCGCCGACCCAGATCTCGAATCAAAGCACATCAACCGTGAGGGTGTCCCGGACTAGGGGGTACTCGGGCTGCCGGCCTATCTCTCATAGGCCTGGCTGATGGGCCGCTCTCTACATGTCAACGGAAGGTTGGATTATGGACGTCCCCGTGTGTCAGAAGGAAACCTCCGAAGTTCTGGCATCTCCTCCAAGGAATAGATGGCGTAACCTGCGTGTTTATCCCAGATGGTAACCGACCATATGTAACCCTAAGACCCCCTGGTGTCTATATGAACCAGGAGGTTTAGTCCGCAGGGGGGAGATATCATTACCTAGGGTTTAGCCCAGTCGATCTCGAGGTAGATCAACTCTGTAACCTTCATACAATCACATCAATACAATCAAGTAGGACGTAGGGTATTACCTCCCCGAGAGGGCCCGAACCTGGGTAAATCGCTGTCTCTACGTTCCCTGTTACCATCGACTCCTTGACCCATAGTTCGGATCCCCTACCCGAGATCTGCCGGTTTTGGTACCGACATTGGTGCTTTCATTGAGAGTTCCGCCGTGGGACATCAAGGAGCAATGGCTCGCCTAATCATTAGCAACAGCGCTAGCCGCAGGGACACTTTTGTTCCCGGCCAGCTCTTCGCGTTCGGAAGCGTCGTGCTACACGCCGATCTGGCCGGTCACCTTGACCGGCTCGACAGCTTCACCCCCGACCAGGAGATCAGGTTTGGAAACTTAGAATTCGTCGCCGACTCCCGGGGAGATCTTATCCTCACAGGGTCCTCAGCTTCGCCTGACGGACCCACGAATCCTGAAGCGCCGGCTTCGAGTACGGCCAACCCCGCCGCCGAGACGGTAGCCGCTGCAGATTCAACCTTGAGCCCGGATCTGACCTCCGCGCTCGGTTGTCGAACTCCAGCCTCGGCCGAACGTAACTTCGAGACAAATTCTGACACCCCCGTCACGGCCATACTGCGGGTCGACCCCGCAAATTACCCGAACCTGGAGTCAACCGATCTCTCGTCATTAAACGGGATACTAGATCGGATCCAAGCTCTGGGAATCGCCGATGGTCAGTCCTCGGTATACGATCAGATCGGGCTTAAAACCGACGACAGGGAAATTTATACCCCCGCCACTACTCACTTGGTCGCCACTATCGAAGGCCCCTCAGAGGCCTCACCCGTTACCTCCGAACCAAAAACGCATGAGGTGCGGGTTTTCGACCAACAGGCTTCGCCTTCCAGCTCGGCAGCCGAATTCTGCTCCGGAGAGGGTTTAGAGCCGGAGTCCGGCTCAACATGCAAGTCCGGATCCGCTCACCCGCGCCCTGTCAATTATCCAGGTCTCGGCGCACCGGATTCCATGACAATCCAGGACGCGGCCCCCAAAACTCCGGACTTACACTCCGCTGGGATCGAGTTTTTTATCCCGCCCACCCCCCACATTAAGTATTGTCTGGATAACACAGGACGTCCCGACATATGGGACCTGATGTACGTTAAGCAGCAGTCCGGAGAGACAGTCCGGCACTTCTGGGCCATATTCCTTATCATCAAAACTAAGATGACAGACGGCAACGACAAGGACATTCTAGAGATCTTTCGGCAAAACTGCAGAGACGAGGGCATCTTAAACGCCCTCGCCCGCCGCCACATCCAAAATTTCTCTGATTTATCGGATTTGGTGTCCAAATATTGCGCCATGGAGTACGCTTGGCAGGCCCAGCTTGAGCAAAGGGAGTCAACCTGCACAGAGGAACTAAACCGAGCTTGGGCGAAACGCGCGCTCCCTCACCGGACACGCCAATACGAGCTGTCCGAGAAAAAGATGAAACCCCTGACGAGGTCTAGAATGGTCCTTGACGGAATACTTGATAAACCATGCCCCATACACTCTACAAATCCAACCCACAGCCTTCGAGCTTGCTGGGTGGTCAGGCAAGTCGCCAAGAGCGGAGAGGCCATTCTCGGAGGCCCGTACTCTACCAAAGGTCCAGTTATGCCCCTTGACGACGACGCCAAAATATTAACAATCTACGAGACTTACTCTTCGAAGAATCAGAGGAAGAGAGCCCTTCGAGAGCTCGCCCAAATTCACCACGTGGCAGAGACAGACTCCTGGACAGATACACCCATCACTTTTAGTGAACAAGACCAGCCGAGATCCTGTCCTACCCGAGCCGCTGCCGCCCTTGTCCTTGACCCCATAGTAGATGGATTCCGACTACAAAAGGTGTTGATGGACGGCGGCAGCGGGCTAAACCTCATCTACGATGATACCTTGGATAAAATGCAGTTCGACATATCCCGCATAGAGCAAAGTCACACTACCTTTCGAGGGATTATCCCCAGAAAGGAGGCGCGTGCCAGTGGCCGCGTGACTCTTGATGTGGTCTTCGGAACTCCCGAGAACTACCGGTCCGAAGAACTGCTTTTCCACATCGTGCCCTTCCGCAGCGGCTATCATGCCTTACTAGGGCGCGATGCCTTCGCACGATTCCATGCTGTACCACATTACGGGTACATGAAGCTTAAAATGCCAGGGCCAAACGGTATAATCACGGTAATAAGTGATCCGGACAGAGCCCTGCGAGCCGAGAAAAAAACGGCATCGCTCGCCCTCGAAGCGTTGTCCGAAGCCCTCGCAGCCGAAGAATTAACCGCGCTCCGCTCAACGGTGGACAAGGACGACATCATCCTTGATAAAAGGCCAAAATCCACGTCCTTCAAACCAGCAGATGAAATCATTAAATTCCAAGAGCACCCAACAGATCCCAACAAGACGGCGTCCATCGGAGCCCAGCTGGGCCCCGCCGTCGATGAAGAATTGCGCCAATTTCTGCGCGCAAACTGGGATATCTTCGCCTGGCACCCTTCAGACATGCCAGGGATCCCGCGTAGATTAGCCGAGCTCAGCCTGAACATAATCAAAGGCTTCAAGCCAGTTAAACAGACTCTCCGTCGGTTTTCCGAACCCAAGCGTCAAGCCATGGGTGAGGAACTGGCCAAGCTGCTCGAAGCTGGATTCATCCGGGACATCAAACATCCTGAGTGGTTGGCCAACCTGGTCATGGTGCCGAAGAAGGATAAGTCCTGGCGATTGTGCGTCGACTTCAAGGATTTGAACAAAGCCTGCCCTAAGGATCCTTTCCCCTTGCCCCGCATCGACCAGATCATTGATGCCACCGCCGGGCATGACTCGCTATGTTTCCTCGACGCTTACTCCGGATACCATCAAATCAAAATGAAGGAGTCCGACCAGGCGGCCACCGCATTCATCACTCCTTATGGACCATTCTGCTTCAACACAATGCCCTTCGGTTTAAAGAACGCAGGGGCCACATACCAGCGCATGATCCAAACGTGTCTGGAGAAACAAATCGGCAAAATAGTCGAAGCTTATGTGGATGATGTGGTTATCAAAACCAAACACGTCAGCCAGCTGGTGGACGATCTCCGGCAAACCTTTGATAATCTTCGGACCTTCGATATACGGCTTAATCCGGAAAAGTGTGTCTTCGGAGTGCCAGCCGGCAAGCTACTCGGCTTCATAGTTTCCCATAGAGGAATAGAGGCCAACCCAGCGAAAATCCGGGCACTGTCCGAGTTGGCTATCCCTACTGAGCTCAAACACGTCCAGAAACTGGCCGGTACTATTGCAGCCCTAAGCCACTTCATCTCGCGCCTCGGCGAAAAGGCCCTGCCGCTATATAAATTGCTCAAACGGACGAAGAACTTCGAATGGACTAGCGAAGCGGCGGCGGCACTCGAAGAAATAAAAACTCTACTGGCCAGCAACCCGATTTTGACGGCACCCAGCCCGGCTGAGCCAATGCTGCTATATATCTCGGCGACGAATCAGGTGGTCAATGCGGTTCTCGTTGTCGAACGAGAGGCCGAGGGTCACAAGCTCCAGGTGCAGAAACCTGTGTACTATGTATCCGAAGTGCTCACCCCGTGTAAAACAAGGTACCCGCATTACCAGAAGATCGCCTACGCAGTTTTCATGGCATCCCGAAAGCTCCGCCATTACTTCCAGGAGTGCTCGGTTACGGTAGCATCCGAAGTACCACTGAATGGCATAATCAACAATTGCGACGCCACCGGGCGCATAGCCAAATGGGCTATAGAACTTCTCCCCTTCGAAATCATCTATCGACCACGCCGAGCTATTAAATCTCAAGTTTTGGCTGATTTCGTTGCGGAATGGACGGAAGCCGAACTCCCTAGGTAGTACAGCACATGCTCACATTGGACGATGTACTTCGATGGCTCCAAAATGCTCGCAGGACTGGGGGCTGGAGTGGTCCTCACATCCCCCACTGGCGACAATATTCGGTACATACTCCAGATCATGTACACCGACTCCAACAACGCAGCGAATACGAGGCTCTGCTGCACGGACTTCGGATGGCCGTGTCAATGAGCATACAGCGGCTCGTGGTACGGGGAGATTCTAATCTCGCCATCTCTCAAGTTAACGGCGAATTCGACGCAAAAGACCCCAAAATGACAGCATACCTCAACGCCGTCCTGAAGATCTCCGCCCGCTTCGAAGGACTGGAGTTTCACCATATACCTCGTGACAGCAATCAAGCTGCGGATATCCTAGCTCGAATGGGCGCTAAGCGCGACCCCATCGCTGAGAACACCTTCTTGGAACGACTTTTCAAGCCGTCCGTGGTGTGGCAGGAGAACGCCCAGGGCTCGGACACCAATACCCCAGGAGAGTTCGTCCCTCCGCCTATTGAACCAGATAATGGAATTATCGGGGGCTCGGCCATCGCAATGACAACTTCGGCTCACGAAGTCATGGCGGTAATCACGCCATGGACCGAGCCTTTCCTCGCCTACCTCCTCCGCCAAGAATTACCGGCTGACCAGACTGAGGCCAGGCATATCCTTAGACGATCTAAAGCCTATAAAGTCCACGAGGGAGAGCTATATAAGAAAAGCACTACTGGCGTCCTCCAGAGATGCATCTCCGAAGAGGAGGGAAGGCAGATTCTGGCCGAGATTCATGCTGGCATGGGCAGTCACCACGCGGCAGCTCGGGCCCTGGTCAGCAAGGCTTTCCGAGCAGGGTTCTTTTGGTCCACTGCCCGACCAGACGCCCAGACACTGGTCCAACATTGCGTTGGATGCCAGCTCTTTGCAAATCAGAGTCATATGCCCCCCACGGCCCTTCGGACGATCCCAATTACTTGGCCTTTCGCGGTCTGGGGGCTGGACATGGTTGGACCACTTAAAGGGGGACCAAGAAAAAGAAATATCTACTCGTCATGGTAGATAAATTCACTAAATGGATCGAGGCAAAGCCGGTCACTTCAGCCAAGTCTAAGCCGGTCATCGACTTTATATCCGGCGTCGTACACCGTTACGGTGTTCCCCACAGCATAATAACGGACAACGGATCCAACTTTACCGCCCAGGAAGTCAAAGACTGGTGCGCTAATTTAGGCATTAAGCTCGACTACGCCTCGGTGTATCACCCACAGTCTAATGGACAGGTCGAGAGAGCGAACGGCCTGATCTTGAGCGGCATTAAGCCTCGTTTGGTCCGATCTTTGAAAAACTCCGGCTGCCATTGGGTTGAGGAGCTCGACTCCGTACTGTGGGGCCTACGCACCACTCCTAATCGATCCACATGCTACACACCATTCTTCATGGTATATGGGGCAGAAGCCGTCCTCCCCTGCGACCTTATTCACGACGCCCCTCGGGTGCGTATGTACGAAGAAAAGGAGGCCGAGCTGGATCAGCAAGATGACCTGGACGCCTTGGAGGGCGAGCGCGACATAGCTCGGCCAGTTCTGCTTTTTATCAGCAGCAGGCGAGACGTTATCAGAGCAGGGAAGTACGGGCGAAGGCCTACAACGTTGGCGATTTAGTCTTGCGCCTCCCGGAGAAGCAGAAGCATAAGCTGGCGCCCAAATGGGAGGGGCCCTTCATAATCGACCAAGTACTCACGGGCGGGGCGTACCGCCTCCACGACCCGATGGACGATCGCCTCGAACCAAACCCATGGAATGCAGCTCGGCTGCGACGTTTCTACGGCTAGTCCCGCAAACTTACCTTGTTTGATTTATCCTTTTCGGATCTTCATCTTTCTAGTCAATAGTCTCTCCCGGGTTGTGTTCGGAAATGCCGAATTACGTTAAGTTCTTCTTCGGCAAACATCTTTGAATGTACCACACTTTGTTACCTGGGGGCTTCCTTTACAAAGCTCGTCAAATTTCATCTATGCAATCATCCGTTTTTTACGTGTTTGCAACCTTCCTGTATCGTTCTCAAGCCACTATATGCATCAACTTGACTTATAATTTGGCCAAGCTGGGTTGCCTCGCTCCTGTGTTTACCCCCTACGTTCCCGATTGTTCGGAGGAGTAAAGGGAGCACCTCTGTGATTGTTACGTCCGGATATCCCGGGTACGTACCTCAGACGGGTGAAGCCGAAAGCTAGCGTCTTACGATAACAAGTTGGTCGGCCACGGGGGGAAGTGAAAATAATTGGTACCTATCACCAAGTTTCCGGGGTATTTTCCCGAAGTAACCGTCCCCGTCTAAATTCGGGTACTCGGTTATCCATCCATGGATAACGTGGTCACCTGACGAAAGGAACCCATAGCGGAACTATTTTCGTCGGAAGATGTTTCTTACGTTAATCAGTAATATAACATAACTCCCCGAGCATGTTTTTGTCTGTTTGCACCAAATGGCCGGATTGCCTGGTTTTCCGAAGTATCTTTCCGATGTTCTCGGATTGCATAGTAGGAAAACACTCCTTGGCTTCTGGTCGCGGAGGCGGAAGCCGATGGCCGGTTAAGACAACGTTTTTTCTGCACGGTTTGGAGACTATCCGATGTAAAGTACATAGGTACATAGAATCGACCTATCAATCTTGATCCAGACCATCTATTATGGTCTCCAGAGCACAATCTGCTTGGGACAGCCGAGCTGCGGGCATAACCTGGTCATATACCAGATGCACGGGCACTTCCTGCCCATCTGGCCCTATCGGCCCAACTCTCGCCAAATGCTCCGGTTCCAGCTTGGTGAATCGGGTCTTGATCATCGCCCACGCTTCCCGTGCTCCTTCACGACAAGATGACATCTTCCATAACTCAAAGCGGCGCCGAGCTCCTTTGAAGCGACTCGCGAGTTCGGCCATCCCTTCCGAAGCCACTTCGCCAGGCCACAGTGCTTTGTACATGCTCTTCATGGCTCTCCGGGCCCGCTCATGTACAGCGGATAGCTCCTTCAGCAGGTCCCGCCCGAAGGAACCGGCTTCCTCTTCGGGACGCCCGGTCAGCAGAACTACAATAAGATGTGGCATTGTTCATCTTGTTACCGTATACGTTCAGTTATTGAATGGGCGAGTTAGATTGCACTTACCGAACATGCCTGCTTTCAGTCTTTGGTTCTCCTCTTGGGTTACAGTCAGTTGAGCTTTCAAGCTTTTGATTTCTTGGACCTGTTGTTTGCCTTCCACCTTAAGCTTATCCCTCTCCTCATGACTTCGGGACATCACCCGGTAGCCAGCCTCTTGCTGTGACTCCGCATATCTTTGGGCTTTCCTGGCCATATCCAGGTCTTTCTGCAGCTGATTTATCGTCTCGGCTGCTATGGAAACATTTTTCATTAGTGGAGGTGTTCCACCCCATTTTCCCTTTAACGAACTTTAAATTCAGGCACTTACCATGTGCCTCTCTGGTGAATGTTTTCACCCCCTCTAGCTCGGTTTTCACAGACTTTAACTCTGTTTGAGCCAGCTTGAGGTCCTCGGACAGTTTTTTGTTCTGCTCCCGAACAGTCTGCACAAATAGCAGGGCAGCATGGATATCAGACCCTTAACTCGGCCGTCCCGCCCAAATTAAGGCTCGGGGGCTACTGGGTTAGGTACTAGTTTTCAAAACTATTACTATACCTGCATATTCGTAGACATGAGCCTCACTGCGCCTTCAAGTCCCGTTCGGGCAGCGCCAAGGTATGCATCTACCGAGCTAAGAGCATTGAACTCCTGATTAGACAACGCGGCTTGCCGAAATGATGCCTTGCGCCGCCGATGATTCATCACACTTTCAACTTCGGAATTAGTGACCGAGACGTCTCCCGAGGCCTCGGGATTTTGGTCCTCGGCAGTAGCTCCCGGAGTAACTCCGGTTGCAGCTGGCGACCTCGGATTTGAGTCACCCCTTGGCACCTCCTCAACATCCTCGGCCGCGCGCGGTTCCACACATCGTCTATCGAACACCATGGAACGAATTATTGGCATATGCGGTGGATGTTGAAGATAGAGGCCATAACAGTACGGTGAATACATTACCTCTTCGGGCGGGGCGCTGATGATGTAGCTCCCGTTGGCGCCACGCGTGGGGTCACCCCATGACTACTTGTCGTCGGAGCCACTGGTGCCGCTTTTGCGGCTCTTCGGCGCGTCGTGCGGCGGCCCTTGGGAGTAGGTGTCAGTGTGTTCGGGCCTGCAGCGGCTGAGCGTTTCTTTCGAGAGGAAGCCCGTTGGCCACTTACCACGGAGGAGGGAAGCGCCCCGGGATGATCGGCCAACAGGGCCACCTTGGAGCCATCAAGGCTCTCCTGGTAGAAGACCCCGTCCTCGAAATTAATCGATGTTTCAGGGTCGTCATGGAACCCAGGATCGTCATCGCGAGAGTAATTCTCCGGTTGAGGAGCTGGGCAACTCACCGTTTCGATCCATCGCCTCCAACTCTATTCGGACAAGGTGAAGATCCGATTATGAAAAATCTGGGGTAATATCCGAACTAAAAAGAGTGGTCGAACTCACCATTTCGATGGGCTCATACATCGAGAAGCCTTTCTTGAGCTTTAGTCGAGCGAACTCTTGCTCTTCCCCCTTGAACAAATCGGCTAGTATGGCGGCTATCGCCGCCTGATTGGCGGGCCCCTTCTTGGTGTACCGGGCTGCGTCGTCCTCCCTGTTGTAGTTCCATAGCGGATGAATTCTCTATTGGAGAGGCTGGACACATCGAGCGATGGCTATTGCCATCACGTCAACGATGGTTAGTCCGTTATGAGCTAACCACCTCACTTGAGCAGCCAGTCGAGCTACTTCGGCACTTTCCTCTTGAGAAGGACTCTTCGGGCGCCAGTTGAACCGCTTCGTTGGAGAAGCCAATGAAAATTCCGGTAGACCCCTTCGAACTGGATCGAATAAAGGGACGTCTTTGATATAAAACCATTCCGAAGTCCACTCTTCGACATCCTTCTTCGGAGTCCCAACGGGGTATCCGGTCCCGGCAATGCGGCATACTTCAGCTCCACCGACCTCGTAGATAACCCCTTCCCGGGTGTGGGGGACAAGGCAGAAGAATTTCCTCCACAACTCAAAGTGCGCCTCGCAGCCCAGGAACATCTCGCATAAAGCGACGAAGCCCGAAATATGGAGGATCGATCCGGGGGTAAGGTGGTGGAGCTGAATCCCGTAGAACTCTAGTAAACCCCTCAAGAAGGGATGGATGGGAAAACCCAGGCCTCGCAGCACGAAGGGCACGAAGCAAACTCTCTCCTCCCCGTGAGGGGAAGGAAAATTCTCCGCAAGGGCCTTTCCGTCTGCGGAAGTTAATCCGGGGCGGGTGGATGTGAGATCTGAGGCGGGCAGATACCCCTGCGCCTCAAGCCTACGTAGTCGCATACAAGATACGGAGCATCCCGCCCAATCACCTTGACGGGGGCCATGAGGGCGTGAGGAAGAGCCTGGGACGCTTGCCATTGTTTGTTGACTTTGGCTTTGTGAAGATGTGGAGAAGAATGGCAGGGGGTGGGGTGCGTTAACCTCCACGCCCTTGGCCTATTAAAGGGACATTTTTGTAAGAACCCATCGGGCCACTCGCATTCCGTGGGCGCGCAGAAATCGAGGGTCGTCATTTAATTCTATCTCTGAAGATACCTTGGTAACTGATTTATTGGTGGCCGAATTATTGTTAATCCGAATATAGGTAACGGGAGGAACTCGCCATCCAAGCCGAAGACTTCTGAAGCATGAAGCCGCCGAAGACCGTAGACCTCGGCATTGAAGGCTAGTTCGGGGGCTACTGAGGGTGTCCCTAACTAGGGGGTACTCGGGCTGCCGGCCTATCTCTCATAGGCCTAGCTGATGGGCCGCTCTCTACATGTCAACGGAAGGTTGGATTATGGACGTCCCCGTGTGTCAGAAGGAAACCTCCGAAGTTCTGGCATCTCCTCCAAGGAATAGATGGCGTAACCTGCGTGTTTATCCCAGATAGTAACCGACCATATGTAACCCTAGGACCCCCTGGTGTCTATATAAACCAGGAGGTTTAGTCCGCAGGGGGGAGATATCATTACCTAGGGTTTAGCCCAGTCGATCTCGAGGTAGATCAACTCTGTAACCTTCATACAATCACATCAATACAATCAAGCAGGACGTAGGGTATTACCTCCTCGAGAGGGCCCGAACCTGGGTAAATCGCTGTCTCTACGTTCCCTGTTACCATCGACTCCTTGACCCATAGTTCGGATCCCCTACCCGAGATCTGCCGGTTTTGGTACCGACAAACCGGCCTAAATGAAAGGACGGAGAATTCGACCTGTATATATGTGAACGGAGCAGCAAGGGGCGGCAGAAACAACATGAGGGAGAGGAGTTTATCCTTCACTACATATTGATTACCTTGATTCACCTCACATGGAGCCTACTTGGATTTTCAGAAACAACATGAGAGAGAGAGGTAGTTAAGTTTGCAAATGGTAATAGGGTAAATCAAGAATCAATGTCCAAAATAAATGTACATGAACTGCAGCAGCACCAATCGTTTAGACATAATTCATGTTGTACGATGCTATTGAGCTGAATGAAACTTTGGCACTTCGTGCGCCTTTCTCTGTTAAAAAAAAATACAATCAGGAGCCATATTTAACACTACAATCAACAACAACAAGAAAGAACTCAGGAATCCTATTAACCTACCTATTGGAAGAGTTGAGGGAGAAGCATGAGGGGATACCCTGTGATGGCGAGCAGCGGGGCGGCGAGGTGGTGACCGGGGCAGAGGGATCGTCACGTCCCTGACAATGCTAGTCTGCAGCCCTCGGGTAGAGCAAGACGATGAGCGCGTGAGGGCGGATGTCTTCCGGTTCGTTGTGCGCGTCCTCTCCCGTCTGCCTTCCGCCGCCCCTCCCGAAGTCCTCGGTCGCCAGCCCGTCACCGTATCCACGCTATCAAGAGTCCTGACTCCTCTCCCTGCGCGCTCCCAATTTCTGAAAACCTAGCGAGGAGGCCATGGACCCGACGGCGGTACGCTCTCCGTCTCACCGCGAGGAGCCCGAGGCAGATGGACGGAGGCGGCGGGGATGGGGCGTCGCGTGGGGGGCGGCGGGGATGGATGTCGCGTGGAAAGTGGGACGATTGTGATCCAGAAATCGTGCGAGGCAGTTTTCTTTTTCTGTTCCCAACGCGTGGGGTGCGAGGCAGTTTTGTTTTTCTGTTCGCCCTGCGCGTGGGGTGAAATTCCATCCGCTCGGCAGAGTATCGTCCGCCAATGCTAATTGCTACGTGCAAACGTTGTCTGCAATCGGATAAATTTAGGCCATTAGATCTCATTAAGTAGGATAAATCTGTGGTACTAATTAGCCTGGTACACTTAACGGGGTGGCTTTAAGAAAGAAAATGTTGGCTCTTTTATAAGTATAATAGATTAATCGGATCAAGCAGATTTACCTTACCGAGGCAAGGCATGCATTACGCTAGACATGTTGGCGACCACGCTACTCGCACGCACCGCACCACTGGATGTTTTTTTTTTGAGTATGCACCACTGGATGTTAGAGGGACAACATTCACTCACCTGGCCGGCCTCTAGGCACATTCCCCAAGGCCTACGCGCACGCCTCCATGCAGTGGCGGAGCGTGACAACGAACCAAGGAGGGGCCACGGGAGAGAAAACTTCTGTGCAAATGGAGATTTTTTTTTTTTTTGACAATAAGACTAACGGATTTTTTTTACAAGGAGACCAACATAGATTTGGGGAATGGGGGAAGCAAAGAAAAGTTCACACACAACAAACAGGCTGAGTGAGATTGCGGGTGTGCAGATCGCACCCCACTCACAGCCCAACGCATGTCATGGCCCACATTGTAGCACGGCCAGCCAGGCAGCCACCCGGACTGGGCCAGACCAAATAACTAGCTAGTTGATTTTATCTTATGGGCTGTATATACCCTGTTCTTAATCTTTTGCAATTTTGGGAGACCGGACCATGGCCCTGTATGGTCCCCAAGTAGATCCGCCAATGCCTCCACCTACGTACACTAGTAGATGTTGAAGCGGCTATGCGTTGTACTACCTCTGTCTCTGTCCTGGTTAAATTATTGGTCCTCTTCGTATTGTGTGTCAAATTTTGACCATAGATTTAATTAGTAAAATGTAATGCATGTCACCAAAAATATTATCATCGGAAACTATGTTTGAATACGAATTCAATGATATAATTTTGACATGCATAAACATTTTATTAGTTAAATTTTTGTCAAAATTTGACACAAAATACAAAAGGACAAGTAAACCATGACGAAGGTAGTATGTCAAGTCAAGTCTCGGGTCATTTCAATCGGCGATCACATCACTGCATCACCGGTGAATGCCTAGTGTCTCGCGCTGCACTGCACCACGCAGCAAGTGGCACGCCACAGTACTGTACACGCATTGCCAGGACACAAGGGCAAGGCAACTCGTCCGAAGTGCAGGGCAGGGCAGGGCAGGGCCACCAAAGCCGTGTCCCAAACCCTAGTCACCGTGCGCGAAACACAGGATTGTCACACATTCGCGGCCGAGGGAGGACGAGAGGGAGGGAAAAGCTGAGGGGACAAGAGCACGCAAACCGAAAATTCTATACCTACGAAGAGCCTACGAACAACCTACGCAACCTTCCATAAACTCTCTTCGCTCCCCCCGATTTTAACCGGGGTGGGCCCAGCCACTAATCTTGGCCCATTTACTTTGTTCCACCTCAGCCCGTAAGATAAATTACGTACAAACTGTACGTAGGTGTCGCAAAGCTCTGAACTATACCTGTGCAAAACTCGGGCCGGGCCTGACTAAGCCCGAAGCAAAAAACCTGGGCCCGGGCCCGGCCCGGCCTGGCCGTCGGGCCTAGAATCCAGGCCCAAGCCCGGCCCATCAACAAAAAAGCCCGCCGGGCCTCGAGCCTCGGGCCGGGCCTCTTCGTTAAATCACTAATATGACAGGCCCGGGCCCGGCCCGGCCCGGGCTTCGGGCTCAAACTCTAGGCCCAGGCCCGGCCCGTGGACAAGGTCGGGTCGGGCTTTTTCGGGCCGGGTCGGGCCGGGCCGTCCGGGTCGGGCTGCCCATGGCCAGGTGTACTCTGAACCACAGATGGGATGGCCCTAGCTGTCATTAGCTGCATGCCTACTCCTCAGATAGGCTTCTGTTTTCGACACAAGAGACAACAGTTGCTTTGCCCACACCAAATCACAACAGATGCGCGCACGGAGATTCTACCACTAGCACCTCATTAAGGGCCAGTTCTTTTATTGGCTTTTTTGGGCTTCCAGAATAAGCTGCCCCCTACCCAGCTTATTCTAGAAGCTCAACCAATTTTATTTTTTTAGAAGCCTATTAGTCAATTATTAACTACTAGGCTTCTCAAAAAATATTTTGAGTTGGGCTTCTAGAATAAGCTGTGTAGGGGGTAGCTTATTCCAGCTTATTCTAGAAGCTAGCAAAAGAACTGGCCCTAACTGCCCCGCAAGAAAGCCTGTAGCTACCGCGAAACGAAAAATATGTCGTTACAGACCTGCAACAGCAGCACTCGGTGATGGAAATATGCCCTAGAGGCAATAATAAAGTTGTTATTATTTTATATTTCCTTGTTCATGATAAAGGTTTATTATTCATGCTAGAATTGTATTGATCGGAAACTTAAATACATGTGTGAATACATAAAAAAATACCGTGTCCCTAGTGAGCCTCTACTAGACTAGCTCGTTGATCAAAGATGGTTAAGGTTTCCTAACCATAAACATGAGTTGTCATTTGATAACGGGATCACATCATTAGGAGAATGATGTGATGGACAAGACCCATCTGTTAGCTTAGCATATGATCGTTCTGTTTATTGCTACTGCTTTCTTGAATGTCAAACACATGTTCCTCCGACCATGAGATCATGCAACTCCCGGATACCGGAGGAATACCTTGTGTGCTATCAAACGTCACAACGTAACTGGGTGATCATAAAGATGCTCTACAGGTATCTCCGAAGGTGTCTGTTGAGTTGGCATGGATCGAGACTGGGATTTGTCACTCCGTGTTTCGGAGAGGTATCTCTGGGCCCTCTCGGTAATGCACATCATAAGAAGCTTGCAAGCAAAGTGACTAAGGAGTTAGTTACGGGATGATGTATTACGGAACGAGTAAAGAGACTTGCCGGTAACGAGATTGAACTAGGTATGGAGATACCGACGATCGAATCTCGGGCAAGTAACATACCGACGGACAAAGGGAATTACGTATGTTGTCATTGTGGTTCGACCGATAAGATCTTCGTGGAATATGTAGGAACCAATATGGGCATCCAGGTTCCGCTATTGATTATTGACCGGAGAGGCGTCTCGGTCATGTCTACATCATTCCCGAACCCGTAGGGTCCGCACGCTTAACGTTCGTTGACGATATAGTGTTATATGAGTTATGTGAATTGGTAACCGAATTTTGTTCGGAGTCCCGGATGAGATCCCGGACGTCACGAGGAGTCTCAGAATGGTCGAGAGGTAAAGATTATATATGGGAAGTCATATTTTGGGTTCCGGAAAAAGGTGCAGTTTTTTCGGTATTATACCGGGAAGCTTCTAGAAGGTTCCGGAGGATTCCGGAGGGGTCCGGAAGTCCACAAGTGGGTCCAGCACGTCCCAAGGGCTGGCATGGGCTAAGGGGAGGCGCCCTGGCCTTATTGGGCCAGGCGCACCAACTCCTCAAAAGCCCACGCAGCTAGGGAAGGAAAAAAGGAGAGTCCTAGTAGGAATAGGATTGGACTTTGGAGTCCAAGTCCACGTGTGTACTATTCACGGTTACTGTTCACGTGGCACTATTCCTTCTACTCCAAGCCCCTACACATATATAAATAGAGGAGAGGGGGCGCCCCAAACAAGCCACAACATTGTCTTAGACGTGTGCGGCGCCCCCCTCCACAGTTCCGTCCCTCGGTCATATTTTCGCAGTACTTGGGCGAAGCCCTGCGGAGATAGCATCACCATCACCGTCACCACGCCTTCGTGCTGCCAGAACTCATCCACTACCTCGCCGTCTTGCTGGATCCAGAAGTCGAGGACGTCACCGAGCTGAACGTGTGCTGAACGCGGAGGTGCCGTACGTTCGGTGCTCGGTCGGTTGGATCGTGAAGTTGTTCGACGACATCAACCGCGTTGTTCTAACGCTTCCGCTTACGGTCTACGAGGGTACGTAGACACACTCCCCCTCTCGTAGCTATGCATCTCCATGGATAGATCTTGCGTGTGCGTAGAAAATTGTTGTTTTCCATGCAACGTTCCCCAACAGTGGCATCATGAGCCAGGTCTATGCGTAGATGATATGCACGAATAGAACACAAAGAGTTGTGGGCGGTGATCGTCATACTGCTTACCACCAACGTCTTATTTTGATTCGGCGGTATTGTAAGATGAAGCGGCCCGGACCAACCTTACATGTCCACGTACATGAGACCAGTTCCACCGACAGACATGCAACTTGTTTTGCATAAAGGTGGCTGGCGGGTGTCTGTTTCTCCTACTTTAGTTTAATCAAATTTGACTGCGGCCGGTCCTTGTTGAAGGTTAAAACAGCAAACTTGATAAATCACCGTTGTGGTTTTGTGTTGTAGGTAAGAACGGTTCTTGCTAGAAGCCCGTAGCAGCCACGTAAAACTTGCAACAACAAAGTAGAGGACGTCTAACTTGTTTTTGCAGGGTATGCTGTGATGTGATATGGTCAAGACATGATGTGATATACGTTATTGTATGAGATGATCATGTTTTGTAATTTATCGGCAACTGGCAGGAGCCTTATGGTTGTCTCTTTATTGTATGAAATGCAAGCGCCATGTAATTGCTTTACTTTATCGCTATGCATTAGCAATAGTTGTAGAAGCAATAGTTGGCGAGACGACCACGACACAACGATGGAGATCAAGGTGTCAAGCCGGTGACGATGGAGATCATGACGATGCTTTGTAGATGGAGATCAAAAGCACAAGATGATGGCCATATCATGTCACATATTTTGATTGCATGTGATGTTTATCCTTTATGCATCTTATTTTGCTTAGAACGACGGTAGCATTATAAGATGATCCCTTCACTAAATTTCAAGATAAAAGTGTTCTCCCCGAGTATGCACCGTTGCTAAAGTTCGTCATTTCGAAGCATCTCGTGATGATCGGGTGTGATAGATTCTACGTTCACATACAACAGGTGTAAGCCAGTTTTACACAAGCAGAATACTTGGGTTAAACTTGACGAGCCTAGCATGTACAGACATGGTCTCGGAACACTGGAGACCGAAAGGTCGAACATGAGTCATATAGTAGATATGAGCAACATGGAGATGTTCACCATTGATGACTATCCCATCTCACGTGATGATCGGACATGGGCTAGTTGATTTGGATCATGTATCACTTAGTTAACTTGAGGGATGTTAATTTAAGTGGGAGTTCATTAGTAATTTGATTAATAGAACTTAATTTATCATGAACTTAGTCCTGATAGTCTTTGCAAATTATGTTGTAGATCAATAGCTCGCGTTGTAGCTCCCCTGTTTTTGATACGTTCCTAGAGAAAGCTTAGTTGAAAGATGATGGTAGCAATTACACGGACTGGGTCCGTAACTTGAGGATTATCCTCATTGCTGCACAGAAGGATTATGTCCTTGATGCACCGCTAGGTGATGGACCTGCTGCAGGAGCTGCTGCAGACGTTGTGAACGCCTGGCAGGCTCAATCTGATGACTACTCGATAGTTCAGTGTGCCATGCTCTACGGCTTAGAACCGGGACTGCAAAAGCGTTTTGAACGCCACGGAGCATATGAGATGTTCCAAGAGCTGAAATTGATATTTCAAGCTAATGCCCGGGTTGAGAGATATAAAGTCTCCAACAAGTTCTTTAGCTGTAAGATGGAGGAGAACAGTTCTGTCAGTGAACACATACTCAGAATGTCTGGGTACCACAACCACTTGACTCAGCTGGGAATTGATCTTCCGGTTGAGAGTGTTATTGACAGAGTTGTTCAGTCACTGCCACCAAGCTATAAAGGCTTCCTGATGAACTATAATATGCAAGGGATGGAGAAGACAATTCCTGAGCTCTTCGCGATGCTGAAATCAGCGAAGGTAGAAATCAAGAAGGAGCATCAAGTGTTGATGGTTAACAAAACCACTAGTTTCAAGAAAAAGGGCAAGGGAAAGAAGGGGAACTTCAAGAAGAACGGCAAGCAAGTTGCCGCTCCCACGAAGAAACCCAAAGCTGGACCCAGGCCTGAAACAGAGTGCTTCTACTGCAAAGGGACTGGTCACTGGAAGCGAAACTGCCCCAAGTATTTGGCGGATAAGAAGGATGGCAAAGTGAGCAAAGGTATATTTGATATACATGTTATTGATGTGTTCCTCACTAATGCTCGCAGTAGCGCCTGGGTATTTGATACTGGTTCGGTTGCTCATATTTGTAACTCGAAACAGGAGCTACGGAATAAGCGAAGATTGGCTAAGGACGAGGTGACGATGCGCGTTGGGAATGGTTCCAAGGTTGATGTGATCGCCGTCGGCACGCTACCTCTACATCTACCTTCGGGATTAGTTTTAGACCTCAATAATTGTTATTTGGTGCCAGCGTTGAGCATGAACATTATATCTGGATCTTGTTTATTGCGAGACGGTTATTCATTTAAGTCAGAGAATAATGGTTGTTCTATTTATATGAGTAACATCTTTTATGGTCACACACCTTTTGTGAATGGTCTATTCTTGTTGAATCTCGATCGTAGTGATACACATATTCATAATATTGATGCCAAAAGATGCAAAGTTGATAATGATAGTGCAACATACTTGTGGCAGTGCCGTTTAGGTCATATTGGTGTAAAGCGCATGAAGAAACTCCATGCGGATGGACTTTTGGAATCTCTTGATTATGAATCATTTGATACTTGTGAACCATGCCTCATGGGCAAGATGACTAAAACTCCGTTCTCCGAAACAATGGAGCGAGCTACTGATTTGTTGGACATAATACATACCGATGTATGCGGTCCGATGAATGTTGAAGCACGCGGCGGGTATCGTTATTTTCTAACCTTCACAGATGATTTGAGTAGATATGGGTATATCTACTTGATGAAACACAAGTCTGAAACATTTGAAAAGTTCAAAGAATTTCAGAGTGAAGTAGAGAATCATCGTAACAAGAAAGTAAAGTTTCTACGATCTGATCGTGGAGGCGAATATTTGAGTTACGAGTTTGGCCTTCATTTAAGAAAATGTGGAATTGTTTCACAACTCACGCCACCTGGAACACCACAGCGCAATGGTGTGTCTGAACATCGTAACCGTACTTTATTGGACATGGTGCGTTCTATGATATCTCTTACCGATTTGCCACTATCGTTTTGGGGTTATGCATTAGAGACAGCTGCATTCACGTTAAATAGGGCACCGTCTAAATCCGTTGAGACGACACCATATGAACTATGGTTTGGCAAGAAACCTAAGCTGTCGTTTCTTAAAGTTTGGGGATGCGATGGTTATGTGAAAAAGCTTCAACCTGATAAGCTCGAACCCAAAGCGGAGAAGTGCGTCTTCATAGGATACCCTAAAGAAACAATTGGGTACACCTTCTACCACAGATCCGAAGGCAAGGTCTTTGTTGCCAAGAATGGGTCCTTTCTAGAGAAGGAGTTTCTCTCGAAAGAAGTGAGTGGGAGGAAAGTAGAACTTGATGAGGTAATTGTACCTTCTCTCGAATTGGAAAGTAGCTCATCATAGAAAACCGTTCCCGTGATGCCTACACCAATAAGAGAGGCAGATAATGGTGAAGATCTTGAAACTTCAGATCAAGTTACTACTGAACCTCGTAGGTAGACCAGAGTACGTTCCGCACCAGAGTGGTACGGTAATCCTGTTTTGGAAGTCATGTTGTTAGACAACGGCGAACCTACGGACTATGAAGAAGCTATGATGAGCCCAGATTCCGACAAATGGCTTGAGGCCATGAAATCTGAGATAGGATCCATGTATGAGAACAAAGTATGGACTTTGGTGGACTTGCCCGATGATCGGCAAGCCATTGAGAATAAATGGATTTTTAAGAGGAAGACAAACGCTGATGGTAATATCACTGTCTACAAAGCTCGACTTGTCGCGAAAGGTTATCGACAAGTTCAAGGGGTTGACTACGATGAGACTTTCTCACCCGTAGCGATGCTTAAGTCTGTCCGAATCGTGTTAGCAATTGCCATATTTTATGATCTGGCAAATGGATGTCAAAACTGCATTCCTTAATGGTTTTCTCAAAGAAGAGTTGTATATGATGCAACCAGAAGGTTTTGTCGATCCTAAGGGTGCTAACAAATTGTGCAAGCTCCAGCGATCCATCTATGGACTGGTGCAAGCATCTCGGAGTTGGAATATACGCTTTGATGAGGTGATCAAAGCATATGGTTTTGTACAGACTTACGGTGAAGCCTGTATTTACAAGAAAGTGAGTGGGAGCTCTGTAGCATTTCTAATATTATATGTGGATGACATATTGTTGATTGGAAATGATATAGAATTTCTGGATGGCATAGAAGGATACTTGAATGAAAGACCTCGGTGAAGCTGCTTATATATTGGGCATCAAGATCTATAGAGATAGATCAGGACGCTTGATAAGACTTTCAATGAGTACATACCTTGACAAGATTTTGAAGGATTTCAAAATGGATCAGTCAAAGAAGGAGTTCTTGCCTGTATTGTAAGGTGTAAAGTTGAGTACGACTCAAAGCTCGACCACGGCAGAAGATAGAGAGAGAATGAAAGTCATTCCCTATGCCTCAGCCATAGGTTCTATAATGTATGCCATGCTGTGTACCACACCTAATGTGTGCCTTGCCACGTGTCTGGCAAAGGGGGTACAAGAGTGATCCAGGAGTGGATCACTGGACAACGGTCAAAATTATCCTTAGTAACGAAAGGACTAAGGAAATGTTTCTCGATTATGGAGGTGATAAAGAATTCGTCGTAAAGGGTTACGTCGATGCAAGCTTTGACACCAATCTGGATATCTCTGAGTAGCAAACCGGATACGTATAATGGAGCAGTCATTTGGAATAGCTCCAAGTCAAGCGTGATAGCAGCATCTACAGTATGACATAAGGATTTGCAAAGCACACATGTGTCTGAATATTGCAGACCCATTGACTAAAATTCTCTCTCACGAGCAAAACATGATCACACCTTAGAACTCTTTGAGTGTTAATCACATGGTGATGTGAACTAGATTATTGACTCTAGTGAACTCTTGGGTGTTAATCCCATGGCGATGTGAACTAGATTATTGACTCTAGTGCAAGTGGGAGACTGATGGAAATATGCCCTAGAGGCAATAATAAAGTTGTTATTATTTTATATTTCCTTGTTCATGATAAAGGTTTATTATTCATGCTAGAACTGTATTGACCGGAAACTTAAATACATGTGTGAATACATAAACAAATACCGTGTCCCTAGTGAGCCTCTACTAGACTAGCTCGTTGATCAAAGATGGTTAAGGTTTCCTAACCATAGATATGAGTTGTCATTTGATAACGGGATCACATCATTAGGAGATAGATGTGATGGACAAGACCCATCTGTTAGCTTAGCATATGATCGTTCCGTTTATTGCTACTGCTTTCTTGAATGTCAAATACATGTTCCTCCGACCATGAGATCATGCAACTCCCGGATACCGGAGGAATACCTTGTGTGCTATCAAACGTCACAACGTAACTGGGTGATCATAAAGATGCTCTACAGGTATCTCCGAAGGTGTCTGTTGAGTTGGCATGGATCGAGACTGGGATTTGTCACTCCGTGTTTCGGAGAGGTATCTCTGGGCCCTCTCGGTAATGCACATCATAAGAAGCTTGCAAGCAAAGTGACTAAGGAGTTAGTTACGGGATGATGTATTATGGAACGAGGAAAGAGACTTGCCGGTAACGAGATTGAACTAGGTATGGAGATACCGACGATCGAATCTCGGGCAAGTAACATACCGACGGACAAAGGGAATTACGTATGTTGTCATTGCGGTTCGACCGATAAGATCTTCGTGGAATATGTAGGAACCAATATGGGCATCCAGGTTCCGCTATTGATTATTGACCGGAGAGGCGTCTCGGTCATGTCTACATCATTCCCGAACCCGTAGGGTCCGCATGCTTAACGTTCGTTGACGATATAGTGTTATATGAGTTATGTGAATTGGTAACCGAATGTTGTTCGGAGTCCCGGATGAGATCCCGGATGTCACGAGGAGTCTCGGAATGGTCGAGAGGTAAAGATTTATATATGGGAAGTCATATTTTGGGTTCCGGAAAAAGGTGCAGTTTTTTTGGTATTGTACCGGGAAGCTTCTAGAAGGTTCCGGAGGATTCCGGAGGGGTCCGGAAGTCCACAAGTGGGTCCAGCACGTCTCAAGGGCTGTCATGGGCTAAGGGGAGGCGCCCTGGCCTTATTGGGCCAGGCGCACCAAGTCTTCAAAAGCCCACGCAGCTAGGGAAGGAAAAAAGTAGAGTCCTAGTAGGAATAGGATTGGACTTTGGAGTCCAAGTCCACGTGTGTACTATTCACGTGGTACTGTTCACATGGTACTGTTCACGTGGCACTATTCCTTCTACTCCAAGCCCCTACACATATATAAATAGAGGAGAGGGGGCGCCCCAAACAAGCCACAACATTGTCTTAGCCGTGTGCGGCGCCCCTCTCCACAGTTCCGTCCCTCGGTCATATTTTCGCAGTACTTGGGCGATGCCCTGCGGACATAGCATCACCATCACCGTCACCTCGCCGTCGTGCTGCCGGAACTCATCCACTACCTCGCCGTCTTGCTGGATCAAGAAGTCGAGGACGTCACCGAGCTGAACGTGTGCTGAACGCGGAGGTGCCGTACGTTCGGTGCTCGGTCGGTTGGATCGTGAAGTTGTTCGACGAGATCAACCGCGTTGTTCTAACGCTTCCGCTTACGGTCTACGAGGGTACATAGACACACTCCCCCTCTCGTAGCTATGCATCTCCATGGATAGATCTTGCGTGTGCGTAGGAATTTTTTGTTTTCCATGCAACGTTCCCCAACACTCGGCACGGGTGGCCTTTACTTGGACTTGATTAGTCTGTTGTTGGCCTCTCAAAACAGTCAGCTCTCTATTAATTTGTTCAAGAGAGAAGTTTCTTTTGGCATGAAGAAAAGAATTACAGTGTATTTCATGTGAACAAATGAAATTAATTTAGTAGGAGTTGTACACTTTACATGCACAGATGCACTTCTGTTTGCGGCCCTCTTTATTTGATTTGATTGATGCCTCCCACAAAATCACCCAGCCTCTGTGTACGTACCCAGGCCGGACCAGCGGTGGAAAAAACGACAAAATTGACTTGAGTACGAAAATAATTCACAAACTGAACTGTGTTTGAAAAAATTTCACGCAACTGATCCTTTTGTGCAGCGCCAGACAGTCAGGCGCCACACTCCACTGTGCAACGCCTAGCTCTCAGGCGCTGCACGCCTGGCCAGCGTGGCACAGCTGGGCCCCGCACCGAGCAGTGCAACGCCTTGGAGCTAGGCGCCAGACATGTAATGTGCAGCGCCTAGCTCTTAGGCACTGCACTGTGACTTTGTAACGGCCGCGCGCTGGCCCTCCCCCACCCCACCCCACGCCACCCCATTCCTTCCAGTCACAGAACAGAGCGTGGCGGCGGCTTCCTCCTCTCCCCCTCTCAATCCTCTCTCCCAAAATCTTCAGATCTGACGATTTGTTGCATGCATTTCTTCACCAATCCATCCTAGAGGGTATTCTCCTCCGATCCCCTTCTTTATATCCAGAAAATGTTACGTATTTTTCTGATTTGTGGAACCCTTATTTGGTTGGATTAGAAATTTGCATGTAAATTTTGAAATAGATTTGTGGGATCTAGGATTTGTAGATGATTTGTAATCATTTTGTAACCCTAGTTTTGTTGATTTGTATTGACAATATATGCTTCCATAGTGAAAACCTAGATTGTTGAGATGAACCCTATACATATTGAGATGTTTGTGTTGATGTTTTTTTAGATAAGTGAGATGAAATTCTAGATTTGTATTGACAAGGATGCTTTCGTTCCGGAACCCTACATGTTGAGATGTTTTTGAGATGAAACCATTATGGAACCTTATATTGTTTTGGATGCATATGTGTTTTGTGATGATTATTGGTATGCTTTGATTGTATGTCTTATGCAGCCGCCACCGCCACCGCCGCCGCCACCACCTCCTCCGCCGCCGCTTCTCTGACCATCTCCTTCCCGCATACCCCTCCCCATGCCCCATGCCTCCAGATCTACCAGCGTGCCATTGGGTGAGGGGAGGGGGTACCGAATCCCGCTGCCTCTGGTTTACCAGGCGTTTCCAGATCTCCTGCAGCCGCTTGATTCGATCTCGGCGGAGGCCCAAGCGGAGACCAGGGCGCAGCGCTGGAGGGAGCAGGCGATGTGGATCAGATACGATGCTCTCTCATGGACGCTGTGCGTGAGGGAGTGGAAGGAAGCAGAGGAGGAGGTGGAAGAGGGGTCAGATATGAATTCCGTCGCCAGGAGAAATGCTCGGGTGTGGAAGGATCGTGCAGATCGAGAATTGCTGAATCTCGCCTGGATAATTTACTTCGAGGGCAACAGGGAGGAGAAGCGCAGGATGCCGCATCCATCCGAGCCGCCAGTAGTGTTCGTCCATTGGGCAAAGCAGGAAGCGAAGTCAACAGATCGGAGTCATGCAGAGAGATGGGATTGCATCATAGGTCTGATGCCTACCCACACCCCGCCGCCCCCGGAGCCAGTGGATCCCTTGCCATACCGCTCACCACCGCCGGCAACGGATTGAGGGAGTGCAGTATCAGCAGATGAGGGCATGGAGTTTGTGGAAGGAGGCAACCACCTATCTGCTAACATTTAGAACTAGTCGTCGGTTTCTTTGTGAACTTCTTGTCGTCGTTTTATTTGGTTGATGAACTTGTGAGGTTATGTAAGATGTTGAGAGGATGTTGATGAACTCTTAGTAATGTGCTACTTGTGTTTGAAGTGATGTTGAACTTGAAGTGATGTTGAAATTGTCAATGTATGACCAAATTGCTTTATGTTAGATCCATGTTATATATTATCAGTACAAATATTGGATGAAAAAGAAATGAACAGCAAATCTGCTGTTTCTACAGTGAACAGAAGCATGACGCCTTTGGCTCAGGCGCTGCACTACACAGTGCAATGCCTAGGCGTCAGGCGTCACACTGTGTAGTGCAGCGCCTGAGGCATAGGCGTTGCACCCACAGTTAGACAAAAATTTGGAGGAAAACCTACTGGAACCTTTCTGTTGCTGATATCCAGATATGCAACGCCTAGGTGTTAGGCGTCACACTGTGTAGTGCAGCGCCTTACGCCTAGGCGTTGCACATCTAGATATCAGCAACAGATAGGTTCCAGTAGGTTTTCCTCAAAATATTTGTCTAAGTGCAGCGCCTAGCCCTCAGGCGTTGCACACACACTTAGACAAATATTTTGAGAAAAACCTACTGGAACCTACGTGTTGCTGATATCCAGATGTGCAACGCCTAGGCGTAAGGCGTCACACTGTGTAGTGCAGCGCCTAGCCCTCAGGCGCTGCACGGTTGGCTTTTTTAGAAAACTGAAAAAAATTACATTTTCAGGTTCAAATCCTATATCAAGAAGCACATACCACAAATACACATAGATTAGTCTACAACACATAGTACAAATATACATAGAGTAGTCCATACCACATATTAGTAGACATAGAGGAGTCATAGCACATCGTAGTAGACTTACAAGAGTCATAGCACATGGAGGAGTTCATAGGACATATTAGAACAGATAGAGGAGGTTGGCGGACATGGAAGTACACATTGAAGAGTGATAGCACATAATACTACAAACTTTGGTCGACAACCAAATCGAAGATCATAGCGTAGTAGACAACAAGGTCACATTGCTCTATTGTGTCGAGCAAGGTCCCTTTTCCTTTTCCTTCTTCTTCCTCTCCTCTTCTTCTTCCTCCTCCCTTTTCCTTATGAGATGAGACTCATGAACCACCTTCTCTATGAATAGCTTATGCTCCCTTTCTTTCTTTTCCTTCTCAAAAGCCCAAAGTTTCTTGCATTTTTCTTCAAAATCCTTTTGCCTTTGCGCAGCTGCCTTCTCACATGCAATCCTCAACTTGTCCCTCCTCGTGATCTCCTCAAATATCCCTCTCTCTTTTTCCTCCATCTTTTCTTCGAACTCATGTTGCTTCTTATTCTCTAGTGTGGCTGCATCCTCCTCTCTCAGCTTCCTCGCAACCTTCTCCCACCACCCCGCCATCTCACCTTCCCCATCCTTCTCCTCCACCCCCTTCATTGTTGGTTTGTTGGGTTGAGAAGCCGCCATACCTATAAAAATTAGAACATAATAGTTAGTAAGGACAAGAAGAACATATTAAAAAACATGTAAATTGCAAAATAATAGTTAGTAAGGACAAGAACAAAGTATGAAAAACATGTATACTGCAACAAAGTAGGTAGTAAGCCACGTACGGAAAAGGTCCATCTAGGTATCCAAACATTCCTCTACCACCACCTTGGCCGAGACCACCACCAAGGCCAAGTCCACCACCACGGCCTCTACCACCGCCAAGTCCAAGACCACCACCACGGCCTCTTGTAAGATCTAGTTGCCTCCCTCTTTGTTGCCTAGTTCCTCGTTGGCTTGCCCCTTGTTGGCTACTACTTGGTTGGTTTGGCACTTGTTGACTAGCACTTGTTTGGCTACCACTTGCTTGGCTTGGCCCTTGTTGCGTATGACCATGTTCACTACTATTTGCTTGGCTTGGCCCTCGTTGGCTAGGAACTTGTGTATCTCCTTGTTGGCTTGTGCTTGCATCATTTTTCTTTGATCTCTTTCTTGGTTTGGTACAAGTTCTTGTGTTGTGTCCCCCACCTTTGCAGTCACACAACGGGATCTCTCACGAGGCTCTTGGAATTGGCCGTTGCCCGATTCTCGACCGCCACCGTGGCCCCATCCGTCCATGTCACCTCTAAAACGCTTTGTCTTACGTCTTCCCCGTTTAACGACCTTCAATTCCGGATCGGGCCATAGTTGAACTCCATGGTACTCCGGCCATTGTGATTGGTCGAAGTATGGGTGAAATCGGGGAGCCCATGTATTCTTAACCGTCATGATTGAGAACTCGGACTCCCTCACGGTGAGCAGGTGATTGACGTCCACATTCCTAACGCGAGCTGCGGTATACAAGTGCGAGCATGGGAGATGAAGCAACAATGGCCTCTGGCAAGAGCAATCACACCGTGTTAGGGAGACCTTGAAAGCCTGTTCTCCGTGTTGGCGGCCATCATTTGTGGTTCCTCCTGGCTCTTTCACTTCGAACACCCAATCGTCGTTGTTATATAATATAGCTTCTTGGGAGTCCGCCTTCCGTAATTGAAATTCCAACCATTCATCAACCTTTGGTGGGAACTTGTACTTGTACTTCTTCTTGTTCTCACCCGCAATCTGCTTATCCGTTTCCATTGAGTGCTTTAGAAAGTATGCATTCATCTTGTCGAATGTGTATTAAACTATTGCCGTCACGGGTAATGAACATACACCCTTGAGCACCCTATTGAAGCATTCGGCCATGTTGCTTGTTATTTGACCATACCTCCGTCCATCTTCATCAAAAGCACGTGTCCACTTATTCCTTTCTTCAATGTTCCTAATGAGAAAGTCAAGACCTCCGGGATCAAGTTTTTTGTGTGTGAGCAATTTGTTGTACAAGTTGGCGAACCGCTTGTCGGAGAAAGCGAGACAACAATCTTGAAGATCATCGGCCAAATCCTTTAGGCCACATGCCCTATAGAAGTTTGAACAAAAGTGCATCATGCACCATCGATGGTGCAACGGAGCATGCCCGGGAATGTCAATGTCTACCGCGTTAAGAATTCCTTGATGGCGATCCGATATGACACAAATTTCCCTTTGAGCCGGTAATACCTTGGTTCTCAAAAGACGCAAGAACCACTCCCAGTTATCATTGTTCTCCACCTCAACCAAAGCAAAAGCCAAAGGCAACACCCGGTTATTGGCATCACTTGATATTGCAACCAACAATGTGCCATTGTATTGTCCGGTCAAGAACGTGCCATCAACGGCGATGACTGGCCGACAGTGTTCGAAAGCCCCCACGCATTGCTCGAACGCCCAAAATGCACGGCCAAATACTCGCACGGTCCTTCCGTCGTGAATCGTTGTTTTTTGCCCATGAGGCTCGACCACATGAACCATGCCCGGGTTAGTGGCGGCCATAGCTAACAACAACCTAGGGATTCGGTTATATGCTTCATCCCAATTATCATACAACATCTTGAATGCGGCTTGCTTCGCCTTCCATGCCTTGCCGTATTTCACCTTGTAATGAAAGATGGCTTTCACAAGGTCCATGACGCTCTGAATGCTCATGATTGGAAGTGTGGATATTGTGTTGGAAAGCCTGTAAGCGATGAACTCGGACGTGAGTTGTCTATGGTCTTGGGACACAATCTTGCCATCCACCTTCTTGCCTCGGCACATGTGACTTGGTACACAACGAACTACGTGCCAAGTGGGCCCTCCTTTCCATGGTCTTGCACGCACAATCCATGGACATCGGTCAGCCTCACATGCAACCGTGTAACGCACATTGACGTCCGAGTGAACCACCTTGTGTGGACGATAA
This sequence comes from Elymus sibiricus, assembly GCA_039707655.1. NCBI lineage: Eukaryota > Viridiplantae > Streptophyta > Magnoliopsida > Poales > Poaceae > Elymus > Elymus sibiricus. Next base: position 467,788,649 of record CM077666.1, on the reverse strand, counting down.
TGTGTGACCGAGTAGTTGTCTAGCCACATGTTCAATTCCAACAAGGTTCCGAATTTCGACCCGGTTGAAATCCTGTTCTTGTCGTCTTCCAAATCCCGGTGAGAAGATGGCCTAACTCCAAGACATACACCTTTGCCACCGTCCACCACGGCTTCATCCGCGAGACTAACATCCTTGAACAATGGTGTCCGATGATCCCGCCCGAATACCTTCTCGAAAGCTTCAGCCTCCTTCACCGTGAACCCCTCCTCAACAAGTTCTTCATCGGGACCTTCGTCATCCGACTCCGATGCATAGCCACGGGAATAAGGGATGGAATGGTCCATTGTCTCTTGCACATGATATTTGTCGAGATCACCCACATTGTTGTCATGGAGATCAACTTCATTGTCATCGTCCTCATACTCATCATTCTCCTCTTGCAAAGCTTCATTTTTGTTGTTTGAAATCGGGCTCAATGTTGGCCTCACTTGTTGAGTCAAAGGAGGTTCACTCATTTCATCTTGGTTCATGGGTGGGTGACTACTAGCAAGTAACGGGGAGGCGTTCCGGTTCAAGTCCAAATGCAAACTAGACTCGACCTTCTTTATAGCAAATAACTCAAGAGCCTTGTCTAGTGATTCGGCCACCGTCTCCTTGTATGCAACCCAACGTTGCTCGGAGTTCACACGCATGGTCTTCCAACGGATGTGCATTCCAAAACCCACATTATGCCTTCCCTCCAACTCAACGATATCACTTGGGTCCATCCAATTCAAATCTTTCCTAACTTGTTCCAAGACCTCGGCATAGCTAGGACTACTCTCAAACACCATGTCAAGCTCATCCGGGTCCGGTTCAATATTGCCTTTCAAAAAGGCGTCTTTGTCCACATGATGAACATAAACACATGTTCTTCCCATCCCTAAAATAATTAAAACAACACAATGAAAAATATATTTCATAAGTAGTCATGCCAATATTAACTCAAAATCCATAGCCCTAACATAGATATCGAACAATAACCCCAATCCCAACTTAACAACAACCATAACCCTAACCCTAACATACAAACAACCCTAACCCTAACCCCAACATAACAAGAACCATACCCCTAACCCTAACATACTAAGAAGCCTAACCCTAGCAAAATGTCAAACAATCATCTCATATCTCCATATAAATTGCATAATCCATGAAGAACTAGGGTTTGCCTAACCCTAGCAAAAATTGAGCAAATGTGAGCATTTTTTGGATGAAAACAGGGAGAGATTGGGTTCGAAATCTACGGAGAAAATCTTCAGATTTGGAGAAGGAAGGAGGAGGGGGAGAGAGGGTGTGGGGTTGGGGATGTGTGTGTGTGGGGGGGCGGGGTGGGGGAGGGGGGCCACCACCAACTACTAACAGAATGTGCAGCGCCTAAGAGCTAGGCGCTGTACATTACATGTGTGGCGCCTAGCTCCAAGGTGCTGCACTGCTCGGTGCGGGGCCCAACTGTGCCACGCTGGCCAGGCGTGCAGCGCCTGAGAGCTAGGCGCTGCACAGTGGAGTGTGGCGCCTAGCTGTCGGGCGCTGCACAAAAGGGTTAGCTGGGTGAAATTTTTTCAAACATAGTTGAGTTTGTGAATTCTTTTCGTTCTCAAGTCGATTTTGTCGTTTTTGCCACCAGCGGTCTATTCCCAATCCCACGTCCCTGTGTTGTTGGCTTTTGTCGCTGCGCTCGCTGATGCGGGTCGTGGTGCACAGCGGGCTGGAGTCAAATCATCATGTTTCTTCTACCGCTGCCTCCAGCTGGTGTGCAGTCAGCAATTCATGTGGTATGCCTGCGTTCAGTTGCTGACTTGCAGCTCGTCCATGGTTCGCCTCGTTGGTGCCAGGAGCAGAAGCACCATGAGAAGAGGCAACGCCTCAATGGCTGTTCGATTCGACAAGCACGCTCATGCCATCTTCAATGCTTAGAACACGCTGACCCTTAAACAACCCGTGCATTATGCCGTCCAACGCGGTACCTCGGTTGTTTGAAATTTCGCAAATCGGAAGCAAATCAGGGGGGCTTTGTGTTAGTCCGGGCATCCGCCACGTACGCCTCTGACACCGTCGGCCCATCCAAAACCAAGGCGGGGCCCAAACATTTGGCCACATTCGCACTCTTTTCACGCCAAAGCCTGCTCTTTCCGCACCCTCTTTTGCGCCGAATAATGGTGCTCTCCAACGCAATTCCCGCCCTTTTCGTCTCCGCCACCACATGGACCCGATCGTAGAGCTGCCGGAGCCGGTGGAGGTGGAGAATCCAACCGTGGCGGAGGCCCGGAGGTTCAACTCGGCGACACCGCAAGCCCACCACCTCAAAGCGAACGGGAAGGAGGCCGGCCAGCAATAAGAAGGGGGGCCGGGGTGGCAGCCGTGGCGGTCGACAGGAGGGGCAGGGCCGGGGTGGCAGCCGTGGCGGTCGACAGGCGGGGCAGGGCCGGGGTCGTGGGGCGACGCAGCAGCAACCGCCCTGGTCGGAGCAATATCAACCGTCCTACTTATACGCCACACAACAGATTAGCCGACAGCAGCAGTCCCGACATCCACCGACGGGTACGTGTCGTATTGCGTCAACAACAACGTTGCGCTGCTCTTCCCTAACGCATCATCGCCTCAGTTTGTCTGGCCGCGGGTGTCGGGCGTGGATAAGCTCGTTGCTCGCTCTCTGTTCGTCGGTATGTTTCAACCGGACAAGCCGTCGTATGACGACGCCGACATGCAGTTGTTCGAGATGATCGCCGGTGAAGGCGGAGGCAGAGGCTACTATGAGGACGTACAAGTGGATGACTCAGAGCTCGATGTGTGCGCCCATCACGCTGGGCACGCTCAGCTGGGCACCCAGTCCGACACGTACACCTAGCTGGGCACCAAGTCCGGCATGTACACCCAACAGCCGGACTTGTACACCGGCCAGCCGGAGCAGAACGGTGATGACGACCTTGATCCGAAGGACTGGCCGGCCGATCCAAAGAACAAGTGTAGAGGAGAAAGTTTCAACATGAGGTAGGATAAATGTGTTGTGAGATGTGTGGTTGGCCAGTAGCATCGGTCCGATCCATGTCATGGATCGGAGCAAAAGAGCACAAATTTGAGCCAACAATCATTCTTGGTTCCATTAGCACAAGCACTTCGAGCCCTACATCAACGAACTCATCCGCAATCGTGGGACAAAGTCGCTCAACCATCGATGGTACATCATCGAAGAGGCTGTGGGCAAGTATTGCGGCCATTTAAAATAACTCATCGGTCGGTGGCCAAGTGGTGCGCAAATCACCGAACAAGTAAGTTGTCGGATACACTCTATGTCATTTGACCGGCTATGATCTATTTCATTTGATCGGATATGCTCTATGTAATTTGACAGGCTATGATCTATTTCATTCGGCCAAATATGTGATGACTGCAAGTGCACAAGGTTTGGTTGTAGCTTTCGAAGTAAGAGTACCGATCCCACAGGGAGCACATAAATTAGTCTTTGTCTCTCGCAGTGATTTATATTGTAGTGCCTGCAAGTTAGTTGCGATCCAAAGCAGACTAAAAACGAAAGTTTTAAATATTGGGTGAATGTTGCGAGCAAGAAAATAAACGTCAAAAATAAATAAAGTAGCGCGAGGCATGAGTGACGGTTGTTGGAAACGATAGGACTAAAGCACTCTTAGGGAGTCCGGATTCCCCACTAATATGTATCTAACGTGAACGATGCATGGGGGACACGTATGTTGGATGATCGACTTCACCCAGCATCAAGAAAATTATTAACATAAACATAAAAAGTGGATATTAAAACCTATTATCAGACGATCGTAAACATACTAGGGTTCCTCCATATCCCCAGACCTAGGGAACTACTCGCACATTGAGAGTACAAACATCACAGGATGAATCATGATGAACATAGTGATAGCGTCAAAGTAATACAAAAGTGAGTCCACAATGACTAATGATTACAAGGAGATGGAGATGGGTTGATGATGATGAAGACGGGTGGTGATGATGACCTCTTGATGCATTGATGCTGCGACTGGGTCCTTGGATCAATTCCCCCCTCCAGAATCCTTCCGTAGGCTAGGGTTCTTCATTCTGGGTGAGTTTCTAGTTTCGTGGTGTCTCTGTTCTCCTATCCGTCTGCACGGGGGCGAAGTAGTTGACCAGACGGAGGTGGCGGCAGGCGGCAGGCGGTACGACCGCTGGTACAAGCATAGGTGAGTGTGCTTGGCCAGCCTCTCAAGTATTTGATTGATAAAGGGTAGAGGGTAGTGGTCCTTTTGTGTCTCTTTATTTAATTTCCTGAAATCAATGCATATCCTATACCCAAGTATTGTTCTAGTGGGGATTAGTTCATTGTTTTTATTTGGCACTATTGTAAATCCTCCCTTTTTAGGAACACAGTGGACCGGACTTATCCACTTTCAGATATAGGGTATATGATTCCAGCATCTAATAAATGAATTAACTCTTTTATTACCACTTCCTTCATTTCAGGATTTATTAGCTTCCGTTGATATTCCCATACCGGTGTACCTCCCTCTTCCATATATAGGTGATGTGTGCATATGGAAGGGCTTATTCCTTTGAGATCATCCATGAAATATCTGAAGGCCTTTCGATGGCTCTTAAGAGTTTTCATTAATTTATCCTTCTCTTTATCTGAAAGGTAGGCACTTATAATAACATGATATTTATTTGTTTCATCTAAACCTCATACGTCAATTCTTTGGGTAATTGTTTAAGTTCTGGAGGTGGGGGTTCTTCATCACTCTTATTTCTAGGAACTTCAAATGTTTCATCTATTTTTGGATCCTAAACGGGCGCCTCATTAAGGTGTTGATCAATCTCCATCTTGATAAGGTCTTTGGGGCCTTGTTCATATTCTGTGAGACTCCTCATAAGCTCGTCTTCCGGCGTCCCGAAGTAAATAGCCGTGAGTTGTATTATTCTTTTATCCTCGCTGCCATCATACTCCCTCGGTTGTGGATGATTTTTGAATCTCGAGAAGTGAAATTCCCTTTCCTCTTCTCCAAAACAGAGAGAACCCACCTATCTTTTGCAATCAATTTTGTCTCCTGCAGTGTTTAAGAAGGTTTTCCAAAAATAATTGGACAAAGATCATCCTCAGGAGTTTCCATCACCACAAAATCAATAGGGTAAGTGAAAGTAGCAAGGACAACATAAACATCAGGTAAAATGACATATGGTTTTCTAAATATGACATCTGCAAGTCTAATGTCCATGTCGATGGTTTGGAGCTCACTAAAATAGATTTCATGCATCACGTATCTTGGCAAAAAGAGTGTATGATATAACATTACTCCTATAAATGATGTTGGAGTACCCGCCTCCCTAGGGCTTCGCGGGCGAGAGTGCCCTCCGCGCCGTCCGTTACACGGTGGCTTGCTGCGAGGGCCTCTCGGGGGCTCTCCTAGCCATCCGATCTGGCCGGACGATGCGCGCTCGGGCGACCTGGTTGGACGGTCCATGATGGGTGGAGTGTGGGGGCGCGCCCGGAGCATGGCCCGTTGAGCCCCCTCCTTGTCCCATCATGGACCCGGTCTTTCTTTCTTTGTGTTCCTTTTCTTTTGTCATTATATTTCTCTTTTCGTTTCTTTTCCTTGCCCCTTTGTTTTTGTTTTCTGTTTTTTTTTTGCCTTTTTGAGTTTCAATTTCTGTCTTCTAAAAAATAACACATCAAACACTTTGAATTACACCAACATTTTTGAAAGAATTGAGACCACTTTAAAATTTGCAAGGTATTTCTTATAAAATGCGCAAACAATTTTTAAATAACATAATAAATTTTGAAAGGGTGAACAATTTTATAATTACATGACATTTTTAAAAATTACACGAACATGTTTTACAATGCGTGAATACTTTTTAAAATTGCACATATTTTATTTACAAAATGAAGGAGAAATAGTATGTTGATTAGCTTTACAATGTTAGACCTTGTGAGTGAAAATTTGAGATGTAAAAATCAGATATAGACTTTTCAATGTATGACCTTTTGAGCGAACATTTGAGGCGTACAAATAAGATACTAGAACATGAAGTTCCATTGGCATTTGTAACAAATTAAACCTAAAGTAGTTTTTTTTAAGGTCCTACTTTGTATGCTTTTCGGCGGCTGGATCCGGCTTCCCCCCTCCCGGATCATGGCGTCGTCACCCACGTTCTCAAGGGCCTTCCTCCTCCACCGCCCCGTCAACGAAGGAGGAAATTATGCTCTCCTCTGGCGACGAGGAGGAGAAGGAGCAACCGATGGACCATGAGTACCAGCAACACTTGAAGCTCCTCCTCGAGCGGTTGCTCCGCGATCGCGGTCCGGCACCTCCCTCGCCGCCTCTCCACCGCGTCACGGAGGAGCCGGCCTACGAGGTTACCGTCTGGTACCTCGCGTAGTTTGTTTTTAAAAAAATTATTTGAACTTGTCTAGTTTAACTGCAGTATATCGAACTTTGCATGAATTTATGTCTTCTTTGCGTAAAAATCGTTCGGTTTGCATCAAATTTGTCCGGTTTGTTCAATTTACGTTTGAATTGCACGCAGACGCTTCATGCATGACGTTGGATGGCCGGCTCCCGTATCCGTGTCTGTGATCGAGTTGGACGCGTCCATGGACGGATAGTGAGTCTGTTTTGTGGCACCGCGTTGAAGATGCCCTCACTACTTTTTTCTGAAAAAGCTCATCACGAGGACAAGGGGTTTCTGTATTTCATTAAGAAGAAGAGAGATGGTCCAATTTATAAAAAAAATCGGACCTAAAACCTAACATCCCCGGTTAGTAAGGAAAAATCGAGTTGAAACCCAAACAACAAAAAAAAAAAAAAGACACTAGAGTTTGTGGATTGGGACAAGACAAATGCGACATCAGAGTCATCGTCTGAGCCAGAATCCAAAGCGCCGAGGCCCAAATCAGTTAAGCGTGGCTCCAGTGCAACCAAAACGACTACCACTCGTCGAAGAGAACTCATCCACAATTTCGTCCCGCCTCTGCCTCAGCTGTTCCTCTTGCTCGACACTCACAGATCGGTACAATACAACTAAGCTAGGGTGCCGTTAGCGAGCATGGTCCTGGACATGCCGGTCTGGAAAACCTTATTTGAATAGGCGATCACATCACTACATCACCATGCGTGGTGTTCTCCTCGGCCCATGCATGTCACGCGTTGCACCTGGCAGGGTAGCACGCTACTAGCTTTTCAGAGAGGCTTTTGTTTTGTTTTCGACACAAGAGACAACGTTGGACAAACGCTTTTGTTTGCCCACACCCCACCAAATCACAGCAGATGCACGGATATTCTACCACCAGCGCTCCATTAACTGCCACATGAATACATAGTACGTACATGTATAGCAGCCGGTAGCTGCTCCGAGGAATATGCCGTTACAGATTTGCGGCAGCAGCAGCTACAGATCGTCCGGCATGTGTATTTCTATCTATCCTACATGACCTTTAGTTGGACTGAATTACTCCGTTGGCCTCTCAAAACATGTATACTACTGTACTTTGCATGCACAGATGCACTTCTGTTTGCCTCCGTCTGATGCTGCCACAAAATCACCCAGCCTCTGTGTACGTACCCAGGCCCAGCGGTCTATTCGCTCGCACGCCTGTGTCGTTGGCTGTTGTCGCTCCGTTCGCTGATGCGGGTCGTGGTGCACCGCGGGCTGGAGTCCCCGCTGGCGCTAAGCAAATCATCGTGTTTCTTCTTCTGACTTCTGTGCACACTGCACTGAGCACTGCGTGTGTGTCTGCGTTCAGTTGGGGCGTGTTTGGTTGCCTGCATTGAGCCTAACTAGGACCACACGAAGGAAAAATGGATTGCTTGGTTGCCTGAATTCAATGTTTGGCCTGCATCGCGTGGAGCTTAAAGCATCTCACAGCCATGCCCGCTAGAAACCGCCGAATCGGCAGTTTTTAGCGACTCAGGCTCGGGCGAAGCAGGGCAGGGGAACACAACACCGAGCTCATGCGACTACGGAGATGGTGCGAGCTCGCGCGCATCTCTGAAAAATTGGTGGGAGGAATTGGGGTTACACCCGCCGTTTCGGTCGCCCTATATAGCCGCCTTCACCTCACCGCCCAAACTCCCGCCACCATACCCGCACCCCTTTCGAGCTTTCCCTCCAACGCGTTTCGGCACCGACGAGCAGGTAAGCGGCGCTTCTTCTCCGGCCGGCGGTAGACGCCAGCGGTGACTCATGTCCTCCTCTTCTGTGACATGTTCCGCGTCTCCTTCGAGCTGCACCGATGGCGTCTGTGAGTTCAATCACCCCCTTCTCAGTACTCGGTCTAGCCGATCTGTGAGAATGTGATGTTCTCGTAGCTAGTGGTGATGGATTTGTAGCATGCTAGGGTTGTATCCATGTTGGCAAGGATTTGTAGCTAGTTGTGATGGATTGGTAGCATGTTTGTTTGTGTGTGGCCGCTTGTTTGTGTGTGACCGTGTGTTGAATTCCATGGATTGGTAGCATGCATGTTGTTGTGTCGTAGTGTTGAACTCCATGAATTGGTAGCATGCTAGTTGTTGATGTGTGGTGCTCATATCATGCTGTGTTGAACTAGATGGCTTGGTAGTATGTGCTATGCTTACTGTCCATGTGTGTGCTATGATTATAGGACATGACCACGCAAGAATTTAGTCAGGCCATTCTCCTGTCCGAGAGCCAGTTCCAGCCGTTCTATGTCGAGGACACCGTTCGTCACGAGCAGCGGCGAAGGACCCCGCCGCCTTGGAGCAGGCTGCGGCACCGGAACCGTACATCAGAGGTCGCGATGTAATTCTTGGGATTTGTGATTAAATTGTTAGTTGTAATGTTTTAAAATATTTTTTCTGCAATTATTTAATAGAAACCTTTCAAAATAACAAAATCTAGCGAAAAAAACCAAGCAGCCAAAAAAACCGCCGGCAAAACGCCAGTAGATTTTTTCTTTCCCAACAAGCAAGCTAACTAACGGAAAGAAAGAAGTGACGGGGGCCCAGCCCAGCCCAATGAACGAGTCTGGAAGAAGGCCGGTCCGGAGACGCGGCTGGCCTGGACATATATACGCTAGCCGCCGCCGCCGCCTCCTCTTCCCGTTCGTTTTCCTTGAGATCCAGCGAGAGAAATCCCAATCCACCAAACCCGGCAAGTGGCGGACCAGACCCGGCGATGTTCGTCGAAAAGATGCAGTTCTCTGTGCCGATGGCCACCGGCTACGAGGGTTTACCCTTCACCACGACCCCGGCGGAGAAGGAGGAGGCGGAGGCGTTCACCGTCAAGGCCAGAGTGGAGCAGGAGGCGGCCAAGGCGGAGGAGGCGTCGTTCGTCATCAAGGCGGGGTGTGGCTCCAAGAGGAAGGCGGAGGAGGACCGTGAGGAGGAGGCGGCGTTCACCGTCCAGCCCAAGGCGGAGGAGGAGTCGGCCTTCACCGTCCAGGCCAAGGCCGAGGAGGAGGTGGAGGACTCGGACGATGACTGCGATTCGGACGAAGAGGCAGACTTGGACCACAAGGAGTTCATGGCCAGGCTAATCGCAGACTACGACGCCCATGCCGAGAAGCTCAGGGCTGACAATCCATGGTTGACGTACACGGACTATGACACTGAGGAATACGCCTACATGCGTCGCAAGCCGGAGGAGGTGGAGGAGGACTCGGACGAGAAGCTCAGAATTTACGCCGACTTATTCATGTTGGTATTGATCTAAGGCCCAATGGGCTGAACAGAAAAAAAAACACAGAGGATAAGTTAACGTGAGGGAAGGGGTAACGAACCAACGTACGTTCCCCTTGACCCCAACTTACGCGCCCTGATCAGGGGCACCCTAACCAACTATGGTTTTAGTCCCATGTCGCCAGCGCACATATAAAAGATGGGGGAGCAGCCGGCACCTACGAGAGACTCATTCACGTACGGTTTACTCCTGCTCCCCACATCCCTAAAACCCTAGCCGATCTGGGGGAGCGCTGCAGCGACGGGAAGATCATCTCCTACCTCTACCCCTGTTCCAGGGCAGTGCCGCTGGCATCCGGAGGGACACCGCTACCTGCAGCGGACATCTACACCAAGCCTGCATCGAGCAGGCACGGGACTTCGCATCGCCTACACCAATGGCATCTTCCATTGGTGGTAAGAGTCAATCCATCTCTCTGTTAACAATGTAATTAGGTTATCTAATGACTAGGCATAAGATCCAATCATGTCTATCCTACTGGATATTAGATCTAACAATGGTATCAGAGCAAGGTCAAGCCTAGATTAGATCCCTAAGATGATCTGTTTAAGTTTGAGGATCATGGTCATGTACTGATGATTAAGGTTTATGATTATCGTTCATACTTAAGGGTAATTGCCCTCTGTTAATGTTAATGTCTAGGGTTAATATGTTTCGGTTAAGGACTAATAGCCCACTGGTTAGTGCTAATTATCTACTGATGATGCTCAATCTTTTCGGTTAGAGTAATTAGGCCATGCTTCCGCTTTTTAAGTTAAGTTGATGAATTAGCACTGTTAGCCCGTTGAGCATTAGAAGGAGGAATCTATTGATTAGTTGTAATCCCGAATTTTCCCCAATTCGTCCGAAACATGAACCCTATTTTTTTTCCCAATTTTTTCTGTTGAAACCCATGTAATCCAAATCCCCAAACCAGAGGAAAAATGTTGAAATTAAAAGCCAAAATGGATCGGGGCTTACCTAATGACGCCGCGCCGATGCTCTTTTTCTGGATCCTGACGCCGGCGACGCCGTCGTCTCTCCGGACGGCGCGCGGAAAGCAGCACCCGTCGCAGCCATCGATGCTGCGCTCATGGACGCGCGCGTGGCCAGACTGCCTGTGCTCCGCACGTTGCCGTCGCCGCCAAAAGCTTGCGCCAGTAGCCATTGGCGAAATGCCCTACCGCTGCGTCACTGGAGCTAAGCTCGACGGAGGAGCGCGCATGACGAAGTCCTTTTGCACGCTGCTCCGGCGAGCGAAGCTGCTGCGTCGCCATGTCCGGCGTGCCTCGCGCCGCCGTGCCTTCATGTGCGGGCGCGCCTCACCGTCACCGCCGCAGTCGCGCTCTCTCTCTGTCGGGAGCGAGTGAATCGGCTGGAATGGGGATTAGGGCTAGGGTTTGACCAGGCAGTGTTTTGCTCCACTCGCGAGCGATCGGAGCCGTCGGCTCGATCCAACGGACGAGCCCGACGCGCGGCTCCAGACGGGCCTTCGGCCGCTTAACGGGCCGCTTTCGCGGCTGGGCTTCGGCCCAGGTTGCTTTAGCCCGCAGAAAATGATGTTTTTATTTTATTTTATGATTTGTCTGCTAGGCTGGGAATTTAACGGGCTGCCGTGGGTTGATGGGCTAAAAATGAAGTTATGTGCATTTTCTGTTTATTCAGTGTATTTTACGTATTATGATCATTCTCAAAAATGTTTTGCACTGTTATAAATAGAAAATTGCCAAAAAAAATTATTTTATAAATTATGTTTTAGTTTTCTGAATGAAATGGAACCAACGAGAAATTTTATTTAGAAAACTCTTATGAAATTAATGCTTGTGTCATTTTATGGCATATTAATGTGATCATTTTTATAATACAGACCAACGTTGTTTTACAATTTTGAATCAGCCCGTTAATTCCTTATTATTTTCTGCCCAACGGTGATATAATTTGGGGTTAATTTTTTGCATGAAAATTGATCAACCAACGTAGGTTAATTTTTGTGCAGTTTATTTTAATCATGTTGTTCTTTTCCTTTACTTATGATATTTTGAAATGATGACAGCTCCCGGTCCTCGTGGTTTCGAGAACATCGAGCCACTCACGGGAAACAACTTCCAAACATGGAAGGACTCGTTGCTATTGCACTTGGGATGGCATGAGGTTGACCTCGCGCCGAGGGAAAGTAAACCAGTGGAACCTGAAAAGGGTGCCACTGGGTATGCTGAGCTTAAGAAAGCCTATGATGCTAAAGTTGAGAAGTGGGAGAGGTCAAACAGAATGGCGCTCTTAATTATGAACTTCTCCATCTCAACTGAGATTAAAGGGGCTATTCCTGCTAAAGAAAATGCCGCTGAATATTTGAAATCGGTGGAAGAACAATTTAAGGGCTCAGAGAAAGTGTACGCAGATGAGCTTTCGCACAAGTTGCTTGCAAAATATGACGGGCAAGGAAGTGTTAGGGAGCACATTTTAAGTATGAGCAATGCCACGGCAAAGATTAAAACCATGAAGTGTGACTTGAATGAAGAGCTTCTTGTGCTCCTAGTTTTTAGGTCACTGCCCTCAGTTCAATCCATTCAAGATAAACTATAATTCTCTTGAAACTAAATGGACACTACCTGAACTCATTGCACATTGCGTTTAGGAGGAAGAGAGAATGAGGAATGAACAGAAAGATCAAGCTTTCCATGTTAACTCTGCAAAGAGGAAGCATGAGAACAATGCTCATAGAAATAATGTGCCCAATAAAAGGCAGTTTCCCAAAAAGAATCCTCCAAAGCCTAAGCAATGCAACGAGGCAAGTTGTTCACGTCCCGCCCCTTCAGCGGATGCTCCAGTTAATCTTACAAATGCCGCTGGAGAAAGACTTTGCAATTTTTGCAAACAACCAAATCATATCAAGGCGGACTGTCCAGGTTTTCTTAAGTGGCTGAATAAAAATGGTAAGGATGAGATCACTCTTGTAGATGAATCTCTATATGTTGATTTTTCTAAATCTACACGGTGGATTGACTCAGGTGTGACTGTTCATGTCGCGAATTCTTTGCAGGGATTCCATATAAGCCACACCCTAAGAAGGGGTACAAGAAGACTTAATGTCGCGAATGGGAAGGAGGCTGAAGTTGAAGCCGTGGGCTCCCTCACCTTGAAGTTGCACACTGGTTTCCTACTTCAGCTCAAGGACGTTCTTTATGTGCCTACTTTGAGTAGGAATTTGATTTCAGTTTCATGTTTAGATGATTTTGGTTTTCATTGTACCTTTGGGGAGAAACAGTGTTTTTTAAAGTATTGTAATAAGGATGTTGGTCTCGCCGTCCGACGAGGCAAACTTTATATGTTAAATCTTTCCGATTATCCTATATGTGTGAATCTCTGCGAGATGAATATGAATGAACACAATCATGAGAAAAATGGGAGAAGTATCAATCCTTCTTCGAAATTGTGGCATCGTCGCTTGGGCCACATTTTGAGGGGGAGAATGGAACGATTGATTAATGTAGAAATACTTCCTCCGCTTGATTTCTCTGATGCAGGCAATTGTATTGTCTGTATTAAGGGAAAATATGTGAAAACAATTAAGAAAGGAGCAGTAAGAGCCACAGCGGTCCTTGAACTTATTCATACTGACATATGCAGACCTTTTAACGTGAAGTCTATGGATGATTTTGATTCTTTCATTACCTTCACAGATGATTTCTCTCTCTATGGCTACATTTACCCTATACGTGATCGATCCAAAGCTTTGGACAAATTTAAGATTTATAAAGCTGAGGTTGAAAATCAATTCAACTTAAAGATCAAAGTAGTACGGTCTGATCGCGGGGGAGAATATTATGGCAGGCATGCTCCTTATGGGCAAATTCCAGGACCATTCGCGAAATATCTTGCTGGAAATGGAATTATTGCCCAATATTCAATGCCCGGTGAACCTCAGCAAGATGGCATAGCTGAACGTCGCAACCGCACTCTTATGGATATGGTACGTAGCATGCTTAGTCATGCAAACTTACCAGTAAGCCTTTGGATGGAGGCATTGAAAACAGCTGCACACATCCTGAATCTTGCTCCAACTAAGTCAGCACCGAGCACACCTTATGAGCTATGGGCGGGAAAGAAACCGAGCTTGAATTACTTGCGTGTGTGGGGCTGCCCAGCTGAAGCTAAAGTATTCAATCCACATATTTAGAAGTTGGACCCAAATACACTCAGTTGTTTTTTCATTGGGTACCCTCATAGAGGAAAAGGATACCGCTTTTATTGCCCAGGTCATACCACCAAGTTTGTGGAAACCAGGCAAGCGGTGTTTTTTGAGTATAATGAAGTCACTGAGGTTAGGGCGATTGATCTTGAGGAGAAGCGGGTGTATGTTCCATCCCCGACTATCCAAGTGAACTTTATCCCTGTGACTAATATGTACGAGACACCTACTGGTGATCCCGAACCTGAAGTGGACCCTCAATCCGATGAGGAGCCTCAGCATAATGAAGATCCTCAGCATGATCATCAGCCAAATGATGATCCTCAACCTTCTCGGGCAAGAAGAAATGCACATACTAATGAGCCTGTGAGAAGATCACAACGGGAAAAGAAAAAGGCCGTCTCGAGCGATTTTGTCACTTCATGTGTGAGGATGAAAATGACATAGGGAAGGCGCAAGATCCGACCTCATATAAAGAAGCCACTAAAAGTGAAGACTCGTCCAAATGGTTGGTCGCCATGGAAGACGAATTGAAATCTATGAGCTCGAATGATGTTTGGGACTTAGTAGAAGTTCCTGATGGAGCCAAAAGGGTAGGCTGCAAGTGGGTCTACAAAACCAAATATGATTCCAAAGGGAACGTCGAAAGGTTCAAAGCGAGACTTGTAGCAAAAGGTTTTACACAGAGAGAAGGGATCGATTATAAGGAGACCTTCTCGCCTGTGTCAACCAAAGATTCTTTGAGAATTGTCATGGCACTTGTAGCTCATTATGATTTGGAGCTGCATCAAATGGATGTCAAGACGGCATTTTTGAATGGTGACTTAAAAGAAGAAGTTTACATGACTCAACCTGAAGGTTTTGTCGTGGAAGGAAAAGAACATATGGCATGTCGTTTAAAGAAATCCATATATGGCTTGAGGCAAGCTTCAAGGCAGTGGTACCTCAAGTTCGACGAGATTATTAGAACTTTTGGTTTTAAAGAAAATGAAGTGGACAACTACATATATGTTAAATTCAAAGGCAGTAGGTTCACAATTTTAGTCCTATATGTGGACGATATTCTATTGGCTTGCAGCGATAAAGATATGTTGCATGAGACCAAGAGATTTTTGTCCTCAAAATTTGACATGAAGGATCTCGGTGAAGCCTCCTATGTCCTTGGCATTGAGATTCATCGAGATAGGTCCAAAGGAACATTAGGACTATCGCAAAAAGCATACTTTGAGAGAGTACTAAAGAAATTCAATATGCATAAGTGCTCTTCCTCACCTGCCCCCATAGTCAAGGGTGATAAGTTTGGGACATTCCAATGTCCAAGGAACCAAAATGAAACTGATCAGATGAAGTCGGTTCCTTATGCTTCAGCTGTCGGAAGCATCATGTATGCTCAAGTATGTACACGCCCTGACTTAGCTTTTGTAACCGGGATGCTTGGCAGATTTCAATCTAATCCAGGGCCGGACCACTGGAAGGCCGCAAAGAAAGTCTTGCGTTATATGCAAGGTACTAAAAATTTCATGCTTACATATAGAAAGTCCGATAACCTGGAAGTTATTGGTTACTCAGACTCTGATCTTGTCGGGTGTGTGGATAGTAAGAAATCCACGTCAGGTATATATTCACACTCGCTGGAGGAGCCATATCGTGGAAAAGCTCCAAGCAAACGATAGTTGCCTCATCTACGATGATGGCAGAATATCTAGCATGTTTTGAGGCCACTGGGCAGGTTGTATGGCTAAAGAATTTTCTTCCCGGACTTAAAGTGGTTGATAGCATTTCCAAACCACTAACATTGTACTGCGATAATGAACCCGCAGTTTTCTATGCGAATAACAACAAGTCAAGTGCTGCTACCAAGCACATTGACCTAAAGTATCGTGTTGTTCAACATAGAATCCAGGATCAAACTATTAATGTTAAGCATATTAGTACGACACGTATGCTTGCGGATCCGCTCACTAAAGACTTACCACCCAATATATTTCATGAGCATGTAGCCGGCATGGGATTATTGGAAGCCTCTTGATTCTGGAATTATGGGACCGCTAATATAAACCACTCCCAATAAGTAAAATGTTTCCTTTTTGAAATATGATGTGTGCTATGAGTATTGAGGTTCAATGGCTTTTCATCGGCTGTTGTAACACCTTACTCTGGTATATTATTCCTATGGAGAATGGACAAAAGTTATTGAGCCTAACGATCAAGGGGGAGAATGTTGGTATTGATCTAAGGCCCAATGGGCTGAACAGAAAAAAAAACACAGAGGATAAGTTAACGTGAGGGAAGGGGTAATGAACCAATGTACGTTCCCCTTGACCCCAACTTACGCGCCCTGATCGGGGGCACCCTAACCAACTATGGTTTTGGTCCCCTGTCGCCAGCGCACATATAAAATATGGGGGAGCAGCCGGCACCTACGAGAGACTCATTCACGTACGGTTTACTCCTGCTCCCCACATCCCTAAAACCCTAGCCGGTCTGGGGGAGCGCTGCAGCGACGGGAAGATCATCTCCTACCTCTGCCCCTGTTCTAGGGCAGTGCTGCTGGCGTCCGGAGGGACGCCGCTACCTGCAGCGAACATCTACACCGAGCCTGCACCAAGCCTGCATCGAGCAGGCACGGGACTTCGCATCGCCTACACCAATGGCATCTTCCATTGGTGGTAAGATTCAATCCATCTCTTTGTTAACAATGCAATTAGGTGATCTAATGACTAGGCATAAGATCCAATCATGTCTATCCTACTGGATATTAGATCTAACAATTCCGCAAGCTGGGAGGGGAGGGTTCCCATGTTGTTGATGGGCTTGTTACGGTGTGAGATTGTTGATCTTGTAATTTGATTTGACTGACTGAGTGACTGGGATGAAGGAGGTTTACCAATGCTATCTATCTACACTAGTAGTTGATCGATCCGGAGGACATCTATGTCAGCGATCCACCTATCTCTGTGTGTGTGATCTTATAGTATTATCAAGTTAAGAGGTGCCCATGAGAACCAATGGCAATGGCATGTATCTACTATTAGCATTATAATCATCTTAACTCAAGTATGCTATTCTGCAGTTTTCTGCGATGTTTGATTGTCTATGAGCTTCTCCGTGCATGTCTGCTGGTTTACATTGTTATGTGTTGTTTGGCCGCTTCTTGCAAACCATTTCAGATTAGATTGTTTCAATTGCCAGTTTGAGTTTGAGTTTAATCTTGTCCAGCCTTGCTATGCCTTCTTGCTCTTCCTGACTCTTTCATGTGTTACAGTATATAGATTGCTTCCTAAATTCCCCATCTTGATTTGCAACATGATCTGGTGCCAGCAGGATCTTTAAAACAAATTACTACTATTTCTCTGCTAGTTTCCATGACCACATCTACATCAAAG
Source organism: Elymus sibiricus (assembly GCA_039707655.1). NCBI lineage: Eukaryota > Viridiplantae > Streptophyta > Magnoliopsida > Poales > Poaceae > Elymus > Elymus sibiricus. The sequence goes on along the minus strand of CM077666.1, from coordinate 467,771,369 downwards.
CAGTGCCATAAGGTCAGTTTTGTTTGAAAAATTGGTTGTTTTATGTTTTATAAATTCTTATGCTGTCCAAGGTTCTCTTTTCTTTTTCTTTCTTTCTAAATGGTTTTCTTTGTTTTTTTTAAATTTTTCTTTGTTTTTTCACCGGTTTTCTTCATTTGTTTCAAGGTTTTTACTGGGTTTCCCCCCTTATTTTTTCTTTGTTTTACTTGTTTCTTTCCTGGTTTCCACTGATTTTTTGCTTTTCTATCTTTGTTTTTCGTTTCTTTTCTCGGCTTCCTTCGTTTTTCTTTGTTGCCATCTCAGGATTCACCGTTTTTTTTTTCATTGGTTTCCTTTGGTTTCCATTTTCTTTTTGGTATTTTTATTTTTATTTTTCTATTTTTATTGGGTTTCTTCTTTCTTCTTTGTTTCTTTGTCGATTTTCATCGGTTTCTTTTTTTATTCATATGTATGTGTATTTTTTCAGTACACCATATTAATTTTTAGTGTACATGTGAAACATTTTTTTGGAAACACGTTGAACATTTTTCTAATACACATGTACATTTTATTTTAGTACATGTTTTGAAAACTTTTCTGAATAAATGGACAACATTTTTTTAAACACACATTGAACATTTTTTTGGTAATAAACATTCTTTGTAAACTGCAAATGCATGATTAACATTTTTTTCAAACATAAGTTTTTATGTCTACAATTTTCCATACACATTTGTACATTTTTTGTAAACATCAAGAACATTTTTGTGTACATGATTAACATTTTACGAATAGATGATTAATTTTTTTAAAATTATATTATTTGATGTCTACTTTTTTCATAAACATCGTACATTTCTTGTATACATCAGGAACATTTTTGATACACGTTTAACATTTAACAAATACATGATTAACATTTTTTAAAACTTAAAATTTTTATCTATAATTTTTTGATACACATTGTACATTTTTTGTATACATCAGGTCATTTTTTATACACACATTTAACTTTTTTGAAATACATGATTAACATTTTTTTCATATATATGTTTTGATGTCTACTTTTCCATACATATCATACATTTTTTTGTATATATCAGTAACGGTTTTGTATGCACCTTTAATAATTTTTAAATACATGATTGGCATTTTTCAATTCTACATGTAAAGTGATTTTTATAATAGATATATTTGGAATCTTTTGAAATATAAGCAACAAGGTAACTAGCCAGCAACTCCCAAAGAAGATAGCAAGATACATACTACAGGCAGCAGTAGACACATGCAGTGGCAGATCCAGGAATTCAAGTCACCCAGGGCGGACAATTAAATTATGAAATACGAAGCTAGATGCTCTCAAAAATTAACATAAGTCATGGTTAAAAATAGTTCAAGATTCGATAACTAGGCAATGTAACCACCAAAAAACAAAAAATACAACATAAACATCTCAAAGAACTACTAACATTGACTCCCGCTGCTTACATTCCAGGACACACCGGGTCTGCCTGAGCTCTTCAATATACTAGATGATACCTCGCACGTTGATGCGGGAATCAGTTGTAATATATTTGAATGAGATTTGATTTTGTGGAATATAAATATTTAGATTAGTAACACATAACCAAAATTCAAAATACATACGACTTATTATATTATTATTTTTTAGGAGCTGGCTAGTTTTTTTAGGAGCTGGCTAGTGGTTGTAGACTGAACGGCCATGCACAGAGACCATCGGCATGCACAAAGAAAACGATGGGCCGCTACTCGGAAACACTAGGATACGCTATCCAGTCTCGGTTTGGTACTTTTTTTTTTTTCGAGGGGTGGAAAGAATATTATTCAATCAGCACCTGAAGTGGCATACATAAGAAGTCGGGGGGAACTAAGAGCCACAAATGGCGCCCCAAATCTAGATTAACAGCAGCCTTCGCGAGTTCATGTGCCTCCCAGTTTTTCTCTCTTCTAACATGACTGAAATGAATAGCAGCAAACTCCTCCATCTTGTTCCTTATATCTGATATAATCGCTGCACTTTGTCCAAGGTAAAGGCCCCTCAGATGGTTAATAGTAGCTAAGCAATCAGTGACAACATGCACCTTGTTGATATAGAGATCCGATGCTAGCGCAAAAGCTTCCCTAAACGCCATAGCCTCCAGCGTCTCGGCCTGAACCATATCCTGAAGCACAACTGCAGATGAGCCCTGGTAGTGACCCTGTTCATCACGGCAGACGACTGCAATGCATCCTCTGTCATTATATCTTGAGATAGCAGCATCAACCATCAGCTTAAAATGTCCCTCCAGTGGAGGTGTCCAGGTTTTCCTTCTGGCCCCTGTAGGTTGCTGTGCCGCAGTGGAGATCGCCGTCCCGGCAACCCGGCGAGGAATTAAGGCAAGGTCTGCTAGGTATTTCTGAATGAAACTGAAAGTCGACAGTGGCGAATGGAATTCTTGCTCATGTATGGCCTTCCTCCAAGCCCACAATATTGACCATAATGTCACCAGCAGCAAAACGAAATCCTCTTCCTTCATTGAGTCCATCATCTCCATGAGCCATAGCCTAGCGTCAGGGATGTTGCAAGCAATTAAATGTTCAACAAGGTTCTCGTCCATCAAGCCCCACACACACTTAGCCATATTACAGTCTATCAAAGCATGCCGACATGTGTCTTCTGCTGAGTTGCAGATTTGGCAGACATTAGTATCAGCCATCTTCGTGTGGTGCCTGACCTCTTCGGTGGGAATTGAATTGCGAGCAAGCCTCCATGCAAAATTCCTGATCAGACCCGGCACATTTACCTTCCAGAGTTTCTTCCAGTGGCTCTGGCTGTCGCTGGTGTTAGAGGGCGCAGCCCGGCCTTCAAGCCAGTCCTCCCTCCTTTTCTTCGTGTCGGCTAATAATCTGTAAGCAGATCGAACACTGAAAACCCCATTACGATCATAGTGCCATGCCCAAACATCATCGACGTTTCGAGCACTGATTGGTATGTTCAGGATCACTAACGCATCCGGTGCCTGCATATGCTGCAAAACTTGCTGTCGATCCCATGTTTTAGTGACCTGATCAATGAGTTCACTCACTAAAACAGGCGGATCCATCGATCTTGGATGCAGAGTTCTGAGCATAAAGTCCCGAGGCAGCCAGTTGTGTTCCCATATTTTGATAGACTGCCCATGACCAACTCTCTTTATCAGCCCTTGTTTTAGAACAGATAGACCAGTCTCGGTTTGGTACTTGGATCGAGTTGATGTACCTGGCTGCAACTGGGCTGTTCTAGGCCGTTTTCCACTTACTAGCCCGGCAGTGATTTGTTCTAGGCCGGCTACTAGACGGACGTATCTGGGGCATACATTGCGGCGGGTTTATTTGGGGCGAACATTACGTCTACCTGGGGCGGCCGACCATACCGACAGTCCCTGTAGGACGCCCGTGTGCGTCCAGGAGCTGTGGCTTCGCACAGGGTTGTCCGACTGGGCCGGCCCATTTGCAGTTTAACTAAAAAAAGGCAACGCAGGGAGACCGTAACATTTCGGTACTGTAGCAAAACGGCACTGTACCCTCTGGTTCACTGTAGCATCCCAGATTTTTGCTTGGTTTTTACTTCGAACATTTTATGAAAATATGCATATATATATATATGCGTGTTTCAAATACACATTGAACATTTGTAATATACATTGAACAATTTTTAGAAAACAGTGAACTTTTTTGTAAAAAAACGCTGAACAAATTTCAAATGCACAATGAACATTTTGAAGTATACATCGAACAATTCTTAATATACGATGAACAAATTTCAAATACACAGTGAATATTTTGTCAAAATATACGTTGATTTTTTTTTAATATATGTTAAACATTTTGTAATACATGATGAACATTTTTATAATGCATGGTGATCTTGTCATCAATATACGGTGAACGTTTTCTTAATATACGATGAACATATTTGTAATACATGGTGAACTTTTTATATAATATGAAAAAAGAGAAGGAGAAAGAAAAGGACAACAGAAACAACAAAAATAGAAACGTAAAAGAAAAAAAAAGGAACCAAAACAGAAAAAAAAACTGAAAACCGTCAAAAGAGTGAAAAAACCCGAAGCAAAAAACAACAGAAGAAAAACGAAAAAACCCCCGCAGGAAACAGCGTGGAAAACAACCGCCAACTGTGTTGGGGAACGTTGCATGGAAAATAAAAAAAATTCTACGCACACGCAAGATCTATCCATGGAGATGCATAGCTACGAGAGGGGGAGTGTGTCTACGTACCCTCGTAGACCGTAAGCGGAAGCGTTAGAACAAAGCGGTTGATGTCGTCGAACAACTTCACGATCCAACCGACCGAGTACCGAACGTACGGCACCTCTGCGTTCAGCACACGTTCAGCTCGGAGACGTCCTCGACTTCTTGATCCAGCAAGACGGCGAGGTAGTGGATGAGTTCCGGCAGCACGACGGCGTGGTGACGGTGATGGTGATGCTATCTCCGCAGGGCTTCGCCCAAGCACTGCGAAAATATGACCGAGGGACGGAACTGTGGAGGGGGGCGCCGCACACGGCTAAGACAATGTTGTGTCTTGTTTGGAGCGCCCCCTCTCCTCTATTTATATATGTGTAGGGGCTTGGAGTAGAAGGAATAGTGCCACGTAAACAGTACCACGTGCATAGTACCACGTGAACAGTACCACGTGAATAGTACACACGTGGACTTGGACTCCAAAGTCCAATCCTATTCCTACTAGGACTCTCCCTTTTTCCTTCCCTAGCTGCGTGGCCTTTTGAGGACTTGGTGCGCCTGGCCCAATAAGGCCAGGGCGCCTCCCCTTAGCCCATGCCAGCCCTTAGGACGTGGTGGACCCACTTGTGGACTTCCGGACCCCTCCGGAATCCTCCGGAACCTTCTGGAAGCTTCCCAGTACAATACCGAAAAAACTGCACCTTTTTCCGGAACCCAAAATATGACTTCCCATATATAAATCTTTACCTCTCGATCATTCTGAGACTCCTCGTGACGTCCGGGATCTCATCCGGGACTCCGAACAATATTCGGTTACCAATTCACATAACTCATATAACACTATATCATCAACGAACGTTAAGCGTGCGGACCCTACGGGTTCGGGAATGATGTAGACATGACTGAGACGCCTCTCCGGTCAATAACCAATAGCGGAACCTGTATGCTCATATTGGTTCCTACATATTCCACGAAGATCTTATCGGTCGAACCGCAATGACAACATACGTAATTCCCTTTGTCCGTCGGTATGTTACTTGCTCGAGATTCGATCGTCGGTATCTCCATACCTAGTTCAATCTCGTTACCGGCAAGTCTCTTTACTCGTTCCGTAATACATCATCCCGTAACTAACTCCTTAGTCACTTTGCTTGCAAGCTTCTTATGATGTGCATTACCGAGAGGGCCCAGAGATACCTCTCCGAAACACGGAGTGACAAATCCCAGTCTCGATCCATGCCAACTCAATAGACACCTTCGGAGATACCTGTAGAGCATCCTTATGATCACCCAGTTACGTTGTGACGTTTGATAGCACACAAGGTATTCCTCCGGTATCCGGGAGTTGCAAGATCTCATGGTCGGAGGAACATGTATTTGACATTCAAGAAAGCAGTAGCAATAAACAGAACGATCATATGCTAAGCTAACAGATGGGTCTTGTCCATCACATCATTCTCCTAATGATGTGATCCCATTATCAAATGACAACTCATGTCTATGGTTAGGAAACCTTAACCATCTTTGATCAACGAGCTAGTCTAGTAGAGGCTCACTAGGGACACGATATTTGTTTATGTATTCACACATGTATTTAAGTTTCCGGTCAATACAATTCTAGCATGAATAATAAACCTTTATCATGAACAAGGAAATATAAAATAATAACAACTTTATTATTGCCTCTAGGGCATATTTCCATCAGTCTCCCATTTGCACTAGAGTCAATAATCTAGTTCACATCGCCATGTGATTAACACCCAAGAGTTCACTAGAGTCAATAATCTAGTTCACATCACCATGTGATTAACACTCAAAGAGTTCTAAGGTGTGATCATGTTTTGCTCGTGAGAGAGAATTTTAGTCAATGGGTCTGCAATATTCAGGCCCATGTGTACTTTGCAAATCCTTATGTCATACTGTACATGCTGCTATCACGCTTTACTTGGAGCTATTCCAAATGACTGCTCCATTATACGTATCCGGTTTGCTACTCAGAGATATCCAGATTGGTGTCAAAGCTTGCATC